>JBBGZY010000810.1:3235000-3957709 GCA_037952925.1 Lithobates clamitans
GTTGAGCCACAACATGCGGAAGACTTGGTCAAGTGGATGACCAAGCCGTCCTCATCCTCCTCATCCTCTCTCACCCAAGCCCTTTGTCTGGCAAAACAGCGGCCCCTTCCCTAGCCCCACCATGTACTCCTGAGGAGTCCCTCAAACTGTTTGACCACAGTGTTGGGTACATGCTCCAGGAGGATGCCCAGCGTTTGGAAGGCTCTGATGATGATACTGAGCTTGATGAAGGCAGTAACGTGAGCACGGACAGAGGGGGTGCCCAAGAAGGACAGCAATCTGGCAGTCATGCTCCCCCTGCTGCAGCATACTGCCAGGTTTGCTCCAGTGATGAGGAGGGAGGGGATGATGAGGTCACTGACTCAACGTGGGTGCCTGATAGGAGAGAGGAGGAGGAGGAGGAGGCGGCACATCACCAACGAGGCAGGATGCCCTCCAGGGGCCAGCCTAAGGGCAGCACATTGACTGCATCACACCCCAAAGCTCCACATGTGCAGGGCGCTCCAGTCTCTGCATGTTATTCAAAAAGTTCTTTGGTGTGGGCCTTTTTTGAGATGAGTGCATCAGATCGCACCACTGCTATGTGCAACATATGTCTCAAGCGTATCTCGCGTGGCCAAAACATCTCCCGCTTGGGTACCACATGCTTGACCAGACATATGTTGACCTGCCATGCAGTTCGTTGGCAAGCGTATGTAAAAGACCCACACCAAAGAACAAAGAGGACCTCTCCTTGCTCCTCATCAGCTGAGATCTCCAACCCCACTATACCTTCAGTCCTCTCTGAGACCTGCACTGAGAGGAATGAAGGTGTAGAATTAGGTGTGTCACAGCCAAGTACTTGTGGGCAATCTGCTTTTGGTACACCGACGTCAGATTGTACCAGGCAAATTTCCCTGCCCCAGCTGCTGCACCGCCGAAAGAAGTTTGCTCCCAGCCATCCACATGCCCAGCGGTTGAATGCTAGCTTGGCAAAATTGCTAGCACTTCAACTGCTGCCTTTTCAGTTGGTAGACTCTGCCCCCTTCCGTGAGTTTGTGGAATGTGCGGTTCCTCAGTGGCAGGTATCCAAACGCCACTTTTTCTTACGGAAGTTGATTCCGGCTGTCTACCGGCATGTGGAAGGCAATGTCCATGCCTCGCTGGACAGGGCAGACAGTGGTAAGGTGCCTATTACCACTGACTCATGGTCCAGCAGGCATGGACAGGGACGTTACCTAAGTTTCACCTAAGTTGGGTGACTGCTGGCAGCTGGGAAGGATGCAGGACAAGGTGCAGTAGTGTTGGAGGTTGTTCGGCCACCACGCCTCCAAAATGCTAATGATTGTGACACACCTCTCTCCTCCACCCCCTCCTCTTCTTCTTCCTCCATGGCCTCTTCCTGTGCTTTGTCCTCGGAACCAGCGGTGCTCCATAGCCGTTCAAGGGGCTACGCAAGTACGCAGGCCAAAAGATGCCATGCGGTGCTTGAGCTGGTGTGCTTGGGGGACAGGAGCCACACTGGGGCAGAGGTTCTGTCAGCTCTGCAGGGGCAGGTTCAGAGGTGGTTGATGCCACACCAACTTAAGGCAGGAATGGTGGTTTGCGACAATGGCACCAACCTCCTCTCTGCCCTCCGACAGGGACAAATGACCCATGTGCCCTGTTTGGCTCACGTCCTTAACTTGGTGGTGCAGCAGTTCTTGGGCAGGTACCCAGGCTTACAGGATGTCCTGAGGCAGGCCAGGAAAGTCTGTGTGCATTTCCGCCGGTCCTATAATGCCAGTGCTCGGCTGACGGACCTCCAAAAGGAGTTTAACCTGCCCAAGAACCGCCTAATCCGTGACATGCCCACCAGGTGGAACTCAATGTTGGCCATGCTGCAGTGGCTGCACATGCAGCAGAGGGCCATCAATGAGTACCTGTGCGACTATGGCACCAGGACAGGGTCAGGGGAGCTTGTTTTTTTTTCCGCACGCCAGTGGGCCATGATCAGGGATGCATGCACTGTCCTGTCACCATTTGAGGAGGCCACGAGGATGGTGAGCAGTGACAGTGCATGCATCAGTGACACTGTCCCCCTTGTCCACCTGTTGGAGCACACGCTGCGTGGAATAATGGACAGGGCACTTGAGGCAGAACAGAGGCAGGAAGAGGAGGACTTCCTTAGCTCTCAAGGCCCCCTCTATCCAGACAGTGTTCCTGTGTGCCCACCGATCACACAGGAAGAGGACGAGGAGGAGGACGAGGAGGAAGATTGTGTCAGTATGGAGGTGGAGCCTGGCACTCAGCATCAGCAGCAGTCTTTAAGGGATCAGTCCCAATAAAAAAACATGGACTTGTACGTGGCTGGGAGGAGGTGGCTGCGGACCATGTCGTCCTTAGTGACCCAGAGGACTCCGGACCGAATGCCTCAGCAAACCAACGCTGCATGGCCTCCCTGATCCTGCAAAGCCTGCGTAAGGATCCTCGTATTCGTGGTATCAAGGAGAAGGACCAATACTGGCTGGCAACCCTCCTTGATCCACGTTACAAGGGTAAGGTTGCGGACCTTATCTTGCCATCGCAGAGGGAGCAGAGGATGAAACATCTTCGGGAGGCCTTGCAGAAAGGTCTGTGCAACGCGTTCCCAGAGACTGGGAGGTTACAAACTCCTGTTTCTGGACAACGTGTTGCTGAGGCTTCGGTCAGTCAAAGAAGGAGCGGTGGAGAAGGTAGCCGTCTGACCGATGCGTTCAGACAATTTTTTGGTCCGCAGCCCCAAGCAATGATCGGTTCCAGCAACCATCGCCAGCGTCTGTTTTACATGGTGCAGGAATACCTAGGGGCAAGATCTGACTTGGACACCTTTCCCACCGTAAATCCTCTGGGTTACTGGGTCTTGAGGATGGATCACTGGCCAGAGCTTGCACAGTATGCAATTGAGCTACTGGCCTGTCCTGCACCCAGCATTCTTTCGGAACACACATTCAGTGCCACCCAATATGGATGTGCCACCCAATATGGTGCAGGCTCCTGGAGCGCATCGCACAATGATCTAAGGACGTATCCTCACCGTTCCTATAGGAGCTCGTTTTGGGATCTCGTTTCATCTGTCTATCCCAGTTTGGGTTCTGGTAAGCAGGATCTCCTGAAGGTTTGCTGCTGCTTTGTATCCGGTGTTTTTCTATGTATGGTGGACAGTCTTTGGCCAGATTTATTCCACTCACATTGTTTTCCTATCTGGTAAGCAGTTTGCACATGTGATTTGTAGCACCTAGAGGGATTTCTGTCTTTTCCTGGGTGACTATTACAGGCCTAATTTTTCCCCCACATCTGGTAAGCAGTTCTGGATGTCATTCACATTTTTCACTCTGGTACTTATATTCTGCATGTTCTACTGACACTCATATAATCACCCCCCAGTTGTTGTCACCTGCACTGGATTTCTTATGATCACGTATGATTTTTTATGATCACGTATGATTTTTTGGGTTAAGATTGAGTGTTGCACATTCTTGCTTTGAAGTGTTGTACGTATCAGTATTACGCTATGTTTGCTTCATATATTTTTGGTTAAACCTCTGTGGACTGTACACATGGGACGAGTGTGTTTATCCTGCCTCATCGGGACTGATCATCTCAAGGCCCAGGCTGGGTTTAAGCCATTTGCCCCAATTTGGCTTACTTCTGGTAAGCTCACTACCTTACTAAAACGTTTCCCGTTTTATGCTTGATTCACCACATATTTCTTCTGGATGAAATTCACGTCACTCATTTATGACAAGACTTAATTTTTGTTTTACACAAGGGACTATCCAATGCACATGGGACTTCTTAATATTGATGTCTATTATGTTGTTCATTTATAGCGCGTTTTTTTTGTTATAGAGCACATTCAGTGCTGCTGGAGGCTTTCTAACTGATCACAGGGTGCGTCTGTCCACCGACTCGGTTGATCGACTGACCTTCATAAAAATGACTCAGTCTTGGATCATCACCAGCTACCAAGCACCTGATGCTGATGTATAATAATTTTTTTTGAAATCTCAGATCCCTTCAAAGACTGCCTATGCTGATGCTGAGTGACTATCCCTGAGTAATTATCCTCTTCCTCCTTAATCATCACGCTGATAGCTTGTAAGAACATTTTTGGTTCTGGGCCCCACCATCAGTGCCTAAGGCCCAATTTTTCAGCCCCTGTTTAACAGGGGCATGTAATTACAATTTTTGATGCAATACTTTGCAGCAGGGCTCGTTTCTGCGTTACAACTAGAGTGTCTGTGAGGGGTTGCAGTGTTGTGGCACCAGCACCAGTGCCTAAGGCCCAATTTTTCAGCCCCTGTTTAACAGGGGCGTGTAATTACAATTTTTGATGCAATACTTTGCAGCAGGGCTCATTTCTGTGTTCCAACTAGAGTATCTGTGAGGGGTTGCAGTGTTGTGGCACCAGCACCAGTGCCTAAGGCCCAATTTTTCAGCCCCTGTTTAACAGGGGCGTGTAATTACAATTTTTGATGCAATACTTTGCAGCAGGGCTCATTTCTGTGTTCCAACTAGAGTATCTGTGAAGGGTTGCAGTGTTGTGGCACCAGCACCAGTGCCTAAGGCCCAATTTTTCAGCCCCTGTTTAACAGGGGCATGTAATTATAATTCTTGATCTAATATTTCACAGCAGGGCCCATTTCTGCACCCACCAAGAGCGAGTGAGGACTTACAGTGTTGTGGCACCAACACCACCACCACCACCAAAGGCCCAATTTTTCTGCCCTTGTTCGACAGGGGCATGTAATTACAATTCTTGATCTAATATTTCACAGCAGGGCCCTGTGAGGGCTTACAGTGTTGTGGCCACAACAACACCTAAGGCCCAAATTTCTGCTGAGTATATAGGGCAGGCCCCTACTTTCAAACATCTAACTTACAAACGACTCCTACTTGCAAACGGAAGGATACAACAGGAAGTGAGATGAAATCTACCCCTAGGAAGGGAAATTCTCTCCTGTAAGAGTTAATATGGGAAAAACATTTCTCCTTTCCACTGATGCTTTCCAATCCTTGTTCCACAAAAAACCCCAAATTTTCAAAAAACATTTGTCATTGGGACAAAAAGTGAGGTGAAATCTTCTGAAGAGGAGGAAAGACAGCAAAACAAATGTCACAGGGGTGATAACCCTTCCCTATGTTTTCCAAAAAGCTTAAAAAATATTTTTTGGCTGGAGCTAAACACGTTGAAAATGTACCCGTTAAAAATTACAAACAGATTCTACTTAACAACAAACCTACAGTCCCTGTCTTGTTTGCACCGCCTGTATACTGCTGTTCAGAGTATATAGGGCCTGGTGGCCCCACACCTTTCCTTATTTTAATTTGGGTGCGGGGTTCCCCTTAATATCCATACAAGACCCAAAGGGCCTGGTAATGGACTGGGAGGTACCCATGCCGTTTGTCTCACTGATTTTCATCCATATTGCCAGGACCCGACATTACATTAAACCCGCAAGCAGTTTTAAATGAGATTTTTTCCTTTAAAAATGACATTTTGTGCAGGGACTGTTCTAAACACGGGAAACACGCGCCACTTTACAGGCATACTATAGACACCCCCCAGGTACGATATTAAAAAGGAATATTTCACTTTTTTTTACTTTAACCACTTGCCGACCGCCTCACGCATATACACGTGAACAGAGCAATACGGGCAGGCAAAATCACGTACCTGGTACGTGATTGCCTTCCCGCAGGCAGGGGGTCCGATCGGACCCCCCCCGGTGCCAGCGGCGGTCGGCTTTTGTCTTTGTCTCGCGATTGCTCCCAGCCAATGAGAAACATCCTCTGCCTCTGTATTGTACACAGAGGCAGAGGATGTGATGCCATCTCTCCTCGGCTCGGCAGTTTCCGTTCCGGCGCCGAGGAGAGAAGACATATGAGTGCACAACACACACACAGTAGAACATGCCAGGCACACTTTACACCCCCGATCCCCCCCAATCACCCCTCCCCCCTGTCAAACTGACACCAAGCAGTGTTTTTTTTTTTTCTGATTACTGCATGGTGTCAGTTTGTGACAGTTAGACGTTTAGGGCAGTTAGTGTTAGCCCCCTGTAGGTGTAGGATACCCCCCTAACCCCCCCTAATAAAGTTTTAACCCCTTCATCACCCCCCGTCACCAGTGTCACTAAGCGATCATTTTTCTGATCGCTGTATTAGTGTCGCTGATGACGCTAGTTAGGGACGTAAATATTTAGGTTCGCCGTCAGCGTTTTATAGTGACAGTGACCCCCATATACTATCTAATAAATATTTTAACCCCTTGATGCCCCCTAGTTAACCCTTTCACCACTGATCACTGTATAACCGTTACGGTTGACGCTGGTTAGTTCGTTTATTTTTTATAGTGTCAGGGCACCCGCCGTTTATTACCGAATAAAGGTTTAGCCCCCTGATCGCCCGGCGGTGATATGCGTCGCCCCAGGCAGCGTCAGATTAGCGCCAGTACCGCTAACACCCACGCACGCAGCATACGCCTCCCTTAGTGGTATAGTATCTGAACGGATCAATATCTGATCTGATCAGATCTATACTAGCATCCCCAGCAGTTTAGGGTTCCCAAAAACGCAGTGTTAGCGGGATCAGCCCAGATACCTGCTAGCACCTGCGTTTTGCCCCTCCGCCCGGACCGGCCCAGCCCAGCCCACACAAGTGCAGTATCGATCGATCACTGTCACTTACAAAACACTAAACGCATAACTGCAGCGTTCGCAGAGTCAGGCCTGATCCCTGCGATCGCTAACAGTTTTTTTGGTAGCGTTTTGATGAACTGGCAAGCACCAGCCCCAGGCAGTGTCAGATTAGTGCCAGTACCGCTAACACCCACGCACGCACCGTACACCTCCCTTAGTGGTATAGTATCTGAATGGATCAATATCTGATCCAATGAGATCTATACTGGCATCCCCAGCAGTTTAGGGTTCCCAAAAACGCAGTGTTAGCGGGATCAGCCCAGATACCTGCTAGCACCTGCGTTTTGCCCCTCCGCCCGGCCCAGCCCAGCTCACCCAAGTACAGTATCGATCGATCACTGTCACTTACAAAACACTAAACGCATAACTGCAGCGTTCACAGAGTCAGGCCTGATCCCTGCGATCGCTAACAGTTTTTTTGGTAGTGTTTTGGTGAACTGGCAAGCACCAGCCCCAGGCAGCGTCAGGTTAGTGCCAGTACCACTAACACCCACGCACACAGCATACGCCTCCCTTAGTGGTATAGTATCTGAACGGATCAATATCTGATCCGATCAGATCTATAATGGCGTCCCCAGCAGTTTAGGGTTCCCAAAAATGCAGTGTTAGCGGGATCAGCCCAGATACCTGCTAGCACCTGCGTTTTGCCCCTCTGCTCGGCCCAGCCCAGCCCACCCAAGTGCAGTATCGATCGATCACTGTCACTTACAAAACACTAAACGCATAACTGCAGCGTTCGCAGAGTCAGGCCTGATCCCTGCGATCGCTAACAGTTTTTTTGGTAGCGTTTTGATGAACTGGCAAGCACCAACCCCAGGCAGTGTCAGATTAGCGCCATTACCGCTAACACCCACGCACGCACCGTACACCTCCCTAATTAGCCTCTAGACTGCTCTTACAAGCAGTGGGAGGGAATGCCCCCCCCACCGTCTTCCGTGTTTTTCTCTGGCTCTCCTGTCTCAACAGGGAACCTGAGAATGCAGCCGGTGATTCAGCCAGCTGACCATAGAGCTGATCAGAGACCAGAGTGGCTCCAAACATCTCTATGGCCTAAGAAACCGGAAGCTACGAGCATTTTATGACTTAGATTTCGCCGGATGTAAATAGCACCATTGGGAAATTGGGGAAGCATTTTATTACACCGATCTTGGTGTGGTCAGATGCTTTGAGGGCAGAGGAGAGATCTAGGGTCTAATAGACCCCAATTTTTTCAAAAAAGAGTACCTGTCACTACCTATTGCTATCATAGGGGATATTTACATTCCCTGAGATAACAATAAAAATGATTTAAAAAAATGAAAGGAACAGTTTAAAAATAAGATAAAAAAGCAAAAAAATAATAAAGAAAAAAAAAAAAAAAAAAGCACCCCTGTCCCTCCTGCTCTCGCGCTAAGGCAAACGCAAGCGTCGGTCTGGCGTCAAATGTAAACAGCAATTGCACCATGCATGTGAGGTATCACCGTGAAGGTCAGATCGAAGGCAGTAATTTTAGCAGTAGACCTCCTCTGTAAATCTAAAGTGGTAACCTGTAAAGGCTTTTAAAGGCTTTTAAAAATGTATTTAGTTTGTCGCTACTGCACGTTTGTGCGCAATTTTAAAGCATGTCATGTTTGGTATCCATGTACTCGGCCTAAGATCATCTTTTTTATTTCATCAAACATTTGGGCAATATAGTGTGTTTTAGTGCATTAAAATTTAAAAAAGTGTGTTTTTTCCCCAAAAAATGGCTGCGCAAATACTGTGTGAAAAAAAAAATGAAACACCCACCATTTAAATCTGTAGGGCATTTGCTTTAAAAATATATATAATGTTTGGGGGTTCAAAGTAATTTTCTTGCAAAAAAAAATATTTTTTTCATGTAATCAAAAAGTGTCAGAAAGGGCTTTGTCTTCAAGTGGTTAGAAGAGTGGGTGATGTGTGACATAAGCTTCTAAATGTTGTGCATAAAATGCCAGGACAGTTCAAAACCCCCCAAATGACCCCATTTTGGAAAGTAGACACCCCAAGCTATTTGCTGAGAGGCATGTCGAGACCATGGAATATTTTATATTGTGACACAAGTTGTGGGAAAGAGACTTTTTTTTTTTTTGCACAAAGTTGTCACTAAATGATATATTGCTCAAACATGCCATGGGAATATGTGAAATTACACCCCAAAATACATTCTGTTGCTTCTCCTGAGTATGGGGATACCACATGTGTGGGACTTTTTGGGAGCCTAGCTGCGTACGGGACCCCAAAATCCAAGCACCGCCTTCAGGCTTTCTTCACTGCCTATCACAGTTTTGGAGGCCATGGAATGCCCAGGTGGCAAAAAACCTCCAAATGACCCCATTTTGGAAAGTAGACACCCCAAGCTATTTGCTGAGAGGTATAGTGAGTATTTTGCAGACCTCACTTTTTGTCACAAAGTTTTGAAAATTGAAAAAAGAAAAAAAAAATTTTTTTCTTGTCTTTCTTCATTTTCAAAAACAAATGAGAGCTGCAAAATACTTACCATGCCTCTCAGCAAATAGCTTG
This sequence comes from Lithobates clamitans, assembly GCA_037952925.1. Taxonomy (NCBI): domain Eukaryota; kingdom Metazoa; phylum Chordata; class Amphibia; order Anura; family Ranidae; genus Lithobates; species Lithobates clamitans. The sequence goes on from JBBGZY010000810.1 coordinate 3,244,222, forward strand.
GGGTGTCTACTTTCCAAAATGGGGTCATTTGGGGGGGTTTTGTGCCACCTGGGCATTCCATGGCCTCCGAAACTGTGATAGGCAGTGAAGAGTGAAATCAAAAATTTACACCCTTAGAAATCCTGAAGGCGGTGATTGGTTTTTGGGGCCCCGTACGCGGCTAGGCTCCTAAAAAGTCCCACACATGTGGTATCCCCATACTCAGGAGAAGCAGCTAAATGTATTTTGGGGTGCAATTCCACATATGCCCATGGCCTGTGTGAGCAATATATCATTTAGTGACAACTTTGTGCAAAAAAAAAAAAAAAAAAATTGTCACTTTCCCGCAACTTGTGTCAAAATATAAAATATTCCATGGACTCAACATGCCTCAAAGCAAATAGCTTGGGGTGTCTACTTTCCAAAATGGGGTCATTTGGGGGGGTTTTGTGCCATCTGGGCATTTTATGGCCTTCAAAACTGTGATAGGTAGTGAGGAGTGAAATCAAAAATTTACGCCCTTAGAAATCCTGAAGGCAGTGATTGGTTTTCGGGGCCCCGTACGCGGCTAGGCTCCCAAAAAGTCCCACATATGTGGTATCCCCATACTCAGGAGAAGCAACAGAATGTATTTTGGGGTGTAATTTCACATATTCCCATGACCTGTGTGAGCAATATATCATTTAGTGACAACTTTTTGTAATTTTTTTTTTTTTTTTTGGCATTATTCAATCACTTGGGACAAAAAAAATGAATATTCAATGGGCTCAACATGCCTCTCAGCAATTTCCTTGGGGTGTCTACTTTCCAAAATGGGGTCACTTGTGGGGGTTTTGTACTGCTCTGCCATTTTAGCACCTCAAGAAACGACATAGGCAGTCATAAATTAAAGGCTGTGTAAATTCCAGAAAATGTACCCTAGTTTGTAGGCGCTATAACTTTTGCGCAAACCAGTAAATATATGCTAATTGACATTTTTTTTACCAAAGACATGTGGCCGAATACATTTTGGCCTAAATGTATGACTAAAATTGAGTTTATTGGATTTTTTTTAGAACAAAAAGTAGAAAATATCATTTTTTTTCAAAATTTTTGGTCTTTTTCCGTGTATAGCGCAAAAAATAAAAATGGAAGAGGTGACCAAATACCATCAAAAGAAAGCTCTATTTGTGGGAAGAAAAGGACGCAAATTTCGTTTGGGTACTGCATTGCATGACCGCACAATTAGCAATTAAAGCAACGCAGTGCCAAATTGTAAAAAGTGCTCTGGTCAGGAAGGGGGTAAATCCTTCCGGGGCTGAAGTGGTTAAGCATCATTAAAATCACTGCTCCCAAAAAAACGGCCGTTTTTAAAAGTTTTTATGCATTGATACATGTCCCCTGGGGTAGAACCCGGGTCCCCAAACCCTTTTTAGGACAATACCATGCAAATTAGCCTTTAAAATGAGCACTTTTGATTTCGAACGTTCGAGTCCCATAGACGTCAATGGGGTTCTAACGTTCATGCGAATTTTCGGTCCGTTCGCAGTTTCTGGTGCGAACCGAACCGGGGGGTGTTTGGCTCATCCCTACTGACGGCCTATCTAAATTCTTGAGCCCTAACATGCCAGAAAAGTACAAATACCCCCCAAATGACCCCTTTTTGGAAAGAACACATTCCAAGGTATTTAGTAAGATGCATGGTGAGTTTTTTGAAGTTGTAATTTTATCCCACAATTCTCTGCAAAATCAAGATTTTTTTTTTCTTTTTTCTTTTTTTTCACGAAATTGTCATATTAGCAGCTTATTTCTCACACAGCATATGCATACCACAAATTACACCCCAAAACACATTCTGCAATTACTCCTGAGTATGGCGATACCACGTGTGTGAGACTTTTACACAGCGTGGCCACATACAGAGGCCCAACATGCACAGAGCACCTTCAGGTGTTCTGGAGCACCCAGGCCAATTCTGACATTTCTCTCCTACATGTAAAAATCATCATTTATTTGCTAGAAAATTAAATAGAACCCCAAAACATTATATATGTTTTTTTAGCAAAGACCCTAGAGAATACAATGGCGGTCATTGTAACTTTTTATCTCACACGGTATTTGCACAGCAATTTTTTGAACGCGTTTAAAAAAAAGAAAAAACAGTTTTGTGCTTTAAAAAAACAAAACAGTAAAGTTAGCCCAATGTTTTTGCATAATGTGAAAGATGAAGTTATGCCGAGTAAATAAATACCTAACATGTCACCCTTCAAAATTGCACACACTCATGGAATGGCGCCAAACTTCGCTACTTAAAAATCCCCATAGGAGACGCTTTAAAAATTTTTACTGGTTACATGTTTTGACTTACAGAGGAGGTCTAGGGCCAAAATTATTGCTCTCGCTCTACCGATCGCAGCGATACCTCACATGTGTGGTTTGAACACCATTTTCATTTGTGAGCGGGACTTACTTATGCGTTCGCTTCTGCATGCGAGCACACGGGGAAATTTTTTTTTATTATTGTTCATTTTACTTTATTTATTTTAGTTTGAGGCTTTTTTCTAAAAAATAAATTTTTTGATCACTTTTATTCCTATTACAAGGAATGTAAACATCCCTTGTAATAGGAATATGGCATGACAGGTCCTCTTTGCAGTGATATATGGGGTCAATAAGACCCCACATCTCACCTCTAGGCTGGGAAGCCTGAAATAAAAAAAAAACGATCCTGGCTTTGATCGTAGCGGTAAGTCGGTAGAAGCACCTGAGGGCAGCGGGCTGGGGGGGCGTCCCCTCTCGCCTCCCATAAGAATGATCAAGCAGGGGAACAGCCGCTATGATCATTCTTATGGTGTAGGGAATCGCCGGCTGAAAAAGCTGATATCTGAATGATGCCTGTAGCTGCACCCAACATTCAGATATCCCCGCACAAAGTCAAGGACGTCATATGACGGCTGACGGGCGGGAAGTGTTTAAAACACATTTTTTTTAACACAAAGTTGTCCATTTATACAATATTTCTAACACATAGCATGTACATACCAAAAATGACACCCCAAAATAGATTATCCTACTCCTCCTGAGTACGGCGATACCACATGTGTGATTCTTCCACAGCCTGGCCACATACAGAGGCCGAGGACACCTGAGTATGGCTGGGTATGGCTGAGCATGCCAAAGTAGGGCTGGGTATCACCGAGTATGGCATAGTATGGCTGGGCATGGCAGAGTATGGCTGAGTATGGCTGGGTATGGCCGGGTATGGCAGAGTATTGCATGGTATTGCAGAGTATTGCAGGGCATTGCAGAGTATTGCAGGGCATTGCAGAGTATTGCTGGGTATGTCAGACTATTGCTAGGTATTGCAGAGTATTGTGGGGTATTTCAGGGTATTGCAGGGCATTGCAGAGTATTGTGGGGTATTGCGGGGCATTGCAGAGTATTGCAGGGAATTGCAGAGTATTGTGGGGAATTGCAGAGTATTGTGGGGCATTGCAGAGTATTGCAGGGCATTGTAGAGTATTGCAGGGTATTGCGGGGTATTGCAGAGTATTGTGGGGTATTGCAGGGCATTGTAGAGCATTGCAGAGTATTGTGGGGTATTGCAGAGTATTGCAGGGCATTGCAGGGTATTGCAGAGTATTGCAGGGCATTGCAGAGTATTGCAGAGTATTGCAGGGCATTGCAGAGTATGGATGGGTATTGCAGAGTATTGCGGGGTATTGCAGAGTATTGCAGGGCATTGCAGAGTATGGCTGGGTATTGCAGAGTATGGCTGGGTATTGCAGAGTATGGCTGGGTATTGCAGAGTATTGTGGGGTATTGCAGAGTATTGCAGGGCATTGCAGAGTATTGCGGGGCATTGCAGAGTATTGCAGGGCATTGCAGAGTATTGCGGGGTATTGCGGGGCATTGCAGAGTATTGCGGGGCATTGCAGAGCATTGCAGGGTATTGTAGAGTATTGCAGAATATTGCACAGGGAATTGCAGAGTATTGCAGAGTAGTGCTGGGTATTGCTGAGCATGGGGGGATGGCTGAGCATGGAGGGATGGATGGATGTGACTCCACATGTCACTGAGCAGCGCTGTGGGCACTACACATCCAGCCCAGAGTGCTGCTCCCATCCGATCCCTCCCCCTCTGTACTGGTCGATACAGAGAGGGGGGAACCAGCATCATGACATGACGCCGGTTTGTTTACATGTGATCGCTCCGTCATTTGACGAAGTGATCACATGGTAAACGGCCACGATCTGTGATACCGTGATCCGTTATGCAGAGGACCCGGCGGTCACGGATGTCCCCGTATGCACGCCCCAGGGGGCGCACGGGAGTGGTTTTCTGGAATCACATCATATGACGTGCTCCCAGAGTTATCCAACCGCCCTGCAGCCGTCATTTGGCTATGGGCCAGTTGGTAACTGGTTAATACATTTCTTGTTTACATGTCTAATTTTTTGTGATCGGATGTTTTAGCATTTAACCACTTCAGCCACGGACCATTTGGCTGGCCAAAGACCAGAGCACTTTTTGTGATTCGGCACTGCGACACTTTAACCACTTGACCACTGGGCACTTAAACCCCCTTAATAACCAGACCAATTTTCAGCTTTTGGTGCTCTCACATTTTGAATGACAGTTACTCAGTCATGCAACACTGTATCTATATGAATTTTTTGTCCTTTTTTTTCACACAAATAGAGCTTTCTTTTGGTGGTATTTAATCACCGCTGGGTTCTTTATTTTTTGTGCTATAAAAGAAAAAAGACCGAAAAATCTGTAAAAAAATTAATTTTTCTTTGTTTCTGTTATAAAATTTTGAAAATTAGTAATTTTTCTTCATATATTTTGGCCAAAATTTATACCGCTACATATCTTTGGTAAAAATAACCCAAATTAGTGTATATTATTTGGTCTTTGTGAAAGTTATAGCGTCCACAAGCTATGGTGCCAATATCTGAAAATTGATCACACCTGAAGTACTGACGGCCTATCTCATTTCTTGAGACCCTAACATGCCAGAAAAGTACAAATACCCCCCAAATGACCCCTTTTTGGAAAGAAGACATTCCAATGTATTTAGAAAGATGCATGGTGAGTTTTTTGAAGTTGTCATTTTTTCCCACAATTCTTTGCAAAATCAAGTTTTTTTTTATTCGTTTTTTTTTTCACAAAATTGTCATATTAGCAGGTTATTTCTCACACACAGCATATGCATACCACAAATTACACCCCAAAACACATTCTGCTATTACTCCTGAGTACAGCGATACCATATGTGTGAGACTTTTACACAGCGTGGCCACATACAGAGGCCCAACATGCAGGGGAGCACCTTCAGGCATTCTGGAGCACCCATGCCAATTCTGACATTTCTCTCCTACATGTAAAAATCATCATTTATTTGCTAGAAAATTACATAGAACCCCAAAACATTATATATGTTTTTTTAGCAAAGACCCTAGAGAATACAATAGCGGTCATTGCAACTTTTATCTTGCACGATATTTGCGCAGCAATTTTTCGAACGCTTTTTTTTTGGAAAAAAAAATGTTTTTTGCTTAAAAAAAAAACAAAACAGTAAAGTTAGCCCAATGTTTTTGCATAATATGAAAGATGAAGTTACGCCGAGTAAATAGATACCTAACATGTCACCTTTCAAAATTGCACACGCTTGTGGAATGGCGCCAAACTTTGCCACTTAAAAATCCCCATAGGTGACGCTTTAAAATTTTTTACTGGTTACAAATTTTGAGTTACAGAGGAGGTCTAGGGCCAAAATTATTGCTCTCGCTCTACCGATCGCAGCGATACCTCACATGTGTGGTTTGAACACCGTTTTCATATGTGGGCGGGACTTACGTATGCCTTCGCTTCTGCATGCGAGCACACGGACAGGGGCGCTTTAAAAAATTTTTTATTTTTTTATTGTTCATTTTACTTTATTTATTTTAGTTTGATACTTTTTTCCAAAAAAAAAAAATTTTGATCACTTTTATTCCTATTACAAGGAATGTAAACATCCCTTGTAATAGGAATATGGCATGACAGGTCCTCTTTACAGTGAGATATGGGGTCAATAAGACCCCAAATCTCACCTCTAGGCTGTGCCTGAAATTAAAAAAAAAAAAAAAAAAAAAGATCCTGGCTTCGATCGTAGCGGTGAGTCGGTAGAAGCACCAGAGGGCGGCGGGAGGGGGGGATGTCCCCTCTCGCCTCCCGTAAGAACGATCAAGCAGTGTAACAGCCGCTATGATCGTTCTTATGGTGTAGGGAATCGCTGGCTGAAAAAGATGATATCTGAATGATGCCTGTAGCTGCACCCATCATTCAGATATCCCCGCACAAAGTCAAGGATGTCGTATGACGGAAGGCCGGAAGTGGTTAAAACGCTTTTTTTTTTTAACACAAAGTTGTTCATTTATACAATATTTCTAACACATAGCATGTACATACCAAAAATGACACCCCAAAATAGATTCTCCTACTCCTCCTGAGTACGGCGATACCACATGTGTGAGACTTCCACAGCCTGGCCACATACAGAGGCTGGGTATGGCTGAGCATGGCCAGGTATGGCTGGGTATTGCAGAGCATCGCTGAGTATGACTGGGTATCGCCGAGTATGACTGGGTATGGCAGAGTATGACTGGGTATCACTGAGTTTTGGAGAGTATGGCTGGGTATTGCGGGGTATTGCAGAGTATTGCGGGTTATGGCAGAGTATTGCAGAGTATTGCGGGTTATGGCAGAGTATTGCAGATTTTTGCAGGGTATTGCAGAGCATGGCTGGGTATGGCAGGGTATGGCAGAGTATGGCTGGGTATCACTGAGTATTGCAGAGTATGGCTGTGTATCACTGAGTATTGCAGAGTATGGCTGGGTATCACTGAGTATTGCAGAGTATGGCTGTGTATCACTGAGTATTGCAGAGTATGGCTGGGTATCACTGAGTATTGCAGAGTATGGCTGGGTATCACTGAGTATCGCAGAGTATGGCTGGGTATCACTGAGTATGGCTGGGTATTGCGGGGTATGGCAGAGTATTGCGGGGTATTTCAGGGTATTGCAGGGTATGGCAGAGTATTGCGGGGTATGGCAGAGTATTGCGGGGTATTCCAGGGTATGGCAGAGTATTGCGGGGTATTCCAGGGTATGGCAGAGTATTGCGGGGTATTCCAGGGTATGGCAGAGTATTGCGGGGTATTGCAGGGTATGGCAGAGTATTGCGGAGTATGGCGGGGTATTGCAGGGTATGGCAGAGTATTGCGGGGTATTGCAGGGTATGGCAGAGTATTGCGGGGTATTGCAGGGTATGGCAGAGTATTGCGGGGTATTGCAGGGTATGGCAGAGTATTGCAGGGTATTGCAGGGTATGGCAGAGTATTGCAGGGTATGGCAGAGTATTGCGGGGTATTGCAGGGTATGGCAGAGTATTGCAGGGGTATTGCAGGGTATGGCAGAGTATTGCGGAGTATGGTGGGGTATTGCTGAGTATTGCGGGGTATTGCAGGGTATGGCAGAGTATTGCAGGGGTATGGTGGGGCATACCAGAGTACTGTGGGGCATTGCAGAGGGCACTGCAGAGCATTGCAGGGCATGCAGAGTAGTGGGGATGGCTGAGCATGGATGGATGGATGGCTGGATGTCTCTGTGCAGCGCTGTGGGCACTACACATGCAGCCCACAATGCTGCAGCCATCCATCCATCCCCCTCTCCGCTCACAGCGTACCGATCGGTTTTCCTCAGTTTAGGCCGATACATATTCTACATATTTTTGGTAAAAAAAAAAATGCAATAAGCATTTATTGATTGGTTTGTGCAAAAGTTATACTGTCTACAAAATAGGGGATAGTTTTATGGCATTTTTATTAATAATGTTTTTTTATTAGTAATTGCGGCGATCTGCGATCTTTATCGTTACTGCGACATTACGGCGGACACATCGGACAATGTTGACACATTTTTGGGACCATTGTCATTTTTACAGCGATCAGTGCTATAAAATTGCATTGATTACTGTAAAAATTACACTGGCAGTGAAGGGGTTAAGTGTGTCCTGGGGAGTGATTCTAACTGTGGGGGGAGGGGCTGTGTGTGATACATTACTGATCTCCGCTGCAGATTACAGGGAGCTGTGCTCAGTGTCCTGTCACTAAGCAGAATGGGGAAATGTTTGTTTACATTAGCATCTCTCCGTTCTTCCTCTCTGTGAGACGATCGTGGGTATCACCGCAGACATCGAGTCCGCGGGACCCGCGATCCTACTCACTGAGCTCACGGCGGGCGCACGCGATGGCACGGCGGCAAATTCAAAGGGATGTACAGGTACGCCCATTTGTGCAGCCGTGCCATTCTGTCGATGAAATGTACAGGTGGTGGTCGGCAAGCGGTTAAAAAATGAAAAAAACAAAAAAGTAGGAGAAGGGTAATGCCTATAAGTAGGATTTCCAGATTGGGTAATGTATGTAGATGCATAAGTCACATCAAATCACAAACCCATAACTGGAAACAAAGCCAAATACCTGCTTGCAATATACATTTGAGCAGGAGCTTTCCTCTAGACCATAGCATATATGAAAAAAGGGGGATACCAGAGGGTCAAGGTACAGGGTCATTCAATGAGGAACACACTGGCTGTAAATATAAATAGAAACAATTTATTGCAAAAATGTATCATAAAAAAGTTTCCACCCATATAATGAAAAAAAAAGGAGTGTAGTGTAAACAGCGGCTTGTATAGAACAAATGAAGTGCAGCCTGTCACGTACCTTCCGTCCTCTGCCCTCTCTGCAAAGCAGTGTGGAGGAGGGGGGGGAAATAGCTGATCTGAGGATACTTGTAGTAGCCGGCTAAGGCATGCAGATGATTTCCTTCAATATAGGGGCCATCCCGACCTGATCCCAGGGTCTGTGTTGATCGGCACTTGAAAGGAAATGTAGCTGGGGGTCCCAGTAGCTGGTCTCCTAGTGTTTCATCGATATCGCCAGGCACCACAGCCGTACGGTGTTACAACAGTGAACAATACTAGCTGCATGCAGCTAAGATGGAACATTCCGCAAATTGGCTCGGCTAGATGTATGGATAAGGGATGATAGAGTCTCATATAGGATCACAGCTGGGAAGGGCGTGGGGAGACAGGAAGGCTTGCGTTACCCAGTGTGAGCATACATCCTGAAAAGATTTCTTCAAGCAGCATGTACTAGGGGGAGCAGAAACACACCATGAATAAAGTAGGGGATGATGAATGCAATCCAGGTGGTGGCTGTCAAAGGATGGGGGCATCAACTGACGCGTTTCAATCGGCTGAACGATTTTCTTCAGAGCTAGGAACATTGTGAAGAACAATAAGCTAAATAGTGAAGCATTATGTCTAATTGTCTGCCATGTAATCACCAAGGACTGCCCCCTTGAACAACATTAACCCTAAAACACTCAATAAGAGTGTGCACCAGACATTACCAATGGCACGGTGGCAAATTCAAAGGGATGTACAGGTAGGCCCATTTGCGCAGCCGTGCCATTCTGTCAGCGTAAATGTTTTTATGTCGGTGAAGTTTTGTGTTGATTGCTCTTTAACTCCAGGTGTTTTGTGTTAGGTGTTTGATTTTAAATATGCCTTTAAATAGCTTGTATTGTGAGCATTTCACATGAACAAGCACGGTTCTTTTCATGTGAAACGCATCAACTGATCATCATTGCAATTTTGTCTCATGACAATAAAGAATCTTCTACAGCATCTTTTGGATTCAAGTGTACGATCAATCTTTTCTTCTCTTCTTGATATTGCCTACAGTGATGAGCCGGGATCAGCACCTTGGATCGGGTGTGTCCATTTTTTTTTCTGAAGCGGTGTGTGCACCCTTGTTCTGTTTTCTGACATTCTGCTCTGGCGGTCCCTGACATTTAGCTCTGGTGGTCCCTGACATTCACCTCTGGTGGTCCCTGACATTTGGCTCTTCTATCCACTATCTTCTTTCTTCTATCTTCTTTCTTCTCTCTTCTATCTTCCTTCGGTTTCTTCCTCCATCTTCTTATTCTTCTGGTTCTTCTGTGTCTTCTGGTTCTTCATCCGGTGTTCTTGTCTGGCATCTTCCTCCGCGGCGTCTTCTTTCCTTCTTCTCCTCGGGCCGCTCCACACCCATGATGGCATGAAGGGAGGCTCCCGCTATGTGATGCTTCTCCTCTTCTGACGGTTCTTAAATAGTTGGGGGGGACGAGAGAGCCCCCCATCCTGAACCGTACCAGGCCACATGCCCTCAACATTGGGAGGGTGCTTTGGGGTAGCTCCCAAAACACCTTGTCCCCATGTTGATGGGGACAAGGGCCTCATCCCCACAACCCTTGCCCAGTGGTTGTGGGGGTCTGCGGGTGGGGGGCAAACAAGGGGACCCCCTGATCCCGGCCCTCCGCCCTGTGTGAAATGGTAAGGGGGTACAAAAGTACCCCTACCATTTCACAAAAAAACTGTCAAAAATGTTAAAAATGACTAGAGACAGTTTTTGACAATTCCTTTATTTAAATGCTTCTTTTTTCTTCTTTCTTCTATCTTCTTTCTTCTATCTTCCTTCGGTTTCTTCCTCCATCTTCTTCTTCTGGTTCTTCATCCAGTGTTCTCGTCTGGCATCTTCCTCCGCGGCGTCGGTGTCTTCTTTCCTTCTTCTCCTCGGGCCGCTCCGCATCCATGAAGGCATGGAGGGAGGCTCCCACTGTGTGAGTCTTCTCCTCTTCTGACAGTTCTTAAATAACAGGGGGCGGGGCCATCCGGTGACCCTGCCCCCTCTGACGCACAGGAACTTGACGGGGACTTCCCTGTGGCATTCCCCATGATGTCAGAGGGGGTGGGGTCACCCATTACGTAACCCCGTCCCCCTCTGACGTAATGGGGAATGCCACAGGGAAGTCCCCGTCAAGTCCCCGTGCAACAGAGGGGGTCACGGGTGGCCCCACCCCCCATTATTTAAGAACCGTCAGAAGAGGAGAAGCGTCACACAGCGGGATACTCCCTCTATGCCATCATGAATGCGGAGCGGCCTGAGGAGAAGAAGGAAAGAAGATGCCGACGCCGCGGAGAAAGATGCCAGATGAGAACACCGGATGAAGAACCAGAAGACCCAGAAGAACCAGAAGAAGATGGAGGAAGAAACTGAAGGAAGATAGAAGATAGAAGAAAGAAGATGGAAGAAAGAAGAAGCATTTAAATAAAGGAATAGTCAAAAACTGTCTCTTGTCATTTTTAACATTTTTGACAGTTTTTTTGTGAAATGGTAGGGGTAAAGTACCCCCTTACCATTTCACACAGGGGGGAGGGCTGGGATCTGGGGGTCCCCTTGTTAAAGGGGGCTTCCAGATTCCAATAAGCCCCCCGCCCGCAGACCCCCACAACCACCAGGCAAGGGTTGTGGGGATGAGGTCCTTGTCCCCATCAACATGGGGACAAGGTGTTTTGGGGGCTACCCCAAAGCACCCTCCCAATGTCGAGGGCATGTGGCCTGGTACGGTTCAGGAAGGGGGGCGCTCTCTCATCTCCCCCTCTTTTCCTGCGGCCTGCCAGGTTTCGTGCTCGGATAAGGGTCTGGTATGAATTTATGGGGGGACCCCACGCCATTTTTAAAAAATTATGGCCGGGGTTCCGCTTAATATCCATACCAGACCTGAAGGGTCAATGAACTTTTATGTGTATTGTCGGACCAGCAATTCATTATAGCCACGAGTAGTTTTTAAATTTTTTTCCTTTGAAATGTCATTTTGCTGTCAGACTGTTCTAAACACGGGAAACATGCGCCCCTTTACAGGCATACTATAGACACCCCCAGGTATGAAATTTAAAGGGATATTACACTTTTATTGTTTCACTTTAAGCATTATTAAAATCACTGCTCCCGAAAAAACGTCAGTTTTTAAAAAATTTTTTGCATTGATCCATGTCCGTGGGGCAGGACCCGGGTCCCCAAACACTTTTTATGACAATAACTTGCATATAAGCCTTTAAAATTAGCACTTTTGATTATTCATGTTCGTGTCCCATAGACTTTAACAGTGTTCGCATGTTCAAACAAATTTTTTGCCTGTTCGCAAGTTCTGGTGCGAACCAAACAGGGGGGGTGTTCGGCTCATCCCTAGTCATGTGTTGTATTTCCAGATTAAAACTGTACTGATTAAATGAAAATCGTACGCTCTGATATCATACGAGAATAATTTTCATGTTTGTCCCTTTGGATAATTTCAGATGAAAGCTGTGTACTAACGATCAGATTATTGTACAATCACTTTGAAAGCGATATTTTTCACACAATTTTCTGATCCTGTGTTCTAGGCTTTAGCTTCACCAGCCACTCCAATCCTGGTAATGGGCACTAATAGGTAACCCCGATTTCCTGGCATTGTCCTGAGTGTGTCTGTATGCCAGTGGGGGGTCATTAGATTGTAAGCTCTCTGGTGTGGAGGGTTCTCTGTAGATCAATAGAGATCCCTCCTGTGATTGGTCTCTGGTGTTTCCTGTGGATCTATCCCATGCCCGGTATTAGGAGATGATTGGGGGGTTTTGGGGTATTTATAGAATTCTATTGGTGGAATGTCTGCAGGTTTCACTTTTACTTTGTGGCTTCTCATTTCCAACCTTTGTAATCTTATTCTGCCTGGTAACTGCTGATCCTCCATCTCCTCATTTTACTATTGGAAAAAGAGGAAGCCTCCTCCAATCAGCACAGAGCTCCGCCTTCCTGTACACAGACTCTCCTGATCTGGGTGAAGTGGAAGGTTGTCTTCTTTTGGGGTCTTTCTATAGATGACAGCGGGGAGGATGAAGATGATGATCCCCCTCATCCTGATTATTCTGGGTGTGTCAGGAGTGGAGTATGGTAAGTAGAGGACAATATAGATGACATCTTGTCAGTGGGGGGGATTTCCTCCAAGTGTTGTATAGAATGGTAGAAATCAATGTTTAGTGATAAAGGTAGAAGTATTGTGGAAGTGACAACCATGTCCTGTCTGTGTGAAGATGACAATACGGCTCTCCAGGCTCTGAAGGATCTTTATTGATCTTATGTACAGAGCTGATGATGGACGGAGAGGTCAGGGGGTCAGAAGACATTACAATGTATCAGCTGACAATACATTTCACCTTCTCACTCATCACACCTATTTCCTCTTATAGATCTCATCCTGGAGGGGGCGCTGTGTTCATTCTCATCTAAATACTATTACTAAAAACTTTTTTAATCCTAAAATATTTTGGCCCCGACATTATCATCAAACTCTGATCTAACCTTTTTATCTTTATTTTGTATGTACCGTATATACTCGAGTATAAGTCGAATTTTTCAGCACATTTTTTTGTGCTGAAAATGCCCCCCTCGACTTATACTGGAGTCAAGCACTTTTCTGCAGCAAAAAATTTCATTTTCTGAACCGAATTTGGGGCCCCGTATCTCAGGGCCACTTGGTGCTAGAAACCCCAAATTTGGTATGCAAACCCAGTGGACCTGGTTCCACAACATATCCAAAGCTGAAGTTCCTAGCACTAAGTGACCCTGAGACACGGGGCCCCAAATTCGGTTCAGAAAATGTCATTCTCTGCTGCCGAAAAGTGCTTGACATTTTCTGAACCGAATTTGGGGCCCCATATCTCAGGGCCACTTGGTGCTAGGAACCCCAAATTTGGTGTGCAAACCCGGTGGAACTGGTACCATAACATATCTAAAGCTGGGGTTCCTAGCACCAAGTGGCCCTGAGATACGGGGCCTCAAAACTGGTTCGGAAAATGTCATTCTCTGCTGCAAAAAAGTGCTTGACATTTTCTGAACCGATTTTTGGGGCCCTGTATCTCAGGGCCACTTGGTGCTAGAAACCCCAGCTTTGGAAATGTTATGGTGCTAGTTCCACTGGGTTTTCACACCAAATTTGGGGTTCTTAGCACTAAGTGGCCCCAAGATACGGGGCCCCAAATTCGGTCAACTGTGTCTACCTGCAGCAATGTCATTTCGGGACCCTTTGGGTTCAGAGACCCCAAATTTTGGCTGCAGCTAGGGGGCATCTAGGAACCCTTAACTACCGAGTTTGAAGTTCAGGGGACCTATGGCTGCAAATGGGCACAGTGAGGCATGCAAATGGGCACAGTGATGCTGCAAATAGGCATTGTTGACCCTCTTTTCCACTTACAGTAGCTGTGCATTTCTCACCCTTGTCTTATACTCGGGTCAATAAGTTTTTCCCATTTTTGTTGTGGTAAATTAGGGCCTCGACTTATACTCAGAACGACTTATACTCGAGTATATACGGTATTCCTTTTTTACATTCTTCTCCTCTGGCTCTGACATAAAGATACAATCAAGGGAATTCATAGGGAGTGTCTAAGAAACACTTTAGAATTCTGACTTTCCTCCACAACAAATATTGGTGTGGGTGACAGATCCGTGTACCTGGTGTAGAAAGGTACATACATCTACAGATGACAGCTGGAGGATCCTATGGCTCCCACTGCCCTCAGCTCGGTTCACATATATGAGGCGTGGGAAACACATTTCTCGCACCGCTTCAAAATCGCACAGTATTCATATCAATGTTAAGTTAAAGACACCCCAAAATGGTTTGCAAAACTCAGTGCGATTGAGAGAATTGGATCACATATTTGTGAACACCCATGCAATCCAATTCCAGTGCAGAAAAATAAGTCCTGCACCTTTTTTGTGCGGATGCAGTGCAATTTGAGCCATACAAATAAATGTCTCAAATCGCACTGCACAGACATTGCATGTGATTTGCACAGGAATGCAGTGCGATTCCTGTGCGAATCACATGTGATGTGCTGCACTGCATATATGTGAACCCAGTCTTCATGTCTCCTATGAAGTGAGAGGAGAAGTACAAGTCAGGTAAGTGTTTAGGAAGGGGGTGGATAGAACATTTTAGTGGAGTGTGGCTCCATAGACATACACTGCTTGGGAGTGAGCATGCACCATGTGCCCCCATAGCATGTGGCTCACTATAGGGGCACACAAAGAGGAGGAGCCAAGATTGCTAGTGGGGGACCTTTAAAATAGGTGGTTTAGGGCTGCTCTGTGCAAAACCATAGCACAGAGCAAGTGAGTATAACATGTTTATTTTTTTATTGCATTTAGTAACACTTCAATAGATAAGTTTTATCAATTAACAAAATAGAAACTAAATGAACAGAAGAGAAAATCAAATCAATATTTGATGTGACCGCCCTTTGCCTCCAAACCAGCATCAATTCTTCTAGGTACACTTGCACACAGTTTTTGAAGGAACTCGGCAGGTAGGTTGTTCCAGATATCTTGGAGAACTAAGCACAGATCTTCTGTGGATGTCGGTTGTCTCAAATCCTTCTGTCTGTTCATGTCATCCCAGACAGACTCCATCATGTTTAGATCAGGGCTCTGTGGGGGCTAAACCATCATTTCCAGGACTCCTTGTTCTTCTTTACACCAAAGATAGTTCTTAATGACATTGGCTGTGTGTTTGAGGTTGTTTTCCTGTAGCAGAATACATCTGGGGCCAATCACATGCCTCCCTGTTGCTTTGGCATGATGGATCTGCCTGTATTGCTAAGCATTAAGGACACCATTGATCATGACTAAATCTACAACTTGCAGAAATGCAGCCCCAAACTTGCAAGGAACCTCCACCATGCTTCACGGTTGTCGGCAGACACTCATTATAATAAAAAAAAATATTGACGCTTCTATTTCTGAAAGCATTCTTAATTTACAGCTTTTTTTTACACCTGCTTAAAACATTTGCACAGTATATATAGTGTTTCCCCTACTGTGATGGGAATATGGGAGCAGCGGAGTATCTCTTCCTACCCAACATAGGGGCAATTGTTTTTGATTAGTTATAAATTGAAGGGACCTTTTATACTCACATCCATCTTTACTTTCCCTTTATTTCTTGTAATTGAAGGATAGAGATCAGCTTCCAATGTGCCCTTTTGGATAATTGGTGTTGGGTTGGCTTCCTGTGTTCGGACAAAGCCATGATTTTAACTGATATGTAAATAATCTGCATTATCACATTATAGAAATGATGTAATATGTCATTTATGGTATTTTTAATGAGATGTCACAACTGACCATAATAATGTGTTATGTTATTCTGGAATATTGTCTCCACTTATCTCCTGAATAAGTCGGCACACAGTCCATGGAATGCATTGAGCATGCACAAGGTCTGCTTTGATGCTTTTTAATTTAAAAGAATACATGAAGGGTGAATAAAGAGGTATTAAAATACTTTTATATATCGCAAATTACCAATTTTAAATGTACTGGCTACATTTTGATTTTTTTTGGCTTTTTTTTCCTTTTTATTTTCAACTAGTGATTCTGATAGTCACACATCTCCCATCTTAGGGTGTCTCCACTCTGGATGGAGGAGCAACAGAGACACCCTTGAACAGCAGCATTTTCAGTCTGGGGGGAGGGTAGTGTTAGATACATAGGCAGGTTTACAGTGCCTTGCAAAAGTATTCACCCCCTCCCCTTTGGCTTTTAACTATTTTGTTACATTACAGCCTTTAGTTCAATGTTTTTTTAATCTGAATTATATGTGATGGATCAGAACACAATAGTCTAAGTTGGTGAAGTAAAATTAGAAAAATATATACATAAGACTATTTTTCAGAAATAAAAAACTGATAATTGGCATGTGCGTATGTATTCACCCCCTTTGTTATGAAGTCCATAAAAAGCTCTGGTGCAACCAATTACCTTCAGAAGTCACATAATTAGTGAAATGATGTCCACCTGTGTGCAATCTAAGTGTCACATGATCTGTCATTACATATACACACCTTTTTGAAAGTCCCCAGAGGCTGCAGCACCTAAGCAAGAGGCACCACTAACCAAACACTGCCATGAAGACCAAGGAACTCTCCAAACAAGTAAGGGACAATGTAATTGAGAAGTACCAGTCAGGGTTAGGTTATAAAAAAAATATACAAATCTTTGATGATCCCTAGGAGCACCATCAAATCTATCATAACCAAATGGAAAGAACATGGCACAACAGCAAACCTGCCAAGAGATGGCCACACACCAAAACTCACGGACCGGGCAAGGAGGGCATTAATCAGAGAGGCAGCACAGAGACCTAAGGTAACCCTGGAGGAGCTGCAGAGTTCCACAACGGAGACTGGAGTATCTGTACATAGGACCACAATAAGCCGTACGCTCCATAGAGTTGGGCTTTATGGCAGAGTGGCCAGAAGAAAGCCATTACTTTCAGCAAAAAAACAAAATGGCACGTTTTGAGTTTGCGAAAAGGCATGTGGGAGACTCCCAAAATGTATGGAGGAAGGTGCTCTGGTCTGATGAGACTAAAATTTAACTTTTTGGCCATCAAAGAAAATGCTATGTCTGGCGCAAACCCAACACATCACATCACATTACCCAAAGAACACCATCCCCACTGTGAAACATGGTGGTGGCAGCATCATGCTGTGGGGATGTTTTTCAGCAGTCGGGACTGGGAAACTGGTCAGAGTTGAGGGAAAGATGGATGGTGCTAAATACAGGGATATTCTTGAGCAAAACCTGTACCACTCTGTGTGTTATTTGAGGCTAGGACGGAGGTTCACCTTCCAGCAGGACAATGACCCCAAACACACTGCTAAAGCAACACTTGAATGGTTTAAGGGGAAACATGTAAATGTGTTGGAATGGCCTAGTCAAAGCCCAGACCTCAATCCAATAGAAAATCTGTGGTCAGACTTAAAGATTGCTGTTCACCAGCGCAAACCATCCAACTTGAAGGAGCTGGAGCAGTTTTGCAAGGAGGAATGGGCAAAAATCCCAGTGGTAAGATGTGGCAAGTTCATAGAGACTTATCCAAAGTGACTTGGAGCTGCGATAGCCACAAAGGTGGCTCTACAAAGTATTGACTTTAGAGGGGTGAATAGTTATGCACATTGACTTTTTCTGTTATTTTGTCCTATTTGTTGTTTGCTTCACAATAAAAAAACATCTTCAAAGTTGGTGGACATGTTCTGTAAATTAAATGGTGCAAACCCTCAAACGATCCATATTAATTCCAGGTTGTGAGGCAACGAAACACGTAAAATGCCAAGGGGGTGAATACTTTTGTAAGGCACTGTAGATGAACTTGCTAAAAAAAGTATAGGTTTTAAAGCAGTTACAGCGACAGTTTTTTTTTCTTTTGGGAAAAAGATTTTACACAAATAAAATAAAGCTGATCATTGTAAGTGGTAAATGGTTTGTCTCATTCCTGTAGCTGCTAATTTTGCTGGACAGCTTGATCTGTTAAAGGCAATTGAAAATTAACAGACTTACTGGCTGGATCACCAGGTGAAAATAAAGGGAAAAAAATAAAACTAATACAGCCACTACATCTGATAAGAACTGGTAAGCTGCAATATAATATAAGAGACAAATAAGGTGTTTATTAGGTATTACAAGGGTTAATTAAAGGTTAATAGGACGTTTCATATGAACACGTTTTATATTTTAAAAACAAAATCGTTTTTTGTTTGTTGGATTTGACAGTCTAAGTCAGCAGTCCTGACAACAGCCGACTGTTTGCTGTAAATCATTCCCTGCGATGAGAAGGCACCACATGAACTGGCTATATATTCAGCTAATACAAGTTTTGTTTTGCATATTTAGATGCTGTTGCAGTACTACATTAGAGCAGTAGGTGACAGTATAAGACTTCTCTGTACTCAGCTGGGTGATAGAAATCTAAGAAGTCATGTCGTTTCCTGGAAATCTTTTGACTGTCATAATAAAGGCTCTCCAGCAGATGGCACTGTGCACACTACATAGAGGAGGAAAGATTCCTATTACATGAAGAAGAGAGAACACAACACAATCAGTAAAGAGACAAATGTAACAAATAGATTCTGTGTAGTCTGGGAGCCAGGGTTTACACCAGAATAATGCCGCTTAGGCAGCTACCTTAGGGTGCCCAGACAGGGAGGGAGGTTAAATCTGAATCCACAGTCACATGCTGGGGATTTGGATTTTTAACCTTGCTGCAGCCATGTGTTTTTTAAAACACTCCCAGCCGGTGGAGCGTGTTTGCACTTTAGTAAAGATGTGCGTTTAATGTAAAAGTGATACAAGCAGCTGTGAAGCCACTGATCACTTCCACAACTGCCACAATGTGCCCCTCCCCCATTCAACCACCCACCATGTTTACCGGGCTCTGCTATGTGAGGTGGAGTGTCCCTCACTTCTGATGTGGGGCTATAGACCCTTCATCAGTCTTGATACCATCAGGGCCTTAGACCCCTGGAGCATGGGGGGAGAAGGTGCTGCAGGAACCAGTCTAGTAATGAGGAGTATTGAGTAAGTAAATCTGCTTTTCTTTGCCCCTAGACCTAAACCAGCAGTTAACCCTTGCACTGCATGTGCAGCCCTAATGCCAAGGAAAACTGGCAAATTTCCCAGAGTTGGGTTTTAAGATTTTTTTAGTATCTCAATGCATCACAGAGACCACAATATTGTCCCACCACCCACCATCCTTACAGTTATTATATATTAAGGGGTAGAGCTTAAAGTGATTGTAAAGTCTCGTTTTTTTTCAATAAAAATAACAAACATGTTATACTTACCTGCTCTGTTGCAGTTGGTTTTGCAAAGAGCAGCCCAGATCCTCCTCTTCTCAGGTTCCTCTTCTGTGCTCCTGGCCCCTCCCTCCCATTCAGTGCCCCCACAGCAAGCAGCTTGCTATAGGGGCACCCAAGCCAAGTCACAGCTCTGTGTGTCCATTCAGACATGGCGCTGTGACCTGACCCCGCCCCCTCTCTCTACTGGTTGGGTAGCTGATTTTGATTGACAGCCGCGGGAGCCAATGGCACCGCTGCTGTGTCTGAGCCAATCAGGAGGGAGAGTCTTGGATAGCCAAGACACACATGGACATTGCTGGACAGAGATGGGGCTCAAATAAGTATTAGGGGGGCTGCTACACACAGAAGGCTTTTTATCCTAACCACTTACAGTAGGTGACCGTGATATTGTGTCAATCTCGCCGCTGTTATCGGCGAGATTTGACACCTGCGAGCCCCGTCGCGGGAGCCAGCGCCGTGCTGGCTCGCTCATCGGGAAAGGAAAACTGTGTTTTTTCCTTTCGCGATGAGTGACAAGCATTGCTGACAGGTGTCTGGTATGAATCATGAGGGGGAAAGCCGCGCCAAATTTTAAATAAAAAACCGGCATGGGTTCCCCTCCAGGGGCATACCGGACCCTTAGGTCTGGTATGGATTTTAAGGGGAACCCCCTACACCAAAAAAAAGCATAGGGTCCCCCCAAAATCCATACCAGACCCCTATCCGAGCATGCAGCCCGGCCGGTCTGAAAAGGGGGTGGGGATGAGCGAGTGCCCCCCTCCTGAACCATAGCAGGCCACATACCCTCAACATGTGGGGTGGGCACTTTGGGGCAGGGGCATGCCCTGCGGCCCCCCCACCCCAAAGCAGCTTGTCCCCATGTTGATGAGGACAGGGGCCTCTTCCCGACAACCCTGGCCGTTGGTTGTCAGGGTCTGCGAGTGGAGGGCTTATCAGAATCTGGGAGCCCCCTTTAATAAGGGGGCCCCCACCCTATGTGAATGAGTATGGGGTATATCGTACCCCTACCCATTCACCTGGGGGAAAAAGTGTCAATAAAAAAACACACAAGACAGGTTTTTAAAGTAATTAATTAGGCAGCTCTGGGGGTCTTCTTCCGACTTCGGGGGGTCTTCTTCCGACTTCTCCTGCTCTCCGGCCTCTTCTCCCAATGTCCGGTTCTTATGCCGGGATCCTCCGCTATCTTCTGCTCTTTTGCCGCTCTTTTGCTAGTGGTGGCTCGGTCTTCTCCATCGCCTTCTTCCCTCTTTTCTTCTTTCGATGTTGACACGATGCTCTCTCCCGTTGTAATGCCATGTGTGAGGTGCGCCACAGGATGCCCCCCTGCCCCAAAGTGCCCACCCCCCATGTTGAGGGCATGCAGCCTGGTACGGTTCAGTAGGGGGGCACTTGCTCATCCCCACCCCCTTTCCTGACCGGCCGGGCTGTGTGCTCGGATAAGGGTCTGGTATGGATTTTGGGGACCCCCACGCCATTTTTTTGGCATAGGGGGTTCCCCTTATAATCCATACCAGACCTAACGGCCTGGTATGCCCCTGGAGGGGAACCCATGCCGTTTTTTTACTTAAAATTTGGAGCGGCGTTCCCCCTCATGATTAATACCAGACACCTGTCAGCAATGCTTGTCGCTCATCGCGAAAGGAAAAAACAGTTTTCCTTTCCCGATGGAAACACATTCTCGCGGTCAGGTACTGTAAAGTGACACTAAAGGTTTCATTTTTATTTTTTTAAAATAACAAACATGTCATACTTACCTCCACCGTGCAGCTTGTTTTGCACAGAGTGGACCCGAATGGCATTTTCTGCGGCTCTGCTAGCTTCTCCCATCTCAGATAACCCCCTGGGAGAAGCGCTCTCCTGGGAGTTACCTTGCGGGCATGCGTCCATAGCCACCGAATGCAGGACTTGGCCCCGGCGCCCGCATCATTGGATTTGATTGACAGCAGCACTAGCCAATGGCTGCGCTGCTATCAATCTATCCAATGAAGAGCCAAGAAGACCGGAGAAGCCCAGGCAATGATCGAGCGCGGGATTGAGCGCGGGACTTTCAAGGGCTTAGGTAAGTAAACCGGGGGGCTGGTAATCATCAGATGTTTTTTCACCTTAATGCATAGGATGCATTAAGGTGAAAAAACATGAACCTTTACAACCCCTTTAAGGACTGAGCCTCTTTTTGAGATTTGTTGTTTACGAGTTAAAAACTGTTTTTTTTTGCTAGAAAATTACTTAGAACCCCCAAACATTATACATTTTTTTCCTAACACCCTACAGAATAAAATGGCGGTCTTTGCAATACTTTTTGTCACACCATATTTGCGCAGTGGTCTTACAAGCTCACTTTTTTTTAATTAAAAAATAAGACAACAGTAAAGTTAGTCCAATTTTTTTTATGTTGTGAAAGATAATGTTATGCCGAGTAAATTGATACCCAACATGTCACGCTTCAAAATTGCACCCACTCGTGGAATGACGACAAACTTTTACCCTTAAAAATCTCCATAGGCGACATTTAAAAAATTCTACAGGTGGCATGTTTTGAGTTACAGAGGAGGTCTAGGGCTAGAATTATTGCTCTCGCTACCAATCACGGCAATTTCTCACATGTGTGGTTTGAACACTGTTTTCATATGCGGGGGCTAGTCACATATGCGTTCGCTTCTGCACGTGAGCTCGGCGGGATGGGGCGTGTTTACATTTTTTTTTCTTATTTATTTTACCTTTTATTTTTACAATTTAAAAAAAAAAATTGTGTCACTTTTATTCCTATTACAAGTAATGTAAACATCCCTTGTAATAGAAAAAAAAAGCATGACAGGACCTCTTAAATATGAGATTTTGTCATTAAAAAAATAATTTAAAAAAATGGCCTTTTAAGAGCTATGGGTGGAAGTGACATTTTGACGTTGCTTCCGCCCTGCAATGTTATGGAGATAGGTGGGGGTCATCTTCCACTCACTCGTCTCCATACCCAGCAAGGGGTAACATCTGATTGCCTCTGCCACTTCCGATGGCTCTGGTAAGCTCGCGGAAGGCACCGGAGGGTGGCGGGAGGGGGGGCCCCCTCCTGCCACCGATAAAAGTGATCTTGCATCAAATCTGCCACAGAAACCACTCTTATCAGAAAGTGGACCGCCGGCTGAAGAAGAGGATACCAGGGTTATGGCAGCCAGCTACTGCCATAACAACGATATTCCTCTTCAAACTTAGGATGTATATCGGCGTGCGGCAGTCCATAAGTGGTTAATGCATAGAATGACCTTCTGACTTTACAACCCCTTTAACGGTAAAGGTTGTGAGGCTTTACAATACTTTTTCAACATTCACTCCAATTAATTCTGAACTATTAATTTTATAATCTCAAGTTAGGCAAAAATGTTAAAATTGTGATCAGGTAAAGTTTATTTTTATTGCAGAGGAGACATACTATGAGGTTGATTTACTAGAGGCAAATAGACTGTGTACTTTGCAAGTGCAGTTGGTCCAGAGCTTAGTAAATGAAGTAAAGCTGACTTTGCAAAGAATACCCAATCACGTGCAAGGAAAATAAAAAACAGCATTTTTGCTTGCACATGATTGGATGATGGAAGTCAGTAGAGCTTCTGCTAGTTTACTAAGCTCTGGAGCAACTTCACTTGCAAAATGCACAGTCTATTTGTCTTTAGTAAATCAACCCCATTGCTTCTTCTGCAATAAAGTATTCTTACCTGTACTCAGATGTAGAGCTGTCCCATACAAGACGCTAAATAGATACCAGGATTCCTTTTCCCAGTAGTTTCCTTGAAGCCAAGCACTTGTTGACCGTGCTATAGCCGAATGACAGCTACAACATGGTTGTCTAGTTCTGGGATGCCATTATATGATTATGGCCCATGATTGCGCCTGGCGCATATCTGCTACTGGGCGCGGGCAGCGCACTCTGTGATTGTAGTGTCCTCTGGACACTACTGATCACAGATTGAGGTAAAGAGCCACTCAGCAGCTCTTTACCACACGATCAGCTGTGTCCTATCACAGCTGATCGTGGAGGTAAACAGAAGCCGGTTATTGGCATTCCGTTCCTCATGCTGACAGCGTGAGGATCGGAGAAGAGAGCCGATAACCGGCTTTGGTGTAATTAAATACCACCAAAAGAAAGCTTTATTTGTGTGAAAAAATTATAAAATTTCATATAGGTACAGTGTTGTATGACTGAGTAATTGTCATTCAAAGTGTAACAGCGGCGCTGAAAGCTGAAAATTGGCCTGGGCAGGAAGGGGGTTAAAGTCTCAAGTAAGCAAATGGTTAACCAGTCCAGGGATATGCTTTTTGATGCTTTAAAGAGAATTTGGATGGGTAGTGTGTAATGGTAGGATACTCCAGTAACCTATAGTAACGATTTTTAGGACACTGAACTTCCTCTTTAGCACTGTGAGCCAAGTCCTTACACAAGCTGTTGATGGACTGAGCTTTGAAGTAACACTTTGAGGAGATGAATCTACCTCCTTGGACATGCAAGTCCTTTCACTAAGAATTGAATAGACTGAGCTCTTCAGGACACCAGAAATAATGGGGTTGATTTATTAAAAGCAAATAGACTGTGCACTTTGTAAAGTGCAGTTTCTCTCCTCAAGTGCAGTTGGTCCAGAGCTTAGTAAATAAGCAGAAGCTCTGCTGACTTCCATCATCCAGTTGTAACCTAGTCTTTAACCTCTATCAGCCTAATGAGGACCTTCAAGGCCAAAGACAGCTGACATCCTTTCATATGTAGTGGGTTGTGAGGCATAGTGGGTGCAAAGATGGTGAAAGTCTTTCACCCGACACTTCTTGGATGCAAAAGAGGTTTTATTTCTTTTAACAGTCCTTTTATATTTTGAAGGGAAAGAGGGTTAGGGCCAGGACACACCCTTTTCCTCTTTAAACACACTGACTGTAGCATAAGAAGGATGGCAGTGTACAGTCTCTAGGATCCCTCTCACCTGTCTGTGCTAGAGTTGCCACCTGTCCAGGATTCACTCGGACAGTTCGGGGTTGGAATCATGCATCCAGGTTTCAGACTTCCTGAAACCCAGACACATTATTCAGACTGGACTGTGGCTTCCCAGCAGGGTTGATGGCTGCAGTTGGTTAAAGCGGAGTTCCACCCAAAAGTGGAACTTCCGCTCATCGGATTCCTTCCCCCCCTCCGGTGTCACAGTTGGCACCTTTCAGGGGGGAGGGGGGTGCAGATACCTGTCTAAGCATTTGTTTCAAAGATCTGAAAAAAGTTCTTAAAGTCATTAGAACATGTGCTTTCCCTTTTTCATGGCCTATTAAAGATGGAATTATGTCTGCTTGAGTCAGCTTAAATCAAACTGTGTGTTTTATTGTACATACATAAAACTTGGAAAATACTTACAAAAATAGTACATTCATATTCAGAATTAGTGTTGTTTCATATATGCAAAAAATGTTCAAATATAGTTCATTTGTTTCAAAGATCTGAAAAAAGTTCTTAAAGTCATTAGAACATGTGCTTTCCCTTTTTCATGGCCTATTAAAGATGGAATTATGTCTGCTTGAGTCAGCTTAAATCAAACTGTGTGTTTTATTGTACATACATAAAACTTGGAAAATACTTACAAAAATAGTACATTCATATTCAGAATTAGTGTTGTTTCATATATGCAAAAAATGTTCAAATATAGTTCATTTGTTTCAAAGATCTGAAAAAAGTTCTTAAAGTCATTAGAACATGTGCTTTCCCTTTTTCATGGCCTATTAAAGATGGCCGTTTAACTTCTTGTGTCCTGGAAGAAATGCTGTATGCATAGAAGAGAGAAAAATAGCTGTGTCTTGAAGAGGAAGATGTATGTAGCTTGAAGCAGGAAGTAGCAAGAGGCCGAAGGCTGTTTTCCTTTGCTTATATGAACTCAGTCTTTCAAATTTGCGCCCAAACACAAATCCCTCCCATACACTCCCCTTTCTCCTCCTTCCTAAGAGTGGGGGCTAGAGTAGATATACAAGCCTCTTTAACATCTGTTTTCACTTTAACAAACCTTCTAAACATGAAACAAGATATATGTGAGAGAGACTATAAGACCACTTAAAACATAAACGCATAAATCAAACAGAGTATCGGTTACATAGGAAGATTTTCAACCCATACATATATTATTTACAAAATCCATCAAATTCTGACAGGTTCTTGACCTGCAGTCTCAGTCAATGAGTCACCATCTGAATATCATTAGCTCAAAGTCTTATCATTCACACAATTGTAGAGAATGCATATTCTTTTTAATAAAGCCAATT
Source organism: Lithobates clamitans (assembly GCA_037952925.1). Lineage (NCBI taxonomy): Eukaryota > Metazoa > Chordata > Amphibia > Anura > Ranidae > Lithobates > Lithobates clamitans. Next base: position 3,270,059 of record JBBGZY010000810.1, read on the forward strand.
AAAATTTAGATATTAAGAATATAACATTCCCCTCTGAAATATGAATAACAATCATATTTTCAAGGTTTAAATCCATACATAGCATTCATGTCTCATTCATTCTGACTTTGATCCAATAACTCCAAATGTATTTCCATCACTAACCAAGTCTGCAATACCAAAACCCATCTTTCTCTTAAGCTTATTTTGCAATAAATCATCTCCTTTCTTGATTTCATTTGTAATTCGATAATATAATTTTTTTCATTCTAAACATCAAACATAACTGGAATATCATGAATAACATAATAATAATAAAAAGAATAACTATAGGATGTGATAAAATATTTCCTGCTGCTGAGGTTATTGAAGTTTTTCCCCAAATTGATACACTATTACTGAATTTTTTCCACCAATTACTTCCTGAAAATTCTGACCATTGATGAGATATCTCTTGCAAATACCTTGTTCATGTTTAAACAATATTTCTGCATTCTGAAGTTCCTTAGCCAAAGCTACCAATAAACCTTTATCCTTATGAATTACATTTGCCCATTCTTCCCAAGGAAATTCATCTATCTGAGATATATTATATTGTGTGGGAAGAGCACTTATATTTTTCATAAGCATATTTGTTAAATTTGTTCTAAACCCATTAATACTTATTGCTACAATGTCTCCTTCTATACAATACAAGCCTTGATTTAGGTTTTCTGTATTTGTACAAGAAGAGAAAAAAGTTTTAACCCTTTCTGTATCTGACATGATCTGAAAACAAACCTTCTTTTTATCTACACGAGTAATTAATTCAGAAATTGTTTCAACTTTTTCTATTCTTGCTGAACATAATGTATGATTATGATAACAAGAATGAAAAATACTTTTATCTTGATTAGGTAAACAGATAACTTTAGACTGAAATTGTAAACATGATGACAAATCTAATTGTTCTAATTCAGAATTTTCATTGTTAAATGCAAAATCTGTATACTGTAATTTATAATACAATAATTGTGTATTGCTGACGGGTAATCCCAAGACAGTGATTGGAACCAAAATTTGTTCTTGTCCTGCTATTGGAATCATAGAAGAACTATAACAAACATCCTGTTTACATCCTATCCATTTATTTACCCATAAATCTGTATGATTTATTGCATATACATATTCTCTGGGTAAATTCTGTAAAATGCCAAGAGGGGTTATTCCACTCTGAAATGCTTGTGCAATTATTTTAAAATTAGTGGAATATTCAGTCTGGATCTCTAAACATGCTCTGGCAATATGAAAATGTTGTTCACTTAACATTAAATCAAGAGTAATATTTTGAAGATGTAAAATAGATAGACCCATTATATTAGCTGTTTTAATAACCATATTTTCTAAAATTTCATTTAAATTTCTCTGTATTTTAATCCCGTTACTACCCACTAAACCAGCTGTCTCAAGATCAGACTTTAAGTATTAATATCCATACTATTTGTTATACTCCCAATTGTGCCAATCCCTCCTAAAATACCTTCAACAATACCACGCTTATTTCTGTTATGATTTCCACTATTAATTCCAAACCATCTTTCAATACCCACTCCATATTAACCAAATGTCCTTGACATTGTGGAAACCTTGTAGAAATTTTCCATTCTAAAACATTAAAGTTCCACAATGTAATGAAAAACTTTCCCTCTCTCAAAAGAGTTCTGGATTGGAAATGGTTAATCTGAAATGGATTTGCCGAGATACTTTTCTTACTAACACATGGAGTTTTCCTAGGAGACATTACAACAACACTTGCCTTTGCACATTTCATTGGATAATTTACTATTGATATGCAACATTCATATATACCAGTATCATTCAAAGATACTCTCATTTGTTGATAAACAAATGTATTATTGATCCAATTCACACTACCATAAATTCCTTTATGAATTATCATAGTAGAACTGTGAAGAAAACTTCCCAAAAATTCATTGTTCCTTTTCCAAGTTACCAATGAATCTTGAAGTACATATATTTTTGTTTTACATATCAAATGCAAACTATCATTATCTTCAAAAATATTTAAGAATCGTGGGAAAATATAAATTTCCGGAATAATCATGTTGACCACAGAAATACTAACTTTAACTCTTATTTGTGTTAATTGTCTTGTTACTTTAAAATCCCATGTTCTTACAACATCCCCTTTTTCATCTCCAATTATATTTAAATGTTCTGGATCTAATATTTTTACGAAACTTTGAAAAAGGTAATAAAATTGATCTAAGGGATAAAATACTTTCCCAGATCTTGACATAGTATTAGTAACATCTCCAGACAAAATTGTTGAATTGTTACCTTTTACAAATACTGACCAAAAACTCCTTCCCAATATATTACATTCAAAAGTTCCGGTTCTGTTGTTTAACCTATAAGATCCCAGCATTTTAACAAAATTTGTTTTGGATTCTATTTTAACGTTGACTTCAACATTATTACTATGAATTAAATATAATTCCATACAGCAATCATATCCCTGTCCTACAAATACATATCCATACAATTTTTCAGCTGTATTGTTATCAACGTATCTAGAATTATATTCTGTCATTTGTATTAAGATCAATATCTTTATCACTCTTGTCCTCTGTATTAATATCAATGTCTTTATCACTTTTGTCATCTATATTGATATCAGTATCTAGATCTCTTTTGTCTCTGAATAATGTAATGACTTTGTTGTGTAATTCTTCAATCCTGTTAACCTCTGCATAGCTGGAACAGTTTGTGATATATTTTACCACAGATACAATTGTCACTAGTGAAAAGATGCATCCTGTGATGATGATAAATCTTCTCTCTTTAACACTTTCTTTTGTTGAACTGTCATCTTTCTTCTTTTTTGAAATCCATGATTCCTCCAGGTTAATGAAATATAATTCATTCCTAGGAAAAATAAAAGCAGCATCATTTATCTCAGAATATTACATTTGTTATACCCACGTTTTTATTTATACATGCTTTTTCACTAAATTGAGAAATCCTTGAACTAGTACCATTGTCCCTTGAACATCCAAGATGTCAAATGGACCTTCCCAATTACTTTGCCATGGTCCATTTCTCCTGAAACTTTAGTTCCGCCTGTGACGTGTATCTCACCATCTCTGGGTGTGACCTTACACATGGCAACTCTTTGATCATCATATTTCTTTTTGTATAAACTTGTGCTAACAGCATCTAATTTTTGATTTAAATAAATCTTTCCATTCTTAATTATTAATCATGATAAACCGTTTATCTTGAATAAAAGATAATTTTGGTTTTAATAATAAAATAACAAAATGTTACAAGAATCAGATATGTGTGTGTGGATGTAACAGCAATTCTCATGCTGTGTATGTGTCTTGTGTATACTAGAGTGAATGTCTATTGCAGCATCTGCTGGAATGCATGTCTGCCAAAAAACTCTGTTACAGGCATTCTACTCCTAAAAAAACAAACCCCCTCCTTTTCTTATTCAGAAAGGTTCTTTTTTGTCTTGTAGTCCCACAGATGTAGGCTCTCAATGAGGAGTATCCCCCCTCCTTTTTAAGAAGGTGGGTGTCACTTCACTCTCAAATTCCTAAGGGTGGGGCTATGAGCTATGTGAGTAACCATTTAACTTATACAATCTACAAGTTTCTTTAAACTTCTAAAACAAATACTACATATCAGTATATATACAAATTGTCTCTTAATAATCTCCTAAACAAGGAATATTGTAAAATAAAGAAATTATGATCTTTTAACTCAAACTTAAAAATGTGTGGAGGGACCATTTTTTCATACAAGTAACTGCATGTAACGCAATTCTGTTCAAATTGTCCTGGATCATCTATAACCAATACACTCTTATGCAAAAGGAGCACAAAATACCAAAAAGAAATATCATTTTATGAATGACATTCAATACCTTTAAATAACATCCTAATATCCCTTTTCAAATCACACAGTGCAATACACTTCAGAGGGACACTAACAATCATTGATGTGTACTGCCAACAAAATTCATTGTAAAACACAAGTGACAAAGTAAATTCTTCCTGTCATTAATTCAAATGAAGAATACTTTGTAACTGAAAAAACTGTACCTGCAAACTGTGAATGATATGATACATGAAATCTCTGTCCTATTCCCAAGATTTTACACATTATCTGCATGATTTTACCTATAAAATGGAATCCTCTGTCACTACTGAGGTTTGCTGGTATACCCCAAACTAGAAAAACATGATTAATCAACATCCTATAAATAATTAAAATATCTTTGTACACAGATTAGACAAGATTTAATTACTCTGTCTACTGTCTCTTCCATTTTGTCCCAATAGAATTTCTCTTTAAGAATTTCAAGCAATTTTTGCTTACCAATGTGCTCTAAACCGTCATAGTTAAATGTAGTGAATTCCACCTGTAGGTGTTGTGGTACATTAAAATATAGAAAATCAGTCTAAGTCATGATATTAGATCCAGTTATCATTAACCAAAATATAGATCTTATACCAACCGATGAGAACTCAAAAGATTTGTCACCTTTTAATTCTCTGAAAACGAAGGAAAATCTTACATTTGTTTTTTCCACAACATAATTTTGTCCATATTCAGGTTGAAATCACTAATTCTCCATACAAATCTGCCTCCTTTGCTAATTGAGTACAAAGCTGTTAATTACCCCTATTTCAGGTGAACTAAACCTCTCAATGTTCCATCTGAACAAAAAATAAAAAATTAAAATCATAATAATCATAACTGGGAAAAATTAATACAAAAATAATAATCCAAAGGATTATTCTTGAAAATACAAAAAATATATCAAATAAAAACCAAATCTCTGAACCTCAAATCATAACCTTATTATCCATAGCAAAGAATCAATAACCAGAAAATCCTTACCATCCATGCAGTTCATTTAAGGACTGCTAACATTGTTTTTCACAGTGTTATAAGATACATAATGATACCTTTCCTGTCTTAATGGACTGTTTACAGTTTGCAATCTTTGCATTTGGGTCTTAAAAGGGAAATTAGTTTGATTATGGCCTCTATACCTCAAATTACTACACCAGCGCACAGAATACACTTCATAGCGCCTTGGCATCGTTTTCGGATAATACAACCTCTTTTGTATATCGTTATTGTTAGCCATCACACAAAACCTAGCTATGTGACCCTCTCTTTTGCAAACTAAACATTTAAGAGTTGTTTTTTTTGCATATACCTTTCTTTGAGTATATGGCGATGAAAATTTACATTTCTGTTAAATATTACTATTATTCAAATCAACAGACTTCACACTTTCATTGTCTGAGGAATTATTAACCTCCTCGAATGTCTCCACTGAGTCAACTCCAGAATCGGCATCATTATCCCTCGCCTCTGACTTTGTCACGTGTTCATAAGCTAAACACTGAGCATGTGCAGAAGACTGAGCTTGCAATAATTGCGTTTTAAGCAAACTTATAACATTGTCTTGTTCAATTTCTTTCTGAGTTAAAAAAACATTACAACTTTCTTTTTCTTTAAACAATTCCAATAATGCATTCATTTTATGTTCTAATGCATCTTTCTCAATCAGTAGCTGTTCAATATGTAAATTCTCCTGTGTTTGTGCGATTTCTGTTACACTTTGCCTTTGTTTTCCTGGCATATCAAAAACCATCGCATTGAAAACCGTAACAAGTTTCATCACATTACTTAATTTTTTCTTAGATTTAGCTAATGAAAATCTATTCTTCTCAATTTCTTTATTTGCCTGTAGGCATTGATTATACATTGATTGCCTTAACTTAGTGTCTGAAATATAACTGGCTAAACCTTCAAATTCTAAATTACTTTCTTCAGCAATAACATTTATAAATTCCATATTTTGGTACTCACCGAATATAAAACTTTTCCGTTTTCCACTGGACTCTAATTAAACCGTCTGTCAAGACTTCTGAATTTCCAAATCCTCTGGTCTTCACGCAATCAAACATCAAAAACATCAATCGGGCGATTCTAGGTTCTTTCAATAATTGCGAAGTTAATTCTGTTCATCATGTTTCCCCTCTGATCAAAAGAAGAAGAACGTGGCAAAAACTTCTGACGATTGAAACTGGCTGGCCTTCGCCAATGAAATAAATGGCTTAATATTGTATAAAAAGCTTTCAATAATGATGATTTCTCGTGAGACGAATTTTGGAATTATGTCTGCTTGAGTCAGCTTAAATCAAACTGTGTGTTATATTGTACATACATAAAACTTGGAAAATACTTACAAAAATAGTACATTCATATTCAGAATTAGTGTTGTTTCATATATGCAAAAAATGTTCAAATATAGTTCATTTGTTTCAAAGATCTGAAAAAAGTTCTTAAAGTCATTAGAACATTTGCTTTCCCTTTTTCATGGCCTATTAAAGATGGCCATTTAACTTCTTGTGTCCTGGAAGAAATGCTGTATGCATAGAAGAGAGAAAAATAGCTGTGTCTTGAAGAGGAAGATGTATTTAGCTTGAAGCAGGAAGTAGCAAGAGGCCAAAGGCTGTTTTCCTTTGATTATATGAACTCAGTCTTTCAAATTCGCGCCCAAACACAAATCCCTCCCATACACTCCCCTTTCTCCTCCTTCCTAAGAGTGGGGGCTAGAGTAGATATACAAGCCTCTTTAACATCTGTTTTCACTTTAACAAACCTTCTAAACATGAAACAAGATATATGTGAGAGAGACTATAAGACCACTTAAAACATAAATGCATAAATCAAACAGAGTATCGGTTACATAGGAAGATTTTCAACCCATACATATATTATTTACAAAATCCATCAAATTCTGACAGGTTCTTGACCTGCAGTCTCAGTCAATGAGTCGCCATCTGAATATCATTAGCTCTAAGTCTTATCATTCACACAATTGTAGAGAATGCATATTCTTTTTAATAAAGCCAATTAAAATTTAGATATTAAGAATATAACAGATTCCCGCTTTAAGCTGAGAGTTGCTGCTACACTCTCTTTCACACTGCCCAGAGCCAGCACTAACAACCCCCAAAAACACACTGATGGGAGAGGAGAGAGAGCTTGTTTCTAGAGAATTCCTTAGACCCCTTTCACACTGAGGCACTTTTCATGTACTTTCACGCTAAAAAAAAGCACCTGAAAAGCTCATGAAAACCTATTTCAATTAAAACCAATGAATGCTTTCACTCTGGGGCAGTGTGCTGGCAGGGTGGTGAAAAAACGCCCCTCTCTATTGAAATGAATGGAAAGCTCTTCAAAAGCACTCAGTGTTTTGCTGGCAGTTTAGAAGCGCCTCAGAAAGGAGCCTTAGAGTCCCCAGAGTCCTCCCTTACATCAGAGTCTGCAGAGTCCCCCCTTACAGTGAAAGGGAACCCTGCAAGTTCAGATGTAAAAAGGGAACTCTGTGGAGACTGATGGAAAGGGGGACTCTTGTTGTTAATGTTGTATGATTAGAAATGTTATTTAATAGCAAAATTTATGTATAGTTTATACTATAAAAAAAATGCTGTGCGCTGCTAAAGTGTTCAGGTTCGATTTGAGGAAAAGGTGGCAACCCTAGTCTGTGCTCACTAATGTCCTTGGAAATTTGGTTGCCTACTTCCAATATCCTCCTGATACTTTCACCCAGTGGCACCAGACTAGATCCTCAAACAACAGCCCCTCAGTCAGCTTCAGCAACTCTCACCAAAGCAGGCATCCAGCTAGCCCAACTGAGGCCTTGAAATTGCAGGCACATGATAGAATGGCCTATGAGGCTAACAGCCACTCCCCCCAAAATACATGGCAAACATGTTAAAGAGGAAGTAAACTTTCTTTCCTGAATTTTACCTATAGCAGGGGTAGGCAACCTTTTGAGCACAGTGTGACAAAAAATGTTTTCAAAGAAACTGAGCGTGCCAATATTATAACAGAAAAACGTCAACTTCACACTCAATCATGAAAAGGATTTTTTATAAAGTAAATGCTGTAAACTACTTTAGTAGTGAGAAATTAACATCCTTCACTCTCATGTTTCAGATCAACCCAATTCCTGCAACTCCACACCTCAGATCACTGTCCCCCCTGCTCATCTGTCCCACCACTGTACCCCCTGCTCATCTGTCTCACCACTGTGCTACCCTGCACATCTGCCCCACCACTGTGCTACCCGGCACATCTGCCCCACCACTGTGCTACCCTGCACATCCGCCCCACCACTGTACTACCCTGCTCATCTGCCCCACCACGGTAACCCCCTGTTCATCTGCCCCACCACTGTAACCCCCCTCTTCATCTGCCCCACCACTGTACCACCCTGCTCTTCTGCCCCATCACTGTACCACCCTGCTCTTCTGTCCCACCACTGTACTACCCTGGTCTTCTGTCCCACCACTGTACTACCCTGCTCTTCTGTCCCACCACTGTACCATCCTGCTCTTCTGTCCCACCACTGTACCACCCTGCTCTTCTGTCCCACCACTGTACCACCCTGCTCTTCTGTCCCACCACTGTACCACCCTGCTCTTCTGTCCCACCACTGTACCACCCTGCTCTTCTGTCCCACCACTGTAACCCCCTTTCTTATGTGCCCCACCACTGTACCTCCCTGCACATCTGCTCCACCGCCATATCCCGATGCTTTTCTGTCTCACTGCTGAACCATCTTCTCATCTGTCCTAACACTAAACTTATCTTCTCATCTGCCCCACCACTGTACCTCCTGCACATCTGTCCCACCACTGTACCCCCTGCTCTTCTGCCCCACCACTGTAACCCCCTCCTCATGTGTTCCACTGATGTACCTCCTTTCTCCTCTGCACCCCTCTGCACATCTGTCCCAACTCTGTAACCCCTGCTCATCTGTCCCACCAATGTACCTCCTTTCTCCTCTGCCCCAACACTGGACCCCCCTGCTCATCTTTCCCACCACTGTAACCCCCTTCTCATCTGGCTCAACACTGAACACCCTGCTCATCTAATACCCTGTATTTCTATCCCACCGCTGAATCTCCTTCTCATTCCTCCCATCACTGTACCTCCTTCACATCTTCCCCACCACTGTACCCCCTTGCTCTTTTGTCCCACCACTGTAACCCCCCTGCTCATCTGCCCCATCAATGTACCCCCTTTTCTCATCTGACCCATCACTGAGCCTCCCTGCACATCTGCTCCACTGCCGTATCGTAATGCTTTTCTGTCTCACTACTGAATCACCTTCTCATCTGCCCCACCACTGTAACCGGCTTTCTCATCTGCCCCACCAATGTACTTCCTGCACATCTGTCTCACCTCTGTACCCCCCTGCTCTCCTGTCCCACCATTGTAACCCCCCGCTCATCTATCCCACCAATACACCGTCTTTCACATCTGCCCCACTGCTCTACCCCCCTGCTTTTCTGTCCCACCACTGAACCCCCTTCTCATCTTCCCCAAAACACTAATCCCCTGCTCATCTGGCCCAACAATAAACCACCCTGCTCATTTGCCCCAACACTGTAACCCTCCTGCTCATCTGTCCCACCTCTAAACCCCTCCTGCTCATCTGCCCCACCGCTGTACCCTCTTCTCATCTATGATATGTGTGATATGCAGAGTGGTGAAAGGAAGCAGAGATGAGACACATCTACCTGTCCTGGCACACTCACCCTGCTGATCCACCTCTCACATCCAGCCCACATGCTTGTATGTGATGTATGTGATGTCAGATACAAACATCTGAAATGGATGTGCAATAATGGACTCAGATCAGGGGTATTTTCTGAAAGCAGTGGGCCTGTGTGCAGGATTGTGGGCGGAACTTGCAGGATTGTGATTGGCTTTAGCAGTGGCCAATGACATTCCTCCTCCTCCTGGAAACAGGGACCACTCCCCAAGCAGAACTGCACCCAATCTCTTTCCTATCACAAGTGCAGCTACAGCAAAGTTAGAGAACCAAACAATGTTTCCCATCTTTTACAATGTGTGGGGGCGCAGTTCCTCCCCCTCAGTGCAGGTGCGGCATGGAGAACTCTGAAATGGTAATGCATTAGTGTCTCACTGACACTTCCCTGCGCTGCTCTGCTGATGGGGAGAGAGTCGAGTGCCAGCAAAAGAGGCTTTGTTTGCCATTTGCAGCACCAGTGCCGTGGGTTGCCTACCCCTGACCTATAGGTAAGCCTATAAGAATGCTAACCTATAGATAGTGTAAATATCTCCTATATCTCCTTTTTGTTTATATAATAAAAAATAAAAAAACTCAGTGGTGATCAAATACCCCCAAAAGAAAGCTCTATACGTGTGAAAAATTATATCAATTTCATTTGGGTACAGTGTTGTATGACAGAACAGTTGCCAGTTAAAGTAGCACAGGGCTGAATAACAAAAAATACCCTGGTCATTAAGGAGGTAGAAATTAGGGGTGGGTGAATGGTTCAGCCCGAGCATAAGCTTGGGCCGAACTTTGGTGGTTCGGACATTCAGCGAACAACTAACAATATGCAGTGTTTGCGGCAAATTAGAAAACCGCGTAACCCCGTTAAAGTCTATGGGACACTTACATGAAAAACCAAAAGTGCTAATTTTTAAAGGCTTATATGCAAGTTATTGCCATTAAAAGTGTTTGGGGACCTGGTTCCTGCTCCAGTGGACATCAGTTGTATCAGTGGAAAAAAAGTTTTAAAAAACGGCTGTTTTTTCAGGAGCAGTGCTAATAATGCTTAAAGTGAAACAATAAAAATTAAATATTCCTTTAACCACTTGCTTACAAGGCACTTAAACCCCCCTACTATCCAGACCAATTTTCAGCTTTCAGCGCTGACGCACTTTGAATGACAATTGCGCGGTCATACAACACTGTACCCAAATGAAATTTTTATCATTTTTTCAGCACAAATAGAGCTTTCTTTTGGTGGTATTTGATCACCTCTGCGGTTTTTACTTTTTGTTTAAAAAATGTAAAAAACTGAATTAAAAAAAAAATTAATTTTTTTATATTTTGTTATAAAAAATTTTAAACGGGTAATTATTCTCCTTCATTGATGTACGCTGATGAGGCGGCAGTGATGGGCACTGATAGGCGGCAGTGATGGGCACTGATAGGCGGCAGTGATGAGCACTGATGGGTGGCAGTGATGGGCAGCACTGGCAGGTGGCACTGATTGGCACTACAGGTGGGCATTGATAGGTGGCACTTGTGGGCATTGATAGGGGCACTTGGCATTGATAGGTGGCACTGTGGGCACTGTTAGGTGGCACTGTGGGCACTGTTAGGTGGCACTGTGGGCACTGTTAGGTGGCACTGTGGGCACTGTTAGGTGGCACTTTTAGATGGCACTGATGAGGCAGATGTGCCTCTTCCACTTTGGGACCGATGTCCCTAACATGTGAGCCGGTGATCGGCTTTTTTTTCTACTCGCGCTGTCAGCATGAGTAAAAAAAAAACAATTACCGATCTTTTGTTAACATCATGTGATCAGCTGTCATTGGCTGACAGCTGACCACATGGTAAGGGGCCAGGACTGGCCCCTTGGCCCTTTGGGTCTGGTATGAATATTAAGGGGAACCCCGAACCAAAATGAAAAATAAAAATTCTGTGGGGTCCCCCCAAAATTCATACCAGGCCCTTCAGGTCTGGTATGGATATTAGGGGAACCCTACACCAAATGTAAAAATGGCATAGGGGTCCCCCAAAATCCATACCAGACCTGAATTTTAAGGGGAACCCTGTGCCAAAACAAAAAAAAATGGCGTAGGGGTACCCCCAAAATCCATACCAGAACCTTATCCGAGACCGCAACCTGGCAGGCCACAGGAAAAGAGGGGGGACAAGAGAGCACCCCCCTCCTCAACCATACTAGGCCACATGCCCTCAACATGGGGAGGATGCTTTGGAGTCACCCCCAAAGCATCTTGTCCCCATGTTGATGGGACAAGAGCCTCATCCCTACAACCCTTGCCCAGTGGTTGTGGGGGTCTGTGGGCAGGGGGCTTATCAGAATCTGGAAGCCCCCTTTAACAAGGGGACCCCCAGATCCCGCCCCCTATGTGAATTGGTAATGGGTACATTGTACCCCTACCAATTCAAAAAAAAATTGTCAAAAATAGTAAAAATGCCAGGAGACACTTTGGGACAAGTCCTTTATTAAATAATAAAAATGTCCCATGATGTAAATCCATCTCACGCCAACTGACGGACTGAAAAAAAAAAGCCACAACAGCCCTGCCTCCATGGGAGTCTCCCGCCAAGTGACACTTCTTCTCGATGACAGCGGTTACAGTGGGGCAAAGTATTTAGTCAGCCACCAATTGTACAAGTTCTCCCACTTAAAAAGATGAGAGAGGCCTGTAATTGTCATCATGGGTATACCTCAACTATGAGAGACAAAATGTGGAAACAAATCCAGACAATCACATTGTCTGATTTTTGAAAGAATTTATTTGCAAATTATGGTGGAAAATAAGTATTTGGTCAATATCAAAAGCAGAAAAAAGAGCAGCACCGCTCTAAGGGTAGAAGTGTGTATAAAAGACTTTAATAATGTTTAAAATATGCACTCACATTTAGGCTGATAAAAACAGGCATGTAATGTTACTCTTTAACATCATGAGATCACATCCGGTGGACCACTGGGCTGTGGAGGATTCATTCCCCCGGCACCTTCCGGTGGCGTCCGAAGCTCCGAGGTATGTGGTTCCATCAGACAGTGCGTCAGCTGGTCCGTGGCTGGAGATGACAGATGCTGGAGAGCCGGGGGCGTGGCCATAGCGCTCGCATTTGGAACATGCATGCTACTTCATCAGGCATGTGTGACGGCCATGACAAGTCCTGATTATATAGGGAAAAGGGGAGGGGGAAGGGACGGGGTGCAGAGTTGGATTGATCTGTCAAGCAGCATTGGTGTGTGTGTCAGACAGACGCAGGCTGGTGCAATCGTAGTAAGGCAAAGGGAGTTGTAATGAGGTAGACAAATGGAATGATCATGTGGCTCGCAAGGGAGTGTAAAAGCGGATTGTATGGCAGGGTGGGAAAAAAAGAGGTGAGGGGGAGGGGGGGGAAGTAATGATGAGAATGGAAAAAATAAGAATGGAAGAAAGAAAAGTAATGTGGGATACGTGAGAAAAATGGAGGATAAGGGATGGTTGTGCAAATAAAAAATAAAAACTTATGAAAAAAATATATAAAAGATATAAAAAATAAAATATAAATAAAAAAGATTTTTTTTATTAAAAAATATATTAGAATATATGAAAAAATATATAAAATATAAATAAAAAATAATAATAGAAACAGAGGAATATATATATATATATATATATATATATATATATATATATATATATATATACAAAAAATAAATAGAAGGTGTAAAAAATATAAAAACTATTTTTTATGTGCAGTGGGAGATAATAGAAAGAAATTAAATAGTTAATAGATTATAGGTGACAGATGGGTGAAAAATATGAATGAGTGGAAGGAATAAATGGTAAATGCGTGGAGGGAATATTATGGGGAAATAAATATGGTAAGGAATATAAATGGCAAGGATGATGAGAATGAAGTGAGAAATGGGGAGGGGTATAAAGCATGTGGGAACGCATGCAGCAAGCATCAAAAACGCATGAGTGCAAGCACATATGCATGTGCACACGCATGCATGCACATATGCAGCGGGTTAATTATAGAGTATAGTGAAGAAGTATGGGGGCAGGTGGTAATTAGACTGATATAGTCGGAGGGCAATGTTAAGGGTGGGGTAACTGTGGGGAAAGAAGGTTGTGTATGGTGTTTACAACGGGGGGGTTTGGGGGGTTTAGAGGTGATATGGCCGTGGGAGATTGTGGATGATACAGAATTGTCTAGGGAGTTTATAGAATGGAATGGGTTTCGATCTCTTCGTTAAGGCCTCCTGGCTTTAGGCAGTCTAGGGTGTATATCCAGAAGGTCTCCCTCTCGCACAGACGTTTGATGTGTTCAGCTCGAGGGAGAATGTTTGGGGTGGCTTCTATAATCCAGACCCATAGCCCATTGGTGGAGCCTTGGTGGAACTCCATGAAATGTCTGGGGATCGTTAAGTTCTTGTTGTCTTCAATGGATTGACTGTGTTCTCCAAATCTCTTGCGTAATGTCCTGGTGGTGTGGCCTACATAAAGTAGGTTGCATGGGCACGAGAGGCAGTATACCACAAATTCAGTGAAACAGTTGAAGAATTGGCCAAGTTGAAATGTTTTATCCTTAGTAGTGAAATGTTTTTGTGGTGTACGAATTTGCAGGTTAGGCAGTTGAGCTTGCGGCATTGGTACATGCCCTTGATATCGAGGAAAGTAGGTGTGGCAGAAGGTTGGGGTCTGCGGGTTTTTAGTTTGCTAGGAGCTATTTTTTCTTTTAGGTTTTGGGCTCTTCTGTATGTAATTTTGGGTTTTTCGTCAAGGATGTTTTTGAGATGGGGGTCTTCTAGTAGTATGCCCCAATGTTTTTGGAGGATGTGTTCCATCTTTCTGTGTTGAGTATGAAATTGGGTGAGAAGTCTGGGTGCTTGGGAGAGCGAGGGAGATTTTAGATTCCTAGATTGCAGTATTTTGCTCAGGAAGTGGTTATAGGCTTCGTCCACTAGGGGGGCAGGATAGCCTTTATCTGAGAACTTTTTGTTGAATGAGCTGCTTTGTTCAATGTAGTCTTCCAAACAGGTGCAATTATGTTTCAAATGGCAGAATTGGCTTTTTGGTATGTTTGAAATCCATCGAGGGTGATGGCAACTGTGAAAATGGAGGTAAGAGTTGCCTGCAGTGGGTTTCATATAGTTCTTAGCATGGATGAGATTATCTGTGCGGCTTAATTCAAGGTCCAGGAAGGTGAGGGTGTCTGGATCGCAGACAGAAGTAAAAGATAAGCCTAAGTTGTTGGTGTTGCAGTAGGCCACAAATTCGTCAACTCGAGATCGAGTGCCATCCCAGATGATCAGTATGTCATCTATATATCGTCCAAAGAAAACGATGTGCTCAAAAGTTCATCTCAATACTTTGTTATATATCCTTAGTTGGCAATGACAGAGGTCAAATGTTTTCTGTAAGTCTTCACAAGATTGTTACACACTGTTGCTGGTATGTTGGCCCATTCCTTAATGCAGATCTCCTGTAGAGCAGTGATGTTTTGGGGCTGTCGCTGGGCAACACGGACTTTCAACTCCCTCCAAAGGTTTTCTATAGGGTTGAGATCTGGAGACTGGCTAGGCCACTCCAGGACCTTGAAATGCTTCTTATGAAGCCACTCCTTCGTTGCCCAGGCAGTGTGTTTGAGATCACTGTCATGCTGAAAGGCCCAACCATGTTTCATCTTCAATGTCCTTGCTGATGGGAGGAGGTTTGCACTCAAAATCTCACGATACATGGCCCCATTCATTCTTTCATGTACACAGATCAGTCATCCTGTTCCCTTTGCAGAGATACAGCCCCAAAGCATGATGTTGCCACCCCCAGGCTTCACAGTAGGTATGGTGTTCTTTGGTTGTAACTCAGCATTCTCTCTCCTCCAAACACGACAAGTTGTGTTTCTACCAAACTGTTCTACTTTGGTTTCATCTGACCATATGACATTCTCCCAATCCTCTTCTGGATCATCCAAATGCTCTCTAGCAAACCTCAGATGGGCCCGGACATGTACTGGCTTAAGTAGGGGGACACGTCTGGCACTGCAGGATCTGAGTCCCTGGCGGCGTAGTGTGTTACTGATGGTAGCCTTTGTTGCATTGGTCCCAGCTCTCTGTAGGTCATTCACTAGGTCCCCCCATGTGGTTCTGGGATTTTTGCTCACCGTTCTTGTGATCATTTTGACCCCACGGGGTGAGATCTTTCCGTGGAGCCCCAGATCGAGGGAGATTATCAATGGTCTTGTATGTCTTCCATTTTCTAATTATTGCTCCCACAGTTGATTTCTTCACACCAAGCTGCTTGCCTATTGCAGATTCAGTCTTCCCAGCCCGGTGCAGGTCTACAATTTTGTTTCTGGTGTCCTTCGACAGCTCTTTGGTCTTCAGTGGAGTTTGAAGTGAGACTGTTTGAGGTTGTGGACAGGTGTCTTTTATACTGATAACAAGTTCAAACAGGTGCCATTAATACAGGTAATGAGTCTGTGAGAGCCAGAAATCTTGCTCGTTTGTAGGTGACCAAATACTTATTTTCCACCATAATTTGCAAATAAATTCTTTCAAAAATCAGACAATGTGATTGTCTGGATTTGTTTCCACATTTTGTCTCTCATAGTTGAGGTATACCTATGATGACAATTACAGGCCTCTCTCATCTTTTTAAGTGGGAGAACTTGCACAATTGGTGGCTGACTAAATACTTTTTTGCCCCACTGCATATAGCTGAGGATAGGGACATTCGGTGACGTAAACGGGTGACCCTGCCTTCCTCTGACATCACGTGGCATCGGGGGGGCGGGGTCACAAGGACTTGTCCCAAAGTGTCCCTTGTCATTTTTACTATTTTTGACACTTTTTTGTGAATTGGTAGGGGTACAATGTACACATTACCAATTCACATGGAGGGGCAGGATCTGTGGGTCCCCTTGTTAAAGGGGGCTTCCAGATTCTGATAAGCCCCCCGCCCGCAGACCCCCCACAACCACCGGCAAGGTTTGCCCTCATCAACATGGGTACAACTTTTGATTTTTCATGTTCGTGTCACATAGACTTTAACGATGTTCGTGTGTTCCTCCGAATGTTTTTGCAAGTTCTGGTGCAAACTGAACTGGGGGTGTTCGGCTCATCCTTAGTAGAAACCTCCTGGAGGTCAAGTGGTTAATTGATTGTGGGATTTTTTTACCCTTTTCTCCCCTCCTCTTCTTTACATTTCTTCTCCATTCTGTCTTTTTATGCAAGCTGTATATTATTGCCTTTATCTCCCTATTCCTGCACCTTAACCCCTTCAGCTCCATCCTCCCACTGTATGTGACCTGTAAACTAACCCCTTCACTTCCTCCTCCCTCTGTATGACCTGTGCATTTTAATGTGCTCTAGTGTGCTATGACCAAGTTCCATGTTTTCACCTACCTCAATACCAGCATGCATCTTCATTTGCCCAAAAATTGTGGCAAAAATTAGATCACCTTGGGGTGTCTACTTTCCAAAAAGCATCCATTCCTTTGGTAGTATCATCCTGGAATTTCTATTTGATGTGTTTATAACAGAAAGTTAGGGAAATATGTTTTACTTTTTCTTTTATATAATACAACAAAATAAAATCCACAAATATAAGGCTCTGTCTAAAAAATGATGTAGCGCTGGTAGATTTTACAATCTACCGCTTATATGTAAATTTAGTGGGTCATCTGTGCTGTACATAGTTCAATTTCAATTTACTTTTAGATTAGCCTCTGTTCCAGTTTGGCTGTGTTGCATGCAGTTCCACATTCTGCCTGTGAGTGTCGTTGTCACCATGGGTCGGTGTTGGAAAGCAACAAGCTGAAGTATATGAGTGCTCTTCTGTCCTGTAGACAACTCAGCATAGGTGGTCCTCCGGGTTGCATTCTGTATTTATGGGACAGATGCCATGTTTCGGGGAGCTTTTACCTTGTGTCCCTACTGGCCTAGAGGCATGTGTTAGTAAGTTCTACCTCACGGCCCTCCGGTCTGGAGGGTTGCGTTGCGGCAGCCGTGCGGGTAGACCCAGAAGCTTGTCTGGGGCCCAGGGCCGATCCCAGGTGGGTGCACGGGGTGCAGTGCACCCGGGCGCCAGAGAGGTGGGGGTGCTGAAGTGCCAGAGTGCTCCCCTCCCTCCTCCTCCTCTCCATGTCCAGAGGTGGCTCCCTCCGAACATCACCGCCGCGGTGCGGCCGCTGTGTTTTTCGCTGCTAGAGTCCGTCCCCCTCCCTCCTCCTCCTGTCAGAGAAGGAGAGCAGCCGCCAGAGATCGGAGCGGCTGGTCTCTGTGTGTAGAGAGATCAGCCGCTCACTGACTTGACTGTGGGGAGGGCGGTCTGTGCCTGCAGCCTCACACAGGTTCTCCTCCTCTGTCTCTCACTCCCACGGCCCACCCAAGCCTGTCTAGACAACAGCTCTTCACCCGGGTGGTGCGGCTGCACGCTGTCCTCTCTAGCTGCCGCCTGGGTTTTAATGGGTCTCTACTAATAGAGGGAGGTTTGTCTCTGGGGCGGTCTACTAATCGAGGGGGATTTGTCCTAGAGGGGTCTGTACTAATGGAGGGAGTTTGTCCTGAGGGGGTCTGTACTAATAGAGGGGGTTTGTTCTGAGGGGTCTGTACTAATAGGGGGGTTGTCCTGGGGGGGGTCTGTACTAATGAAGGGGGGATTTGTCCTGGGGGTCTGTACTAATGGTGGGGGCTTGTCCTGGGGGGGTCTGTACTAATGGGGGGTTTCTCCTGGGGGTCTATACTAATGGAGGGGGTTTGTCCTGGGGGGTCTGTACTAATGGGGGGTTGTCCTGGGGGGTCTGTACGAATGAAGGGGGGATTTGTTTTGGGGGAGCTGTACTAATGGGGGGGTTGTCCTGGGGGGTCTGTGCTAATGGGGGGTGTCCTGGGGGGGTCAGTGCTAATGGGGGGGTTTGTCCTGGGGGGTTAATGGAGGGGGGTTGTCCTGGGGGGTCTGTACTAATGGAGGGGGAGTTGTCCTGGGGGGTCTGTACTAATGGAGGGGGGGGTTGTCCTGGGGGGTCTGTACTAATGGAGGGGGGTTTGTCCTGGTGGGGGGTCTGTACTAATAGAGGGGGGTTGTCCTGGGTGGTCTGTACTAATCGGGGGGTTGTCCTGGGGGGTCTGTACTAATGAGGGGGGTTGTCCTGGGGGGTCTGCACTAATGAGGGGGGTTCTGCACTAATGAGGGGGGTTGTCCTGGGGGGTCTGCACTAATGGGGGGGTTGTCCTGGGGGGGTCTGTACTAATGGGGGGTTGTCCTGGGGGGGTCTGTACTAATGGAGGGGTTTTTTCCTGGGGGGTTAATGGAGGGGGTTTGTCCTGGGGGTCTGTACTAATGGAGATACAGATCCTGGGGGGTTCTGTACTAATGGGGGGTTGTCCTGGGGGGTCTGTACTAATGGAGGGGGGTTGTCCTGGTGGGGGGTCTGTACTAATGGAGGGTGGTTGTCCTGGGGGGTCTGTACTAATGGAGGGGGTTTGTCCTGGTGGGGGGTCTGTACTAATGGGGGGGTTGTCCTGGGGTGGTCTGTACTAATGAAGGGGGATTTGTCCTGGGGGGTCTGTACTAATGGAGGGGATTTGTCCTGGGGTCTGTACTAATGGAGGGGGGTTTTTCCTGGGGGTCTGTACTAATGGAGGGGGGTTTGTCCTGGGGGTCTGTTCTAATGGAGGGGATTTGTCCTGGGGGGTCTGTACTAATGGAGGGGGGTTGTCCTGGGGGGTCTGTACTAATGAATGGGGGATTTGTCCTGGGGGTCTGTACTAATGGAGGGGGGTTTCTCCTGGGGGATGGTCTGTACTAATGGAGGGGGGATTTGTCCTGGGGGGGTCTGTACTAATGGAGGGGGTTTGTCCTGGGGGGGTCTGTACTAATGGAGGGGGGTGTTTGTCCAGGGGGTCTGTATTAATAGAGGGGGGTTTGTCCTGGGGGGTCTGTACTAATGGAGGGGGGTTTGTCCTGGTGGGGGGTTTGTCCTGGTGGGGGGTCTGTACTAATGAAGGGGGGATTTGTCCTGTGGGGGTCTGTACTAGTGGAGGGGTGGTTCTCCTGGAGGGGTCTGTACTAATGGAGGGGGGTTGTCCTGGGGGTCTGTACTAATGAAGGGGGCTTTGTCCTGAGGGGGATCTGTACTAATGGAGGGGGGGTGTTTTTTCTGGGGAGTCTATACTGATGAAGGGGGAGTCTGTACTGAGGGAGGGGTTTATATTAGTGGGAGGTCTGCACTGATGAAGGGGGGTCTATACTTAGTGGAGGGGGGTCTGTACTGAGGGGTGGCTAAAGTTGGTGGAAGGGGGGTGACACCATGTTATACCGCACCTGGTGACACCAACCCTAGTGACATCACTGCAGCTGCGGGCTCTTCTTTTGCCCCTTCCCCTCCCTCTCCCTCTCCTCCGCACGTGCACTGCTATACTAGTGAGCGGTGCTTGCCAGCACAGCCTCTCACTATGTTTCTTCCCCGCCTTCATATCAGCCAGGGAAAAAATAGAATAGAAAAAGGAGCATCGAAGAGGAATGTGGGACATGTAGTCCCGAGAACTGACAGCCCCACCGTAACACAGAAACTGCAGCCCACACAGCATGCTCAGCTGAATGGGAGAGAGAGAGACAGGAGCCTGGGAAAGCTTTCAGGGAAGTACACCCAGGACTCCAGAGGGAGAGGGCAGTGCTGAGGGAACTCCATCAGAGAGGGAACCCCACTGCCCTGCACCACCAGAGGGAAAGCCACACAGCCTAGCACCATCCCTGGTGGAGAAGAGAATGGAGTCATTGCCAGAATACAGATCTGGGTGCTACCCAGCGGAGTCACCACGGGCAATTCAGAGTGATCTGACTCCTGATCAGAGGAACCATTGCTGTATCGCTGGGTCAGGTGAGAGGGCCGATCAGCTATTATCTACTAACGTCCATAGGAACTGCAGTCTCTGACCATCTCCTGTATTATATCTGCAGTCTCTAACCATCTCTTGTGTAATGTCTGCAGTCTCTGAACCATCTCTTGTATAATGTCTGCAGTCTCTGACCATCTCTTGTATAATGTCTGCAGTCTCTGACCATTTCCTGTATTATGTCTGCAGTCTCTGACCATCTCCTGTATTATGTCTGCAGTCTCTGACCATCTCCTGCATTATGTCTGCAGTCTCGGACCATCTCCTGCATTATGTCTGCAGTCTCGGACCATCTCCTGCATTATGTCTGCAGTCTCGGACCATCTCCTGCACTATGTCTGCAGTCTCTGACCATCTCCTGCACTATGTCTGCAGTCTCTGACAATCTCCTGCACTATGTCTGCAGTCTCTGACAATCTCCTGCACTATGTCTGCAGTCTCTGACAATCTCCTGCACTATGTCTGCAGTCTCTGACCATCTCCTGCACTATGTCTGCAGTCTGACCATCTCCTGCACTATGTCTGTAGTCTCTGACCATCTCCTGTGTCATGTCTGTAGTCTCTGACCATCTCCTGTGTCATGTCTGTAGTCTCTGACCATCTCCTGTACTATGTCTGCACTCTCTGACCATCTCCTGTACTATGTCTGCACTCTCTGTACATCTCCTGTACTATGTCTGCAGTCTCTGTACATCTCCTGTACTATGTCTGCAGTCTCTGTACATCTCCTGTACTATGTCTGCAGTCTCTGTACATCTCCTGTACTATGTCTACAGACTCTGACCATCTCCTGTAAACATGTCTGCAGTGTCTGACCATCTCCTGTACCATGTCTGCAGTCTCTGATCATCTTCTGTACCATGTCTGCAGTCTCTGATCATCTCCTGTACCATGTCTGGAGTCTCTGACCATCTCTTGTATCATGTCTGCAGTCTCTGACCATTTCCTGTATCATGTCTGCAGTCTCTGATCATCTCCTGCACTATGTCTGCACTCTCTGACCATCTCCTGTACTATGTCTGCACTCTCTGACCATCTCCTGTACTATGTCTGCACTCTCTGACCATCTCCTACACTATGTCTGCACTCTCTGACCATCTCTTGTATAATGTCTGCAGTCTCTGACCATCTCTTGTATCATATCTTCAGTCTCTGACCATCTCTTGTATCATGTCTGCAGTCTCTGACCATCTCTTGTAGTATGTCTGCAGTCTCTGACCATCTCTTGTATCATGTCTGCAGTCTCTGACCATCTCCTGTATCACGTCTGCAGTCTCTGACCATCTCCTGCACTATGTCTGCAGTCTCTGACCATCTCCTGTATCATGTCTGCACTCTGACCATCTCCTGTACTATGTCTGCAGTCTGTGATCATCTCCTGTATTATGTCTGCAGTCTCTGATCATCTCCTGTATCATGTCTGCAGTCTCTGACCATCTGTTGTATTATGTCTGCAGTCTCTGACTGTCTCTTGTATCATGTCTGCAGTCTTTGACCGTATCCTGTATTATGTCTGGGGACTCTTTCTAACAGACAGCCCTCTCTGTGTGCATCAGAGAGACTCCCCTCCATGTCTCATTAGTGTACTCTCTTCCTGTATGTTCTTTATTGTTAAGAGATCATGGGATGATCCTAGGGTAACAAAGACTTCTTAGGGGAGCAGCTCTGTGTTTGAGTCGTTGCCATAGAATCATATGTAAAGGGGAGGAGTTGGTAAGATGACCACACCCATGTGGGGGCGCCAGAAATATTTCTGCACCCAGGCATCTGTGACCCTAGGATCGGCCCTGCTGGGGCCTGCTATCGCTGGGATGGTCCTGTGCTGTGTGTCCTGCGGGAAGAAGCCGGACAATCGGGAAGATCCAGGGGAGGACCCATCTTGGAAGGGACCATGCAAGGATGGTCTTAAGAAGGACCTGGTGACTCGATTGGAGGATGCATCTTAAACTAATCTATTGCACAAGTACTGCCGGGTCGGCTTAAAGGTTCTGGTACTGTGTTTGCTGTTCATCGCAAACTACTACATCCTGTGATAGAGGATAGTACAGTTTTATTTCGATTCAGTACTTTTTTTATTCTTTTCATAGCAGTACAAGTTATACATTTCTCCATACATTTTATTCCAGATACATAATCTTGCTTTTAACATTCACCTGCCCCCCCCCAAAAAAAAAACCCCGCACAAAACAAAAACTAAAAGCAAAAAAAGGGCAAAACCCAAGAACAACAAAAATAGATTTCCTTCCCCTACTGTATCTCCCCCCCTCGACCCCAAAAGCCCCCCCGTCCTCCCATCCTCTACCCAAACCCAATATTGTCCCTCTCCCATATTGATTCATCTTTTATTTTCATTGTCCCAGGCCTCTACCCAGCTTTTCCAGATAGCGTCAAATTTATCTTGGCTCCCTCTATGTGTATAAATAAATTCCTCCTTTATTATGGTTTCTTTTATTTGTGTTCTCCATTCTTCGACCGTTGGGGGTATATAGATATCCACTTCTCAGTGATTAGCTTTCATGTCTGAAACAAGCCTCTCGTCATTGCGGTATGGGTATGTTTTTAAATATTTGGTTCCTCCACTATATTTAATAAACATAAATTTGGGTCTAGTGAAATTTCTATACCTAATGCGCTATTTATGTTTTTAATTATATCCTGCCAATAACGATGGAGTTTGGGGCATTTCCACAACATGTGTATTAGATTAGCCGGTGCGCCACTGCATCGGGGGCATAAGGGGGATTTCCTGCGTTTCCATTTAAATAGCTTTTCGGGGGTATAGTATGATCTATGTGTAATAAAAAGTTGTGTTAATTTTTGAGTATCTGACAGAGATACCTTTGGGATCGCAGACAAGACCTCCGACCACTGAGCGTCAGTCAGTGCTCCCAGGTCTCATTCCCACTGCGACCTGGCCGGCACCACTACCGTTTCCTTAAATTTACACTGCAATATATCATATATTTTAGAGATAAGTTCCTTCTTTTGATCCCTTTTCTTCAACAATATTGTTATTTTAGAGACATTAAACTTAAATACAGATGCACGGGCCTGGACATGAAAAGCATGTCTAAGCTGGAGATACTGAAAGAACCTCTGTCTTGGAATCCCAAATTCCTCAGATATTTGCGCAAATGATTTTATCTTATCATTCCAAAACAGTTGTTCCACATATCTCAGACCCTGAGTACAATTTTATTTCACTCAAGTCTGTGGCAGAGACTTTTTGTTCGTGCTATGTTCTGGCTGCTAGGTTAGTGAGAGAGACCTATCTGGGTGGGCAAAGATTCAATCCTGAACGGAGGATATATTCACCCTTAAGATTTCAATTCCTTCATGCTACATCAAGAAAAGGTATTTGAACTTCCCTGCAACACTTCTTCTACCTCTTTCCTGCTACTTCTTCCAGTTATCTCCCATTAAAGCATTGGAAAAGTACTAAAGTGACTGTTGCCTATATTATCTGATAACGAGCTCAACGAGGACCCTAGACCCGGTGTTGGTGAAACCACAGGTAAAAAGGTGATGGAAACAGCCCGCTTTAAATCAGCAGCTCCACCGTGCGTTATTGCTACAATTATATAAAATGTATTTTGGCACAGTGTTTCAGGACTGCATAATTTTCAATATTCATATTATCCTGAAAACTCAAGTGGTTAAGCTGGCCACATATTACAATCTGATCGCACAATTTCCTTCTTCTAACAGCAAATGAGGTTTAATGTAGAAAAATGTAAAATAATGCATTTGGGTGGCAAAAATATGAATGCAATCTATACACTGGGGGGAGAACCTCTGGGGGAATCTAGGATGTATAAGGATCTGGGGGTCCTAGTAGATGATAGGCTCAGCAATGGCATGCAATGCCAAGCCTGCTGCTAACAAAGCAAACAGAATATTGGCATGCATTAAAAAGGGATCAACTCCAGAGATAAAATGATTATACTCCCGCTCTACAAGACTCTGGTCCGGCCGCACCTGGAGTATGCTGTCCAGTTCTGGGCACCAGTCCCCAGGAAGGATGTACTGGAAATGGAGTGAGTACAAAGAAGGGCAACAAAGCTAATAAAAGGTCTGGAGGACATTAGTTATGAAGAAAGGTTGCGAGCACTGAACTTATTCTCTCTGGAGAAGAGACGCTTGAGAGGGGAAATGATGAAGTTTAACAAGACTCGTGGCCACTCATTAAAATCAGAAGAAAAGAGGTTTAACCTTAAACTACATAGAGGGTTATTTACTGTAAGAGCGTCAAGGATGTGGAATTCCCTTCCACAGGCGGTGGTCTCAGTGGGGAGCATCGATAGTTTCAAAAAACTATTAGATACAGTAAGCACCTGAATGACCACAACATACAGAGATATACAATGTAATCACACACATAGGTTTGACTTGATGGACTTGTGTCTTTTTTCCAACCTCACCTACTATGTAACTATGTAACAGTTCTGTAGATTTACTTGCTTTCTGATTCAATACAAATTGAATGGATAGTTTATACACTTATATTGGCACTAATAGGCAACCACCATTTCCCAGCCATGTCCTGAGTGTGTCTGTATGTCCATGGCGGAATTTAATTTTTCCGGCAGGATGTCAAAATTTACAAATGGCACCAATTTTTTCCTGGCAAAAATCATGAAATTTACTGACAGTCACTTTTTTTATCTACACTGCAAAAAAGTACCTAAAATGGCATTTAAATATAAATATTTTAACTATAAACATGCGGCTAGTGCTATCAGAAATGTGTTTAAGTTAAACAAAAGCCAAAAACCATATTTCTCCATTTACATGAGGGTCAGGTTAATATAGCCCAACCTGCACAGTGTTCCCCCTTACAACAGAGTCTGCAGGATTTCCCCTTACAGTGCAAGGGAGAACGCTGCAGACCTAGATGTAAAGGACAATGCCACAGATCATGATCCAAACGAGGAGCTCTGATGTAAAAGGGGGCTCTGCGTTCCCCTTTACATCAGAGTTCCCACTTACATCAGGGTCTGCAGCATTGTCCTTTACATCAAGGTCTGCAGAGTTCTCCTTTGCACTGTAATGGTAAATCCTGCAGACTCTGATGTAAGGGGGAACGTCAGGAATTTCGATGAGGGGGATTCTGGTGACCAGATACCACCTTCTAAAGAGTGAATACATTAAGGTAAGGGGGTTACTGATATAAGGGGGAACCTTTATATTAGTGCCCCTTACATTATTGTATTAACCCTCCTTACATAGGTGACCCCCTCAGACTGGCCTGGCGGCGCTGTCACTGACCTAGTATCAGATGCACTGTGCAAGCCTCAGTCAGATGGTTCCAGCTTGGCGGCTCTGGTTTAACCCTATAGTCTCCTCTCCACAGTCCAGTCCACACACATCTGACTCCTCTCATGATCCCCAATCTGACGGTGCTCCCACTCTTAAAGCGGAGCGCCACAGAAAATTAGAACATGGACACTTACCTGTCCAGGGCGCCCGCGATGTCGGCACCCGAGGCCGAAGCGTCTCTCCGTCCTCGGGTGCTGCCGCCTCCATCTTCGGTAAGGGGATCAGGAAGTGAAGCCGTGCGGCTTCACTTCCCGGTTCCCTACTGCACATGCGCAAGTCGCGCAGCGCAATACGGATGGTCCCTGCTGCCTCTGGGACCCGTGTGTTTCCCAGCAGGCAGCGGGGAGGGTGCAGGAAGTGGCGTAAATACCCGCAGATTCTGCGGCTATCTATGCCGGAAGTGGGTACAGATACCTGTAATATACAGGTATCTGTACCCCCCTCCCCCCTGAAAGGTGCCAAC
Organism: Lithobates clamitans; assembly: GCA_037952925.1. Classification (NCBI taxonomy): domain Eukaryota; kingdom Metazoa; phylum Chordata; class Amphibia; order Anura; family Ranidae; genus Lithobates; species Lithobates clamitans. The sequence continues at coordinate 3,296,339 of JBBGZY010000810.1, forward strand.
TGTGTCACCGGAGGGGGGGAGGAATCTGATGAGTGGAAGTTCCACTTTTGGGTGGAACTCCACTTTAAATCCTCTCCAGGCTCCCCTTCAGAATCTGCAGGCATGATAAAAGACAAGAGATGGTCAGAGATTGCAGACATGGTACAGGAAATGGTCAGAGGATACAGACAAGGCACAGGAGATGGTCAGAGGATATAGACAAGGCACAGGAGATGGTCAGAGGATATAGACAAGGCACAGGAGATGGTCAGAGGATATAGACAAGGCACAGGAGATGGTCAGAGGATATAGACAAGGCACAGGAGATGGTCAGAGGATATAGACAAGGCACAGGAGATGGTCAGAGGATATGAACATGACACAGGAGATGGACAGAGAATACGGACATGGCACAGGAGATGGTCAGAGGATACGGACATGGCACAGGAGATGGTCAGAGGATACAGACATGGCACAGGAGATGGTCAGAGGATACAGACATGGCACAGGAGATTTACAGAGGCATAGGTGTGCACACGGGGTGTTCCGGGTGTGCCTGGGCACACCCTAATGCCCAGGCACACCGCAGGGTCAGAATGCGTTTGAGATAACTCCATTTTGTCACCCCTGCTAACCTGTAGTGCTGCGAGTGGGACTATCTCTCAGTTGGATGCCAAATTCCTGGGAGAACTGCAGCTACTGGCTGCGGAGTAAGCAGTCAGGCAGCCGCATTTTCAGATACTGACTCTATAGTTCCGGCTACAGCATCCCTGACAGCTGCATATCACTCCGCTGCCAGCTCTCAGTTGAGATGCTGTAGCAGGGACTTTAGAGGCAGCATCGGATTCCTGTCTGCTCAATCCACAGCTGGGGCTGCAGTACTAACAGGAGTAAGGGGTTACCAGAGCCCACCACATCCTATGCTTCGTGTTGCCACAAAAAGCTTGAAAAGGGAAGACGGTCTCTCATTCTCTGGACAAGTCGGGGCTTTCAGAGCTCCAGTACAGGTGGGCAGAGCTCCAGTACAGGTGGGCGGAGCAGAAAGAGATGATCACAGTGCAGTCCCAGCACTGCTTCCTGCCTAAGTACACAGCACAGCTCTTCCTGGGGCCGATTGAAGATCTTAGAGGATGGATGGCAGCCTGAATCTTCTCCACATGTGAGTCCTGACCTTCTCTGCCTTCTATACAATGCTGTGCTGTACACCTGCCCTGCACCTTGCAGGGACCATTTACTGAAAGGAAAGTAACTTTATTGAATAGGATAAGAATTACTGGGACTTCTGTTACATAGATATATTCAACATTCACACTGTATCTTATTAACCACTTCAATACTTTCAGCACTTTCACCCCCTTCCTTCCCAGACCAATTTTCAGCTTTTAGCGCTGTCACACTTTGAATGACAATTGCGCGGTCATGTAACACTGTGCTCAAATGAAATTTTTATCATTTTTTCACACAAATAGAGCTTTTTTTTGGTGGTATTTAATCACCGCTAGGGTTTTTATATTTGTATGCTACAAATAAAAAAGACCTAAAATTTTACAAAAAAAAATGCATTTTTCTTAGTTTCTGTTATAAAATTTTGCAAATAAGTAATTTCTCTTGATACATTTTGAACAAAAATAATGCTGCTACATTTCTTTGGTAAAAATAACCCAAATCAGTGTTTATTTGTGTTGGCAGTGATGGGGGACAGACAGATTTTTTTTTGGGACACTGAAATGTGTATAGGGACAGGGGTATATCAGTGGTGCTTGGTGCACTTGTATATGGTGATCTCTAACAGCTCTCTCTGTAAAATCATCCTCACACAGAGAGCTGTCACAGATATGCAGATTCCCCCTCCCCTGCACTGAGCTCTCACCAAGCTTGGCGGGGAGACCTGTCACAGAGACACGCATCTCTGTTTACATTGTGATGGATGTGATTGAACACAGCCGTCAGGTGATCGGGAGGGCCAATCTCAGCGCCCATATCCTGATCTCTGCTCAGCTGAGTCCTGTGATCAGAATTATCACAGGATCGAGCCACAGTGCGCTTCGTGGCCGCGCTGCGAGCACTTGTTCTGAGGGACATTCCTGAACATCCCTCAGATTGAAGAAAGGACCACCCAGGCATTTATGTGCAGTGGCCGGGTGGGAAGTAGTTAAAATCATTCTTTCTATAAGATATAGTATATATGTGGAATACATTTATGTAGCAACTCAGAAGACCTATCAAAAAATGTTAGCATAAACAGCAAGCAATGTGATTTTATAAAACAGCCCCAACTTCAGGAAAGTGAATGTTCATCCATGCAGTGTGGGGGGAGGAGGGGATATCCTTTTTCACTTAGGGCACTTTCACACCGAGGCGCTGGTCGCATTAGCGGTAAAGCACCGCTGGTTTTAGCGGTGCTTTTCGGCAGGTAACAGAGTGCTTTTAACCTCCGCTAACGGCCAAAAAATGGTTAAAATTGCCGCTTCCAAATCGCTTTACAGGCGCTTCAGCAGCGTTGGCTATTGATTTCAATGGCAGGGGCATTTTGGGAGTGGTGTATTCACCGCTCCTAAATCTCCCCAAAGATGCTGCTTGCAGGACTTTTTCTAACATCCTGCAAGCGCACTGCTCCAGTGTGAAACCATTAGGGTTTTCACATTGGAGTGACAGGAGAGGTGCTTTACAGGCGTTATTTTTAGTGCTAAAACGTCTGTAGAGCATCTCAGTGTGAAAGTGGTCTTACCTGATTCCAAGCTGTCTTCCTTCACCCAAAGCCTTGACGTCATCACATACCATAGAGGGACATTAACCCTGTATGGTATGATGGGGAGGCTGGAGTGTGACCACAACCAGTAATTTACATAGGAGCTTAAGGGGACAAGTCACAGCAGTGGAGGACGCCTGCTGAAGAAAGCAAAGCTGGGTACACATAGATTAAGGTTTGTCCAGTTCAGCAGGAACTGGCTAAATTTCAATGTATCCCTGTAAGAGGAAGCCAATCATTAGATCAGTTTCTTTTAAATAGGACTGCTTAAGGCTGGGTTCACACTATTGTCGCATGTGGCTCACAGCAGGAGTCTGGTGCATCTCCATTTACCATTCCAGGTCCGATTTCAGTCTGTATTTTTGGGCTGAATTCAGACCTGAAATGGACCAAAAGATGCACAGGACCCCTGTCCAATTTGCACCGGAGCTGCAGCAGAGATATGTGAACTGGCTCCATAGAGAGCTGGTCACAATCTCCTACCATGCAAATTTGATGTGAGGAAACCTGCATCCAATTCGCATAAATGTGAACCCAGCCTGAAACCTTGTTCAATTATCAGCTTGCAGCAAATCAACTGCAGCACTAAGCAGTGTATAATGACAGTGGAGAGTCCCCGCTGTCAGAATACAATGTCCCTGCAAGGGGGATCCTTGTATCCACATCGCTTGTATAGATGCAAGAACCTAGCTAGCAAACTGAACAAATAAACCTGTACACATGTACCAATTTATTTCTAAAAGCACGCATGTGTGTATGTAGGGGTGTGTGTGTGTGTGTGTGTATATATATATATATATATATATATATATATATATATATATATATATATATATATATATATATATATATATATATATATATATATATATATATATATATATATATATATATATCGCTCTGCTCCTGTTGACCAGGCGCTCAAATGTAAATTTAGTGGGTTATCTGTTCTGTACATAGTTCAGATTCAATGTTATGGTTAAATTAGCCTCTGTTCCAGCATTGGCTGTGTTGCGTGCAGTTCCATACTGTCGTCTGTATGTGTCGTTGTCACCACAATCCAGTGATGGAAGGGCAACAGGCTAAGGTGCATTGAGTGTCCTTCCTCCCCAGAAACAGCCCAGTGGGAGTGATTCACCGCTATGCATTCTGGGAAAGGATACTTAAGGGGCAGATCTCATTTTATTGCTCTCTCACCTCATGGCCCACCTGGCCTAAGGTATGTGACAACTCCTTTTCTGTCTCAGGGCCCTGCTGCCAAGTAGGCCCAGAATCTGTCTGGGGCCTACTGGTTCAGAGGTGGTCCTGTGCTGTCTGTCCTGCAGGAAAAAGCCAAGCAATTGAAAGATCCAGATCCGGGGGAGGACTCATCTTGGAGAGGGCCGAGCAAAAGGCTGGTATCTCAAGAGGAGCGTGGTCACTCAATCGGAGGATGCATCCTAACCAATCTACCTCACAGTACTGTCGGATTGCTTAAAGCAGTGGTCATCAACCTTTTTGGCACCGGGGACCGGCTGCATGGAAGAAAATTGTGCCAAGGCCCGGCAAGGGGGGATGTATGCACACATGTAGGGGTAAGCAAATTTTGCGGGCAATTTATCAGGGCAATAGCTGGTGTTCTGCTGTTGGTACTTCAATCATCATGGCACCATGGTTGGTATGGTGTCAGAATGAATGAAGTGCATTATTTCTTATATTACATTGTAATATATATGAAATAGTTCAACTCACTATAATGCAGAATCAGTTGGAGCCCTGACTGTGTCACTTTCCATGTTGCCTGCCACCAGATGAGGAATGCCACTTGCCACGCTGCCTGCCACCAGATGAGGAATGCCACTTGCCGTGCTGCCTGCCACCAGATGGGGAATGCCACTTGCCATGCTTGCCTGCCACCAGTTGAGGAATGCCACTTTCCACGTCACCTGCCTGTGCCACCAGTTGAGAAAGGCCACTTGCCACCAAATGAGGAATGCCACTTGCCATGCTTGCCTGCCACCAGTTGAGGAATGCCACTTGCCACATCACCTGCCTGTGCCACCAGATGAGGAATGCCACTTGCCATGCTGCCTGCCACCAAATGAGGAATGCCACTTGCCATGTCACCTGCCTGTGCCACCAGATGAGGAATGCCACTTGCCACGCTGCCTGCCTCCAAATGAGGAATGCCACTTGCCACATCACCTGCCAGTGCCACCAGATGAGGAATGCCACATCACCTGCCAGTGCCACCAGATGAGTATTTTCACTGCATTGGTGACACTGGTTCAGTGATCATTCTTGAGTGAGGGCAGGAGAGCAGAGATGCAGGGGGCACCTGCCTGTGCCACCAGATGAGGAATGCCACTTGCCATGCTGCCTGCCACAAAATGAGGAATGCCACTTGCTGTGCTGCTTGCCACCAGATGAAGAATGCCACTTGCCGCGCTTGCCTGCCACCAGTTGAGGAATGTATCTCTTGCCACATGACCTGCCTGTTCGACCAGATGAGGAATGCCACTTGCCACCAAATGAGGAATGCCACTTGTCATGCTTGCCTGCCACCAGTTGAGGAATGCCACTTGCAACATCACCTGCCTGTGCCACCAGTAAAAACAGCAACGATAACCCAGCGCCAATGAGTGTACACCCGGGGGGGTCACTTGGGGCATATGAAAAATAACATAATATGATCAACATTCTCTGTGGTACAAAACATGAATTATGTAAAATCACATTACATCACTTGAACTCAGGAAAGGGGGGGAAGTGAGGGGGGAGAGCAGGAAGGGAACCAGTGCAGCTAGACTAATCGTAACTGGTGAATACAGATTAGTAACAAAAAACAAACAAAAATTGTCCAGCGCTCTGGGTGTCACAATGACAATAGCAGCAGTCCAAGGTGAAACCTAATTAAAAAGTTTTAATAGATCCAGAATATAAAAAAAAATAGTGAATAGTAAGACAATTGTCAAAATTAATACCATGATAAAGCATTGTACACTTGAATGAGAAATATAAAAATATAAAACAGACAGAAAAGTCCAATCAGTAGCAGATAACCTGAACCGGAGATCCATCCAACTGATCTAACCCCAGGCTGTGAGTGAAAAGGGAGGAAAAAGCCCAAAGCTTACAGCCTCTGGAGACTCATATACTCCCCACTGGCATACAGAGGGGATGGCTCACCAGTTCCTGAAGGCGGCTTTGTGCATGTAACCTGAGAACAGGCAGTGATTCCACAGTGAAGAGGGAAGAGGGAAGTCCAGCCGGAGCTCCGTGCTGAGGAGCGATGACATCAGCCCAGCTGGAGGGGGAGGGCGTGGCTGCACACAAGGGAGTCCACGGAGAGACAGCTTATGGTGCTGGACTGCTGACTCACCGGTCTGTGTCCCTGCTGGGTGAAAACAGACTCAGTGGGAGATGGTGTCACTTGGGGAAGCCAGTATTAACATAGATAAAAAGAGCCAAAAGTGGAATGATGTATAGAAGACTGCCATAGAGTCAGCTGATGACAATAAGCTGAAACCTCACATGTCTGTGCCTTCTCTGGAAAAGCCTCAATAAAAAGTGATGACACTCAGGGAATCCGATAGTAAGGGCATAAATAGCCAGCCAGGAGGGGAAGGATAGAGTCAGCCGTGTGAATGGAAAGTCTTGCTGTGGGCAAATTAAAACTCCCAAAAATGGATGGATGGGTGGATGATCATTGTGGCATGATTCTGAATGTAACCTCTGTCATAAGGTTACCTTGACGACGCATTTTGCGCTAAGCGCTTTTTCATAGTCAAGGAAAGAAGGCTATGAATGACCTCTGACATTCTGTATGCTGTGAGGGCAGAAGAGCGGTAATGCTCGGCGGGCAGGGAGAGATGATGTCATCTCTCTGCTCCCCGCCACACCACCGACATTCCTCACGCTGTGAGGGCGGAAGAGCGGTGATGCTAGGTGGGCACAGAGAGATATCATCTCTGCTCGCCAGCCTGCTTCTCTCATTCGCCCACCCACTTTCCTCACTGATCCACTGGTGACTCACAATGTCATGCCACCTGCCGCGGCCCGGCTGCAAAGACGCTACGGCCCGGCAGTGGGCCATGGCCCGGGGTTTGATGACCCCTGGCTTAAAGGAACTTTGGTACTGTGTTGCTGTGTTCGTTACTATTACTAAATCCTGTGGCAGAGGGTCATCCAACTAACACTAAATCCTGTGGCAGAGGACTGTTCAACAATTATTGTTCTCATTAAGTCTGTTGCAGAGACTTTTGTCCGTGCATCATTCTGGCTGCTAGGCCAGTGAGGGAGGCCTATCCGGGTGAGCAAGATCTGTTGACGGAAGGTGTACTTGTCTCTGGGATCTCAAGTTCCTCAGTGATATGCACAAGGTATCTGAACTTTCCCTTAACTCTCCATCCCTCTACCACTCAAGTTGTTTAATAAAAAGCATTGGAAAAAAGAACTAATTGACTGGTGCATACATGGGTGGGCACAAGGCCCAGTATAGACTCTAAGTTTCTGGTATGGTGAACTGTGGGTAAGGGGTGACGGCAAAGTTCCAAAATAATAACCAGCAGCTCCTTCGGGGTAAGTGCTACACATATATATACATATATGTGTGTTTGAGCTTTGGGGTGCACACCCTAATGTAATAGACTGTGCACGCCTATGGTCAGAGGATATGGACATGGCACAGAAGATGGCCACAGGAGATGGTGAGAGGATACGGACATGGCACAGGAGATAGTTAGAGGATATGGACATGGCACAGAAAATGGATGGTGAGAGGATATGGACATGGACTGTCTCTGACCGGCCTTGTGCACTCACCAGGGTCACTGTTGTGCTTGATCTGCTGGCTGAGCACTGCCCACCGGCGCCACCCGAATGCAGGGTCAACTCAGGATCAGATCAGCTTGGGAAGTTCTGGAACTGTGCATGACCTGAGCCGGTCGCAGACATTTTTTACTGGCATTTTTCTCCTGCATTTATGGGCTGTCTGTAAAAATATGGGCAGTTGGCAACACTGGTGGGGGGTCATTAGATTGTAAGCTCTTTCTATGGTGTGGAGGGTTCTCTATAGATCAATAAGTAGAGATCCCTCCTGTGATTGGTCTCTGGGATTTCCTGTGGATCTCGCTAATATTGGGTATTAGGAGATGATTGGGGATTTGCACATTCTCAATCTTTGGATACCTAGAACTATTGGTGGAACGTCTGCAGTTTTCACTTTCACTTTGTGGCTTCTCATCTCCAACCTTTGTAATCTCATTCTGCCTGGTAACTGCTGATCCTCCATCTCCTCATTTTCCTATTGGAGAGAGAGGAAGCCTCCTCCAATCAGCACAGAGCTCCGCCTTCCTGTACACAGACTGTCCTGATCTGGGTGAAGTGGAAGGTTGTCATGTTTTGGGGTCTCTCTATAGATGACAGCGGGGAGGATGAAGATGATGATCCCCCTCATCCTGATTATTCTGGGGGTGTCAGGGGTGGAGTGTGGTAAGTAGAGGACAATATAGATGACATCTTGTCAGTGGGGGGGATTTCCTCCAAGTGTTGTATAGAATGGTAGAAATCAATGTTTAGTGATAAAGGTAGAAGTATTGTGGAAGTGACAACCATGTCCTGTCTGTGTGAAGATGACAATACGGCTCTCCAGGCTCTGAAGGATCTTTATTGATCTTGTGTACGGAGCTGATGATGAACGGAGAGGTCAGGGGTCAGAAGACATTACAATGTATCACCTTCTCACTCATAACTCCTTTTTCCTCTGATAGATCTCATCCTGGAGGGGGCGCTGTGCTCAATCTCATCTGTGTGATCTAAATTATAAATATTAAGGCCCCTTTCACACTAGGGAGGTTTGCAGGCATTATTGCGCAAAAAATAGCGCCTGCAAACCGCCCCTAAACAGCCTCCGCTGTTTGTTCAGTGTGAAAGCCTGAGGGCTTTCACACTGAAGCGGTGCGCTGGCAGGAGAAGAAAAAATCTCCTGCAAGCCGCATCTTTGGAGTGGTGAAGGAGCGGTGTATTCACCGCTCCTAAACTGCTCCTTCCCATTGAAATCAATGGGACAGTGCGGTAATACCGCGGCTATAGCCGCGCTATACGAGGAGTTTTAACCCTTTTTCGGCCGCCAACGGGGGGTTAAAACTGCACCGCTAGTGGCCGAATACCGCGGTAAAACAGTGCTAAAAATAGCGCTGTTTTACCGCTGACGCCCCCTACCACCCCAGTGTGAAAGGGGCCTTAGTGTGATAACCCCTTAATGCCTGAAACACAGTTTTGTAACTTTGACATGTGTTAAAACTGTACATACATTATCATCACAACTACTTACTGTATCCAGGAGAATTATATCTTGTTTTTTTCAGGATAAAATGGTAATGGTTATCTCTGATATTTTTGGGGGCCTCTTGCACACCAATGTAATAATTTACTGATGTTTATATGCAGGATCTTGCTGGAAAAATGTTCCTGGATAAGAAACGTAAAAGCCTTAAGTATACACATGTACAGGTGTGTAATTGTTCATTTGCATGTACATATTTAATGCTCATGCACACTACATCTCAAACAAGCGGCTCCTACAGGCTTTTGAGCTCTCATTTTTTTCTGCCTGGAAACTCCCCTCCATGTTAGCCAATGTGTCCATACACACTATACACACTATGGCTCTTTCAGGAGTTTACAGGCATATTGTCAGAAAGCTCACCTTGCTGGTCGCGGTGCTGGTGCGCGCCGGGGTGCGTTGGCGTGTGCGTTTCTGTGCGTGCTGCTGTGCATGTCCCTGCAGGCGCTGGTTGGTGTATTGGCGTGCGTGCATGTGCGTGTGCGCCTGTGAGCGTTTGGCGCCAATCGGCCTATTTAGGTTTGCCATGCACTCTGCTCGGTGCTGCCTGATCAACAGCTTCTGGTTCCTTAGTTCCCTACTACCTGTTCCTGTGTTCCAGATCTCCTGACGACCCGGCTTGCCTCTGACTCTCCTCTGATTGCTGCCCGTACCTGACCTTGGCTTTTTTGACCCTTCTTCTGCCTGCTCCCTTGTGCCATGCTGCCTGTCTGTTGCCGAACTCTGCCTGTATTCTGACCTGCCTGCTTGCTCCTGCTCAGCACTTGTTTTGCCTGTATTCCAAAAAAAAACAATGAAAAAAATTAGCTGAGGGGAGGGTTTGTGGAAAAAAATGCTTATAGTTACAAAACCTCGAAAAATCAACATATGCAATAAAAACACATGAAAGGGCACATAAAGCATAAGCTTCTTCAATCTTTTAGGCAGAGAAATAAAAGCTGAAATGCCTTAAAGCATTTTTTTTTTAGCTGCAGTGTACATGAGCCCATCAAAGATATCTTCATACTCTTCTAGCTGCCAGTGTTTCTATGTATGTATGTATGTATGTATGTATGTGTATATATATATTTGTGTATACACTTATATAAATGACTCCACTCAAACATATATTGTTTGTTTTTATGGATCTGTGGGGGTTGTCCCATAAGGAACAATGTACCTGTGTTTAGATCTCTTAAAAAAAAAAAAACTACACAGCTACAAATGCTGCGTTTTTCCACTCATGTGCAAGAGGCTTTATTAGCAAAGGAAAACTGACTGAAAATAGTAAAACAAAACTTTTTTGTAACTTTAACTGTATATTTTTGCTTTTACCATGACCAAAAAAAACTTCCAAAATAAATATTTCTACATCTGATGTTCATGGTGAGAGCACAAAAGTGTAATTTCTTTGTAGTTTGCATCTCTAGTAGGGACAAAAAATATATTTGCTTTTTTATCCTCTCTGAGAACACTAATGCCCCGTACACACGGTCGGACTTTGTTCGGACATTCCGACAACAAAATCCTAGGATTTTTTCCGACGGATGTTGGCTCAAACTTGTTTTGCCTACACACAGTCGCACAAAGTTGTCGGAATTTCCGATCGCCAACAACGCGGTGACGTACACCACGTACGACGAGACTAGAAAAGGCTGGTTCAGAACCAAGCGCGGCACCCTTTGGGCTCCTTTTGCTAATCTCATGTTAGTAAAAGTTTGGTGAGAGACGATTCATGCTTTTTCAGACTCGTGGCTTTCAGATCGTTTTCTGCCGTTCAGTTTGTGCTTGTGGGTTTGTATCTGCTCTTCAGTGCGTGCAGTCAGTTCGTATCGGAGTTTTCTGTGTGATCTTCCCTGCTTGTTGCTGTTTTTCAGGTCGCTCTTCACAGGCCTTGCTGTTCTTCAGTGCGTTCTGTTACTGCGTTCTGAGCAGCCGACCGTTTTCTAGCCATGTTTCGTATGCGTACTCCTCGTAGAGTTCGTGCTGTGCGGGGGCTTGGTGTTGGGATCCTGACCTTGACACAAGTCCAGTCCATGAACAGGGTGGGGAGGAGTTCATGGACCAAGAATTGGTTGCTTCAGCGTGACCAGTTCTGTCATATGCCTTTGCTCCGTGAGATCCGTGAGAATAATCCTGATGATTTCAGGAACTTTCTCAGGATGACGGACCCCGTGTTTCACCGTTTGTTGGCTTCGCTGACCCCCTATATTAGCAGGCAGGATACCTGCATGAGGCAAGCCATCACTCCGGAGCAGAGGTTGGTCGCTACCTTGCGGTATTTGGCCACAGGGAGAAGTCTGCAGGACTTGAAGTTCTCAACAGGCATCTCCCCCCAGGCTCTGGGGATCATTATCCCAGAGACCTGTTCTGCCATCATACAGGTCCTGCAGAAGGAGTATATGAAGGTAAGATTTTTTTCCTTTTATATCACATTTTATTGTATTGAATGTTTGCTAATATATTGTATTTCTTTCCTCATTCCCTAATTACCATGATTGTAATATGCTGTGAATGTCCCCTTTGTTCTCATGCATGCTGGATTTTTAGGTAATTATTATTTTATGTCCTTCATACATATTTGCCCTTCAATAACCTCCCCAGCATGGTCTTTCCTGGCCCTATATTCACCTCATGTAGTCACTTAACAATGTATTTTATCAGCTCCATAGTAGTGCTTTACCCCAAACACCCCCTAAAATGTTTGGAAATGTTATTTTTGATTTAAATTCAGGCAGAGTGCCAGAGGCTTTTTTTTGTGGTGTCCCCAAATTTTTTTAACCCTCCCCCCCAACTGCTAAGTCAGCTGATCCCAATTCTCTATCCTCAATCATCTATCTGCTGACTTTGCCAAACCCATACACACTATACCCATCTCTTTACTGGTCAGATTTATGGATGAATTCCCCAAAGCATGTAGTGCAAGGGCCTGCCTGTATACTTTCCAATGGTACTGTTTAAAGTTTTTGTATCCTATTATTATCTTGATAGGTAATAGCAGAATGTTCAAATGTCCTCAAATGTGTACAGTGTGTATTTATATCTTTGTATTATGACACTTCTTACCTGTCCAGTGGTCTGCCAATAGTGTAACTAAGGAGGGGCTGTTCCAAGTAATACCCTGTATTTAGGCATTCATCTCTCAATGAAGTGAAGAGGGTTACCTGTCCAAGAGTTCCCCCCTATAATGTTAGAAATGGCCCATAAGAGGGGGGGGAGGGGGAATATGATAGGTGTACCTTATACTTTGGCCTTGTTAAATTCCCCTTAGTAAATGCTATCTGGAGGTTGGCCCATAATGTTTGTGTCTAATCTGCTTGCCATGTTTCTGTGAAAAAATAGTAATGTTTATTTTTTTTCCTCAACAGTTTCCTTCAATGCCACAGGAATGGCAGACTGTGGCCTCCCACTTTGCCCAGCGGTGGGACTTTCCTAACTGCGGAGGGGCAATTGATGCGAAACACGTCCACATCGCCCCACCACCCAACTCGGGGTCGTACTATTATAATTACAAGGGGTTTAATAGTATAGTGATGTTGGCGGTGGTGTCGGCTAATTACGAGTTCTTGTATGTGGACGTGGGGAAGAATGGCCGGATGTCCGATGGTGGAGTGATCGCCCAGACGGAGTTCTACAGGCGTCTCCAGAATGGCAGCTTGGACTTGCCACCTCCAGAGGACAATGTTGAAGGTCTCCCATTTGTGTTTGTTGCTGATGAAGCATTTGCGCTGGGGGACCACCTGATGCTGCCATTCCCGATGAGGACCCTCACCCCAGAACAGAGGGTTTTTAATTACCGGCTGGCCAGAGCCCGAAGAGTGGTGGAGAACACATTTGGAATCCTGGCCAGCCGGTTCCGATTATTTCTGACACCCATCCATATGGCGGAGTATAAACTGAACCATATAATACTTGCCTGCTGTGTTCTCCATAATTTTTTAAGAAAACATTCAGCCAACTATGCTGGCTCGGTTGGGCCTGAGGCCGGAATCCCTAATCCATCAACACTGACGGCGCTTGAAAGTGGCCGTCCTGGCTTGCCCTCCCCGAATGCCCGTGATGTCCGGTTACGCTACCTGGAGTTCTTTGCGGGTAGGGGGGCTATCAATATGCCAGACAATCTGTGACACCTTTTTCAAATAAAAAACAACCAAAAGAAATTCTTTGTGGACATTTACTGCTTGTGTTTGTTTTAGCTGACCCTGACAGAAATGTGTTGAGTGCACAAAATGTCGTGATTGGGTAACCTTATAAAAAACAGTGTTGGCTGGTACTTCCTAAATGCAAAAACACATTTCACTACAAGTGCACTTGCAACTGCACTGAACCTGCACTTGTACTGCAAAGAGGATTTGCCCTTAGGAAATAACCCCCATTTTTGCATAAAACAGCTATTACATCACCCCAAAAGTGTTGTAGTGTTGAGACAATAATCCACACATTTTTGAGTAAGGCACTTTTTTATACCTGCTGTAATGTTTGGGGTATTTAGCTCAAGCGATAAATGCGTTTTTAGTGCAGTGAGTCCACCTCAGACAGGCATTATAGTTAAGGGCCTGGTAGCCCACGTTTATTAAACCGAAAAACAAAAGCAAAAAGGTCCATTCAGGATTCCCACGCAGGGGTTTAACTTCATTAAGCACTCCAAAAATAAGGAAAACATACCAAGCCACCTGGCTCTCTTGTCAGCAGTTCCTCTGCTTGCTCTCAACAGATTTGGCAATTCTTTACAGCCCCCTGGACTCACTGGCTTCCTCAGTCTCCCCGACTCTCAAGGCTGGCCAGCCTTTCCCAGTCCCTGGGCAAAGAATCCCCTTTTCATCGGCTGCAGACTCCCACAGGGCAGACCACTCTCCAGACACAGGTCTGTCTTCACACAGCAGTAGCAACAAGCTGCACACACTCCACCTTCCTCCACCCTCTGCTCTCACTAGCCCCTCGTTATATGGGCTGTGTGCACCTGGGCACACAACCTGCTGGCTCTCCATAAGACATGGACACAGGGTTAGAGATCCCATCCCTTTTCCCAGTGACAGGGACTATTACATATCCCCCCCCTTTGTTTCGATCCGGAGGGAGGAACACCAGCACCCGTCATGGTTGGGACACCTCTGTGCTGGCTGTCAGCCACGTAGGCCCAACCTTTTTTTCGGGTGCGCTTCCAGGTACGTCCCACCCTGGATCTTAACAGGGTCCTACATTTCCCTATACTCCCCCCTTGTTTCGCACCGGAGGGAGGAACACATAAACCAGTCACTAAGAATGGGACACCTCTGTGCCAGCCATTCGCTGCGTAGGCCCATTTCTTTTTCCGGGTATGTTTCCACCAGCACTTCACCTTGAACCATGGGCTCCCACTAATCTCTCTATCCCTTCCACCTTCTGGCCACGGGATCCTCCTTTTCCCTCCCACAGACCTACTCTCCTGGGACTGTTGGGGACCCATTTCCATGAAATCTGTCAGGGACTGACCCCTCTCACTACCTGACGCAACACTAACCAACAACATCTGTTTATCAGGTTCACTAACCCCTGTGTGGTTACCCTTGGCAACCAAATCATCTGAGATCAACACCACATACTTCTGTTTAACCTCGATAGCAATGTTCCACAAGGGGTTATTTAATTCAATATTATCATCATCATCAAGACCTCTTGTCACCTGGTTTGCTAGGACAGGGTCTAGGGAGGGACCATCTACAGGCAAGCAGTTACTCCCTATGGGACATTCCCGCAGTTTCACATCGCTCCCTGTTGTCCAACACTCCAATAGCGACTGTCCTACCAACGCACATTTTTCCATACCAATCTCTTTAACCATTTCTGTGTCCATTGGTACCTCAACCAATACCTCTGAGTTGTCCGACAGTGCTCTACAGTGCTTCTCATACACTTTTTCATTACAGTTACCAACACTGCCATTTCCTGTCAAAGTGTCTCCGGGTACCTCAAACTGCACCTCCCTGCGAGTGATGGATTGAATTCCCACTACTGCTGCGTCTTTTCCGGGCCCTTCCCTTTCACAAGGTCTAGCGGGTGAGACAGCACACGCGCCATGTACCAACCACTGCTCAGCTGCACCTCGGATCGCACCAGCAGGAATGCACCTCATCACACCAGCATACGGAGAGACTTCCACTATGTCTATCATTTCTGATTCCTTTAGCAGTTCCCCTGAACGCCTTCCGCACATAACTGTCGCTGGAAGCATTCTCGCAGAGAACTGCGAGACCACTTTCTGCAAAAGTAACCAACATTGCAGTAACCAATTTTTATCAACATTGCTTAACATCGCCTGTACCACGTGTCTCCACTGATTGGTACTACGCAGTACCAGGTCGCCCATCTGCGGTGGATACATGCAGGTATACAGCGGAAAGATTTTCACCAATTCCAACAACATCTCAGTTATTTCTAGACATGCCACATCTAAACACAGAACTCTAGGGACTTTTCCCTTAC
This sequence comes from Lithobates clamitans, assembly GCA_037952925.1. Classification (NCBI taxonomy): domain Eukaryota; kingdom Metazoa; phylum Chordata; class Amphibia; order Anura; family Ranidae; genus Lithobates; species Lithobates clamitans. Next base: position 3,311,833 of record JBBGZY010000810.1, read on the forward strand.
TAACGACGTGGAGGAGCTCATTTGCTAAGGCTTGAGAGGCTGAGACACTCAAAGAGACCTCCACCTCAGAGGCCACTGACAAAACTTGCGGCTCCCAATGAGCACCGCTAAATGCATGTGTCACACTCATTGTGTCATTTTCAGCAACACTGAGCCCTTCCAAGTCCCTATCCATTATCCCATCATCCTGGCACTCAACATGACTCATCTCTTTTGCTGTGGACAAAACTTCTGCTATATATGCGCCCTTTTCCGATCCTTCCGCCTGGAGGGGGTTAAGTTCTGCAACAGCCAACGCACCTGTGTCTACTGGCTTTGCAGCCTCTCCATTTGTCACAGCAGCAATAGTGTCCAGCTTACTATTACCTTCAGAAATTTCTTTCCACCACGCTATCATCTTAATGGCGAGACTATCCCAGTCTATCCTGTCTGTGCTCCAGTCATCAGCACTCTGTAGTACTGCTCCCTCTGCCCATGGAGACACAGGTGGACAGAGTGGTTTAGCAGCAGACAATCTGCACCAGTCACTGTCAACCACATCAGATTGTGATAATACATACTCCCTCATTTGAGCTATTTTCCCATTGTTTTCCACCTGAGCAGTATCAGAGCTGTCCTGGAGCCCCGCCGGCTCCAACACTGGGAGTCCTCCTGCGATTTCCTGGGACAACTCTGCTGCACTACCTGTGGTTACCATGGGAGACACCAAACCATCAACATTGTCAGTAATACACTTTTCAACATCATCATTACTTTTGAATACATCACAATAAGTACATGTATCATCAGCCATAGACATAGCAGTGTTATAAGCTTTAACAGGCTGTTTTTGGTCAGAACACACAGCACCCCGCGTAACGCTCAGCACACCACCCTTCCTCTCCAAAGGCATTCTTTTGCCCACTAGGGCGGCTCCACAGTTGTCCTGGGAAACCATGTGCCTCACCACTGCGGGCTCCTGGGAGGTTTCCCTGGGCATCTCTGTAGCACCTGTCACTAGGGAACCTGGCACACAAACTGTATTGGTCACCCCTAGGTTACCACTTCCAGCACTCTGGTGGATTACACCAGGTACATACAGAGTCCAGTCTTTTTGAGTTCTTAACCTTGCTGCAGGTTGAGCTTCAACCTGTGTCTCCCTACTACTCGGGGTAGCAAACTGCAGCAAGTCCATTTTTACCACTTCTGCTGATCTCCCAGCCGGATATACTCCCACTTCACTGGGATCAGTCCCGCAAACTGCAACAGTCTTACCATAATCTGTAGCAGGTAACTCTGGCTTCATTTGAGTACGTTGTCTATCCTTTATCGCACTTTTACTGACTAACTCTCCCTGGTGGCCATGGGATGAAACTGCAGCAGCCACTTCTGACTCCTTAGCACCCCCTGCAGGCACAACAGGTACTTCCTCACTGTTGCCAGAGGTGACTGAAAATAGGTTTGCACAAAAATCTGGGCTTGCAGACAAAGACTTCTGCCCAGTAACCACATCTCCAGGCATGTTCCATAACCTGGGACAAGAAAAAATTTCATGCCCCAGTTGACCACATTCCAGGCATGGTACATTTTTACACATATCTTTAATGGGATGCCGCTCCACATCTCCACTGTATCTCCTCCTTCCGGTTAACACCCGATCCCTTGTTGCTAAGGGAGATGGCACTCTTCCAGCTGTACTTTGCTGACTCTCCCAAAAGCAGCGACTTTGCGCTCCTTGAAGCATTGTTGCTTTAAACATGCCACGATCCTCTGTCGGCAATACGTTTCTCGCGTAGTCCACAGACTTGACATCACTGCCGTTGCTACGGGCAACCACATACTTGTCAAACTTCTGATAAGCCTTTTGGACACTCCTGGGACTTAAATCAGGCTTTCTAAACATTGTTGCAGACCTCTGTCTGGCCGTGTCGCCTTGTATTGGAGACTGAGACAAAGGGCACTTGGAGATAACATGCCCCCACTCTCTGCACCGAAAACAGCGCTCTTGCTTCAGAGCCTTGACAGGGCTTCCCAAATTGCATCCTCTTGTAAGCTTGGGACTTTGCACCTTAATAGCTGGCCTGCTTGCACCAGCGTTGCCAGGGGCAACAGCATGCACTTCCCCTTTAAGTGTAGCAAAAAACAGTCTGCAATATTCTCCGGCAGGCTCAAACTCTTGCTTCATCTCTGCAGTCACTCCACCACATTTTTGCGCTTTCCAGCAAAAAATGAAGCACTGTTACTTTAAAGCAAGTTGCTTTTCACTTCATGCAAGCTTTCCTCACCTGCACAGTGCACACACAGATTGTGCTGTCTCATGCACACAAACACAGTTCATCAATTTAACTTCTGCGCAATGCAGTTTGCCTGGCTGCCACACACCGCTAGCAGCAATTCCTGAAATGACTCACTACTGGCGCAGAGACCCGGACTTCACCGTCTGTCTGCCCGCATGCGAACACCACTTGTAATGTTTGGGGTATTTAGCTCAAGCGATAAATGCGTTTTTAGTGCAGTGAGTCCACCTCAGACAGGCATTATAGTTAAGGGCCTGGTAGCCCACGTTTATTAAACCGAAAAACAAAAGCAAAAAGGTCCATTCAGGATTCCCACGCAGGGGTTTAACTTCATTAAGCACTCCAAAAATAAGGAAAACATACCAAGCCACCTGGCTCTCTTGTCAGCAGTTCCTCTGCTTGCTCTCAACAGATTTGGCAATTCTTTACAGCCCCCTGGACTCACTGGCTTCCTCAGTCTCCCCGACTCTCAAGGCTGGCCAGCCTTTCCCAGTCCCTGGGCAAAGAATCCCCTTTTCATCGGCTGCAGACTCCCACAGGGCAGACCACTCTCCAGACACAGGTCTGTCTTCACACAGCAGTAGCAACAAGCTGCACACACTCCACCTTCCTCCACCCTCTGCTCTCACTAGCCCCTCGTTATATGGGCTGTGTGCACCTGGGCACACAACCTGCTGGCTCTCCATAAGACATGGACACAGGGTTAGAGATCCCATCCCTTTTCCCAGTGACAGGGACTATTACACTGCACAATCACATGTGCATTTCCCAAAGGTTTTTAAAACAAACCAACATGTTTGTTGTATAACAATGTTTGCAGTAGCATTATGAAAAATCAAAATATCCATTTCAGATAAAACAGGCCTGTGTAAAACCAACAAGAAAGCCAAAAAACTTGAACTTACAAAGTTCACATATGGTAAAACCTGAAGGCTATATCAGACATGAGTATTTATGAACTGTGTTTGATATAGCGTTCAGATGGGGGGAAATCACCCCTGGAAAAGCCAAATTTGGAAGATGCACACCAATTTACGAATGTCAACATGTGCTATCTGCCATCAGGGGGGATCAAGGGACGTGTTTTGGGGGAGCAAGCCCTTCCTCAATGCGACTTTATAATTGAGGAAGGGGTTGCACCCCCAAAACGTGTCCATTGATCTCCCGTGATGGCAGATAGCACATGTTGGCACACTGTGTGCATCCTCCAAATTTGGCTTTTATAAACATTTAAAAAATTTTGGTATGATAAAACAGGTGATTTTGTGGGGTTTAAATTCGCCCCAAAACATCAATGATGTTATTATTTTTTTTAATAACATCACTGATTTGTTGCTGGATGTTTTGCAATTGGAGATTACACCCTATGATCACCTCGATCAGTATCTGGGCACTTTCAGATGTAAAGCGTTCTGGATCACGATCACCTAAAAAGAGATAAAGAACAAAAAAAGGTCTCAAAAATCTGCCACCATCCATCTCTTTTACCTGAGCCTGTGGTCGCAGACACTCACCTGTTGTGGTGCCAATCTCCACCACGTCTTCTTCTTCCTCCTGCTCTTCTTCTTGTGTTGGTATTTCCCCTTCTTCCAGAGGGGGGGTCTCTGGTCTCCTGGGATGAGGGGTGTCCGAGTCTTTTCTCCCCTATGTAAAACAAAAATGGTATACTTAGCACACAGATATTTGATGGCAGAACTAGAAATAGGAAACATTGCTCGGAAGTGGGGTACAATTGTCTATTTTAGCAGAGTTCCAAGATGTATATTTTTTATTGCCCTTTGTCAAGCTGCAATACTTTACCTGTTTGGTACAAGCTTCACAGATGTAGCCCCCCTATAGTATACACTGGAGCACCAGTGTGCCACCCCTAATAAAAATGGTGTTCTTGTGTCCCACACCTAGTGCTCCAGTGTCCAGATGTGAAAACAGCTGCTCAGTGTCCTCTCCTTACACACAATCTAGTTTGCATTTCATTCTAGTAACAAACCCATCTACACAAACAAATATTTGGCATCCAAGTAGGCCCCCAAAAATGTGTGAAAATGCATATGGCCTAAACAATGGTGTTCTAGAGGCCGAAAGAAAAATGTTTGATACGAACAAATAATGTGCCCATGAACATTAAAGTTGACCTTTTGAAACGTTACAACTAATAAAAGCATATGGAGCAGAACGAACGTAATAAAGACAGAAAGAATAGGAACACAGCACAACTACTTACTTTTTTGCAGCACTCTCCAGATCTTTCGGTACTGCTCTGGCTCTCTCAACTTGAGGTCCGACCACCACTTCCTGAGCTGATCTTTAGACCTTCGTACCCCGAAATTCCGCTCTAGACTCCTGACCACTTTCGCCATGATCTTGGCCTTTCGGATGTTCGGGTTGGGGTAAGGCCCATATTTTCCGTCATAGTCGGACTTCCTCATGATGTCGACCATCTCCAACATCTCCCCAAACGACATATTTGTGGCCTTAAAACGTCTCCTTCTGGATCAGGACGTGCCTGGATCCGCCCTTTCCTCCTCCTCCTCCTCCTCGTTGCTACAATTAGCCCGCACCTGCTGTATGTCCTCCATCATGCTCTTCACCCACTGCGCCGAACGAAAAGGGGCGGGGAATACACTAGAAAGAACGTCAGGGGCGGGCGGAGTTACACGCATGCGCAGTGTATATAAAGCGTAACACGCGTGCGTATTACGTTTAATCTGTGAGCGGAGGAAGGAGCATTGGACGCGCCGAACGTACGAACGAAGGTAAGAGACAAACTTGTGCCTATACTGCTTCTAGATTGAGGCCTATATTGTAAGAAGATTAGGAGAGTTTTGTGTGACATTAGGCTTTGTCTTGTGTTGTGTCTTGCAGTGAACATGGATATGGTACTGAAAGATCAGGACTTCATTTCAGTCTTCATAGAGATGCTAAGGGAGCTGCCCTGTCTGTGTGAGATTAAACACCCCCATTACAAGAACCAAGCAAAGAGGAAGGCAGCACTGGAGCAATTGTGTGAAATTGTGAAGCAGGTGATCCCCACGGCAGACATCACTTTTTTAAAGATTTTCATTGGTGGCCTGAGGAGCACATATCTGAGGGAGCGCAATAAAGTCCTGGATTCGCAGAGATCCGGAGCAGCAGGTGACATCTATGTCCCCAGGATGTTGTACTATGACAGGCTGCACTTTCTGGCAGGCCAGACTGAACCCAGGCCATCCCTCTCCAGTCTTCCTTCCATGCTTCCTTCCCCCCGGCTGAGGCTTCTGACGCCCAACCTGGGCCTTCCAGGCTGCATGTGGAGGAGCCCAGATTGAGCCAGGTATAGCATTCCTCTAAATATTTCTGCTTGTCCAATCAATGATGTGAACTATATGTTAGTTGGGAGTACTAATTAAGGATTGTGATTGATTATGCAAAACATTACAACTATTTCCCTTTTTCATACACAGGGAAGTCTCAGCCAGGAGGTGGCCGGGCTGAGCCGGCTGGCTGATCTGCAGGTCCCTCCACCCCCCCTGGAAACAGAAAGTGGCAGTAGGAGGAGTGCCCTAGAGGAGGCGGCTATCAGATTCTTTTGGAGGGCTACAGAGGTCCTGGGAGCATCACACACCAGGCAGGAGAACATTGCTGCATTCATTGCTTATAAAATGCAGAGGATGGAGGAGGGCCAAAAAGCCATGTGTGAGACCCTCATATCTGAGGCTCTGGCGAAAGGTATGAGGGGCCAAATTACACCTCACACACAGCTTTGGGATGGTCCTCCTCCTCCTCCTGCAGGTCCTTTTCCTCCTCCAGGTCCTACTCCTCCTCCTGCCACATCTCCAACTGCACAGCCACAGCCCGGAAGGAAGTGTGAAAGGAAGACCAGACAGTGAGGACCCTGGATCCAGTCTGGTGGGCCAAAAAATGCAGCCTCTTGTGGTACCACAGCCTGCGGACACAGGTGTCATCTGCTGCTATCCAAGTCTCTGTAAATCCCGGACCAGACTGCCCTCCCTTACATATGGACTCCTCAGGCCACCAAGTTTGATGTTGAAGAATTGATGTCTGCCGTGGGGGTCCCAGGCTTCGCTAATTTCTCATGTTGAGCCAGTGTTGCCTTCCTCTTTGTTTGGTTCTGATCCCTTAATAAAGGATTTTTGTTTTGAATTATACTCTCCTATGTGTTTTACTTCAAAAAGGACAGTTTGTTTGTGAGGATTCAGGTACATTTCAAATATACAATGTGAAATGAACAAGGGACACCAACAACAAACAATCTCCTTGAGATTAAATAATATAAGATATCAATGGTGTTGGGGTAACTTGACACACAAAACACACCCAAAAATATTCTGGAGTAAAAATAAAAATAACATTGAACAAAGATCAGCCTTGGAAAAAATCCAAACATTAAATTAAAAAAAAGCCTTAAAATCCTAATTTAAAAAAAAATAAAAAATATAAAACTGTCAGATGTGACAACTAATAACAATATATTCAGGGAATCCCACTAAAACAACACAAATAAAAGTTTGTGAGAAGTGTGTGTGAATACGAGCAGCAAAACGACTTAATTCTTGTCACATTATAAAGAAGAAGAGAGTGCGCTGTATTAAACCATTTTGAACATTGCAGCGTGACGAAAGTGCTGTATCCATTGCGAACGCTAAGTTTACCAGAACGAGCTGTCCCGTGTTGGAATTTCTTCTGAGCATGCATGGCACTTTGTGCGTCGGAACAGGCCACACACGGTCGGAATTGACGCGATCGGATTTTGTTGTCGGAAAATTTTATCTCCTGCTGTCCAACTTTGTGTGTCGGAAAATCCGATGGAAAATGTCCGATGGTGCCCACACACGGTCGGAATTTCCAACAACACGCTCTGATCGGACATTATCCATCGGAAAATCCGACCGTGTGTACGGGGCATTACACACAAAACTTTTTTTAATCATACCTAAAAAAAATTTCACCTTGACATTATCCTCAATCAGGCTCTGATCTAACCTTTTTATCTTTATTTTGCATGTATTACTTTTTTTACATTCCTCCGCTCTGGCTATAAGAAAAAGGAAACATTAAGGGGAATTCACAGGGAGTGTCTAAGAAACACTTTATCATTAGGGATGATGTTGGATAGCGACATGGTTTAACCACTTGATAACCGCCGCACGACGATATACGTCCACAGAGCAGCACAGGCAGGCAAAAGGACATACATATACGTCCTTGCCTTCCCACGGGTGGGGGGTCTGATCGGACCCCCCCCGGTGCCAGCAGCAGCCGCCTTTGGTCTGGGAGCGTTCAGTGATGAAGGAGAGGCCATCCGATCATGCTCCCCCCTCACGATCGCTCCCAGCCAATGAGATTCTTCCCCTGCCTCTGTGTAGTACACAGAGGCAGGGGATGTGATGTCATCTCTCCTCGGCTCGGCAGTTTCCGTTCCGGCGCCGAGGAGAGAAGACTTCACTGTGAGTGAACCAAACACACACACACAGTAGAACATGCCAGGCACACATTACACCCCCTTTACCCCCCGATCCCCCCCGATCACCTCCCGATCACCCCCCCTGTCACACTGACACCAAGCAGTTTTTTTTTTTTGATTACTGCATGGTGTCAGTTTGTGACAGTTACTGTGTTAGGTCAGTTAGGGTTAGCCCCCTTTAGGTCTAGAGTACCCCCCTAACCCCCCTAATAAAGTTTTAACCCCTTGATCACCCCCTGTTGCCAGTGTCACTAAGCGATCATTTTTCTGATCGCTGTATTAGTGTCGCTGGTGACGCTAGTTAGGGACATAAATATTTAGGTTCGCCGTCAGCATTTTATAGCGACAGGGACCCCCATAAACTATCTAATAAATGTTTTAACCCCTTGATTGCCCCCTAGTTAACCCTTTCACCACTGATCACCGTATAACCGTTACGGGTGATGCTGGTTAGTTCGTTTATTTTTTATAGTGTCAGGGCACCCACCGTTTATTACTGAATAAAGGTTTAGCCCCCTGATCGCCTGGCGGTGATATGCAGGCAGCGTCAGATTAGCGCCAGTACCGCTAACACCCACGCACGCAGCATACACCTCCCTTAGTGGTATAGTATCTGAATGGATCAATATCTGATCCGATCAGATCTATACTAGCGTCCCCAGCAGTTTAGGGTTCCCAAAAATGCAGCGTTAGCGGGATCAGCCCAGATACCTGCTAGCACCTGCGTTTTGCCCCTCTGCCCGGCCCAGCCCAGTCCAGCCCACCCAAGTGCAGTATTGATCGATCACTGTCACTTACAAAACACTAAATGCATAACTGCAGCGTTCGCAGAGTCAGGCCTGATCTCTGTGATCGCTAACAGTTTTTTTGGTAGCATTTTGGTGAACTGGCAAGCACCAGCCCCAGGCAGCGTCAGGTTAGCGCCAGTACCGCTAACACCCACGCACGCACCGTACACCTCCCTTAGTGGTATAGTATCTGATCGGATCAATATCTGATCTGATCAGATCTATACTAGCGTCCCCAGCAGTTTAGGGTTCCCAAAAATGCAGTGTTAGCGGGATCAGCCCAGATACCTGCTAGCACCTGCGTTTTGCCCCTCCGCCCAGCCCAGCCCACCCAAGTGCAGTATCGATCGATCACTGTCACTTACAAAACACTAAACACATAACTGCAGCGTTCGCAGAGTCAGGCCTGATCCCTGCGATCGCTAACAGTTTTTTTGGTAGCGTTTTGGTAAACTGGCAAGCACCAGCGGCCTAGTACACCCCGGTCGTGGTCAAACCAGCACTGCAGTAACACTTAGTAACGTGGCGAGTCCCATAAGTGCAGTTCAAGCTGGTGAGGTGGCAAGCACAAGTAGTGTCCCGCTGCCACCAAGAAGAAGACAAACAGGCCTGTCGTGCCCATCATGCCCTTCCTGCTTTATTCGCCAATCCTAATTGGGAACCCACCACTTCTGCAGCACCCGTAATTCCCCCATTCACATCCCCAACCAAATGCAGTCGGCTGCACGAGAGGCATTTTCTTTATGTCCTCCCGAGTACCCCCAGCCAACGAACCCCCCCCAAAAAAGATGTTGTGTCTGCAGCAAGCGCGGATATAGGCATAACACCCGCTATTATTGTCCCTCCTGTCCTGACAATCCTGGTCTTTGCATTTGTGAATGTTTTGAACGCTACCATACACTAGTTGAGTATTAGCGTAGGGTACAGCATTGCACAGACTAGGCGCACTTTCACAGGGTCTCCCAAGATGCCATCCCATTTTGAGAGACCTGAACCTGGAACCGGTTACAGTTATAAAAGTTAGTTACAAAAAAAAGTGTAAAAAAAATAAATAAAAATATATAAAAAAAAAAAAATAGTTGTCGTTTTATTGTTCTCTCTATTCTCTCTCTATTGTTCTGCTCTTTTTTACTGTATTCTATTCTGCAATGTTTTATTGTTATTATGTTTTATCATGTTTGCTTTTCAGGTATGCAATTTTTTATACTTTACCGTTTACTGTGTTTTATTGTTAACCATTTTTTTGTCTTTAGGTACGCCATTCACGACTTTGAGTGGTTATACCAGAATGATGCCTGCAGGTTTAGGTATCATCTTGGTATCATTCTTTTCAGCCAGCGGTTGGCTTTTATGTAAAAGCAATCCTAGCAGCTAATTAGCCTCTAGACTGCTTTTACAAGCAGTGGGAGGGAATGCCCCCCACCGTCTTCCGTGTTTTTCTCTGGCTCTCCTGTCTCAACAGGGAACCTGAGAATGCAGCTGGTGATTAAGCTAGCTGACCATAGAGCTGATCAGAGACTAGAGTGGCTCCAAACATCTCTAAGGCCTAAGAAACCGGAAGCTAAGAGCATTTCATGACTTAGATTTCACCGGATGTAAACAGCGACATTGGGAAATTGGGAAAGCATTTTATCACACCGATCTTGGTGTGGTCAGATGTTTTGAGGGCAGAGGAGAGATCTAGGGTCTAATAGACCCCAATTTTTTCAAAAAAGAGTACCTGTCACTACCTATTGCTATCATAGGGGATATTTACATTCCCTGAGATAACAATAAAAATGATTAAAAAAAATGAAAGGAACAGTTTAAAAATAAGATAAAAAAGCAAAAAAATAATAATAAAAAAAAAAGCACCCCTGCTCTCACGCTAAGGCGAACGCAAGCGTTGGTCTGGTGTCAAATGTAAACAGCAATTGCACCATGCATGTGAGGTATCACCGCGAAGGTCAGATCAAGGGCAGTAATTTTAGCATTAGACCTCCTCTGTAAATCTAAAGTGGTAACCTGTAAAGGCTTTTAAAGGCTTTTAAAAATGTATTTAGTTTGTCGCCACTGCACGTTTGTGCGCAATTTTAAAGCATGTCATGTTTGGTATCCATGTACTTGGCCTAAGATCATCTTTTTTATTCCATCAAACATTTGGGCAATATATTGTGTTTTAGTGCATTAAAATTTAAAAAAGTGTGCTTTTTCCCCCAAAAATGCGTTTGAAAAATCGCTGTGCAAATACTGTGTGAAAAAAAAATGAAAAACCCACCATTTTAATCTGTAGGGCATTTTCTTTAAAAAAATATATAATGTTTGGGGGTTCAAAATAATTTTCTTGCAAAAAAAAAATAATTTTTTCATTTAAACAAAAAGTGTCAGAAAGGGCTTTGTCTTCAAGTGGTTAGAAGAGTGGATGATGTGTGACATAAGCTTCTAAATGTTGAGCATAAAATGCCAGGACAGTTCAAACCCCCCAAATGACCCCATTTTGGAAAGTAGACACCCCAAGCTATTTGCTGAGAGTCATGTCGAGTCCATGGTATATATTATATTGTGACACAAGTTGCGGGAAAGAGACAAATTTTGTTTTTTATTTTTTTGCACAAAGTTGTCACTAAATGATATATTGCTCAAACATGCCATGGGAATATGTGAAATTACACCCCAAAATACATTCTGTTGCTTCTCCTGAGTACGGGGATACCACATGTGTGAGACTTTTTGGGAGCCTAGCCGCGTACGGGACCCCGAAAACCAAGCACCGCCTTCAGGCTTTCTAAGGGCGTACATTTTAGATTTCACTCTTCACTGCCTATCACAGTTTCGGAGGCCATGGAATGCCCAGGTGGCACAAACCCCCCCAAATTACCCCATTTTGGAAAGTAGACACTCCAAGCTATTTGCTGAGAGGTATAGTGAGTATTTTGCAGACCTCACTTTTTGTCACAAAGTTTTGAAAATTGAAAAAAAAAAAAAAAGTTTTTTCTTGTCTTTCTTCATTTTCAAAAACAAATGAGAGCTGCAAAATACTCACCATGCCTCTCAGCAAATAGCTTGGGGTGTCTACTTTCCAAAATGGGGTCATTTGTGGGGGGTTTTGTGCCACCTGGGCATTCCATGGCCTCCGAAACTGTGATAGGCAGTGAAGAGTGAAATCAAAAATTTACACCCTTAGAAATCCTGAAGGCGGTAATTGGTTTTCGGGGCCCCATACGCGGCTAGGCTCCCAAAAAGTCCCACACATGTGGTATCCCCATACTCAGGAGAAGCAGCTAAATGTATTTTTGGGTGCAATTCCACATATGCCCATGGCCTGTGTGAGCAATATATCATTTAGTGACAACTTTGTGCAAAAAAAAAAAAAAAATGTGTCACTTTCCTGCAACTTGTGTCAAAATATAAAATATTCCATGTACTCAACATGCCTCTCAGCAAATAGCTTGGGGTGTCTACTTTCCAAAATGGGGTCATTTGGGGGGGTTGTGCCATCTGGGCATTTTATGGCCTTCAAAACTGTGATAGGTAGTGAGGAGTGAAATCAAAAATTTACACCCTTAGAAATACTGAAGGCGGTGATTGGTTTTTGGGGCCCCGTACGCGGCTAGGCTCCCAAAAAGTCCCACACATGTGGTATCCCCGTACTCAGGAGAAGCAGCTGAATGTATTTTGTGGTGCAATTCCACATAGGCCCATGGCCTGTGTGAGCAATATATCATTTAGTGACAACTTTTTGTAAATATATATATTTTTTTGTCATTATTCAATCACTTGGGACAAAAAAAATAAATATTCAATGGGTTCAACATGCCTCTCAGCAATTTCCTTGGGGTGTCTACTTTCCAAAATGGGGTCATTTGGGGGGGTTGTACTGCCCTGCCATTTTAGCACCTCAAGAACTGTCATAAACTAGTCATAAACTAAAGGCTGTTTAAATTCCAGAAAATGTACCCTAGTTTGTAGACGCTATAACTTTTGCGCAAACAAATAAATATACGCTTATTGACTTTTTTTACCAAAGACATGTGGCCGAATACATTTTGGCCTAAATGTATGACTAAAATTGAGTTTATTGGATTTTTTTTATAACAAACAGTAGAAAATATCATTTTTTTTCAAAATTTTCGGTATTTTTCCATTTATAGCGCAAAAATTAAAAACAGCAGAAGTGATCAAATACCATCAAAAGAAAGCTCTATTTGTGGGAAGAAAAGGACGCAAATTTCATTTGGGTACAGCATTGCATGACCGCACAATTAGCAGTTAAAGCGACGCAGTGCCAAATTGGAAAAAGTCCTCTGGTCCTTAGGCAGCATAATGGTCCGGGGCTGAAGTGGTTAATATCTTACTTCTGGTATTAAACTTCCTGTTTGACACAGCCAGGTAGGAATGAAACACTTCAAAGCTTTGTGATCAGAACAATGCCTTGGCTCAAACCCACCTGCTGTGACATGTGTGATTACAAGCTTCAAAGAGACCACTGCTGCCAAGATGTCTTTTGAGATTTGACACAGGGCTAATAGAGACACTGACCCTCGTGGACAATGCAAGCATGCTTCCTGGAGAATGGGCAGACATTTGAAGGAATACCTCTTGGCAATATCTATTAGATGAAAGGCAAATATGGGTGGCTTTGAGTGGGCGTGTACGTTTGAATGGAAGGGGCACACAGGCAATTGTTCTGTCTCTTTCTTGCTGAAAAGCCTGCCATGAGATTGTCCCTCGGCCATCTTGGGACTTTGCTCTGACTGAGGGCTTGGGCCTAAATTCCATGTGGCCCAGACCCCTTTTATCATCCAGAACCAGCAGATGAAACCATGTGTGATAAGTATCTTTGATATTTCATTGTTGCTACATGCTTTGTATATATACTGTGCTGTGTAGTGTGTGATGTTAGTACATTCCTATTCCCTCTGGAAATAAATAAGATATTGTTTTACTAGCAGCACCGTGTGTTTGGTTTCATAGCTAACCTGGTATTATTGTGATATTAACAATAACATGTGCTCAGAGTTTAATAGACTAATTACAGGGACTAGACAAATTAATACACAGATATAATATTAATTATTATATTGATTACTTCAATTGGCACCCCAGAAAAGCGTGTGAATTTTATTTTTACACAGAATCCAAAAAAACCTAATGTATTTTTTGTCTTGAGTCCCTGAAAGCATAAATCCTCAAGTACACCCAGAACTGAAAATCATCTCTAGTGTGGACAAGATTGGCGCTGGCTCGCAAATTCTGAAACCACGCTTGGATGGTCATGAAGATTCTGCAAAATATTTCATCAGGGAAACGTAGAACCTGGTGAGATCCTTGGCTGATATATGTATATATGTGTCACAGGAATTTAGTAGACCAGACTGTGTGGACTGCACAGAAGGAACCAGAAACACAGGTAAGTGAAAAATAATGGTGTTTACTAAATGGGTTACAAATAACGAAATATAACAGTGCAAACCAACCACAGACCCACAAACAAATGATATATACAAATGGATGGGAAATACCGTAATTGTAACAAAAGCCAGGCCGAGGTCATACACAAGGAGGTCAGTCATATGGAAAGGGACGGGGAACCAACAGGACAGTGAGAGGATGGATGGATAGGCTGCAGGGCAGGGATCAGGGAAATTAAGAAACCGGAGGGACAGGTCCAGGATGGGCTCAGGATAGGGATTGGATCAGGTCAGGACAGATGCAGGCTCAAGGTCAAGATAACAGGCAGCAAGATGAAGGCACAGGGGGAGAGACACCAAGGCAAGGATGTGAGGGCTTGCCGGGTATTTATCAGACTGCAGTGATTTGACCTCACATTACACCTGAGCGCAGAGGGTGCTGTCTGCTCCACACTGCCAGAATACACCTGCTGGTGGACACTGGTACTACAGCCCAAGGATGCAACAGTGCCACCAGCAGGTGAGTCCTCTTATTACAGGTCTTAGGTGTTTGAAGACACCCGCTGGTGGACACTGGTACTGCGATCAAGGAGACCGATAGCGCCACCAGCAGGTGAACCTTTTCATGACAGTACCTCCTCAAAGGAGCGGCCTCCGGATGCTCCAACTAGATGAAATTGTCCAAAGTTCATGGCCTCAAACCGAACAACAGATGAGGGCACATCAGAGCAGACAGCAGGCACATCAGAGCAGACAGCGGGCACATCAGAGCAGACAGCGGGCACATCAGAGCAGACAGCGGGCACATCAGAGCAGACAGCGGGCACATCCAAGCAGACAGCAGGCACATCGGAGCAGACAGCAGGCTCCAGGTCATTAAGCTGGACAGCAAGCTCCGGGTCGTCAGGCCAAGCAGCAAGCACCGTAAGGGCAGGCTGGATCACAGGCACCAGCTCAACAAACTGGGTAATCGGCCCTGGCCCAGTGGGCTGGGTAACGGGCCCTGGTTCAGTGAGCTGGACACCGGGCACTGGTCGGGCAAGCTGAATAATGGGCACTGGCTTAACGGACTCCGGTTCAGCAGACTGGGTAATGGGCACCGGTTCAGCAGACTGGGTAATGGGCACTGGTTCAGCAGACTGGGTAACGGGCACCGGCTCACCAAAACTTCAGGCTGACACACGGGCACCGAAACTTCAGGCTGACACACGGGCACCGAAACTTCAGGCTGACACACCAATATCAAGACATCCGGCTGGAAGGCAGGCACAGAGACATCAGGCTGGAAGGCAAGCATCGAGACATCAGGCTGGAAGGCGGGCACATCAGACTGGAAAGCAGGCACAGACTGGAAAGCAGGCACATCAGACTGAAGGCAGGCATCGAGACATCAGGCTGGAAGGTGGGCACATCAGACTGGAAAGCGGGCACAGACTGGGAAGCAGGCACATCAAACTGGAAAGTGGAGACATCAAGCTGGAAGGCAGGCACCGAGACATCCGGCTGGAAGGCAGGCATTGAGACATCAGGCTGGAAGGCAAGCATCGAGACATCAGGCTGGAAAGCAGGCAACGAGACACCAGGCTGGAAGGCAGGTACCAAGACATCAGACTGAGAAATGGGCACATCAGACGGGGAAGTGGAGACATCAAGCTGGAAGGCAGGCACCGAGACATCAGGCTGGAAGGTGGGCACATCAGACTGGAATGGTGTGTAATAGGGGGCGCTAGAGACCTAACAAACAAATGTTTCTGCCGTTAAGTGCACTCATTAACCAAATCAGTCTCAGTGAATTGAGCGGTGCTGATTATGCTGAACTAGTGATAACACAATCACATGATTAAGTTACAAAAATATAAATGCAAAATACAATAAAAAATAATAAATAAAGAATCCAGTGAAAAAAATTAGTGCAAGTGAAATGAATAGATCGTGATGTCTAATAGTCCCAATCCATTGAAGAAATCAGAGCAAAACAGTTGAAACCAACATCACAGCGGACACATGGATCCTCACAAATGCAACAATTTATGCGTTGATATAAAAGTTCCGTCACCCAAGAGGAAAAACACCTGAAGGTAATAGATATCTGCTTACCAGATACCAATGACTTCTTTAACTAAAAAGAAAGTCATTAGTGCTTGTACAGGATTGTGCCTGTTCACATGAAGGCTGGAAGGCTGGATGGTACTTTAGGCATTGAACCCTCCCGTCCCATTCGTTCAGGATAGAAATTATGAGAAACAAAAAGGAATCCTCATAGCGTAAAACCGTTTAATATATAAAATTAGAGAACAATAAAATAGCCAAATGGCCTCTTACATTGGATGGTGCCTACCCGGCACTGGGACTGCTCGCATGTCAGGGTATGTAGAGTCAGGAACCCTTCGCATCACATCGCACATGCGGCGTGCGTTCCACTCCGTGCGTCTAGCTAACCAGCTAATCGGGAAGTAGGTGGGACGAATCTGGACATGTGACCACGTACCGCTCCGACGTACGTTTCGTTTGTGAACGTCATCAGGGAAGCGTACATTGGTCACTAAGCAACTCGTTTATATGGGAAATGCGGGCGGGTAAATTGGTAACATTACTCCGCCTTTATGTCAATAAAGTTTAGTTGCTGAACACTGTGCACAGACCAACCAGTGGAGGCTCCCCCTGGTGGTTATATGTCACACTGCTCCAGGCAAGAAAAAATTCTATTAATTACATACCAAATCCGTACAGCATTAAATGGCAGAAAAACAGTGGGAGATGTTGTATTAATAAATAATACTACATCAACTATCACAATATAGATGTTAATTAACTGATTCTATGGAAAGGACTAGAATTAGTCCTGTCATTCAGAGCAGTCTCAGTCTCGGTTTCACAATAACTGGTAAATGATAAGCATATTTAAACATAATTCCATTGAAACCACAAACTTATAATAATTAAAAAACTTAAACTATACTTTATTAAAAATGATAACCACATACCCAGTAACATCAAGGTTCAGAGAGTGCATACTGTTATAATTGTGATTAATCATTTGTTAAAAAACAATTGAGGTCTATATCTATATTCATCCCATACGGTTGCATACTACGTAACTTATAAAGCCAATATGTTTCATTTTTGGATACTGTCCTTTTCATATGAGTACCCCTCCAGTCCCTTGTTACTTTATCAATCCCATAAAACGTGCATAATGATGGATCGCTATTATGGTACATTTTGAAGTGTCTAGAGACACTATGGTTGGGGTAGCCGTTTTTTATATTAGCAAGATGTTCACCAATTCTTACTTAAAGTTGACGTGTGGTTCTGCCCACGTACTGTAAGGAACAAGGGCATTCCAATACATAAGTCACGTGGTCAGAATCACATGTGATCAATGGTTTAATATTGAACTGTTGTTGGGTGACCACAGAATTAAATTTGGATTTCTTTTTCTTGGAGCCCGGTTTTCTTGTTATTTTGCATGCATTGCACCTAGTGCAGTAATAAAATCCCGATCCATCCAAGAACGTAGATGGTTTCCTGGGTGGATCCGGTACATTGGGGGCTAGTCGGTTCCTGAGGTTGGGGGCCTTACGATATATGAATTTTGGTTTCTTTGGTAAAGAGGACTGTAAATCTTTATCTTTCAACAGAATTGGCCAGAATTTCTTAAAAATACCCTCCACTGTTCTATATTCTCGATGGAAGCCTGACAGAAAAGCGCATTCATCTTTATATTCTTTTTTCGGTTTAGAAACCAACAAAGTTTGTCTATTCATATTTGATACCTGTACTACCAACTTCTCCAAAACATGGGCTGGGTAACCCTTTTCCAGGAATCGGGCAGTAAGGGTATCAGCTTGTGCAAAAAAATCTTTATCATTTTGGCAATTGCGCCGTATGCGCATGTACTGCCCTTTGGGTACAGCCCCAATCCATTGCGGGTGGTGGCAACTGTGTGTGGGGACATAGGCGTTGCGGTCGGTTTCCTTAAAGAATGTTTTTGTGCTTATAGTGGAACCCTGTTTAAAAAGTGTTAAATCCAAATAATTTACTGTTGTTAGGTGAAGATCTGCTGTGAATCTTAGATTGTATTCATTATGATTCATACCATCCATAAATTCACCAAAACTTTCCTTAGTTCCCTCCCACAAAATGATGACATCATCTATGTACCTTTTGTACAACAGAAGTGATTTGGGTCTGTTTTTAAAAATGGTTTCTGATTCCCATTTGTTCAATGTGATGTTTGCCACACTTGGAGCATAACGAGCTCCCATGGCAACTCCGCCTATTTGGTTGTAATACTCATTAAGCGCCCAGAAATAGTTATTCCCCATAGCCATAGATAAACCTTCCAGTAGAAATTCAATTTGCGATTTTTTTAAAATGGACTTATTTGTAAAGGCCCACCTCACTGATTCCAACACATCTGTCTGCCGTAGGTTGGTATACAGTGACTCGATGTCTATTGTCACTAATAAAGTTTGGTTAGTGACTACCACAGATTGTAGCAAGGTGATGAGCTCCCTGCTGTCTTTGAGATAGGATTGGCTCTGTGGGACGAGAGGCTGGAGGAAGGTGTCCAGATATTCCCCCACCCTCGAGTACAGAGAGCCAATCCCACTCACTATTGGGCGGCCTGGTGGGTTCTCCTTGTTTTTGTGTATTTTAGGCACAATATATAATACCGGGATCCTGGGTGTAGTCAAATCAAGGTAATCTGCTTCCTTCTGATTTAAGATTTTTTTATTTGTTCCTTTATTAATCCATGTTAATAATTCCTTTTTTAATTTTGTGGTGGGGTTGGATTTAAGTAACTTATATGTAGTAGTATCCCTCAGTAATCTTTGCAATTCTTTATTGTAATTTTCTTTGGTTAATATCACCAGCCCTCCCCCCTTGTCTGCGGGTCTTACCACTATCTGTTTATTGTCTTCCAATTTTTTAATGCCTTCCCATATTTTTTGGTTATTTTGTTGTTTGGATGTTTCTATTAGGCGTACCTCATCCTGAACCATGTTTCTAAATACTTCTATGTATTGGTTTGAACCTTTCTTAGGATTAAAAACAGAGTTGTTTTTCAGACTACTATGTACAAATGGGTCTTCCGTCTCTTTAGTGGTAGGGTTGGTTTTATGGCCTGAAAAATGTTTCCTTATATTTAGTTTCCTTATATATTTTTCAATGTCTATAAACAGGTTGAATTTGTTTATATTTTTGTTTGGTGCAAATTTTAATCCCTGTGATAAGACTTCCAATTCTGACTCAGAAAACTCTAAATTGGTTAAATTAAATAGCCCTGATTTTAGCTGTTTCTCTTCCTTTTTCTTTCGCCCTCTGCCCCTTCTTCCTCTCTTTCTGATTGCTCTGGATAACCATATTGGGGGTTGGTTGGGATTCTGTATGGTTCTTTCCAGTCCCTCCATTCCCCCCCTCCTTGTGGTGGATAGCTGTTGTATCCTGGTCTACCCCTAAAATTACCCCTTTGGTGTCCCCTAGGGGGTCTATAGGGATATTGATTGCGGTTATGGGTATAGTAACCATAATCGGGGGGTCTATAATCTGTGGGGGCAGGTCTGTTATAATTTTGTCCCCTATAAGGGGATTGGTAGACTGGTGGGTGCGTATGGGGATGGGACTTGATTGTATTATTTTGGCTATAGCTTTCCTTTTTGTGGGCCCTCTGGGGTGTACCCGGATCCCTTTTCGTATTTGGTGCCAGATTGGCTACCGTATTGTGCACTTCAATCTCCCTTTCTGCCAATGAGTCCTGGGGAGGACCTGTTTGTAGATTGTCCTGCCATTTATATACCTTGTTGTCTTGGTAGTCCTTAATATCTCTAAAGTATTTTTTAAGTTTTTTGTCCTTAATTTCCCCATCATACTTAGCTAAATGGATATTCAGTTCCTTCGCCTTATCTATATACTCTTGAGAGGACATAAATGGTTCCATAGTTGTCCTGAGTTCTTTGATTTTAGATTCCAAAACAACTTTTTTGGCTTCCCGCCTTCTAACCATCATTTGCATTAGTTTCTGTTCACAGGCGTTGAAGAATTGGTACCATTCATCAAGTAGTCTCAAATCCTCAACCCCATCATTTGGACTGACATCCCATCTTAAACTCCTGGGGGTTAGATTTTTGCCTATATACATCTCCAGGGATGCAATATCCCACCATAGCCTTATTTGTTTTTCAGTATCATATTTAAGTTGTTTAAATCCTTTCTCAAGGTCCACACTGGTACTAGTCCCAGTGCCGGGTAGGCACCATCCAATGTAAGAGGCCATTTGGCTATTTTATTGTTCTCTAATTTTATATATTAAACGGTTTTACGCTATGAGGATTCCTTTTTGTTTCTCATAATTTCTATCCTGAACGAATGGGACGGGAGGGTTCAATGCCTAAAGTACCATCCAGCCTTCCAGCCTTCATGTGAACAGGCACAATCCTGTACAAGCACTAATGACTTTCTTTTTAGTTAAAGAAGTCATTGGTATCTGGTAAGCAGATATCTATTACCTTCAGGTGTTTTTCCTCTTGGGTGACGGAACTTTTATATCAACGCATAAATTGTTGCATTTGTGAGGATCCATGTGTCCGCTGTGATGTTGGTTTCAACTGTTTTGCTCTGATTTCTTCAATGGATTGGGACTATTAGACATCACGATCTATTCATTTCACTTGCACTAATTTTTTTCACTGGATTCTTTATTTATTATTTTTTATTGTATTTTGCATTTATATTTTTGTAACTTAATCATGTGATTGTGTTATCACTAGTTCAGCATAATCAGCACCGCTCAATTCACTGAGACTGATTTGGTTAATGAGTGCACTTAACGGCAGAAACATTTGTTTGTTAGGTCTCTAGCGCCCCCTATTACACACCATTACTTATTTGATTGTTTCATTCAAATTAAGGGGAGCAGCTTGTATTTGTGGCTTTTTGAGTGTGTGTTTTCCACTCACTAATTCACTCATTTATACTTTGTAATTTTTTATTCTTTACCAAAGGCGCG
Source organism: Lithobates clamitans (assembly GCA_037952925.1). Taxonomy (NCBI): domain Eukaryota; kingdom Metazoa; phylum Chordata; class Amphibia; order Anura; family Ranidae; genus Lithobates; species Lithobates clamitans. The sequence goes on from JBBGZY010000810.1 coordinate 3,332,760, forward strand.
AAAGTATTGTCTAGTTATCACTTTTGGCTCAATTCATTTGGTTTGAGTTTTTCACTTTACGCAGCCATGGATATTTTTAATTTTATGCAAACTAGAAAATTTAATGTGGAAGAAATCTTCCACCAAACAGCTAGTACCAGTGTGGACCTTGAGAAAGGATTTAAACAACTTAAATATGATACTGAAAAACAAATAAGGCTATGGTGGGATATTGCATCCCTGGAGATGTATATAGGCAAAAATCTAACCCCCAGGAGTTTAAGATGGGATGTCAGTCCAAATGATGGGGTTGAGGATTTGAGACTACTTGATGAATGGTACCAATTCTTCAACGCCTGTGAACAGAAACTAATGCAAATGATGGTTAGAAGGCGGGAAGCCAAAAAAGTTGTTTTGGAATCTAAAATCAAAGAACTCAGGACAACTATGGAACCATTTATGTCCTCTCAAGAGTATATAGATAAGGCGAAGGAACTGAATATCCATTTAGCTAAGTATGATGGGGAAATTAAGGACAAAAAACTTAAAAAATACTTTAGAGATATTAAGGACTACCAAGACAACAAGGTATATAAATGGCAGGACAATCTACAAACAGGTCCTCCCCAGGACTCATTGGCAGAAAGGGAGATTGAAGTGCACAATACGGTAGCCAATCTGGCACCAAATACGAAAAGGGATCCGGGTACACCCCAGAGGGCCCACAAAAAGGAAAGCTATAGCCAAAATAATACAATCAAGTCCCATCCCCATACGCACCCACCAGTCTACCAATCCCCTTATAGGGGACAAAATTATAACAGACCTGCCCCCACAGATTATAGACCCCCCGATTATGGTTACTATACCCATAACCGCAATCAATATCCCTATAGACCCCCTAGGGGACACCAAAGGGGTAATTTTAGGGGTAGACCAGGATACAACAGCTATCCACCACAAGGAGGGGGGGAATGGAGGGACTGGAAAGAACCATACAGAATCCCAACCAACCCCCAATATGGTTATCCAGAGCAATCAGAAAGAGAGGAAGAAGGGGCAGAGGGCGAAAGAAAAAGGAAGAGAAACAGCTAAAATCAGGGCTATTTAATTTAACCAATTTAGAGTTTTCTGAGTCAGAATTGGAAGTCTTATCACAGGGATTAAAATTTGCACCAAACAAAAATATAAACAAATTCAACCTGTTTATAGACATTGAAAAATATATAAGGAAACTAAATATAAGGAAACATTTTTCAGGCCATAAAACCAACCCTACCACTAAAGAGACGGAAGACCCATTTGTACATAGTAGTCTGAAAAACAACTCTGTTTTTAATCCTAAGAAAGGTTCAAACCAATACATAGAAGTATTTAGAAACATGGTTCAGGATGAGGTACGCCTAATAGAAACATCCAAACAACAAAATAACCAAAAAATATGGGAAGGCATTAAAAAATTGGAAGACAATAAACAGATAGTGGTAAGACCCGCAGACAAGGGGGGAGGGCTGGTGATATTAACCAAAGAAAATTACAATAAAGAATTGCAAAGATTACTGAGGGATACTACTACATATAAGTTACTTAAATCCAACCCCACCACAAAATTAAAAAAGGAATTATTAACATGGATTAATAAAGGAACAAATAAAAAAATCTTAAATCAGAAGGAAGCAGATTACCTTGATTTGACTACACCCAGGATCCCGGTATTATATATTGTGCCTAAAATACACAAAAACAAGGAGAACCCACCAGGCCGCCCAATAGTGAGTGGGATTGGCTCTCTGTACTCGAGGGTGGGGGAATATCTGGACACCTTCCTCCAGCCTCTCGTCCCACAGAGCCAATCCTATCTCAAAGACAGCAGGGAGCTCATCACCTTGCTACAATCTGTGGTAGTCACTAACCAAACTTTATTAGTGACAATAGACATCGAGTCACTGTATACCAACCTACGGCAGACAGATGTGTTGGAATCAGTGAGGTGGGCCTTTACAAATAAGTCCATTTTAAAAAAATCGCAAATTGAATTTCTACTGGAAGGTTTATCTATGGCTATGGGGAATAACTATTTCTGGGCGCTTAATGAGTATTACAACCAAATAGGCGGAGTTGCCATGGGAGCTCGTTATGCTCCAAGTGTGGCAAACATCACATTGAACAAATGGGAATCAGAAACCATTTTTAAAAACAGACCCAAATCACTTCTGTTGTACAAAAGGTACATAGATGATGTCATCATTTTGTGGGAGGGAACTAAGGAAAGTTTTGGTGAATTTATGGATGGTATGAATCATAATGAATACAATCTAAGATTCACAGCAGATCTTCACCTAACAACAGTAAATTATTTGGATTTAACACTTTTTAAACAGGGTTCCACTATAAGCACAAAAACATTCTTTAAGGAAACCGACCGCAACGCCTATGTCCCCACACACAGTTGCCACCACCCGCAATGGATTGGGGCTGTACCCAAAGGGCAGTACATGCGCATACGGCGCAATTGCCAAAATGATAAAGATTTTTTTGCACAAGCTGATACCCTTACTGCCCGATTCCTGGAAAAGGGTTACCCAGCCCATGTTTTGGAGAAGTTGGTAGTACAGGTATCAAATATGAATAGACAAACTTTGTTGGTTTCTAAACCGAAAAAAGAATATAAAGATGAATGCGCTTTTCTGTCAGGCTTCCATCGAGAATATAGAACAGTGGAGGGTATTTTTAAGAAATTCTGGCCAATTCTGTTGAAAGATAAAGATTTACAGTCCTCTTTACCAAAGAAACCAAAATTCATATATCGTAAGGCCCCCAACCTCAGGAACCGACTAGCCCCCAATGTACCGGATCCACCCAGGAAACCATCTACGTTCTTGGATGGATCGGGATTTTATTACTGCACTAGGTGCAATGCATGCAAAATAACAAGAAAACCGGGCTCCAAGAAAAAGAAATCCAAATTTAATTCTGTGGTCACCCAACAACAGTTCAATATTAAACCATTGATCACATGTGATTCTGACCACGTGACTTATGTATTGGAATGCCCTTGTTCCTTACAGTACGTGGGCAGAACCACACGTCAACTTAAAGTAAGAATTGGTGAACATCTTGCTAATATAAAAAACGGCTACCCCAACCATAGTGTCTCTAGACACTTCAAAATGTACCATAATAGCGATCCATCATTATGCACGTTTTATGGGATTGATAAAGTAACAAGGGACTGGAGGGGTACTCATATGAAAAGGACAGTATCCAAAAATGAAACATATTGGCTTTATAAGTTACGTAGTATGCAACCGTATGGGATGAATATAGATATAGACCTCAATTGTTTTTTAACAAATGATTAATCACAATTATAACAGTATGCACTCTCTGAACCTTGATGTTACTGGGTATGTGGTTATCATTTTTAATAAAGTATAGTTTAAGTTTTTTAATTATTATAAGTTTGTGGTTTCAATGGAATTATGTTTAAATATGCTTATCATTTACCAGTTATTGTGAAACCGAGACTGAGACTGCTCTGAATGACAGGACTAATTCTAGTCCTTTCCATAGAATCAGTTAATTAACATCTATATTGTGATAGTTGATGTAGTATTATTTATTAATACAACATCTCCCACTGTTTTTCTGCCATTTAATGCTGTACGGATTTGGTATGTAATTAATAGAATTTTTTCTTGCCTGGAGCAGTGTGACATATAACCACCAGGGGGAGCCTCCACTGGTTGGTCTGTGCACAGTGTTCAGCAACTAAACTTTATTGACATAAAGGCGGAGTAATGTTACCAATTTACCCGCCCGCATTTCCCATATAAACGAGTTGCTTAGTGACCAATGTACGCTTCCCTGATGACGTTCACAAACGAAACGTACGTCGGAGCGGTACGTGGTCACATGTCCAGATTCGTCCCACCTACTTCCCGATTAGCTGGTTAGCTAGACGCACGGAGTGGAACGCACGCCGCATGTGCGATGTGATGCGAAGGGTTCCTGACTCTACATACCCTGACATGCGAGCAGTCCCAGTGCCGGGTAGGCACCATCCAATGTAAGAGGCCATTTGGCTATTTTATTGTTCTCTAATTTTATATATTAAACGGTTTTACGCTATGAGGATTCCTTTTTGTTTCTCATAATTTCTATCCTGAACGAATGGGACGGGAGGGTTCAATGCCTAAAGTACCATCCAGCCTTCCAGCCTTCATGTGAACAGGCACAATCCTGTACAAGCACTAATGACTTTCTTTTTAGTTAAAGAAGTCATTGGTATCTGGTAAGCAGATATCTATTACCTTCAGGTGTTTTTCCTCTTGGGTGACGGAACTTTTATATCAACGCATAAATTGTTGCATTTGTGAGGATCCATGTGTCCGCTGTGATGTTGGTTTCAACTGTTTTGCTCTGATTTCTTCAATGGATTGGGACTATTAGACATCACGATCTATTCATTTCACTTGCACTAATTTTTTTCACTGGATTCTTTATTTATTATTTTTTATTGTATTTTGCATTTATATTTTTGTAACTTAATCATGTGATTGTGTTATCACTAGTTCAGCATAATCAGCACCGCTCAATTCACTGAGACTGATTTGGTTAATGAGTGCACTTAACGGCAGAAACATTTGTTTGTTAGGTCTCTAGCGCCCCCTATTACACACCATTACTTATTTGATTGTTTCATTCAAATTAAGGGGAGCAGCTTGTATTTGTGGCTTTTTGAGTGTGTGTTTTCCACTCACTAATTCACTCATTTATACTTTGTAATTTTTTATTCTTTACCAAAGGCGCGAAAGTATTGTCTAGTTATCACTTTTGGCTCAATTCATTTGGTTTGAGTTTTTCACTTTACGCAGCCATGGATATTTTTAATTTTATGCAAACTAGAAAATTTAATGTGGAAGAAATCTTCCACCAAACAGCTAGTACCAGTGTGGACCTTGAGAAAGGATTTAAACAACTTAAATATGATACTGAAAAACAAATAAGGCTATGGTGGGATATTGCATCCCTGGAGATGTATATAGGCAAAAATCTAACCCCCAGGAGTTTAAGATGGGATGTCAGTCCAAATGATGGGGTTGAGGATTTGAGACTACTTGATGAATGGTACCAATTCTTCAACGCCTGTGAACAGAAACTAATGCAAATGATGGTTAGAAGGCGGGAAGCCAAAAAAGTTGTTTTGGAATCTAAAATCAAAGAACTCAGGACAACTATGGAACCATTTATGTCCTCTCAAGAGTATATAGATAAGGCGAAGGAACTGAATATCCATTTAGCTAAGTATGATGGGGAAATTAAGGACAAAAAACTTAAAAAATACTTTAGAGATATTAAGGACTACCAAGACAACAAGGTATATAAATGGCAGGACAATCTACAAACAGGTCCTCCCCAGGACTCATTGGCAGAAAGGGAGATTGAAGTGCACAATACGGTAGCCAATCTGGCACCAAATACGAAAAGGGATCCGGGTACACCCCAGAGGGCCCACAAAAAGGAAAGCTATAGCCAAAATAATACAATCAAGTCCCATCCCCATACGCACCCACCAGTCTACCAATCCCCTTATAGGGGACAAAATTATAACAGACCTGCCCCCACAGATTATAGACCCCCCGATTATGGTTACTATACCCATAACCGCAATCAATATCCCTATAGACCCCCTAGGGGACACCAAAGGGGTAATTTTAGGGGTAGACCAGGATACAACAGCTATCCACCACAAGGAGGGGGGGAATGGAGGGACTGGAAAGAACCATACAGAATCCCAACCAACCCCCAATATGGTTATCCAGAGCAATCAGAAAGAGAGGAAGAAGGGGCAGAGGGCGAAAGAAAAAGGAAGAGAAACAGCTAAAATCAGGGCTATTTAATTTAACCAATTTAGAGTTTTCTGAGTCAGAATTGGAAGTCTTATCACAGGGATTAAAATTTGCACCAAACAAAAATATAAACAAATTCAACCTGTTTATAGACATTGAAAAATATATAAGGAAACTAAATATAAGGAAACATTTTTCAGGCCATAAAACCAACCCTACCACTAAAGAGACGGAAGACCCATTTGTACATAGTAGTCTGAAAAACAACTCTGTTTTTAATCCTAAGAAAGGTTCAAACCAATACATAGAAGTATTTAGAAACATGGTTCAGGATGAGGTACGCCTAATAGAAACATCCAAACAACAAAATAACCAAAAAATATGGGAAGGCATTAAAAAATTGGAAGACAATAAACAGATAGTGGTAAGACCCGCAGACAAGGGGGGAGGGCTGGTGATATTAACCAAAGAAAATTACAATAAAGAATTGCAAAGATTACTGAGGGATACTACTACATATAAGTTACTTAAATCCAACCCCACCACAAAATTAAAAAAGGAATTATTAACATGGATTAATAAAGGAACAAATAAAAAAATCTTAAATCAGAAGGAAGCAGATTACCTTGATTTGACTACACCCAGGATCCCGGTATTATATATTGTGCCTAAAATACACAAAAACAAGGAGAACCCACCAGGCCGCCCAATAGTGAGTGGGATTGGCTCTCTGTACTCGAGGGTGGGGGAATATCTGGACACCTTCCTCCAGCCTCTCGTCCCACAGAGCCAATCCTATCTCAAAGACAGCAGGGAGCTCATCACCTTGCTACAATCTGTGGTAGTCACTAACCAAACTTTATTAGTGACAATAGACATCGAGTCACTGTATACCAACCTACGGCAGACAGATGTGTTGGAATCAGTGAGGTGGGCCTTTACAAATAAGTCCATTTTAAAAAAATCGCAAATTGAATTTCTACTGGAAGGTTTATCTATGGCTATGGGGAATAACTATTTCTGGGCGCTTAATGAGTATTACAACCAAATAGGCGGAGTTGCCATGGGAGCTCGTTATGCTCCAAGTGTGGCAAACATCACATTGAACAAATGGGAATCAGAAACCATTTTTAAAAACAGACCCAAATCACTTCTGTTGTACAAAAGGTACATAGATGATGTCATCATTTTGTGGGAGGGAACTAAGGAAAGTTTTGGTGAATTTATGGATGGTATGAATCATAATGAATACAATCTAAGATTCACAGCAGATCTTCACCTAACAACAGTAAATTATTTGGATTTAACACTTTTCAAACAGGGTTCCACTATAAGCACAAAAACATTCTTTAAGGAAACCGACCGCAACGCCTATGTCCCCACACACAGTTGCCACCACCCGCAATGGATTGGGGCTGTACCCAAAGGGCAGTACATGCGCATACGGCGCAATTGCCAAAATGATAAAGATTTTTTTGCACAAGCTGATACCCTTACTGCCCGATTCCTGGAAAAGGGTTACCCAGCCCATGTTTTGGAGAAGTTGGTAGTACAGGTATCAAATATGAATAGACAAACTTTGTTGGTTTCTAAACCGAAAAAAGAATATAAAGATGAATGCGCTTTTCTGTCAGGCTTCCATCGAGAATATAGAACAGTGGAGGGTATTTTTAAGAAATTCTGGCCAATTCTGTTGAAAGATAAAGATTTACAGTCCTCTTTACCAAAGAAACCAAAATTCATATATCGTAAGGCCCCCAACCTCAGGAACCGACTAGCCCCCAATGTACCGGATCCACCCAGGAAACCATCTACGTTCTTGGATGGATCGGGATTTTATTACTGCACTAGGTGCAATGCATGCAAAATAACAAGAAAACCGGGCTCCAAGAAAAAGAAATCCAAATTTAATTCTGTGGTCACCCAACAACAGTTCAATATTAAACCATTGATCACATGTGATTCTGACCACGTGACTTATGTATTGGAATGCCCTTGTTCCTTACAGTACGTGGGCAGAACCACACGTCAACTTAAAGTAAGAATTGGTGAACATCTTGCTAATATAAAAAACGGCTACCCCAACCATAGTGTCTCTAGACACTTCAAAATGTACCATAATAGCGATCCATCATTATGCACGTTTTATGGGATTGATAAAGTAACAAGGGACTGGAGGGGTACTCATATGAAAAGGACAGTATCCAAAAATGAAACATATTGGCTTTATAAGTTACGTAGTATGCAACCGTATGGGATGAATATAGATATAGACCTCAATTGTTTTTTAACAAATGATTAATCACAATTATAACAGTATGCACTCTCTGAACCTTGATGTTACTGGGTATGTGGTTATCATTTTTAATAAAGTATAGTTTAAGTTTTTTAATTATTATAAGTTTGTGGTTTCAATGGAATTATGTTTAAATATGCTTATCATTTACCAGTTATTGTGAAACCGAGACTGAGACTGCTCTGAATGACAGGACTAATTCTAGTCCTTTCCATAGAATCAGTTAATTAACATCTATATTGTGATAGTTGATGTAGTATTATTTATTAATACAACATCTCCCACTGTTTTTCTGCCATTTAATGCTGTACGGATTTGGTATGTAATTAATAGAATTTTTTCTTGCCTGGAGCAGTGTGACATATAACCACCAGGGGGAGCCTCCACTGGTTGGTCTGTGCACAGTGTTCAGCAACTAAACTTTATTGACATAAAGGCGGAGTAATGTTACCAATTTACCCGCCCGCATTTCCCATATAAACGAGTTGCTTAGTGACCAATGTACGCTTCCCTGATGACGTTCACAAACGAAACGTACGTCGGAGCGGTACGTGGTCACATGTCCAGATTCGTCCCACCTACTTCCCGATTAGCTGGTTAGCTAGACGCACGGAGTGGAACGCACGCCGCATGTGCGATGTGATGCGAAGGGTTCCTGACTCTACATACCCTGACATGCGAGCAGTCCCAGTGCCGGGTAGGCACCATCCAATGTAAGAGGCCATTTGGCTATTTTATTGTTCTCTAATTTTATATATTAAACGGTTTTACGCTATGAGGATTCCTTTTTGTTTCTCATAATTTCTATCCTGAACGAATGGGACGGGAGGGTTCAATGCCTAAAGTACCATCCAGCCTTCCAGCCTTCATGTGAACAGGCACAATCCTGTACAAGCACTAATGACTTTCTTTTTAGTTAAAGAAGTCATTGGTATCTGGTAAGCAGATATCTATTACCTTCAGGTGTTTTTCCTCTTGGGTGACGGAACTTTTATATCAACGCATAAATTGTTGCATTTGTGAGGATCCATGTGTCCGCTGTGATGTTGGTTTCAACTGTTTTGCTCTGATTTCTTCAATGGATTGGGACTATTAGACATCACGATCTATTCATTTCACTTGCACTAATTTTTTTCACTGGATTCTTTATTTATTATTTTTTATTGTATTTTGCATTTATATTTTTGTAACTTAATCATGTGATTGTGTTATCACTAGTTCAGCATAATCAGCACCGCTCAATTCACTGAGACTGATTTGGTTAATGAGTGCACTTAACGGCAGAAACATTTGTTTGTTAGGTCTCTAGCGCCCCCTATTACACACCATTACTTATTTGATTGTTTCATTCAAATTAAGGGGAGCAGCTTGTATTTGTGGCTTTTTGAGTGTGTGTTTTCCACTCACTAATTCACTCATTTATACTTTGTAATTTTTTATTCTTTACCAAAGGCGCGAAAGTATTGTCTAGTTATCACATCAGACTGGAAGGTGGGCACATCAGACTGGAAAGTGGAGACATCAAGCTGGAAGGCAGGCACCGAGACATCAGGCTGGAAGGCAAGCATCGAGACATCAGGCTGGAAGGCAGGCACATCAGACTGGAAAGCAGACACAGACTGGAAAGCAGGCACATTAGACTGGAAGGCAGGCATTGAGACATCAGGCTGGAAGGTGGGCACATCAGACTGGAAAGTGGGCTCAGACTGGGAAGTGGGCACATCAGACTGGAAAGTGGAGACATCGAGCTGGAAGGCAGGCACAGAGACATCCGGCTAGAAGGCAGGCACATCAGGCTGGAAGGCAGGCACAGAGACTTTGGGCTGGAAGGCAGGCATCAAGACATCAGACTGGAAAGCGGGCACATCAGACTGGAAAGCGGGCACATCAGACTGGAAGGCAGGCACTGAGACTTTGGGCTGGAAGGCAGTTATCAAGACATCAGACAGGGAAGCTGGCACATCAGACTGGGAAGTGGACACATCAGACTGGAAGGTAGGCACATCAGGCTGGAAGGCAGGCACCGATACTTCGGGCTGGAAGGCAGACATCAAGACATCAGACTGGGAAGCTGGCACATCAGACTGGAAAGCGGACACATCAGACTGGAGGGTAGGCACATCAGACTGGAAGGCAGGCACATCAGGCTCAAAAGTGGGCACATCAGGCTAGAAGGCAGGCACATCAGGCTGGATAGCAGGCACAGGGTTGGCAGGTTTAGATGGGTCATCAAGTTCAACTGGCATGAACGCAGGCTGGAACAGGTTGGTTGGTGTGGAGGTAGGTTGGGTTACTGGCAAGATGGTGTGGGTCGGGAAGAACTTTAATTTCTTTTTTGGTTTAGCCACTGCAGCTTTGTACGTAGGTGCAGGGTCGTAAGAAAAGTATGTAGCTGCACAAAAGAAAGACCAAGGAACAGTGGCTGGAGGAGGGTTCTGTGGGGTTGTTACAGGTGGAGAAGAGACAGGTGGATTAAAGGCAGGATAGGTGCTGCACTTGGAGACTGGGTAGTAGTATTTGGTAGGGAGCTGAGTAAACTGGGCTGTAGCTGAGGTTGCCATAGGTAATGGGGAGATAGATTTTTGGGAAGGCAGGTGTTTGATGGCAGGGCTGGAATGTTGAGGCTTAGCTAAGTGCAGGAGATCTGACCATGTCTGTAGCACAGGTTGAACAAATGCTGATTCACACCCGGCCTGACTAACCAGGGATTGCACTGAATGGATGCAATCAGACAACACCTGCTGTGAACAAGCGGAATAATGTTCTATAAAAAAGGCTGGATCATCTTCTAATAACCATACCAGGGATTCCACTTGGCCATAATTGAAGGGGGGAGAAAAATCATCGCTCTCTTCGGGAATGCATGACAGGGCTGGTTTTGCACATAACTGGATCAGGGGCTGAACATCTTCAAATGACATATACCCCTGATCCACTAGGGAATGAGCTGATCGGATAGTTTCCATCAGCTGGTCACTAGTCCACCCTTTCAAAATCTGGCGACAATATTCACCATCATCTTCTGCCAGCAGGGAATAATAACTGATTTAATTTAAATCCATATTAGCAGAACTAACAACCCGGATGGTTCCTCAATGCAGCCACGTCTGGTCAGGGATGGCCTTGGTGTACTGTCACAGGAATTTAGTAGACCAGACTGTGTGGACTGCACAGAAGGAACCAGAAACACAGGTAAGTGAAAAATAATGGTGTTTATTAAATGGGTGACAAATAACAAAATATAACAGTGCAAACCAACCACAGACCCGCAAACAAATGATACAAATGGATGGGAAATACCGTAATCGTAACAAAAGCCAGGCTGAGGTCATACACAAGGAGGTCAGTCAGATGGGAAAGGACGGGGAACCAACAGGACAGGGAGAGGATGGATGGATCGGCTGCAGGGCAGGGATCAGGGAAATCAGGAAACCAGAGGGACAGGTCCAGGATGGGCTCAGGATAGGGATCGGATCAGGTCTGGACAGATGCGGGCTCAAGGTCAAGATAACAGGCAGCAAGATCAGGGCACAGGGAGAGAGACACCAAGGCAAGGATGTGAGGGCTTGCCGGGTATTTATCAGACTGCAGTGATTTGACCTCACATTACACCTGAGCGCAGAGGGTGCTGTCTGCTCCACACTGCCGGAATACACCCGCTGGTGGACACCGGTACTACGGCCCAAGGATGCAACAGTGCCACCAGCAGGTGAGTCCTCTTATTACAGGTCTTAGGTGTTGGAAGACACCCACTGGTGGACACTGGTACTGCGATCCAGGAGACCGATAGAGCCACCAACGGGTGAACCTTTTCATGACAATATGTTAAACGTTTGTATTGTTAATGTGCTTTAGGCCTGTAACCAGCCAATGTAGCTTGCGAGAAAAGGGCTGATCACCCTTGGTTAGAGATTGACAGGAATTTCCATACACCTTTGAGGAAAAAGTGGGAATATTATGTTATTTTAGATTTTTTTTTAAGTTTTTTTATTTTTACCCACGTGAGAGTGGAATAGCTCTCTGTCCGATAGGAGATCAATGTGGCCTGCAACCTAATGGGAAGGCATTGAGAGTCTGCCTTGTGTCTTAGAATGTGCCTTGTGTCTGGTAGGCTGTAGAACTACAAGGACCAAATTTGTTTTTAAACAGCTTGGTATCTGTTTTTTTTTTTTGGTTGTGGGACTACAGGTAAAAAAGATAGCTGTTAAACAGCTTTTATCTGTGTGTTTTGTATCTGTTTTCGAGCTTCACTGTAGCTAGTTGCAAATTAGCATATCAATGGAAGCCATTTAAGACTTTGTTAGCGAGCATGGCTGTGTTAGATTTGATTCTATACAAAAGAATGCGTTAACACACCAGTACAAGGATTTATAAAACAATGCAGTACATATAATGATGCCATAAAGTATAAAAAGTCTTCCAAAAAAGGCAAGAAACAGAGATTGGCCAATGCTGTGTGCGTGTTGTTGAAGATGAAAGACATTGCAGAACAAAAAGAATTAGAAAGGTATAGTAAGAGGAAACAATTATTTGAACAGGTACAAAGTGTAACAGAGAATATATTGGCAATGGTTGCAAAAGCAGATGCAAATATTGCTGATCACATTCAACAATTAGTGACTGAGAAGTGTGTATTGGAACAGAGATTAGATGAGTTGGAGAAAACACGTATGTTGAAGAAACAATGTATTGCATCTTTAGGACAGAGAGAGGCTGAAAATTTGCATGTTATCACACTGCTTAGGGAGGAGATACAGGGTGCACAGGCAGTCATAATGGAGTTATTCTCCAGACATGCAAAAGCCGAATGTACAATGGTGGAGGTACCCTCTGCACATGCACAGTGCTCAGTAAAGATATAAGTGAAACATGCAGAAAAAACAGACGCTCTTATTGCTGCAAGTGATGTTGCTATGACAGAAATCAATGGTGGAGATGTAAATAAAAGTGCGATAATTGTGCATGAAAGTGATTCAGGAGTTAAAACTTCTGATGACTCCTCAGACAATGAAAGTGTAAAGTCTGGTTATTCCAAGCATAGTAATCGTAGTAATAATGTCCAGCAATGTGAGTTTCCAATGCTGTATGCTCAAAGAAGGGCCTATACAGAGACAAGCCCTCAAATGTTTTTTGTGTAAAAGGGGGGGGGTCACATCGCTAAGTATTGTTGAGCGGCGAATAATGATATCAAAAGAAGATTGCAGTACCCCAAAACAACCCCAAGGCAATATGAAGTATATGCTGCCCTATGGGGTAGCAACCCAAAGCATGGAGGCCATAGTAATCAAACCCATTTCCCTTTAAAGACCCAAATGCGGAGACTACAGACTGAAAATCATCAGTATGTAGAACAGTTATGTAAAGTCAAAATGGAGGTAGCCGCATGGTTATTCAAATGTAGCACTGGGGGAAACAATGTTAGCAGCACTTAGTGAGCTACATGGATACTAAGAATGTTATGGTCAATGTTTCCTTGCCATATTTTATTTAAATATGATGCTCACATATAAACCTTATTCATAGCAATTGTTCCCCTGGCATTGCAATTAATAGGAAAAGGTTTGGGGGACTCAAAAAGTCAAATGTCATGATAATTATGTGTAATCACTGTCTTTGTGTTCCTTTTTCCAGAGACCTTGGAAGAAGGTAAAACTGGTTTGGATACTAATGTCTGTGTTTGTTTGCAGGTTCTTCAAAGGGAAAACAGTGGGCACATTTTAGCAAAACAGGGGTTAGGTTATTGTAAATGCATTATCGATTATCAAAGGGTACCATGAGCTCATTAATTAGTAATTGTTTACTAACAATGAAAAAATAAGATAAACAATGGTCAGGCATTAACGGATTCAAGAGTTACAAGTGAAGTTACAAATGTTGTGATGAGGTACAGATGTTTTGTTTTTTCCAATTAACTAATTGTCTTTCAGATGGAAATGAGCACTTACTCTTCTCAGGAGAAAAGTCCATGGATGTCTTTAGTTAAAAGTTGAGTGTTTTTTCGGGGGGGGGGGGGGGGGGGCGTGGCTTAGCTATGGCCGTGTGAAGAAGCATTTTTGAGGAGCTCCTGGCTTCCCCCTTCCTAAACCGCATAAAGACGGCTACTTCTCTTCTATCTGAGACATGCCCACTAGCAGGAGATACAGGACAAGAGCTTCGGTAGGCAACAACCCGAATTCCACCCCACGGAGCAGTATCAGGAGTTACTTTAGAGACTCACAGAGGAGATCTCCGGGCGCCATTGCTGTAGCGCCTCGTGCACACATCTTATCTGAGACGGACTCACCTTCTTTGCCTGCATCCCCTCCCTTTCCCTCGAACAGCCACCCGAACTCCACTAGAGACTCGCTCTCCGATATGGCTAGCCAGCCGAGGCAGATGAGAGAAATGCCTGATGATCTCCGGGCCATTCTCCAGGCTCTACCCACTAAGGCGGATTTTGAGGCCCTTCCGTCTAAATCAGACATCGAGGCCCTTATACAACGGGTGGAGGAAGCCCACGCCAGAGACATACAGGAGATACGGGTGGAACTACAAACAATCTCTGACAGAGTGGAGGCAGGTGAGGGATCGATTTCTGCCCTCACACAGCGGATCGCGGCCTTGGAGCAGTCACAGGAGGCACAGACAACCACGGCAGTTGACTTACAGCTCCATTTAGAGGATTTGGAGGACCGCAGCCGACATAACAATTTGAGGCTGCGGGGCCTCCCGGAGGCCACCGCAGCGGAGGATCTGGAAGCGTCTGTAACTGCCATCTTTCAGGGGATCCTTGGCACACCGCAAGTGTCCATTGAACTAGACCGTGTACATCGGACACTCGGACCCAGATCATCTGATCCAGATAGACCAAGAGATGTCCTATGCAGGGTACATCGGTACACCCAGAAGGATCTCATCCTCCGTAAAGCCTGGGAGCAAGGAGAGGTGTCTTTCGATGGCGCCGGGATTAAAATCCTCCCGGATTTGTCCAGAGCTACATTGCTAAGAAGGGCAATGCTCAAACCAGTCCTGGAGCTGGCCAGAAGACAAGGCTGCACGTACCGCTGGGGCTATCCCCTGGCGGTTACTTTCAGGAATAATGCGACCTCTTTTACTCTACGGTCTCCCTTAGATCTGCCGGCCTTATTCACTTTCCTGGGGTCTGACCCGATTGAGATCCCCAACTGGCTGACACTGGTTCCTCGCCCCACAGGAAGACCGGGTCTCTCCGCTCAGCGACGCCTACCACGCCATCAGCAACACTCCAGCAGGAGATCGAGAGCTCCTTCCAATGAGGGTACACGTGAGTCTTAACTTAACCTAACCTAGCTGCTTAAGACAAGACTATTTTCAAACCCGAGCATGGCAGATCCTTATTTCCCGTAAAACCTTTTGCCCACGAACTGAAGTGATCCCCTTTATGCTTAAATAAGATGACATTGCGGTCCCTGCTGGCCCCCAGTCAGTTAAAATTGGAGTACCCGGCCCAGGGAGACGTTCGTCCTATGGAGTCCACTTATACTCTACATGCCAGGTGAAGGAACCAGGAACTGTAAATGATAGCAGATTTACAACCCCCAGCACTGTATACTGGGTGGGGTTGGAGAGAGCACGTTGAAGCTCTGCAGATTTCCCAGAACACAGAAAAGAGATCTACAGAACCGCTCCCCTGTTCCGTCCCTTGCATGGTGTACACTCCTGCAGACTTGCTTGATACTGTTGCCTTGAAATAACTGCTGATAGGAGGTTCGTAGCACATAACATGACAATAGTAACTGCTCCTTTCCTAACAAACTCAAACATGGTATTACATGCTGCTATGGTTAATATACACTGAGGTGGAAGTTCATTTGACACTAGCAGAGTTCACGGAGATAGGAGGAGGGACGGAGGGGGATGGGATACGAACAAGCTCTTCGCCCAAAAGGAACAAGCAGTGTGGTGGTCTCCAGCTTTGCAGAACGGACTCCCTGATGGTAAAGGGACTGGTTGGTTTGGGGGCAGGGGGGAACGTTGTGATGACTAAACACCATGGCTCCACTCCATTAGGAGATGCGAACCTAAATAGCATATATAGGGGATGAGGAGTGCAGTTTTCAGTTGACCCTGTTTTGAATTTTTTTTTTTTTTCTTTGGTCTCAAATTTTTAAACTGACACCTGACTTCTATATTAAGGTCTAAAAGTCATAGTATTTAAGGTGAAATGTTGATATGCTCGGGTAAGATCATTTCCAGGTTTACATAGATTACATATTGAATTTTAGTTGCCTATACTGAAGTTGTAGCTAAAAGGTATGAACAGGCCATCCATCCTCAATTAGCTACCAAAGTCGTCGTCCATTTAATTACGACATATACAGTTCCATAGCGGGATGGGAAGGGGTGGTCAGTGAGTTTTTCTCTGGCTATTCCTTTCCACAACCCCACCTAGGCCAGCGCTCGGTTACCAGTTAGTACTGGTGAGCGTCCTAGCACTATTGTGCTACTGACATAGATCACTCTCTTGAGAGTATATAAGTGTGAGTTCGCATTTACTAAGCTATTTCTATCACACCTCTTGATTCTTACCTCCCTTACCCTTTGTCTTGATATCTCAGCTTTTTTCTAATCCCTCTCTTCCCCTCTGTCTGCCCTCTATTTTCTGAACCCTAACCCTTTGTAACTACAGGGCAGCATGGAGGCGGTGAACATACTCTCATTGAACACAAAAGGTTTGAATATTCCAGAGAAAAGAAAGATGTTATTGCATGACTTAAGACATCACAGGACTGACCTAGCATTATTGCAGGAAACTCATTTCAAAAGCAGTAAACTTCCCATTTTGAAAAACAAATTCTTTCCACAGGCGTACCACTCCACTTACGGTCTTTCTAAGACCCGTGGAGTGTCTATACTCATTTCACATAGAGTCCCTTGGAAATATACAGATATAAGAGCAGATCCAGAGGGAAGATATCTGTTCCTTAAGGGGGAGATCGGAGGAGTGCAGGTGACCCTCGCAAATATCTATGTGCCAAATTGTCACCAAGACCAATTTATTCATAAAACCATGGAGTCCCTCCTAGAATTCACAAGTGGCCACCTCATAGTAGGTGGAGATTTTAATGTTCCATTGATCCCCACTGAGGATACTTCCTCAGGGAAATCATCCATAACACCTACCACTAGGAAACGAATCTCCAGAACACTACACAAAACACAAATGGTTGATGCGTGGAGACTCCTCCACCCGACGGAACGCGACTATACTTTCTACTCAACTCCCCATAAATTTTATTCAAGGATCGATTACTTTCTAATCCCACATGCCCAATTACACGCCCTCAGTGACGCCAAAATAGGGTCAATTACTTGGTCCGACCACGCCCCGATCATGCTAACATACGCACTGACTGAGAATACCACTACTAGATCCAAAACTTGGAGACTAAATGAAAGCCTACTACAGGACGAAGAAGTACTAAAAGACGTATCTACAGAATTAGATAATTATTTCAAAACCAATACTACCAAAGACACTGACCCAGGAATTATTTGGGAGGCCCATAAGGCAGTAATTCGCGGAGTTTTAATTAAACACGGAGCACGCATTAAACGAGAGCACACTAGGCAGATTACATCCCTTATACATGACCTACACCTAGCAGAAGCAAGACATAAACATGCCCAGACAGCAACTGGGGAATCGGAACTATTTCAATTGAGAACTAAAATAACCGACTTAATGCAATTTAGAGCAAAAGCCTCGCTTCAAGTATGCCGCAGGGTAACGTACGAATCCGGCAATAAATGCGGCAGACTGCTCGCTAACTCACTGAGAGAACAGACCATGGCAAATTATATCCCACATATCACGCTACCCTCAGGACAGAAAGTCTCTCATCCACGGAAAATAGCTTCTTCATTTAGAGAATTTTATTCTTCACTTTATAACCTACAAACACCATCCACACCACCACTGCAGATGGATGACTATCTGCGGAGGTCTAATATGCCCAAATTACCCGCAGAGTCCAGTGAGCTGTTAGCGGAACCCATTGCCATAGAAGAAATACAGAAAGCAGTTGCGTCCATGAAGGTGGGCAAAGCCCCAGGCCCGGATGGCTTTACTGCCCAATATTACAAAACCCTGCTACCGGCCTTGGGAGAACATATGCAGGGATTCTTCAGCTCACTGGGTTCTGGTTCACACATTCCTAGAGACACGCTGATAGCTCATATCACGGTAATCCCCAAAGAGGGGAAAGACGTGTCAGCATGTGGGAGCTATAGACCAATCTCACTACTTAACCTTGATCTCAAGATATTTATGAAAATTCTATCTACCAGAATCCAAACATACCTCCCTTCCCTGATCCATTTAGACCAAGTTGGTTTCGTGCCCACAAGAGAAGCCAGGGACAATACCATCAAGGTGCTCAACATACTGCATGTAGTGAATCAAAATAAGACCCCCTGTATTTTTCTCAGCATGGACGCTGAGAAGGCCTTTGACAGGGTGAATTGGAACTTCATGACTTCAGTCCTGAGACATATAGGTCTTGGGGGCAGAATGCTCAACTGGATCAGCTCGGTTTATGCGGATCCCACAGCTCGGGTTCGTGTAAACGGAGTACTGTCAGATCCCTTCCTGATTAGGAATGGTACCCGTCAGGGATGCCCGCTGTCACCACTTCTCTTCGCCCTGTCACTGGAACCCTTCTTGCGGACCGTGCGTGCTCACCCGGATATCACCGGGGTAACTATGGGAGAGACACAACAGAAAATAGCTGCTTACGCAGACGATATGATGTTCACACTTACCAACCCAGTAGTTTCTGTCCCAAATCTAGTACAAGAGTTCCGAACCTATGGCAACTTCTCCAACATGAAGATCAATTTTAACAAATCGGTTGCCATGGGATTGGGAATACATCCACGTACCCTAACGACCATTAAAGACAGCTTTAACTTCAAGTGGACCACCACAGCCATTAAGTACTTGGGCACGTATGTCCCCCCCAAAATGTCACAACTATTTGATCTGAACTTCCCTCCCCTATTATCCACAGTTAGGACTCTACTCACAAAGTGGAACAAAGGGTTACACTCTTGGTTCGGTAGGTGTAACATCCTTAAGATGTGCATACTCCCGACGTTTCTGTACTTGCTCCAGGCCCTACCGATTCATATACCTCCCCACTATTTCAACCAAACTAGTGCCCTTTTCTCAAACTTCATATGGGCAAACAAAAGACCCAGACTCAACAAAAGACTAATCACTCTTCCTAAGATATTCGGAGGCCTGGCGGTTCCAGACCTTCGTAAGTATCAGCAGGCGACCCACTTAACCAGATTGATTGACTGGATACAACACAAACACACTAAACTATGGACTCTACTAGAACAGACCCAAAGTATCATACCTTTAAATAGATTGCCCTGGTGCCACAACTCATTGCCACGTATGTTAAAGAATCACCCTCTCATTGGTGTTACATCAAGAATATGTGCATCCCTTTTCACTCATGCAAAACTAACATCCTGTAACTCCCCACTACGCCCGATATTGGGTACACCAGACTTCACTCCAGGTTACTTGGACCCAGTGTTCAGATCCTTGCGTGAAAGGGGTTATTCTCAGTCCTCACACTTTTCGGCGAATGGGCGGTGGCCGACGGTAAAAGAGCTCATGAACCCAGTAGGGCAGTACTGTCTGGACTTCTGGAGGGCACTTCAACTTAAACACTACCTCAGCACTTTACCTGCCCCGGAGGGCACTGAACAAACCTTGAAGACTTTTGAAGCGCTGTGCACAGAGGAAGGAACCTTACCTCACGCGCTGTCGGTCACCTACCATTTGCTGACTACACCACCGGAAAATCACCAAATTCCGGCGTTGGGGGCTTGGGAAAGGGACATGCAATGTACATTTTCACCACGACAAAAACAAAACATAATCATCTTTACGTTCAAATCTTCAATCTGTACAAAGATACAGGAAACAAATTTCAAAATACTCTCCAGATGGTACAATACACCCACAAAACTGCAAAGATTATTTCCGTCCACATCGGGGCTCTGCTGGAGATGTGGAGGAGACCGGGGTACGATCCTTCACATCTTCTGGGACTGTCCTCTATTGGGACAGTTTTGGAGGATCATACAACAAACGATACAAAATTTCACAGAACGCCCCATTAAGTTGGACCCTGGCTTCTTCCTATTGCACGCGACTGATATGTCGAGCAAAAAATACAAAAACTCTCTGCTCAAACATTTATTGGATGCAGCAAAATCTTGCATCCCACTATTGTGGAAGTCCATAAAACCTCCTACCACAGGCATGTGGATTAGGAAGGTAGAAGATATAAGGGAAATGGAGGATCTTATCCTCACAGCCCGTCACAAAAGTGAACTATACTCCAAAATATGGTCCCCTTGGTTGATTTTTATTTTCTCAAATGAAGGTCAGACTCTTTTGAAGAGTGACTGTAGCCACAGTCCTGTTTCGGTGTGATGCATTGACCCCCTGTGCGGGGGTGTCGCCGCCTCCATGTGCTCTCCACCCTCCTCCCCCCCTCCTTACTCTTCTCCCCCTCTTCCCTATATTCTCTATACTTTCTTGCACTATAATTCTATTTTTATCTTTTTCTTATATATTACTTTTTTATTAGTTTTTATCTTACTGTATTAAAAAAGAAAACAGACAGCAGGAAGGGGTACCACGGATAACCTTTTAAGATGTCAAAACGTTGTTTATTGTAACCCTTGATATACTGATTGTATAAGGTTATGCAGGGTCTGCTGACCCAATTGTATGATTCAAGAGGCTGCGTCCTTATTCCTTATTATTATACATGTAATATTGTGGGGCATTGCCCTTTCCTGTGTCTAAATAAAAGTCTGATTTGGAAAAAAAAAAAAAAAAAGTTGAGTGTTTGTGATTGTTTTAAGCTGGTTGTCTTGTCATGTTGTTTTTGTGTGATAATGGCCAGAATTTTAATTTTTTTTGTTATTATTATTATTTTTTTTTTATATTTTTGGTATTTGTTTAGTCATCCATTTTATTTTTGTTTGTTCAGGTGGAAAAATTATTGTTTAGTCCACCTGAAAGGGGGGTAATTGGCTATTCCATCAATTAGCAGCTGAATAGATGGTCATGGGAATATGTCCTCCAGTTGAATACATTTTGTTTATTTAAGACAAGAGTTGTTGGTAGGAAGCCACTCTAGCCTATGGAGTTCGTTTTTTTTTCTCTTTCTTTTATGTTCATTCAGTTGGAAAAAGTTACAAGGTTTATACTTTGTCCACCTGAAAGGGGGGTTAGTGCATAGGTCTGAAAGTACAGATAATGCATTGTCCTTTTAATGGTTAAAATTCGAATTTTTGGAAAGCAACGTTGACGTTAATTTTTTTTAAATTTTGATCATACCATGGGGATCCATTTTAGAGTGGGTTCAGCCTAAAGAGGTCATGGTTGTTTTGATAGGTTGGTCAGAGTTGCAGAAACCAGGAATACTAAGTTCCTGGGTTCCAAGGAAGGAACTATAAGTAAACATAGTAAGCGAACAGATATTATTGATAAGAATTTGATGCTGCTCTTGTTTTTCACTTCCAGAGTCCTGGTGAAGCGAGATTGGAGAGGTCTCTGGAACATGGATGACAGATATTCATCTGGTTGGCAGTTTGTCTGTGCCATACCACACCGCAAATTTGTTCTGATAAACATCAGGAGAAAAGGGACAAAAGAAAAGATTCAGTTTAATACTTGGTTTTGCTTATGGACAATTTAGGGCTAATGCTGGATCTGAAGGACTGTGCCTATCAATAAGACTTGTGAAACATTTTTGCCGGAGTCCCTCCTGATGAATGCAAACGTGCTATTAATACATGTGCAATGGGTTGGAGGTTGGGGAAGGAATATATACATCCAATCCGTCAGAATTTTTGTTGGAGGGAGGAATTGAAAGAAGAAAAGTTTTTATATGTATGACATGTATTGACATAACGAAAGTAATATGGTGCAGATACCCAGGAGACTGGCATTTATACATAATAAGGTGTCGGTTGGCCAGACTAGAGGTTGGCCAGGTGACACATCAATGGGGTGAAAATTTCCTTGTATGGGGGGATACGCCTGGTTGATGTCTCACCGGAGAGGTTGAAACCCTGCACAGGTGATGCCAGTGAATACACACAGGAGCATGCTCCGTTAGATAAAGGGAACAAACGCTGGCTACCAAGGTACAATATGCCTTCACCACATGGCGCTGCAACATCTCACAGTGGTTGATAGAAACCTATTACCCTATATGTGCTGAGTATACACTGAATAAAGTGTGATCATTGTACCAGTGACTTGCTCCCAGAGATGTGCGGACACAGAATGAGGTTCATGCAGGGTGCGTATGTCTGAGGAGTAACTGGAAGAGGAGGGATGTATTCAGCACTATATTGGGGGAATAGGAGCTGGGATGGGTGTTGGTAATGGGGTGGACATCGGCCTCCTGAGGAACAAACTCGCAGCCATAGCTTCAGAGAATAAGCGGGGCTTTGTTACTCAGAGAGATTGGTGGCATCCTTGATAACATTCAACAAAGTCACATAAATACTCAGGTTAAAGTGGCTCAAGATTTTGTCAACCATGTTGAGAGGTTGGTAGAGAATGTGATGGTATAGGACAGAAATACTAATTGGTGTTGGGTTGGCTTCCTGTGGTTGGACAAAGCTGTGATTTTACCGGATATGTAACAATGTGTAAATGATGTAATGTGTCATTTAAGGTATTTTGTATGAGATGTCACAACTGACCATAAAAATATGTTGTTATTTGGGAATTTTACCTCCACTTATCTCCTGAAGAAATGGACACACAGTCCATGAAATGCTTTGAAAATGCACAAGGCCGGCTGTAAAGTCTTTTCATTTAACAGAATACATGAAGAGGTAAAAAAGTTTTTTTTTACTATATATTGCAGCTCATTAAGTAAGTGTGTCTCCACTCTGGATGAAGGAGCAGCATTGTCAGTCGGGGGAGGGTAGTGTTATATACATAGGCAGATTTAGATGGACTTGACTAACAAATTAAAGCAAATGCAGCTTTTTAAGCAGTTACAACAACATTTTTTTTCTTTTAGGGTAAATATTTTACATTAAAAAAAAAATAAAAGCTGATCATTGTAAGCACCCCTGTCAGTGGTAAATGGTTTTTCTCATCCCTCCAACTGCTAATTTTGCTGGACAGCTTGGTCTGGTAAAGTAAGTTAAAAAATAATAGACTTGCTGGCAGGATCACTGGGTGGTAAAATTGAAAAAATGTAACAAAAAAAAACAATGTGGCCATTGCTAAGTACTGGTAAGCTGCAATATAAAAAAGAAAAGGGCAAACAAGGTATTTATTAGGTATAATAAGGGTTCACTAAAAGCTAATTAGAGGTTTCATATGAGCAATTTGTGTTAAAAAAAATTTTTGGTTTGTTGGATTTGACAGTCTAATGCCGTGTACACACGAGCAGACTTTACGGCAGACTTTGCCTGGCGGACTGGATTTGGTCGGGCAATTCGATCGTGTGTGGGCTCCAACGGACTTTGTTTTCTCAAAAGTTGGACGGACTTAGATTTGAAACATGTTTTAAATTAATCCGTCAAAATCGAGTCCGGTCGAAAAGTCCGCTCGTCTGTATGCTAGTTCGACGGACAAAAAGCCATGCTAGGGCAGCTATTGGCTACTGGCTATGAACTTCCTTGTTTTAGTCCGGTCGTACGTCATCATGTACGAATTAGATGGACTTTGGTGGATTGTGTGTAGGCAAGTCCGTTCATTCAGAAAGTCCATCGTAAAGTCCGCTGAGCAAAGTCTGCCGTAAAGTCCGCTCATGTGTATGCAGCATAAGTCCGGGCTAAAGCCACTGATTGAAGGAAGCCGGTGTTGTAAACATTTCTGCGACCCATGCAGATTCTCGACCCACGTCACTTCCTGTGCAGCTACTTCAGAACACAGCTGACGGTGGGGCTTTACCACGCATGCGCGACTTCACCGCGGCTTTACTGTGCATGCGCAGCCTCTGCTTGCGGTCAAGGAAAATTTTAGACTCTAGCGGGTGGCTACGTCAGAACACAGCTGACGGCGGGGCTTTACTGCACATGCACGAGGACTCGAGTGGGCGGCCAGAGGCGGTATATTATCATTAAATTATATTATCATCAGCCCCGCCTCCAGCCCCACCCCACCCCTAATACACCCCTAGCCTGCTCTGGAGAAGGGGGACAGCCATGGGACAAGGTCAAGATAAAAGATAGAGCTGCCCCACACCTAGCCTGCTCTGCTGAAGGGGGGCGTGCCCATCTCCTGCATAGCACAATCTGTATGAATGGGGCAAAGTCAAAATAAAATATAAAGCTGCCCTGCCCCCACCCCGAGCCTGCTCTGGTGAAGGGGGGCAGGCCCCATGTGTATATCAATGGCAGAAAACAGCAGCCTCCACTTACCCAAATCTGTCTGTGCACAGCCCTGCTAAATACATATATGGGAGGTCAAGGAAAATTATACAGCAGTGTACAGTGGCGGCTGGTGCTTAAAAATTTTGGGGAATGCAAACAAACAGAAAAATACTGAAACCACCCCCCAATCAATTGCAGTCTCACTGTGCCCATCAAATGCATCCACTTGCGCCCGTCATACACTGCCAGTTGTGCCCGTCGTACCCACCCACTTGTGCCCCCCATATGCAGCCATTTGTGCCCATCATAAGCAGCCTTTTGTGCCCATCGAATGCAGCCATTGTGCCCATCGAATGCAGCTACCTGTGCCCGTCATACGCAGCCACTTGTGCCCGTCATACGCAGCCATTGTGCCCATCGTAAGCAGCCACTTGTGCCCATCATATGCATCCATTTGTGCCCATCATAAGCAGCCATTTGTGCCCGTCAAATGCAGCCATTTGTGGCCATCATATGCAGCCATTGTGCCCGTCATATGCAGCCACTTGTGCCCGTCATATGCAGCCACTTGTGCCCATCATATGCAGCCATTTGTGCCCATCATAAACAGCCATTTGTGCCCGTCGAATGCAGCCATTTGTGCCCATCATATGCAGCCATTGTGCCCATCAAATGCAGCCACTTGTGCCCGTCGTATGCAGCCACTTGTGCCCATCATAAGCAGCCATTTTTGCCCGTCGAATGCAGCCATTTGTGTCCATCATAAGCAGCCATTTTTGCCCGTCGTATGCAGCCATTGTGCCCATCAAATGCAGCCACTTGTGCCCGTCAAATGCAGCCATTTGTGCCCATCATATGCAGCCATTGTGCCCATCATAAGCAGCCATTTGTGCCCGTCGAATGCAGCCATTTGTGCCCATTAACAAGTATGGTATTCCTGCGCTACCATGCAAAAAATGGAAGAAATAAGAGGGGGAAAAGCAGCTTGCACCGAGAAGGGTCCAACCTGGCCCTAAATAGTAGCTTAAATATAAAACTGGGGATGGTGCTGCGCTAATCCTGGTGTAAACGTGTTAAAATAATAGAATAATAGTGGCTGGGTGGCGTGGTGCCTATTCTCAATAAATAAATGATAAAAACTTGATCATGCGTTACTAATATTCCGTGCTGTGCTCATTTTAAAAATTGCAGATAAGAGCTACGCATGAATAAAAAAACAATAAGCAACTGATTGTGAATACAAATACTTCACCTGTGGTGCAGAGAGCAATAAAGATATGTTTGAAAAGTGAAAACACATATAAAATAAAAATAAAGATGAAATAAAATAAACCGCACTCAGGTGCAAGGTTACTATGGATGTCCTAAGAGATCCCAATACAGGTGATAAATGTAAAAAAAAAAAAAAAAAAAAGTGCAAATAAAAAGCTATGCATGGATAAATATAAGCATATGAATATATGTAGAACAATATAAATCCTTCGCCTATAGTGCAAACAACAATAGAGATATGTTTAAAACATAAACGCATAATAAATAATAAAATAAACCGCACTCAGGTGCAAGGTTACTATGAATGTCCTAGGTGATCCTAATACAAGTGATAGATATAATAAAGTGTCCAGTGTCAGCAATCCGTGCTCACATTTTAGTACAAACAATGTTCAAATGCAAAGAAAAAAGTGACTTTGTGCAGCAACAGACAGTTCCAATGCTTCTTTAAACATGCTCAATGAAAAAAATGGTGAAGGCAGCAGCTAGATTCTAGCATCGCTTTCCTCAAATAAGTGAAGAATGTGAAGTGAAAGCACCAATCCTCTTCATGCAGCAATTCTACAATGGAGGGCAATGGCCCCTTACCTCACTGCGCTGAGGTTACAGCATGAGTCAATCAATGTGTATGATGTCTCCTATGGGGATCAGTCTTGGGTCCCAAGATATATATTGGGATGACAACCCTTTCAGACCATGCAGATTAAAAACATGAATGCAAAAAGATGTTCCCAATTAGCTTTAGCCGGAGATCCAACACTGGTGGTGTGCCTCAAAAAGAGGGGTGCCTAGCCTGAAAAGCTGACCCAGTTCCCCACACACAAACCAGACCCGGAGGGGGGAGGCCAGGGGACCCACTGGGGCCAAAAAGAGGAAAAAGACCCTATTGAACTTGACCGTTCACTCCAGCATCCAGCACAGAACTGACATCTGGCAAGCTGCTTCTGGTACATTATTATTATTGTCAATTTAATTTATTTTATTGTGTTTTACATATATGTAATGCTTATTATATTTCATTACGTGTCGTAAGTGTGTATATATATATATGTATATATATATATATATATATATATATATATATATATATATATATGTATATACTATTGTTATTATTTATACCACACAAACTACTCTTTGTTCACTAATTTGAGTGTTGCCCGTATGATTGGAGGGCACAAGAGGGAGGGATCCCCTGAGGGGGAGGAGTCCCATATCCCATCTCTGTTTCATTTGACACTCAGGCACTTATAAGAGGGGACTGCTGAAGGAGGGATCACTGCATAGCTCTGACGAAGAAGGGATGTTCCCTTCGAAACGCGTTAGCTGATTGTGATGTTTGTGCGTCTCTCCATGATTTTTGGAAGGCATTGCTCATCCTAAGTCGCATGCTGGCTGTCGGTACACTTTATGCTGTACCTCCTCCACCTATTTGCTTGTGAGTTGTTTCTTTTTACCTTTTTTTATACTAAATGTTTTTAAAAGTTAATGCACAAGGCTGGTGCGCTCTTGTTTTTCTTTTATTTTGGTTTGCACTAGGACTCCCCATCCTTGAGGGCAGCAAGGCCTGTGTTGACGCATCTTTTATATGGTGATCCACCTGTGCGCAGGAGTCGTTGCTTCTTGTTTGCTAATATACAGCCTTCTCTCCCCCGGAGGACTGGGACACCCTTCTCTCCCCCGGAGGATGGGGACTCCGGAAGATGGGGACAGCCTTCTCTCCCCCAGAGGACTGGGACACCCTTCTCTCCCCCGGAGGACAGGGATACCAAAGGATGGGGACACTGGAGGATGGGGACAGCCTTCTCTCCCCCGGAGGATGGCACCAGCCTTCTCTCCCTGGAGGACGGGGACATCCTTCTCTCCTCCAGAGGATGGGGACACCCTTCTCTCCCCTGGAGGATGGGGACATCCTTCTCTCCCCCGGAGGACAGGGACCCTGGAGGATGGGGACACCCTTCTCTCCCCCGGTGGATGGCGACAGCCTTCTCTCCCCTGGAGGATGGGGACATCCTTCTCTCCTCCAGAGGATGGGGACACCCTTCTCTCCCCCAGAGGACGGGGACACCCTTCTCTCCCCCAGAGGACGGGGACACCGGAGGACGGGGACACCCTTCTCTCCCTCGGACTACGGCGACAGCCTTCTCTCCCCCGGAGGATGGGGACATCCTTCTCTCCCCCGGAGGATGGGGACATCCTTCTCTCCTCCAGAGGATGGGGACACCCTTCTCTCCCCCAGAGGACGGGGACACCCTTCTCTCCCCCGGAGGACTGGGACACCAGAGGATGGGGACAGCCTTCTCTCCCCCGGAGAATGGGGACACCGGAGGATGGAGACACCCTTCTCTCCCCCAGAGGACAGGGACACCCTTCTCTCCCCCAGAGGACGGGGACACCCTTCTCTCCCCCAGAGGACAGGGACACCCTTCTCTCCCCCGGAGGACGGGGACAGCCTTCTCTCCCTGGAGGATGGGGACAGCCTTCTCTCCCCGGAGGATGGGGACAGCCTTCTCTCCCCGGAGGATGGGGACAGCCTTCTCTCCCAGAGGATGGGGACATCCTTCTCTCCTCCAGAGGATGGGGACATCCTTCTCTCCCCCAGAGGACGGGGACACTGGAGGATGGGGACACCCTTCTATCCCCTGGAGGACGGGGACACTGGAGAATGGAGACACCCTTCTCTCCCCAGAGGACAGGAACACCCTTTTCTCCCCCGGAGAATGGGACACCCTTCTCTCCCCCGGAGGGTGGGAACACCCTTCTCTCCCCTGGAGGACAAGAACAGCCTTCTCTCCCCCAGAGGATGGGGACACCCTTCTCTCCCCCGGAGGATGGGGACACCCTTCTCTCCCCCGGAGGACGGGGACACCCTTCTCTTCCCCGGAGGACGGGGACACCCTTCTCTCCCCCGGAGGATGGGGACACTCTTCTCTCCCCTGGAGGACAGGGACAGCCTTCTCTCTCCAGAGGACGGGGACATCCTTCTCTCCTCCAGAGGATGGGGACACCCTTCTCTCCCCCGGAGGACTGGGACACCAGAGGATGGGGACAGCCTTCTCTCCCCCGGAGAATGGGGACACCGGAGGATGGGGACACCCTTGTCTCCCCCGGAGGACAGGTGTCCCCGTCCTCCGGTGTCCCCGTTCTCCAGGGGAGAGAAGGGTATCCCCGTCCTCAGGGGAGAAGTGTGGCACCCTCTCCTCCAACCACCCAAGGACCAGCTCTTCCCATTTTGGCCAACCCTGGGGCCATCTCCTTCTCCTTCAAACAGCCAGGGGCCCACTCCTTCGCTGCCAACCACCCAGGTGCCCTCTCCTTCTCCCCCAGCCACCCAGGGGCCCTCTTCTTCATTAAATGGCCACCCAGGGGCCCTCTCCTCCTCCAAAAACCCAGGTGCTCTCTCCTTCTCCACTGGCCACCCAGGGTCTCTCTCCTTCTCCACTGGCCACCTAGGGGCTCTCTCCTTCTCCCCCGGCCACCCAGGGGCCCTCTCCTTCTCCCACATCCACCCAGGAGCCCTCTCCTTCTCCCCCGGCCGCCCAGGAGCCATCTCCTTCTCCCATGTCCACCCAGGAGTCCTCTCCACCGGCCACACAGGGTCTCCCTCCTTCTCCCTAAGCCACCCAGGGGCTCTCTCCTTCTCCCTCAGCCACCCAGGGACTCTCTCCTTCTCTACTGGCAACCCAGGGGCTCTCTCCTGCTCCACCTGCCACCCAGGGGCTCTCTTTTTCTCCCTAAGCCACCCAGGGGCTCTCTCCTTCTCCCCCGGCTACCCAGGGGCTCTCTCCTCCCACATCCACCCAGGAGCCCTCTTCTTTTCCACCGGTCACCCAGGAGCCCTCTCCTTCTCCCATGTCCACCCAGGAGCCCTCTCCACCAGCCACCCAGGGTCTCTCTCCTTCTCCCTAAGCCACCCAGGGACTCTCTCCTTCTCTTCCCAGGGGCTCTTTCCTTCTCCCTCAGCCACCCAGGGACTCTCTACTTCTCTACCGGCCACCCAGGGGCTCTCTCCTTCTCCACCGGCCACCCAGGGGCTCTCTTCTTCTCCCTAAGCCACCCAGGGGTTCTCTCCTTCTCCCCCGGCCACCCAGGGGTTCTCTCCTTCTCCCCCGGCCACCCAGGGGTTCTCTCCTTCTCCACCGACCAACCAGGGGCCTTCTCCTTCTCCCACGTCCACCCAGGAGCCCTCTCCTTCTCCACAACCACCCAGGGGCTCTTTCCTTCTCCCTAAGCCACCCAGGGGCTCTATCCTTCTCTGGCCACCCAGGAGCCCTCTCCTTCTCCCACATCCACCTAGGAGCCCTCTCCTTCTCCCACGCCCACCTAGGAGACCTCTCCTTCTCCCACGTCCACCCAGGAGCAATCTCTTTCTCCCACGTCCACCCAGAGGCCCTCTCCTTCTCCCTAAGCCACCAGTGACCCAAAAGCGGGTCACACATGTGCTCTGCCCTCGGGGGACCCAATACCCACCATCCTGGGATGCTATAATGTTGGTGTACAAGTATCCAGTGTGAGGGCTACAGGTAAACTAGCACTTAGCTTCTTTGGCCCCTGATTGGAGGAAAAGCAGCGGAGGCGATCCAGCCCCCAGCACTTGACAGAGATCAAAGACCAGTGGCGGTCCATGCCTTGTCGGCGCACAGGCCCCGCCCCCATCACCTCTGCCACCCTCCCTATTCATGTGCCCAGCCCCTTTCAGGACGCCGGACACATGAATTACTATGGCGGGGATAAGTGGGGGGTGTATTTTGAAGCACGTGATTAGAGCCAGAGGCTCTAATAGGCTTCAAAATAGGGTGGGCTCGGGGCACAGAGCACTGCATCCTGATCCTACCCTGTTGTGTGGCATAGCAAATGAATTTTCGCTATTTTCACACTAATGTTCCTCCTTGCCAATCAGCAGGCAGGTCAGTGAGACCTGTCTCCCGATTGGCCAAAGCATTAGGCGATCCTATTGGATACCTAACGCTGCGGCGGAAGAGGTGACATGGCAGAAGCCTGAGGAGCCGAGCAGACATAGGAGCCACAGCCGCCGCTACAGAAGAGGAGGAGGAAGCCCCGTCACTCTCGGTAAGTGCCGCCAGACCGGCCACTCGCGCGTGTGGGGGGGAGGGTGTTAGTGAAGTGACAGCCGAGCTGGGGGGCGTGCCTGGTTGCATATGATGGGGCACAGTTGCTGCATATGGCGGGCACAAGTGGCTGCATTTGACGGGCACAAGTGGCTGCAATTGACAGGCACAAGTGGCTGCATTTGATGGGCACAATGGCTGCATATGATGGGCACAAATGGCTGCTTATGATGGGCACAATGGCTGCATATGATGGGCACAAATGGCTGCATTAGATGGGCACAAATGGCTGCTTATGATGGGCACAAATGGCTGCATATGATGGGCACAAGTGGCTGCTTATGATGGGCACAAGTGGCTGTGTATGACGGGCACAAGTGGCTGCATTTGACGGGCACAATGGCTGCATATGATGGGCACAAATGGCTGCATTCGATGGGCACAAATGGCTGCTTATGATGGGCACAAATGGATGCATATGATGGGCACAAGTGGCTGCGTACGACAGGCACAAGTGGCTGCATTTGATGGGCACAATGGCTGCACATGATGGACACAAATGGCTGCATTCGACGGACACAAATAGCTGCTTATGATGGGCACAAATGGCTGCATATGGCGAGCACAAGTGGCTGCGTACGATGGGCACAACTGGCTGCATATGACGGGCACAAGTGGATGCATTTGATGGGCACAGTGAGGCTGCAATTGATTGGGGGGTGGTTTCAGTATTTTTGAGTTTGTTTGCGCCCCCCAAAATTTTTGAGCACCAGCTGCCACTGTACACTGCTGTATAATTTTCCTTGACCTCCCATATATGTATTTAGCAGGGCTGTGCACAGACAGATTTGTGTAAGCGGAGGCTCTATGTGTCAGGCTGCTGTTTTCCACCATTGATATACACACGGGGCCTGCCCCCCTTCACCAGAGCAGGCTCGGGTGGGGGCAGGGCAGCTTTATATTTTATCTCGACTTGCCCCATTCATATAGATTGTGCTATGCAGGAGATGGGCATGCCCCCCTTCAGCAGAGCAGGCTAGGTGTGGGGCAGCTCTATCTTTTATCTTGACCTTGTCCTATGGCCGCCCCCCTTCTCCAGAGCAGGCTAGGGGCGTATTAGGGGCGGGGTGGGGCTGGAGGCGGTGCTGATGATAATGTTATTTAATGATAATGTACCGCCTCCGGCTGCCCGCTCATGTATTTGTGCATGCGCAGTAAAGCCCCGCCATCAGCTGTGTTCTGATGTAGCCGCCCGCTCGAGTCTAAAATTTTCCTCGACCGAAAGCAGAGGCTGCGCATGCACAGTAAAGCCACGGTGAAGTTGCGCATGCGCGGTAAAGCCCCGTCGTCAGCTGTGTTCTGACATAGCCGCACAGGAAATGACGTGGGTCGAGGATCTGCATGGGTCGCAGAAATTTTAACAACACCGGTGCCTGTGATGAGAATGCTCTGCATGACCTGGATACATATTCTACTACTATTGTCTTTTATTTTATGTAGAGATGCTGTATGCAGTACTACATCAGAGCAGTAGGTGGCAGTATAAGACTTCTCTGTGCTGAGCTGGGTGATGGCAGCATTCCGCTGTAATGTGAAGTCATGCAGTTTCCTGGAAATCACTTGTTTGTCATTATAAAGATTCTCCAGCAGGTGGTGCTGTGCACACTAAGCCCTGGTTCACACTGCCAAGACTTGTCATGCAACTTGAGAGTTCAAAGTCACATGACAAGTCGTGTCCCAAGAACAGCAATGGAACAATCTAATCGGTGCAACTCAAGTCCCTCTGATTTAGAAAAAGATTCCTGTACTATTTTTTTGTGCGACTTCAGTGTGACTTGCATTGACTTCTGTTAAAGGAGCCACATGCAAGCCATGATAAATTCATGCAAGGATGTCAGATTTAAAGTTGTGTGATTTCAAGTCATGGCGGTGTGATCCAAGGCTTAGTAGAGGATGAAAGTAATCTTTTACATGAAGAAGAGCACAGCCAGGGAAAAGATAAGTGTAACAAATATCAGCTGTCTATGTATGGAGCTCTCTGTACATTACACTATATTATTATACTCACACATGTGCCATCCCTCCTGAAATGCAGGGAAAAGGTCCCGGCAGCATTTTTGAAATCGCAGTTTGCAGAGGAACCACAAGTGCAGTGCGGTTCCCATGTGGGAACAATTTCCAGTGCTTTTGGCATCTCATTAGGATTAATGACACCCGCACCCACCCAGAATGATTTGTCTATGTGGGTGGTTGTGGCTGTGGAAACAGGTGTGGTCCTGCGGTGGCAATTACAAGCACAGATCTGAACCTATCCTTAATGACAGTTGGCATCCCTGGTATATGCTGTGTGGGGGGGTAGAAAGCAGGTTGTGGGTCAGGGGCTTTGGGGGTACAATTGAAATTTGGAGGTGCAGCCCACCCACCTAAATCCAGCCAATGTGACATTTACTTGCCTGGCACTATTGGTAGTCTCTGCATTTGCTGCTGCCGGTGCTAGTACAAACACGGCATCCCCGGCATCCCTCCAAGTGTGTCTGTGCCTTGCTTCTCAGTGCCGGCCACCATGCAGCTACTACATCGCCCCCAACTGTCCCTGATTTGGAACAATGTCCCTCCTTCCTCCTCATTTTCCTCTGATCTGTATAGTTGTATATAAAATGCACTGTTTATCTTTCAATAACTGTTTCCCAGTGCTGAACCTTTCATCCAGTTTCTAAATTGCTGCATTTCTAAGTTTCAAAAAAGTATAAAGGAATATTAGTGGTAAAAAAAGTACTTGTGGATTTACCTAATAATTTTTTTATAAGTCTCCTTTAAGGGGGTGTGGCAAGGGGTGTGTCCTATGCCTACATACATTTGCTAATAAGTGTCCCTCATTCCCATCTCAAAAATTTAGGAGGTATTCTACTATCCTTGTACAGAATCAGGTGTGTCCTCCATATGGTCCTGGGCCTGGCTTGTCCTGCCCCTGACTTGGAGACCCCTGTTCTAGATGATCAGGATTTCCTGGCATTGTCCTGAGTGTGTCTGTATGTCAGTGGGGGGTCATTAGATTGTAAGCTCCTTCTCTGGAGTGGAGGGTTCTCTGTAGATCAATAAATAGAGATCCCTCCTGTGATTGGTCTCTGGGAATTCCTGTGGATCTCTCCCATGCCCGGTATTAGGAGATGATTGGGGGTTTTGGGGGATTTCTAGAATTTTATTGGTAGAATGTCTCCAGCTTTCACTTTTACTTTGTGGCTTCTCATCTCCAACCTTTGTAATGTTATTCTGCCCGGTAACTGCTGATCCTCCATCTCCTCATTTTCCTATTGGAGAGGAAGCTCCTCCAATCAGCACAGAGCTCCGCCTTCCTGTACACAGACTGTCCTGATCTGGGTGAAGTGGAAGGTTGTCGTGCTTTGGGGTCTCTCTATAGAGGACAGTGGGAAGGATTAAGATGATGACGTGGAAGTGACAACCATGTCCTGTCTGTGTGAAGATGACAATACGGCTCTCCAGGCTCTGAAGGATCTTTATTGATCTTGTGTACGGAGCTGATGATGGACGGAGAGGTCAGGGGGTCAGAAGACATTACAATGTATCAGCTGAAAATACATTTCATCTTCTCACTCATCACACCTATTTCCTCTTATAGATCTCATCCTGGAGGGGGCGCTGTGTTCAGTCTCATCTGTGTGATCTAAATTATAAATATTTAGGGTGATATTAATGCCTGAACACAGTTTTGTAACTTTGACATGTGTTAGTAAAATTCTCCATACAGTATCATCACAACTACTTCAAAATAAAAAATGTTTTGGCTCTAGATATTCTTGAAAACTTAACTCCGTTTGATAACTTTTTCTATTTCAGTTTTGGATAGATTAGGGAGGAATTAGGACATCTGGCAGCATTTTCTTACTCTTTGTGTTACGAGAGAGATTTTCCCTTACTTCCTGTCCAGATAATGGGTGTCACACAGAGCAGGAAGAGAACATAAATCTCTCTGTGGGTACACAGACTGTGTTTAACTACTTCTCTATCAGAGCAATTTTTTATTTTTTCACATATCTAAGCATCAATATTGATGTGATCAGATTCTTTGAGGGCAGAGGAGAGATCTAGAGTCTAATAGACCTTTTTTTTTTTTAAAGAGTACCTGTCACTACCTATTGTTAATATAGGGGATATTTACATTCCCTGAGATAACAATAAAAATGCTAAAAAAAAAATGAAAGGAACAGTTAAAAAATAAAATTAAAAAAGCAAAAAAAGCACCCCTGTCCCCCCGTGCTCACACACAAAGGCGAACGCAAGTTCGGTCTGGCGTCATATGTAAACAGCAATTACACCATGCATGTGAGGTATCTCCGTGAAGGTCAGATCGAGGGCAGTAATTTTAGCAGTAGACCTCCTCTGTAAATCTAATGTGGTAACCTGTAAAGGATTTTAAAGGCTTTTAAAAATGTATGTAGTTTGTCGCCACTGCATGTTTGTGAGCAATTTTAAAGCATGTCGAGTTTGGTATCCATGTACTCGACCTAAGATCATCTTTTTTATTTCATCAAACATGTTGGCAATATAGTGTGTTTTAGTGCATTACAATTTAAAAAAGTTTTTATCCCCAAAAATTGCATTTGAAAAATCGCTGCGCATATACTGTGTGAAAAAAAATTACAACACCCACCATTTTAATCTGTAGGGCCTTTGGTTTAAAAAAATATATAATGTTTTGGGTTCAAAGTAATTTTCTAGCAAAAAAAAATAATTATTTTTTCATGTAAACAAAAAGTGTCAGAAAGGGCTTTGTCTTCAAGTGGTTAGAAGAGTGGGTGATGTGTGACATAAGCTTCTAAATGTTGTGTATAAAATGCCAGAACAGTTCAAACCCCCCCAAATGACCCCTTTTTGGAAAGTAGACACCCCAAACTATTTGCTGAGAGGCATGTCGAGTCCATGGAATATTTTATATTTTGTCATAAGTTTCGGGAAAATGGCAAACTTTTTTTTTGCACAAAGTTGTCACTAAATGATCCAACATGCCATGGTTATATGTGGAATTACAACCCAAAATACATTTGGCTGCTTCTCCTGAGTACAGGGATATCACATGTGTGGGACTTTTTGGGAGCCTAGCCACGTACGGGACCCCGAGAACAAAGCACCACCTTCAGGCTTTCTAAGGGTGTAAAATGGTGATTTCACTTCCTCACTACCTATCACAGTTTCGGAGGCCATAAAGTGCCAAGATAGCACAAACCCCCCCAAATGACCCAATTTTGGAAATAAGACACTTCAAGCTATTTGCTGAGAGGCATTTTGAGTCCATGGAATATTTTATATTTTGCCACAAGATTCGGGAAAATTATAATTTTATTTTTATTTTTTTTACATAAAGTTGTCACTAAATGATATATTGTTCAAACATGGCATGGTTATACTGTGTTTCCCCGAAAATAAGCCCGGGTCTTATATTAATTTTGGCAACAAAAGACACAGTAGGGCTTATTTTTGGGGTAGGTCTTACCATGTAATGTGGTGTCTTCTCTCCCCCTCTCTCTCCCTGCCTGACAGGAATCCCCAGTGTGAACTGAGTTAAAATGCTTGTAAAATCCTATAATCCACACTCTTACAGTAGTATATAATGTACAATGTGTGTGTTTCTGTAATACAATTGTGCCAAATACCTTCGTTATAGCGCCGCTCTGTGCTTCTGTGACCCACCAGAGCTCTCTTCCCCGCAATTATATTACAGAAAACGCACACATTGTACATTATATACTACTGTAATAAAGTGTATTATAGGATGTTACAAACATTTTAAATCAGGGCTTATTTTTGGGGTAGTGCTTATATTGCAGCCCTCCTGGAAAATAACGCTAGTTCTTATTTTCGGGGTAGGTCTTATTTTCGGGAAACCCGGTATGTGGAATTATACCCCAAAATACATTCTGCTGCTTCTCCTGAGTATGGGGATACCACATGTGAGACTTTTTGGTAACCTAGCCGCGTACAGGACCCTGAAAACCAATCGCTGCCTTCAGGATTTCTCAAGGTGTAAAATTGTAATTTCACTTCCCCACTACTTATCACAGTTACGGAGGCCATGAAAAACCCTCCAAATGACCCCATTTTGGAAAGTAGACACCCCAAGCTATTTGCCGAGAGGCGTGGTGAGTATTTTGCAGCTCTCATTTGTTCTTGAAAATGAAGAAAGACAAGAAAAATGTATGTTATTTTATTTTTTCAATTTTCAAAACTTTGTGACAAAAAGCGAGGTCTGCAAAATACTCACCATACCTCTCAGCAGATAGCTTGGGGTGTCTTTGGTGCTAGCTGGGCATTTCATGGCCTCCGAAACTGTGATAGGCAGTGAGGAGTGAATTAAAAATTTTACACCCTTAGAAAGCCCGAAGGCGGTGATTGGTTTTCTGGGTCCTGTACATGGTTAGACTGCCAAAAAGGGAATAACTTTGGAGGGGATAAAACTGTGGGAAAAAATGGGACTTTATATGAAGCATGCAGTCTGAGGGACAACCAGCTATCAAATAATAAAATTGCATATATATATATACAGTAGGACCATAATAAGTAAGATAAAATTGATAAATGATGGTGGTAATGTAACCCCTGGATAGGATCTCAAATACACCTATGCATGTATAAAGTACACAGTCTCAGGGACAACCAACCATCAACAGTATAAAAATAATTGTTTATTAAGGCACAATAGGACCTTAATTGATAAGGTAAAAGCAATAATTAATAGTGGTAGTATAACCCATAATTTCATCTATACACACATGTTATGTTGATTGTTTACATATCTGAACAGTATTTACAATGATGGGGATAACCTCCAAACTTGCTAGTCTGCCAAATGTGATAGGGAAGAGACCCTGGGTATGGTATCTCAATCCTATACCACAAATTAGATATAAAATCTATAAAGTATAATATGTAAATCCAGACACAGCTTCAATTAGCTCATGAGTAAATCCGGACATGGCGTTTCGTGATTTGGCATTACAGCTCATCAGGAGCAAAGCACGTGATAGTAATCTGAAATGAAATAGATAATTGTCTAAAAATTGACATGTAACAGAAGAAATGGTAACAAATTATGAAATATATCATAGTAAAGGAGTGTCTAGTAGGGCTGCGCATCTTCACTGGTCTCACGATTCGATTCGATTACAATTATCTGGTCAACAATTCGATTCGATTCGATTCTGCGATGCATCATGATGCATCACGATTACCGACGAGCTCCCACTTCCGCTTGGGCCACCTAGGCAACCCTTCCACCCTGCAATCTTCTGGGACACATCACAGTTCCCAAAAGATTGCCTGGCTA
This sequence comes from Lithobates clamitans, assembly GCA_037952925.1. Lineage (NCBI taxonomy): Eukaryota > Metazoa > Chordata > Amphibia > Anura > Ranidae > Lithobates > Lithobates clamitans. The sequence continues at coordinate 3,370,968 of JBBGZY010000810.1, forward strand.
TGCAGGACAGCGCAGTGAGACATGCGCACCCGGCTGTGAAGCTGCAAGCTGTCACAGCCGGATGCCCACAGTAGTATTGCCAGTGCTGTGGACAGGCGGGGGAGAGAAGGGAGGGTTTGGGTGACCACATCGCTGGATTGTGGGACAGGTGAGTGTCTTTTTATTAAAAGTCAGAAGATACACTTTTTTGTAGCTGCTGACTTCTAATAAACAAAAAATTGATTGAACTTGGCTTTGAATTAAAAATAACCTCACTCTCTAAAAAGTGCACTAATCCAGTGCACTACAGGGTACAGAGATTCACACACACGGCTGCTTGGAGGTCAGAAGGGATTACAATCCACAGCTGACAAACAGCCCTGTGAAGTTCCCTCTACTGTCTCTGTGCTTACCAGTGGCAGATGGTGCTCAAAATTTTTTTGGGGGGCGCAAACAAACTGAAAAATACTGAACCTCCCCCATCAAATGCAGCCACTGTGCCTGTCAAACGCAGCCACCTGTGCCCAAACGCAGCCATCTGTGCCCAAACGCAGCCCCCTTTGCCCGTCAAACGCAGCCCCCTGTGCCCGTCAAATGCAGCCCCCTGTGCTTGTCAAACACAGCCCTCTGTGCCCGTCAAACGCAGCCCCCTGTGCCTGTCAAACGCAGCCCCCTGTGCCCAAACGCAGCCACTTGTGACCTGTGCCCAAACGCAGCCACTTGTGCCCAAACGCAGCCACCTGTGCCCAAACACAACCACCTGTGCCCAAACGCAACCACCTGTGCCCAAATGCAGCCACCTGTGCCCATTAAATGCAGCCACCTGTGCCCATTAAATGCAGCCACCTGTGCCCAAACTCAGCCACCTGTGCCCATTAAATGCAGCCATCACTAACCCCCCACAATTACTTTCTTTTAATTAATGTTATATTACAATAGGTGGTTGGGATTTCTCAGTCCTGCCCGCCTCTCTTCTGACACGATAACTATAGTCAGCGGGCGGGACTGAGAATTCCCCGCTGACATCAGGACTCAGGAGACACGTGAGAGCAGAGAGGAGAGTGGAGAGGGGCTGGACGGGACGAGCCGGGAGTCACATGATCGTACTACTATGGTGAAATTCGGTATGAGCTGACATTGTATTTTAAAAGTACATACAGCGGGGGCAACCACCCAACCACCTGTGCCCAAATGCAGCCACCTGTGCCCATTAAATGCAGCCACCTGTGCCCATTAAATGCAGCCACCTGTGCCCAAACTCAGCCACCTGTGCCCATTAAATGCAGCCATCACTAACCCCCCACAATTACTTTCTTTTAATTAATGTTATATTACAATAGATGCTGTGCCCCCGCTGTATGTACTTTTAAAATACAATGTCAGCTCATACCGAATTTCACCATAGTAGTACGATCATGTGACTCCCGGCTCGTCCCGTCCAGCCCCTCTCCACTCTCCTCTCTGCTCTCACGTGTCTCCTGAGTCCTGATGTCAGCGGGGAATTCTCAGTCCCGCCCGCTGACTATAGTTATCGTGTCAGAAGAGAGGCGGGCAGGACTGAGAAATCCCCGCTGATGTCAGGACTCAGGAGACGGAAGAGGAGAGGGGCGGGACAGGCCGGGAGTCACATGATTGAACTACTACGGCAAAATACGGTATAAAGCGACATTGTTTTATAAAAAGCACATACAGCGGGGGCACAGCATCTATTGTAATACAACATTTATTAAAATAAAGTCATTTTAAAAAATACACTCGGAGCGCTTTCCCGGGAGGGGCGGGGCTAGTAATGACGTCACCAGACATCGATTTTCCGGTCCTTATGCATCAATGCCACATCGGGGACACCCAAATCGTGATGCATTGATGCAACGATTAATTTCAGCACCCCTAGTGTCTAGTAGTGACAATGAGGATGAGGGATTGGTGATTAGCTAGTAAACATGATAAAGCCTACATAGTGGGAGATTGGGAAGTGAGTGGGTAACAATGAATAATTAAAATAACTTGTATAAGGGAAGGAGAAAATGGGTAAATAGAGCCTAGTATTAGCACCCAAATTAAATGATACCTCAGAGATAGGGAGTAGAAAAAAACAATTCTATTTGGCAGTGCGGTGTGCAGAGGACACGGCTAGACTGCCAAAAAGTCTCACACATGTGGTATCCCCATACTCAGGAGAAGCAGCAGAATGTATTTTGGGGGGTAATTCCACATATAACCATGCCGTGTTTGAACAATATATCATTTAGTGACAACTTTGTGGAAAAAAAATTGGAATTTTCCTGAAACCTGTGGCAAAATATAAAATATTCCATGGACTCAACATGCCTCTCAGCAAAAATCTTGGGGTATCTACATTCCAAAATGGGGTCATTTGGGGGGGTTTGTGCTATCTGGGCATTTCATGGCCTCCCAAACTGGGATAGGTAGTGAGGAAGTGAAATCAAAAATTTCAAATGTACCCTAGTTTGTTGACGCTATAACTTTTGCGCAAACCAATAAATATACATTTATTGATTTTTTTTTTTTTAACCAAAGACATGTGGCTGAATACATTTTGGCCTAAATGTATGACTAAAATTGAGTTTTTATAACAAAAAGTTGAAAATAATTTTTTTTCAAAATATTAGTTTTTTTTCCGGCTTATATCGAAAAAAAATAAAAATGGCAGAGGCAATCAAATACCATCAAAAGAAATCTCTATTTGTGGGAAAAAAGGACACACATTTAGTTTGGGTACAGTATTGCATGACCGCACAATTACCAGTTAAAGCAGCACAGTGCCAAATTATAAAAAGTGCTCTGGTCATTGAGGGGCCAATTCTTCCGGGGCTGAAGTGGTTAAGCTCTATAGGCGCAACCATCTTCACACTCACAGGGCCCACAATGCAATGTACTGTAAGGATTTATATCTGCTCTTTATTTGCTTTCATAAATCACTGAGAGTATCTGATTCCCTCTACAGCAGTTATAATAAATCTGCAATGCTGCCAATATTACTTTCATACATCATTGTGACACCACAAGACCCAATCCCCTCCCCCATGGTATTGTAGAGGGACAGGACTGGCTGCCATTACATCATACATTATGGTGAGTGGAGATCAGAGATAAAAGATTGGAATGACAGTTCATAGATGGGATTGTTCTACTAATAATAGTCAATTCAGATCATCTTTATCACATTGGAGGGATTATTTCACTACATTGTTCTCTTCACACTGAATAGACATGATGTGATCTTCTTATTCCGGCAGTGATCGGGGTCAGTGATGAGACTTGTATGTAATCATTATATACATTATACTGTGATGTGTACAGGATGTATATATAACACTCTGTATGTAATCATTATATACATTATACTGTGATGTGTACAGGATGTATATATAACACTCTGTATGTAATCATTATATACATTATACTGTGTAATGTGTACAGGATGTATATATAACACTCTGTATGTAATCATTATATACATTATACTGTGATGTGTACAGGATGTATATATAACACTCTGTATCTCTCTATCAGACAGTCACTCTATGCGGTATTATGACACTGTAGTCTCCTCTCTGGGATCCGGACTCCCATTGTACACTTCAGTCGGATATGTCGATGATCAGGAGATAACAAATTATAACAGTGACACTGGTCAGCTTCTTCCCAAGACTGAGTGGATGAAGAAACTGGGATCTTATTACTGGGACGGACAGACACTAATAAGTCGGAAGTGGGAGGCTTTTTACAAGAACAGCATGCAGACATTGATGAGTCAATTAAATCAGACTGGAGGTGAGAGAATTCTTAAATTTCTATTTCTTTATTACATAATACTAATACAAACTCTGCAGACAGGATACAGGGGGGGAGGGGGGCAAACCCCGGAGAGATGAGACATTCTATGAGACAGATTTATAGAAGATCACAGCTTGATCAATAAATTCCTCCCTCATCTGATCAGAATTATCTCTTCACCTATAAAATATACACAACTACTTCTTCTAGGAAACCTGGAGTGAGAGAGATATGGAGGACACCATAGCTGATCTCTAATACTCGGCTCCTATCTGCCGGCCTGTCATACGGATTCATTACTTTCCATAGATTTGGGGTCATGACCCCAGAACAAGCAGATAGAATAAAGTGGATGTCTGCTCAAAACTTTTTCTCTAATGCCGCGTACACACGAGCGGACTTTACGGCAGACTTTGCCCGGCAGACTTTTCGATGGACTTTATGATATACTTTCCGAATGAACGGACTTCCCTACACACAATCCACCAAAGTCTGTCAAATTCATACGTGATGACGTACGACCGGACTAAAACAAGGAAGTTCATAGCCAGTAGCCAATAGCTGCCCTAGCGTGGCTTTTTGTCCGTCGAACTAGCATACAGATGAGCGGACTTTTCGACCGGACTCGAGTTCCACGGATAGATTTAAAACATGTTTCAAATCTAAAGCCCCTTTCACACGGACGGATAGAATGGTGCTTTTAGCTGTGGATTTTCTAATTTTCTACCACAGCTAAAAGCACACAATGCTTTCCTATGGCCCCATTCACACACTGCGTTTAGCTGCGAATTAGATACATGCGGTTCTGTGCGGATAGAAAAAATAGAATTGCCTGCATCCAGGAGCGAATGAACGGACTTCCCTACACACAATCCACCAAAGTCTGTCAAATTCATACGTGATGACGTACGACCGGACTAAAACAAGGAAGTTCATAGCCAGTAGCCAATAGCTGCCCTAGCGTGGCTTTTTGTCCGTCGAACTAGCATACAGATGAGCGGACTTTTCGACCGGACTCGAGTTCCACGGATAGATTTAAAACATGTTTCAAATCTAAAGCCCCTTTCACACGGACGGATAGAATGGTGCTTTTAGCTGTGGATTTTCTAATTTTCTACCACAGCTAAAAGCACACAATGCTTTCCTATGGCCCCATTCACACACTGCGTTTAGCTGCGAATTAGATACATGCGGTTCTGTGCGGATAGAAAAAATAGAATTGCCTGCATCCAGGAGCGATTTAGCACAGCTATCCGCACATAACCACAGGTAATCGCAGTGCACTGTGTCAGCTGCGGATAACAGCGCGGAGCTGCTCATCGGGAAAGGAAAAATCATTTTTCCTTTCCCGATGAGCGACAAGCATGGGGATCCGACTCAGATCCCCACCAATGCCCAGCACTGTTTGGTATGAATCTTGAGGGGGAACTCCACGCCAATTTTAAATAAAAAAACGGCGTGGGTTCCCCCCAGGGGCATACCAGGCCCTTAGGTCTGGTACAGATTTTAAGAGGAACCCCTACGCCGAAAAAATGGTGTGGGGTCCCCCCAAAATCTATACCAGACCCTTATCCGATCACGCAGCCCGGTCGGTCAGGAAAGGGGGTGGGCACGGGCGAGCGCCCCCCCCTCCTGAGCCGTACCAGGCCGCATGCCCTCAACATGGGGGGTGGGTGCTTTGAGGGAGGGGGCGCCCTGCGCCCCCCCACCCCAAAGCACCTTGTCCCCATGTTGATGGGGACAAGGGCCTCTTCCCGACAACCGTGGCCATTGGTTGTCAGGGTCTGCGGGCGGGGGGCTTATCGGAATCCCCCTTTAATAAGGGGGCCCCCAGATCCTGGCCCCCCCCACCCTATGTGAATGAGTATGGGGTACATGCCTTCTTCCCTCTTCTCTTCTTTTCTTCTTCTGATGTTGACACGATGCTCTCTCTGGCTGGAATGCACTCTGGGCGCTCCGCTCTGACTTATATAGGCGGTGAGCCCGTCCCCTTATGCCGTCACAGTCCCTGGGCATGCTGGGACTGTGACGTTTTAGGGGGCATGGTCATCGCCTATATAAGTCAGAGCGGAGCGCCCAGAGTGCATTCCAGCCGGAGAGAGCGTCGTGTCAACATCAGAAGAAGAGAAAAACAGAAGAGAGAAGAGGGAAGAGGGAAGAAGGCAGAAAGCAGCAGACCGGGCTCCTCCGCTATAGCAAAAGAGCGGCAAAAGAGCAGAAGATAGCAGAGGAGCCCGGCAGAAGACCTGGAGAGCGCGAAGAAGAACCGGAGAGACCCCCGAAGTCAGAAGAAGACCCCCGAAGCCGGAAGAAGACCCCCTGAGCTGTCTAATAAATTACTTTAAAAATCCGTGTAGTGTTTTTTTATTGACACTTTTTCCCTAGGTGAATGGGTAGGGGTACCATGTACCCCATACTCATTCACTTAGGGTGGGGGGCTGGGATCTGGGGGCCCCCTTATTAAAGGGGGCTCCCAGATTCCGATAAGCCCCCCGCCCGCAGACCCCGACAACCAATGGCCAGGGTTGCCGGGAAGAGGCCCTTGTCCCCATCAACATGGGGACAAGGTGCTTTGGGGTGGGGGGCCGCAGGGCACCCCCTCCCCCAAAGCATCCACCCCCCATGTTGAGGGCATGCGGCCTAGTATGGCTCAGGAGGGGGGTGCTCGCCCGTGCCCACCCCCTTTCCTGACCAACCGGGCTGTGTGCTCGGATAAGGGTCTGGTATGGATTTTGGGGGGGACCCCATGCCATTTTTTCAGCGTAGGGGTTCCTCTTAAAATCCATACCAGACCTAAGGGTCTGGTATGCCCCTGGGGGGAACCCACGCCGGTTTTTTATTTAAAATTGGTGTGGAGTTCCCCCTCAAGATTCATACCAAACAGTGCGAGTCGACTCCCTGACGGATTGCCATGGAAATGGCAAACCGCAGCCAAACGTGACCGCAGCTAATTGCACTGTGCAAATGCAGCTGATCGCAGTGCCTGGAGTCTTGAACTCCACAGGAAAAAAATCATGCTTTTAACTGCGGCAGAATAGCTGTCCGTGTGAAAGGCACCTTAGTCTGTCCAACTTTTGAGAAAACCAAAGTCCGCTGGAGCCCACACATGATCAAATTGTCTGATGAAATCCCATCCACCAGGCAAAGTCTGCCGTAAAGTCCGACTGTGTGTATGCACACGGTCGGACACTTTTTCCCTAGGTGAATGGGTAGGGGTACCATGTACCCCATACTCATTCACTTAGGGTGGGGGGCTGGGATCTGGGGGCCCCCTTATTAAAGGGGGCTCCCAGATTCCGATAAGCCCCCCCACCCGCAGACCCCGACAACCAATGGCCAGGGTTGTCGGGAAGAGGCCCTTGTCCCCATCAACATGGGGACAAGGTGCTTTGGGGTGGGGGGCCGCAGGGTGCCCCCTCCCCCAAAGCACCCACCCCCCATGTTGAGGGCATGCGACCTAGTACGGCTCAGGAGGGGGGGCGCTCGCCCGTCCCCACCCCCTTTCCTGACTGACCAGGCTGCGTGCTTGGATAAGGGTCTGGTATGGATCTTGGGGGGACCCCACGCTGTTTTTTCAGCGTAGGGGTTCCTCTTAAAATCTGTACCAGACCTAAGGGCCTGGTTTGCCCCTGGGGGGAACCCATGCTGGTTTTTATATAAAATTGGTGTGGAGTTCCCCCTCAAGATTCATACCAAACAGTGCGAGTCGGCTCCCTGTCGGGTTGCCATGGAAATGGCAAACCGCAGCCAAATGCGACCGCAGCTAATTGCACTGTGCAAATGCAGCTGATCGCAGTGCCTGGAGTCTTGAACTCCACAGGAAAAAAATAATGCTTTTAACTGCGGCAGAATAGCCGTCCGTGTGAAAGGTGCATTAGGCTGTCCAACTTTTGAGAAAACCAAAGTCCGCTGGAGCCCACACATGATCGAATTGTCCAATGAAATCCCATCCGCCAGGGAAAAGTCTGCTGTAAAGTCCGACCGTGTGTATGCGGCATTCGTTTTGAATAAAGTGGGGAAAGGTAAGTACCCCTGCCAGGTTTTTATACTCCCTTCCTGTCCTACTGACTACATTTTACCAAACAGAAAGTTGGGGAAATCTCCAACAGCAACACAGTTAGAAATAAGTATGATTTTATGTAATAGAGTAGAGGAAGACTAGAACTCATGTCAGCTTTTTAATTCTGGCTTTGTCCCTGTTGCAGAGTTTTTCTCACTTCCTGTTTGGTGAAATGTTGTCAGGACAGGAAATTTTTATTTTTTTATTTATTTCAGGTACTTATATAGCGCCATCAATTTACACAGTGCTTTACATATACATTGTACATTCACATCAGTCCCTACCCTCAAGGAGCTTACAATCTAAGGTCCCTAACTCACATTCATACATACTAGGGACAATTTAGACAGGATCCAATTAACCTACCAGCATGTCTTTGGAGTGTGGGAGGAATCGGAGTACCCGGAGGAAACCCACACAGGCACAGGGAGAACATGCAAACTCCAGGCAGGTAGTGTCGTGGTTGGGATTCAAACCAGCGACCCTTCTTACTGCTAGGCGAAAGTGCTACTCACTACACCACTGTGCCACCCCTAATGATCCTAATTCTCTCTAATGGAGCAATAAAAACTCTGCAGGAGGTGTAATCCTTCCCCCACTCTCTCCAAAACTGGAAAGAAAAGTTTTTGTCTGACATCCACTTTAAGTCTTCTCTCTGACTTCACTTGCTGCATGCTTTTCCCATGTGAGTGAATCAAAGTATTAGTACAAAAATAGTCAGACAGTCATCAGTTCTAGGAGAATGTCAGCAATGGGAGGAGCAGATTTCTCTCTGTACAGGTTGTGGGTCTTATTTGAACCCTTTGCCAGCCATACAGATGTAATGGAGTACAGGCAGGGCCGGATTAACATAGGGGCTGATGGAGCTGCAGCTCCAGGCCCCTCCCTCAATATAGGCCCATGCCAGTGGCTTATCGATGTGTGCCTTCCTGCAGGAAGAGGAGCCCTCTGTGCTCACATGGAGGAGACAAGTGTTAGTGCAGCCGAGTCCTGTCTCTGTCATGCCTGACTCCTATCACATGATCTGTTACACTCACACAGATCCTCCTCTGTGTCTGGGAGCTGTCTGGGGGAGGGGCGCTGATGTTCTAACCAGCAGGAGCCCGGGAGGAAGGACATCTCCCATGCTGTTATGATAAGGTCAGTACATTTGTTAGGGAGATGTGTAATTATTGTGCTAGGGGACAGACTGCTGCTCCCCCCATGTAATGTGCTCTCTTGTGCCCACCATGTCATGTGCTGTGCATTGCAGTGCCCCCCATGTAATGTGCTGTGTCCAGTATGTCATATGCTGTAAATTGCAGTGCCCTCCATGTAATGTGCAGTGCCCACCATGTCATGTGCTATGCTTTGCTTTGCCCTTCATGTGATGTGCAGTGCCCCCTATGTTGTGCTGTGCCTTGCAGTGCCCACCATGTAATGTGCAGTGCCCACCATGTCATGTGATGTGCCATCCAGTGCCCACCATGTCATGTGCAATGCCCTCCATGTCATGGGCTGTGCCATTCAGTGCCCCCCATGTAATGTGCAGTGCCCACCATATCATGTGCTGTGCCTTGCAATGCCCGCTATGTAATTTGCAGTGCCCTCCATGTCATGTGCTGTGCCATGCAGTGATCCCACCATGTAATGTGCAGTGCCCACCATGTAATGCGCTGTGCCATGCAGTGCCCACCATGTCATGTGCAGTTCCCACCATGTCATGTGCTGTGCTGTGCCCACCCTGCCATTGTGTTGTGCCCAGCATGTAGTATGTTGTGCCCACTGTGTAATGTACTGTGCTGTTCAGCAGTGCCCACCATGTCATATGCAGTTCCTAACATGTAATGTGCAGTTGCATTGCCCACCATGAAATCTGCTGTGCCATGCAGTGCCCACCATGTAATGTGTTGTTCCCACCATGTAATGTGCTGTGCCATGCAGTGCCCCCCATGTAATGTGCTGTGTCCAGTATGTCATATGCTGTACATTGCAGTGCCCTCCATGTAATGTGCAGTGCCCACCATGTCATGTGCTGTAAATTGCAGTGCTCACTATGTAATGTGCAGTGCCCACCATGTCATGTGCTGTGCATTGCATTGCCCTTCATGTGATGTGCAGTGTCCCCTATGTCATGCTGTGCCTTGCAGTGCCCACCATGTAATGTGAAGTGCCCACCATGTAATGTGCAGTGCCCACCATGTCATGTGATGTGCCATGCAGTGCCCACCATGTCATGCACTGTGCCCGTCATGTAATGTGCAGTGCCCATGTCATGTGATGTGCCATCTAGTGCCCACCATGTCGTGTGCAATGCCCACTATGTCATAGGCTGTGCCATTTAGTGCCCCCCATGTAATGTGCAGTGCCCACCATGTCATGTGCTGTGCCTTGCAATGCTCGCTATGTAATTTGCAGTGTCCACCATGTCATGTGCTGTGCCATGCAGTGATCCCACCATGTAATGTGCAGTGCCCACCATGTAATGCGCTGTGCCATGCAGTGCCCACCATGTCATGTGCACTTCCAACCATGTCATGTGCTGTGCTGTGCTCACCTTGCCATGTGTTGTGCCCAGCATGTAGTGTGTTGTTCCCACTGTGTAATGTACTGTGCTATTCAGCAGTGCCCACTATGTCATGTGCAGTTCCTAACATGTAATGTGCAGTTGCATTGACCACCATGAAATCTGCTATGCCATGCAGTGCCCACCATGTAATGTGTTGTGCCCACCATGTAATGTGCTGTGCCCACCATGTAATGCGCTGTGCCCACCACGTCATGTGCTGTGCCATGCAGTGCCCACCATGTAATGTGCTGTACCCACCATGTAATGTACTGTGCCATGCAGTGCCCACTATGTCATGTGCAGTGCCCACCATGTAAATTGCTGTGCAGTGCCCACCATGTCATGTGCTGTGTTGTGCCTACCATGTCATGTGCTGTGTTATGCCCACCATGTCATGTGCTGCACCATGCAGTGCCTACCATCTAATGTGCTGTACTCACCATGTAATGTGCTGTACATTGTCCACCATGGCATGTGCCGTGCAGTACCCACAATGGAATGGGCTGTGTGGGGCTCACCATGTCATGTGCTGTGTCCACCATTTAATGGGCTGTGCTCACAATGTAATGTGCTGTGTCGTGCAGTGCCCACCAATGTGCCCAATGGAATGTGGTGTGCAGGGCTCATCATGTCATGTGTGGTATCCACCATTTAATGTGCTGTGCTCCCAATGTAATGTGCTGTGCTGTGTCGTGCAGTGCCCACCATGTCATGTGGTGTCATGCAGTACCCACCTTGTCATGTGCTGTGCAGTGCCCACCATGCCATGTGCAGTGCCCACCATATAATATGCTGTGCCCACCATATAATGTGCTGTTCAGTGCCCACTTGTAATGTGCAGTGCCCACCATGTAATGTGCTCAGCTGTGCCCGCGATGTCATGTGCTTTGCCCATCATATAAGGTCCTGTGCCCACCGTGTGCATGTGCTGTGTTGTGCCCACCATGCAATGTGCTGTGTTGTGCAGTACCAACCATGTCATGTGCTGTGCCCACCATATAATGAACTGTGCCTACCTTGTAATGTGCTGTATTGGGCAGTGCCAACCGTGTAATGTGCAGTGCCCACCATATAATATGCTGTGCCCACCATATAATGTGCTGTTCAGTGCCCACTTGTAATGTGCAGTGCCCACCATGTAATGTGCTCAGCTGTGCCCACCATTTAATGTGCTGTGCCCACCATATAAGGTCCTGTGCCCACCGTGTGCATGTTCTGTGTTGTGCCCACCATGCAATGTGCTGTGTTGTGCAGTACCAACCATGTCATGTGTGGTGCCCACCATATAATGAACTGTGCCTACCTTGTAATGTGCTGTATTAGGCCGTGCCAACTGTGTAATGTGCTGTGCTTTGCTTACCATTAAATGTGCTGTATCCATGTATCCACCATGTATCACCCCCTCACTCCCACCCCCTCTCTCTTTCACCCCCCTCACCCCCTCTCTCTCTCATCCCCTCTCTTTCACCCTGTTCTCTCTCTCACCCCCTTCACCCCTTACCACCCTCTCTCTCTTTCACCCTCTCTCTATTCCCCTTTTTCTCACCCCCTCTCTCTCATCCCCATCTCTCTCATTCAACGCCTTTCTCTCTCTTTCCCCCTCCCTCTCATCCCCTCTCTTTCAACCCCCCATCTCGCTATCACCCCCCCCTCTCTCTCTCTCTTAACCACTCTCTCACACCCCTCTCTCTCTTTAATTTAAATTTAACAAAAATTGTTTGTGTTTTCATTTTATTTATTTCCATAAAAAGGCCCACCAAAATCCTTAGCACCAGGCCCATGTTGCTCTTAATCTGGCCCTGAGTACAGGATATTCATGATGACAGTTAGGGGGTAAAACAAGCTGATTGGTCCAATAACAGGTGTGATCTGTTTCTGTTCTCATCTGTATTTGTCTTGGTGATCATTATCAGAAAATCAGAAAGTGAGGAGAAATATTCTGAATACTGAGACAGCAAATATAACCTAATGGGGTGTAATCCTTCCCTACTCCATCTAACAACTAAAACATCTTCCTCTATACATAGACTTTAATTAGGTATGATGAGGGGCCAGTACATATCAGGGCCTTATCAGCCTGGCTCTCAGGGGCCAGGATCACACCAATGTGATTTATCATGTGACTTGGGACTTGAAAGTTACATCCCATGTATTTCAATCAGTGTGTTTTCATTTCCACGACTCAAGTCACAGCAACAAAAAAAGAGTTGCTGCACTACATTTGTATGACTTTCAGTGTGACTTGTTCCCATAGACTTCTATGATTGGTGGAATAACAGGTGTGATCTGTTTCTCTTCTCATCTGGATTTGTCTTGGTGAAAATTACAGAAGTATCATCACTATAGATAAGAATGTCACTTTGAAGGATCCTTTATTTACCCCTCACCTCTCCTCCCTGGTCATCCTTTCTGCCCAATACCATCCCCCCATCACATCCCATTCACACCTCAGTGTAATAGAAACACATGTTCCTGCTCACATTTCTTGTGCTTTTTTCACTCCTAAACGCACATCACACATATGGCAGCCCATTTACTTGAATGGACAGCCCTATACACAACAAACACCTCAAGGTAGCTCAAGAACCTTTTTGGTCACACAGCGTCACATTCACTTTGCGCATGTTTCAGAAACGCACATCACGCTTGTCTTGTCTTTATGGCAATTTCTGAAATGTGCGGTAAGTCATGCATTTTTTTGTGTGAGTTGCATGCAAATGTAAATGCAGCCTAATTATTAATGACGCCCCAATCACGGTTATCAGATGTGTGATTTGTTATCCGACAAAATGTTCTACAAACTTTCCAAAATGCACACAGAAAAAAATGTGACACTTCACCTCTGACAATGTTCTGGAGATACTTTGTGACATTTGTTGGGGGAGGGGAGCCCACTCCAGTGAATGGGATGTCCGATGTGCCACGCCATTTACAGCTGAAAAATGTACAAAACAGTGTGAGTGGGAAGATCCATTTCACCTACACTGAGGGGTGAATGGGATGTGATTGGGAGGAAGTTTTTAGGCACCAAGAATGACCAAGGAGGAGAGGTGGGGGGTAAAAAAACCAAACCCTGACCCACCAGAGTCGCACAGGAATGCTTCTTATCAGGGGAAGTCACAGGGAAGTTGCACAGCAAAGTCATGTTGGAAATGATGAGACTTTCATGTCACACAAGTGTGAAGCAGCCAGAGATAAATCCATATTGTAATTGTAATGTGACATAGATGGAGAAGACACATCGCTCCTCTCTCCTGACCTATGGGTGGGATGTACAGAGCAATGCATTGTGGGTAGGTACATACAGATCATCCAATACCAGGGAGGGGGGATGTCAGATTCTGAGGGTCTCAGAGACCCCTGATTGGGATGATGGTGGGTGTGACCCCTCTTGGTGCTTCTGTTTATTGGATACTTTTGGATTGATTTATAAAAATAGTAGAAGTTATTCACTAAGCAAAGTGAAAGTAATGAAATAAATGTAAGTAGTATGTGCTTCAAGCAACCAATCACGTGCTTGCAAAAGATGAATATTCCAAGTGAACACAGGACACGCCCACTCCAGAGTGAGGGGAAGGATTTCCTCCATGCACAGCTGACTTCCTGTCTGGGAACTCCATAGAGAAGTATGGAGATGTGTCCCCTGTCAGGTCTCCTGTGTATTATACATGGAGGATCCATCAGAAATGACACACACAGACTCCTCCTCCCAGCAGATGTATAATATGGAATCTCCCATTCCTGTTCTGTGGGGGAAGGTTTACAGACATATTTGTAGTCAGTCTTCTACAGGAACCATTCTGTGATGTGGATTGTCTATGTATGAATAGTAGAAGATGGATGAGGAAGGTGTACAATGGCCGTGTATTGTCTTTCAGGGGACATCTGGAGGTCATTATTGAGGAGATTTCCTGTGACATGATCTCTCTGTACAATCTGCAGCCATGATGAGGGAAGATATTCTAAATATTCGATTATCCACCAATCCCGTGTCACCATCACTGGGGGAGGGGTCATCTACACAGTGTGTGACTGGCTGTTTGGAAACGGAGGGAAACAGCAGCCAATGAGATGGAGATCTGAAAATGTCACACCCGATTTGTGAATAGAAATGTGTGTCCGGTCAGGACAGCCAATCAGTGATGAGTGTCATCTCAGTGGTGGGATGAGTCGATGACCCCCCTGTAGAACATTCTGGGGTGTCACTAGGATCCGATCTTCTTCTTCCTCCATACTGAGGATGTGTATCAGAGATTTCTGCCATAGTGGAGGATATATATCTGTAGTACTGGCCGTGTCATTATAAAGAGATCTGTGCTGTATATGTACACTCTGTATACACACATCTATCCCTGTACATATCTCCTCCCTATACCATCACCTCCTCCATCATCACATATTACACACATTACTTCCTCTGATCCCGGGTCACATCTTCCTCTTCTCTCTGCAGGGATCCATATTGTACAGGTGATGACTGGCTGTGAGCTGAGAGATGACGGCACCACTGAGGGGTATAATCAGTACGGATATGATGGGAGAGATTTCATGTATCTTGACACACAGAGATGGATCTATATCCCATCCATGATAGAGGCTCAGAAAACGGCACAGATATATAACAGTCTGGAGGAGAAAGTGGGGGAGAGATGGAAGAATTATCTGGAGAATGAATGTATAGAATGGCTGAAGATACACATCAACAATGGGAGAGAAGATCTGGAGAAGAGAGGTGACTACATTATATACATCATATATGTAATATCTACACACCGTATATACACACTACACTATATACATCATATATGTTATATCTACACACTGTATATACACACTACACTATATACATCATATATGTTATATCTACACACCGTATATACACACTACACTATAAACATCATATACAGTATGTTATATCTACACACTGTATATACACACTACACTATATACATCATATATGTCATATCTACACACCGTATATACACACTACACTATATACATCATATATGTTATATCTACACTAGGGATGAGCCGAACACCCCCCTGTTCGGTTCGCACCAGAACATGCGAACAGGAAAAAAAGTTTGTTCGAACACGCGAACACCGTTAAAATCTATGGGACACGAACATGAATAATCAAAAGTGCTAATTTTAAATGCTTTTATGCAAGTTATTGTCATAAAAAGTGTTTGGGGACCCGGGTCCTGCCTCAGGGGACATGGATCAATGCAAAAAAAGTTTTAAAAACGGCAGTTTTTTCAGGAGCAGTGATTTTAATAATGCTTAAAGTCAAACAATAAAAGTGTAATATCCCTTTAAATTTCGCACCCTGGGGGGTTTCTATAGTATGCCTGTAAAGGGGCGCATGTTTCTCGTGTTTAGAACAGTCTGACAGAAAAATGACATTTCAAAGAAAAAAAGTCATTTAAAACTACTCGCGGCTATTGCATTGCCGGTCCGACAATACACATAGAAGTTCATTGATAAAAACGGCATGGGAATTCCCCACAGGGGAACCCCGAAGCACAATTAAAAAAAAAATGACCTGGGGATCCCCCTAAATTCCATACCAGGCCCTTCAGGTCTGGTATGGATATTAAGGGGAACCCCGGCCAAAATTTAAAAAAAAAATGATGTGGGGGTCCCCCTAAATTCCATACCAGACCCTTCAGGTCTGGTATGGATTTTAAGGGGCACCCCATGCCAAAATTAAGAAAAAAAAATGGCGTGGGGTCCCCCCAAAAATCCATACCAGACCCTTATCCGAGCACGCAACCTGGCAGGCCGCAGGAGAAGAGGGGATTAGAGAGCGGCCCCCCTCCTGAACCGTACCAGCCCACATGCCCTCAACATTGGGAGGGTGCTTTGGGGTAGCCCCCCAAAACACCTTGTCCCCATGTTGATGAGGACAAGGGCCTCATCCCCACAACCCTGGCCAGTGGTTGTGGGGGTCTGCGGGCGGGGGGCTTATCGGAATCTGGAAGCCCCCTTTAACAAGGGGACCCCAGATCCCAGCCCCCCTGTGTGAAATGGTAAGGGGATACTTTTACCCCTACCATTTCACTAAAAAACTGTCAAAAATGTTAAAAAGGACAAGAGACAGTTTTTGACAATTCCTTTATTTAAATGCTTCTTCTTTCTTCTATCTTCCTTCATCTTCTTCTTCTGGCTCTTCTGGTTGTTCCTCCGGTGTTCTTGTCCAGCATCTCCTCTGCGGCGTCTTCTATCTTCTTCTCCTCGGGCTGCTCCACACCCATGGCATGGGGGGAGGCTCCCGCTGTTCTCTAAATCTTCTTCTCTTTTTATTCTTCTTCTCTTAATCTTCTTCTCTTCTTCATCTTCTTCTCCGGGCCACTCTGCATCCATGATGGCATGGTGGGAGGCTCCCGCTGTGTGATGCGTCTCCTCTTCTGATGGTTCTTAAATAACGGGGGCGGGGCCACCAGGTGACCCCGCCCCCTCTGATGCACGGTGACTTGACGGGACTTCCCTGTGACATCATGGGGAATGCCACAGGGAAGTCCCGTCATGTCCCATGTGTCAGAGGGGGGCGGGGTCACTGGGTGGCACCGCCCCTGTTATTTAAGAACCGTCAGAAGAGACGCGTTTTTTAGTGAAATGGTAGGGGTACTTTTGTACCCCCTTACCATTTCACACAGGGGGGGCAGGATCTGGGGGTCCCCTTGTTAAAGGGGGCTTCCAGATTCCGATAAGCCCCCCGCCCACAGACCCCCACAACCACCGGCCAGGGTTGTGGAGATGAGGCACTTGTCCTCATCAACATGGGGACAAGGTGTTTTGGGGGCTACCCCAAAGCACCCTCCCAATGTTGAGGGCATGTGGCCTGGTACAGTTCAGGAGGGGGGCACTCTCTCATCCCCCCTCTTTTCCTGCGGCCTGCCAGGTTGCGTGCTTGGATACGGGTCTGGTATGGATTTTTGGGGGGACCCCATGCCTTTTTTTTGGCGCGGGGTTCCCCTTAAAATCCATACCAGACCCTTCAGGTCTGGTATGGAATTTAGGGAGACCCCCACGTCATTTTTTTTTAAATTTTGGCCGGGGTTCCCCTTAATATCCATACCAGACCTGAAGGGCCTGGTATGGAATTTAGGGGGACCCCCACGTCATTTTTTTTTAATTTTGGTTTGGGGTTCCCCTGTGGGGAATTCCCATGCTGTTTTTATCAATGAACTTTTATGTGTATTGTCGGACCGGCAATGCAATAGCCGCGAGTAGTTTTAAATTACTTTTTTTCCTTTGAAATGTCATTTTGCTGTCAGACTGTTCTAAACACGGGAAACATGCACCCCTTTACAGGCATACTATAGACACCCCCCAGGTACAAAATTTAAAGGGATATTACACTTTTATTGTTTGACTTTAAGCATTATTAAAATCACTGCTCCTGAAAAAACTGCAGTTTTTAAAACTTTTTTTGCATTGATCCATGTCCCCTGGGGCAGGACCCAGGTCCCCAAACACTTTTTATGACAATAACTTGCATATAAGCCTTTAAAATGAGCACTTTTGATTTCTCCCATAGATTTTAAAGGTTGTTCCGCAGCATTCGAATTTGCTGCGAACACCCCAAATTGTTCGCTGTTCGGCGAACTTGTGAACAGCCGATGTTCAAGTCGAACATGAGTTCGACTCGAACTCGAAGCTCATCCCTAATCTACACACCGTATATACACACTACACTATATACATCATATATGTTATATCTACATGCCGTATATACACACTACACTATATACATCATATATGTTATATCTACACGCTGTATATACACACTACACTATATACATCATATATGTTATATCTACACGCCGTATATATACACTGCACTATATACATCATATATGTTATATCTACACACCGTATATATACACACTACGCTATATACATCATATATGTTATATCTATACACCATATATATACATCATATATATTATATCTACACACCGTATATATACACTGCACTATATACATCATATATGTTATATCTACACACCGTATATATACACACTACACTATATACATCATATATGTTATACCTACACACCATATATACACTACAGCATATATATTATATCTACACACCGTATATACACACTGCATTATAGACATGTGCAGTCTTTTTCGTTCCAAATCTAAATTCGGACACTTTTTTTTATTATTTTGAAATTCGGATGCATCCGAATTACCAAATTATAATAGTAAAGAATTTAAACTAATCCAAAATAATGATTCAAATTAAAAAAGCGGACATAATTTGAATCGAATTCGAATCGAATTGCAAAAAAAAGAAATCCATTTTCTAAAAGAATACAAATAAATAGAAAATAAAATAATAAAATAATAATAAAAAAAAGAATAGTAAAGAATCGAGTTTAATAGAATATAATGAAATAAAATAGAATATGACCGTCTTCCGAAATTCAAATTTCGAATAGTACAAATTCAAATTTGGACAGATTAGATTAGAATCCAAAACAATGGAAACCAAAATAATAGAAAAGAATAGAATAGAAAATAAGAGGATAGAATAGAAAAGAAATAGAATAAAATAGAATCAATTTGAATAGAATAGATTAGAATGTAATCAAAAACAATAAAATCCAGAATAATAGAATAGAAAATAAGAGAGTAGAAAAGAATAGAATAGAAAAAAAAATAAAACAGAATAGAATAATATAGAAAGAATATATAACCATTTTCTGAAATTCGAATTTCAAATAGAACGAATTCGAAATTTCAATAAAAAAATTAGGAAATAATAGAATAGAAAAGTATAGAATAGAAAAACAATAAAACAGAATAGGATACAAATACAAACAATAAATAATCATCTTCTAAAATTTGAATTTCTAATAGAATTAATTTAAATAGAAAATAATAGAAAATACCAGAATACAATAGAATAGAAAAACAATACAATAAAACCTAATATAATACATATATAACTATCTTCTGAAATTCGTATTTCGAATAGAATGAATTTGAATTTGAATGTAGAATACATAGTAAAGAATAGAATAGAATATAAAATAAGAAAATAGAAAATAGAAAAACAATTAATATAGATTAGAATACCATTGAATATAAATGTTATTTATTCTATTTTATTATATTCTGTTCTATTGTTTCTATATTCTATTATTTTCTATTATCTTTTCAATTCAAATTCATTCATTTGAAATTTGAATTTCAGAAAATGGTTATATATTATATTTTATTCTGTTTTATTGTTTTGCTATTCTATTCTCTTCTATTGTATTATAATTTTCTATTCTGTTCTTTTCTATTCTATTCTAATCTTTTCTATTAAAATTTGAATTCATGGCAGGGCAAAAAGGCTAGATGTGCCTTTAAGAAAATAACTAAATCTATTAATGCGGGAGGAATAGGACATGTCATACTAAAATATTACCACACAGCAGCAATTTTATCACAAGCCAAATTCTGGTTATCTCGCGGACAGTCCCACAGATGGGTAGTATTGGAGGAAGCACAAACACCGGGAAAAAACCTAGCTGACATACTATTGACCTGCATTACCCGACCATATCCACATTCACACATGTCTCCTACAATGGTAGCCACACTAACAGCCTGGAGATCCTTTTTATTATCAGACTTCTCGAGTCAGACAACTAAATCCATACCGGTCACTACTTCTAGTTTTCCACTAACCATCCCAAATTTATATATATCACACTGGATATCCAAAGGTATACTAACACTAGCAGATCTCATGGATGGTCCAACAATCAAATCATTTGCGACACTACAATTAGAATACGGTCTAGCTGACAATGACCATTATAGATATCTACAAATAGCACATTTCTTCCATAAATCTCCCACAACATCTATCAAGGTTCCATGGAGGGTGTATCTTTATCTTACGAATCCCAACACTAACATAAAAGGCATCTCACTCTTCTACAATATACTTAACAACAAGCAAGTGTTCAAAAAGTCTAATAATATCTTGGCGTGGGAACATGATTTAGGTATGTCATTCACTGATGAGTAGGGATGAGCTTCGTGTTCGAGTCGAACCCATGTTCGAGTCGAACATCGGCTGTTCGGTCGTTCGCCGAATTGCGAACGATATGGGCCGTTCGCGCCAAATTCGTGTGGCGCGTCACGGCCCATAATTCACTGCAGCATCGCAGTGCATTGCTGGCTGATGATTGGCCAAGCATGCACTATGACCCGTATGCTTGGCCAATCACAGTGCCGTCTGAACAGAGAGCCGTAATTGGCCAAAGCCAAGGAGACTTTGGCCAATTATGGCTCAGGGGATTTAGTACACGCCCCACACTATATAAGGCCGCCTGCACGGCGGCCCTGTATAGTGTGTTTCCGGCGTTCATTCAGAGAGAGAGAGACAGACAGTGACATTTGCTTTGAGTTAGATAGATTAGGCAGAACAGTCAGTCAGTTTAGCTGCACTTACAGTGTATTGTGTATATATATGCATCCCAGGTGTTGCATATATATATATATATATATATATATATATATATATATATATATATATATACACTGTATTCAGTTTAGCTAGATCCGTTCCTGTTATCTTCCTACTGACAGGCAGGCTTGTCTTGTTACAGTATTTACAGCTACCTGAAGAAAATTACTGGTGTTCTTTTGATCCTATTAGTACCACAGTCAGGCAGCTAGACTATTTAAAGTTAGTGCAGTGTGTCCTGCTCACAGTGTTCAGCTAAACCTACAAGTTGGTGTAGTGAGACCTCTGCACAGTGTTCATCTCAAGCTACAAGTTAGTGCAGTGCGTTTTGCTCACAGTGTTCAGCTAAAACTACAAGTTAGTGCTGTGCGTCCTGCTCACAGTGTTCAGCTAAAACTACAAGTTGGTGTAGTGAGATCTCTGCACAGTGTTCATCTCAAGCTACAAGTTAGTGCAGTGCGTTTTGCTCACAGTGTTCAGCTAAAACTACAAGTTAGTGCTGTGTGTCCTGCTCACAGTGTTCAGCTAAAACTACAAGTTGGTGTAGTGAGACCTCTGCACAGTGTTCATCTCAAGCTACAAGTTAGTGCAGTGCATTTTGCTCACAGTGTTCAGCTAAAACTACAAGTTAGTGCTGTGCATCCTGCTCACAGTGTTCAGCTAAAACTACAAGTTGGTGTAGTGAGACCTCTGCACAGTGTTCATCTCAAGCTACAAGTTAGTGCAGTGCATCCAGCTCACAGTGTTCAGCTAAAACTACAAGTTAGTGCTGTGCGTCCTGCTCACAGTGTTCAGCTAAACCTACAAGTTGGTGTAGTGAGACCTCTGCACAGTGTTCATCTAAAGCTACAAGTTAGTGCAGTGCGTTTTGCTCACAGTGTTCAGCTAAAACTATAAATTAGTGCAGTGCATCCTGCTCACAGTGTTCAGCTAAAACTACAAGTTGGTGTAGTGAGACCTCTGCACAGTGTTCATCTAAAGCTACAAGTTAGTGCAGTGCGTTTTGCTCACAGTGTTCAGCTAAAACTACAAGTTAGTGCTGTGCGTCCTGCTCACAGTGTTCATCTAAAACTACAAGTTGGTGTAGTGAGACCTCTGCACAGTGTTCATCTCAAGCTACAAGTTAGTGCAGTGCATCCTGCTCACAGTGTTCAGCTAAAACTACAAGTTAGTGCTGTGCGTCCTGCTCACAGTGTTCAGCTAAACCTACAAGTTGGTGTAGTGAGACCTCTGCACAGTGTTCATCTAAAGCTACAAGTTAGTGCAGTGCGTTTTTCTCACAGTGTTCAGCTAAAACTATAAGTTAGTGCAGTGCATCCTGCTCACAGTGTTCAGCTAAAACTACAAGTTGGTGTAGTGAGACCTCTGCACAGTGTTCATCTCAAGCTACAAGTTAGTGCAGTGCGTTTTGCTCACAGTGTTCAGCTAAAACTACAAGTTAGTGCTGTGTGTCCTGCTCACAGTGTTCAGCTAAAACTACAAGTTGGTGTAGTGAGACCTCTGCACAGTGTTCATCTCAAGCTACAAGTTAGTGCAGTGCGTCCTGCTCACAGTGTTTAGCTAAAACTATAAGTTAGTGCAGTGCGTCCTGCCCACAGTGTTCAGCTAAAACTACAAGTTGGTGTAGTGAGACCTCTGCACAGTGTTCATCTCAAGCTACAAGTTAGTGCAGTGCATCCTGCTCACAGTGTTTAGCTAAAACTATAAGTTAGTGCTGTGCATCCTGCTCACAGTGTTCAGCTAAAACTACAAGTTAGTGCTGTGCGTCCTGCTCACAGTGTTCAGCTAAACCTACAAGTTGGTGTAGTGAGACCTCTGCACAGTGTTCATCTCAAGCTACAAGTTAGTGCAGTGCGTCCTGCTCACAGTGTTTAGCTAAAACTATAAGTTAGTGCAGTGCGTCCTGCTCACAGTGTTCAGCTAGATCCGTTCCTGTTATCTTCTTACTGACAGGCAGGCTTGTCTTGTTACAGTATTTACAGCTACCTGAATAAAGTTGCTGGTGTTATTTTGATCCTATTAGTACCACAGTCAGGCATCTAGACTATTTACAGTTAGTGCAGTGCGTCCTGCTCACAGTGTTCAGCTAAAACTACAAGTTATTTTTTTGCGAGCTCTGCACAGTGTTCAGCTAAAGCTACCTGTAGAAGGTTGGTGGTGTTCTCATACTACAGGCAGGCAGTTGATTTTGCTAGCTGCAGTATCAATATATATATATATATATATATATATATATATATATATATATATATCCCAGCTTAGTGCAGCTACAGGCCATTAGTATGTCTGGAAGGCCAAGAAGGAGAGGCAGACAGTCACAAGCCAATAAGAGAGGGCAAGCAGGCTCTGTGTCTAGTGCTGGTCGTGGAGACAGTGCATCCTCATCAGCACGTGGCCTTGGGACACGCTTGGCCTTTTTTTTGGCAGCTGGCCGTGTTGAGCCACAACATGCGGAAGACTTGGTCGAGTGGATGACCAAGCCGTCTTCATCCTCCTCATCCCCTCTCACCCATGCCCAGGGTACTTTGTCTGGCAAAGCAGCGGCCTCTTCCCTTGGCTCAATGTCATCAGTGACTCCTTCCCTAGCCCCACCATGTCCTCCTGAGGAGTCCCTCGAACTGTTTGACCACAGTGTTCGGTACATGCTCCAGGAGGATGCCCAGCATTTGGAAGGCTCTGATGATTATACTGAGCTCGATGAGGGCAGTAACATGAGCACGGACAGAGGGGGTGCCCAAGAAGGACAGCAATCTGGCAGTCATGCTCCCCCTGCTGCAGCATACTGCCAGGTTTGCTCCAGTGATGAGGAGGGAGGGGATGATGAGGTCACTTACTCAACGTGGGTGCCTGGTAGGAGAGAGGAGGAGGAGGCGGCACATCACCAACGAGGCAGGATGCCCTCCAGGAGCCAGCCTAAGGGCAGCACATTGACTGCATCACACCCCAAAGCTCCACATGTGCAGGGCGCTGCAGTCTCTGCGCGTTATTCAAAAAGTTCTTTGGTGTGGGCCTTTTTTGAGACGAGTGCATCAGATCGCACCGCTGCTATTTGCAACATATGTCTCAAGCCTATCTCGCGTGGCCAAAACATCTCCCGCTTGGGTACCAAATGCTTGACCAGACATATGTTGACCTGCCATGCAGTTCGTTGGCAAGCGTATCTAAAAGTCCCACACCAAAGAACAAAGAGGACCTCTCCTTGCTCCTCATCAGCTGAGATTTCCAACCCCACTAGACCTTCAGTCCTCTCTGAGACCTGCACTGAGAGGAATGAAGGTGTAGAATTAGGTGTGTCACAGCCAAGTACTTGTGGGCAATCTGCTTTTGGTACACCGAAGTCAGATTGTACCAGGCAAATTTCTCTGCCCCAGCTGCTGCACCGCCGAAAGAAGTTTGCTCCCAGCCATCCACATGCCCAGAGGTTGAATGCTAGCTTGGCAAAATTGCTAGCACTTCAACTGCTGCCTTTTCATTTGGTAGACTCTGCCCCCTTCCGTGAGTTTGTGGAATGTGCGGTTCCTCAGTGGCAGGTACCCAAACGCCACTTTTTCTCACGGAAGGCGATTCCGGGTCTCTACCGGCATGTGGAAGGCAATGTCCATGCCTCGCTGGACAGGGCGGTCAGCGGTAAGGTGCATATTACCGCTGACTCATGGTCCAGCAGGCATGGACAGGGACGTTACCTAAGTTTCACCGCGCATTGGGTGACTCTGCTGGCAGCTGGGAAGGATGCAGGACAAGGTGCAGTAGTGTTGGAGGTTGTTCCGCCACCACGCCTCCAAAATGCTAATGATTGTGATACACCTCTCTCCTCCACCCCTCTTCTTCTTCCTCCATGGCCTCTTCCTGTGCTTTGTCCTCGGAACGAGCGGTGCTCCGTAGTCGTTCAAGGTGCTACGCAAGTACGGAGGCCAAAAGATGCCATGCGGTGCTTGAGCTGGTGTGCTTGGGGGACAGGAGCCACACTGGGGCAGAGGTTCTGTCAGCTCTGCAGGGGCAGGTTCAGAGGTGGTTGACGCCACGCCAACTTAAGGCAGGAATGGTGGTTTGCGACAATGGCACCAACCTCCTCTCTGCCCTCCGACAGGGACAAATGACCCATGTGCCCTGTTTGGCTCACGTCCTTAACTTGGTGGTGCAGCGGTTCTTGGGCAGGTACCCGGGCTTACAGGATGTCCTGAGGCAGGACAGGAAAGTCTGTGTGCATTTCCGCCGGTCATATAATGCCAGTGCTCGGCTGACAGACCTCCAAAAGGAGTTTAACCTGCCCAAGAACCGCCTAATCTGTGACATGCCCACCAGGTGGAACTCAACGTTGGCCATGCTGCAGCAGCTGCACACACAGCAGAGGGCCATCAATGAGTACCTGTGCGACTATGGCACCAGGACAGGGTCAGGGGAGCTTGTTTTTTTTTCCCCATGCCAGTGGGCCATGATCAGGGATGCATGCACTGTCCTGTCACCATTTGAGGAGGCCACAAGGATGGTGAGCAGTGACAGTGCATGCATCAGTGACACTGTCCCCCTTGTCCACCTGTTGGAGCACACGCTGCGTGGAATAATGGACAGGGCACTTGAGGCAGAACAGAGGCAGGAAGAGGAGGACTTCCTTAGCTCTCAAGGCCCCCTTTATCCAGACAGTGTTCCTGCGTGCCCGCCGATCACACAGGAAGAGGACGAGGAGAAGGAGGAGGAGGAAGATTGTGTCAGTATGGAGGTGGAGCCTGGCACTCAGCATCAGCAGCAGTCTTTAAGGGATCAGTCCCAAGAAACACACGGACTTGTACGTGGCTGGGAGGAGGTGGCTGCGGACCATGTCGTCCTTAGTGACCCAGAGGACTCCGGACCGAATGCCTCAGCAAACCTACGCTGCATGGCCTCCCTGATCCTGCAAAGCCTGGGTAAGGATCCTCGTATTCGTGGTATCAAGGAGAAGGACCAATACTGGCTGGCAACCCTCCTTGATCCACGTTACAAGGGTAAGGTTGTGGACCTTATCTTGCCATCGCAGAGGGAGCAGAGGATGAAACATCTTCGGGAGGCCTTGCAGAAAGGTCTGTGCAACGCGTTCCCAGAGACTGGGAGGTTACAAACTCCTGTTTCTGGACAACGTGTTGCTGAGGCTTCGGTCAGTCAAAGAAGAAGCGGTGGAGAAGGTGGCCGTCTGGCCAATGCGTTCAGACAATTTTTTGGTCCGCAGCCCCAAGGTATGATCGGTTCCAGCAAGCATTGCCAGCGTCTGTTTTACATGGTGCAGGAATACCTAGGGGCAAGATCAGATTTGGACACCTATCCCACCGAAAATCCTCTGGGTTACTGGGTCTTGAGGATGGATCACTGGCCAGAGCTTGCACAGTATGCAATTGAGCTACTGGCCTGTCCTGCATCCAGCGTTCTTTTGGAACGCACATTCAGTGCTGCTGGAGGCATGGTAACCGATCACAGGGTGCGTCTGTCCACCGACACGGTTGATTGACTGACCTTCATAAAAATGAATCAGTCTTGGATCACCACCAGCTACCAAGCATCTGATGCTGATGTAACCGAATAATTTTTTTTGAAATCTCAGATCCCTTCAAAGACTGCCTATGCTGATGCTGAGTGACTATCCCTGAGTAATTATCCTCTTCCTCCTCAATGATCACGCTGATAGCTTGTAAGAACATTTTTGGTTCTGGGCGCCACCACCAGTGCCTAAGGCCCAATTTTTAAGCCCCTGTTTAACAGGGGCGTGTAATTACAATTTTTGATGCAATACTTTGCAGCAGGGCTCGTTCCTGTGTTCCAACTAGAGTGTCTGTGAGGGGTTGCAATGTTGTGGCACCAGCACAAGTGCCTAAGGCCCATTTTTTCTGCCCCTGTTCAACAGGGGCGTGTAATTACAATTTTTGATGCAATACTTTGCAGCAGGGCTCGTTCCTGCATTCCAACTAGTGTCTGTGAGGGGTTGCAGTGTTGTGGCACCAGCACCAGTGCCTAAGGCCCAATTTTTCTGCCCCTGTTCAACAGGGGCGTGTAATTACAATTTTTGATGCAATACTTTGCAGCAGGGCTCGTTCCTGCGTTCCAACTAGAGTGTCTGTGAGGGGTTGCAGTGTTGTGGCACCAGCACCAGTGCCTAAGGCCCAATTTTTCTGCCCCTGTTTAACAGGGGCGTGTAATTACAATTTTTGATGCAATACTTTGCAACAGGGCTCGTTCCTGCGTACCAACTAGAGTATCTGTGAGGGGTTGCAGTGTTGTGGCACCAGCACCAGTGCCTAAGGCCTAATTTTTCAGCTCCTGCTCAACAGGGGCATGTAATTACAATTCTTGATCTAATATTTCACAGCAGGGCCCATTTCTGCACCCACCAAGAGCGAGTGAGGACTTACAGTGTTGTGGCACCAGCACCACCACCACCACCACCAAAGGCCCAGTTTTTCTGCCCCTGTTCAACAGGGCATGTAATTACAATTCTTGATCCAATATTTCACAGCAGGGCCCTGTGAGGGCTTACAGTGTTGTGGCCACAGCAACACCTAAGGCCCAAATTTCTGCTGAGTATATAGGGCAGGCCCCTACTTTCAAACATCTAACTTACAAATGACTCCTACTTGCAAACGGAAGGAGACAACAGGAAGTGAGATGAAATCTACCCCTAGGAAGGGAAATTCTCTCCTGTAAGAGTTAATATGGGAAAAAAATTTCTCCTTTCCACTGATGCTTTCCAATCCTTGTTCCACAAAAAAACCCAAATTTTCAAAAAACATTTGTCATTGGGACAAAAGTGACGTGAAATCTTCTGAAGAGGAGGAAAGACAGCAAAACAAATGTCACAGGGGTGATAACCCTTCCCTATGTTTTCCAAAAAGCTCAAAAAAGATTTTTTGGCTGGAGCTAAACACGTTAAAAATGTACCCGTTCAAAATTACAAACAGATTCTACCTAACAACAAACCTACAGTCCCTGTCTTGTTTGCACCGCCTGTATACTGCTGTTCAGAGTATATAGGGCCTGGTGGCCCCACACCTTTCCTTATTTTAATTTGGGTGCGGGGTTCCCCTTAATATCCATACAAGACCCAAAGGGCCTGGTAATGGACTGGGGGGTACCCATGCCGTTTGTCTCACTGATTTTCATCCATATTGCCAGGACCCGACATTACATTAAACCCGCAAGCAGTTTTAAATGAGATTTTTTCCTTTAAAAATGACATTTGGTGCAGGGACTGTTCTAAACACGGGAAACACGCGTCACTTTACAGGCATACTATAGACACCCTCCAGGTACAATATTTAAAGGAATATTTCACTTTTTTTTTTACTTTAAGCATCATTAAAATCACTGCTCCCGAAAAAACGGCCGTTTTTAAAAGTTTTTTTTGCATTGATACTTGTCCCCTGGGGTAGGACCTAGATCCCCAAACCCTTTTTAGGACAATACCATGCAAATTAGCCTTTAAAATTAGCACTTTTGATTTCGAACGTTCGAGTCCCATAGACAACAATGGGGTTCTAACGTTCGTGCGAATTTTCGGTCCGTTCGCAGGTTCTGGTGCGAACCGAACCTGGGGGTGTTCGGCTCATCCCTACTGATGAGCAATGGCAAAAAGCCCTTCACAATACTTTTGTCGCAGCTAAATGTGTTAAATTATGGGAGACAACTCACAAAATAATGCTAAGATGGTACTTAACTCCACACCGAATATCCAAATTTGTGAAACAGGCCTCTCCTTTGTGCTGGAGAGCTTGCGGATATAGAGGTACATTACACCACATACTATGGGAATGCCCGACTCTCCATAAGGTTTGGCAAAAGGTATTCAACCTGATATCAGAAATAGCAGGTTCATTAGTTACACCAGAAGCAGCTATAGCAGTTCTTTCATTAAGAATAGAAAACATACTAGCTAATACCAGAACCATAGTCACTCACATATTATTGAGTACGAGACTTGCTATATTAAGACGATGGAAAGACTTTACACCCCCCTCATTTAAGGAAACAGTAGAGGTGACCAATACCCACGCTACATACAAGCTTATGTTTGCTGCAGCTCACAGTAACTACCAAAAGTCAAAATTCAAGTGGCTTAAATGGTCTGAATGGTAAACACATAATCATAAAGACACAACTTCAGTATCCTGATTATTTGCAATACAGGTTATACAGTACGATACACTGCTGCATATTCTTTGTTTCTTTATTTCTTTATTTGGTTTTTTATTTTAGTGCTCAGTTTCTTTAGCTCACAGTTTTCATTGTTACTTAAATTACCCTTATTATGTTTAAAATAAACAGGTAAACATACCTAGTGATTGGGTAATGTGTCCTAGCACTAGTTTCGTTAAGTTGCGCACCGCCTGTATAAAATATCTGATACAGAACAATTAGTCGCTAAACAGTTCACCAGCTCTAACAACTGATTGGTTATTACACGCATATTTTATACTTATTGTATATTATTATATGCATATGTTGACTATGTGATAACAAAGGTGTCTGTAACTTCTTTAATGTTTTCAAACCAATAAAAACTTATTGAAATTAAAAATTTGAATTCATTGTCTTCGAAATTGGAATTCATTCTATTCTAAATTTGAATTTCTGAAGATGGCTATTATTTCTTTCTATTATATTCTATTATTTTCTATAGTTTTTCTATCTTATTGTTTATGCTATAGTATTCTTATTTTTTATTCTATTATTTTCTATTTTATTCTATTCAAATTCATTCTATATGAAATTTGAATTTCGGAAGATGGTTATATTGTGTAATTATAACCATCTTCCGAAATTCAAATTTTGTATAGAATATATTCAAACTTGAATAGAAAATAATAGAATAAAAAATAACAGAATACAATACAATAGAATAAAATATACTATGTATGTATAACCATCTTCTGAAATTCGAATAGAAAAGATTTGAATAGAATAAAAAATAATAGAATAAAAAATAAGAGAATACTATAGAATAAAAAAGAATAAAATAGAAAAACAATAGCAAATAATAGAATGAAATGGAATATATTATATAACCATATTCTGAAATTCAAATTTTGAATAGAATGAATTCCAATTTCGAACAGAATGAATTTGAATAGAAAAGAGTAGAATAGAATAGAAAAACAATAGAACAGAATAAAATATAATATACCAGTATTAGCCATCTTCAAATTTGGAACAGAATTAATTTGAATCAAGAAGGTTAGATTAGAATAGAATATAAAATAATAGAATAAAAAATAAGAGAATAGAATAGAATAAAATATAATATGTATATATAACCATCTTCTGAAATTCAAATTTTGTATAGAATGAATTAGAATAGAAAAGATTTGAATATAATAGAATAAAAAATTAGAGAATACTATAGAATAAAAAAGAGTAGAATAGAAAAAAAATAGAAAATAGAAAGAATATAATATATAACCATCTTCTGAAATTTGAATTTAGAATAGAATGAATTCCAATTTCAAACAGAATGAATTGAATATAGAAGATTAGAATTGAATAGAAAATAATAGAAAGAATAGAATATAAAACCAAAAGAACAGAATAGAATTATATATATATATATATATATATATATATATATATATATATATATATATATATATATATATATATATATATATATATATATATATATATATATATATATATATATATATATATATAATTATTTATTTATTTATTTCTATATCTTCTCTTTTTTCAAATTCATCTATTCTTCTTTTTTATTCTATTATTTTCTATTCTATTCTAATCTTTCTATTCTATTCTATTCGAATTTCTGAAGTTGGTTATTTATTTATATATATATATATATATATATATATATATATATATATATATATATATATATATAAGCATCTTCCGAAATTCAAATTTTGTATAGAATTAATTCAAATTTGAAAAGAAAAGATTAGAATAGAATATGAAATAGAATAAAAAATAAGAGAATACAATAAAATATAATATGTGTATATATAACCATCTTCTGAAATTCGAATTTCGTATAGAATGAATTTGAATAGAAAAGATTAGAATAGAAAATAATAGAATAAAAAATAAGAAAATACAATAGAATAAAGAATAGAATAGAAAAACAATAGAAAATAATAGAATAAAATAGAATATAATATATAACCATCTTCCGAAAAATGGAATTTCGAATAGAATGAATTCCAATTTCGAACATAATGAATTTGAATTCAAATAGAAAAGATTAGATTAGAATAGTAAATATTAGAAAAGAATAGCATAAAAAAATAGACTAGAATAAAAAGAATTATATATATATATAATTTTTATTCTATTCTATTGTTTTTCTATGCTATTCTTTTCTATTCTATTCTAATCTTTTCTATTCAAATTCATTCTATACAAATTCAAATTTCGGAATATGGTTATGTATACACATATTCTATTTTATTCCAGGGCTTGACAAATTTGCTTGGAATCTAGGAGCCAGCTAAAAAAGTTAGGAGCCAGGTTTTTTTTAAACGACTGACAAAACTTTATTTTAAAAATAAAAAATAACCAATCTTAAATTTACACAGAAAGATCGCCCCGCTAGCGGCCCAATAGCGCTGCTAAAATGACGATAAAGCGGCGCTAAAAATAGCGCCACTTTACTGCCGACGCCCCCCCATGGGCTCGGTGTGAAAGGGCTCTAAGGGTCCGATCAGGTCTGCCTGAAAAACTGACAGGTGAACCTGATCAGACAGCCCGTGTGAAAGGGGCTAAGCTGGGAGATGACAAATAAATTCATTTTAATTAAGAAAAAATGAAACAGTTTTTACTTAAAAAAATAAAAATAAAAGATATAAAAAAAAAAAAGGCTATCCCCACATTCACCACTAGGCAAAATGCGCCAGATGATGCCCACAATCACTTCCTTCTCTTCTCCACTTTGGGAAGGAGATGAGCGGGCAGTGAAAACAAGCAGGGGAAGCTCCATTAGCATTGCATTAGCATTGCTGGTTGTGTTGTCATACCAACGGCCACCACAAGATGGCCCCAGATTCCAGAAGGACTGCAGAAGGCCGCAAAGCTGTGGTCTCAATTACTGTCTGGCGCGGCCCCATGAGATCGCATGGGGGGGTCGAGGTCCGCACGGAGACAGGATATCCCAAGTGTACCGCGCCAGGTCGCTAATTCTAGTCGCAAATGCAACCTGGAGCCCGGGGTTTGTCGAGCCCTGTTTTATTCTATTCTGTTCTATTGTATTCTCTTATTTTTTATTTTATTACCGTATTAATCGGCGTATAACATGCACCCCAAGTTTAGGAGGGAATTTTAAGGAAAAAAACTTTTTAAGGAAAAAACTTACATTTAAATGCCTATCAATGCAGCCTTATCAGTGTCCATCTGCAGCCTTGTCAGATCATTTGCAGCCTTATCAGTGTCATTTGCAACTTTGTCAGATCATTTGCAGCCTTGCCATTGTCCATCTGCAGCCTTATCAGATCATTTGCAGTTTAAATATGGTGCCGCTGCTGAGATACACAGAGCCGTCCTCGGCTCTGCTCGCAGTCCCACCCACACCTGTGTTATGTCCATCACAGGGCGGGACTGGGCATGACTGTGAGCGGAGCCAAGAAGAGCCGATATACATACATAGCTGAGTGTACTCGGCTAGCTCCGCTCATAGTCACATCCAGTCCCTGTGTTATGTCCATCATAGGGTGAGACTGGGCGTGACTGTGAGCAGAGCTAGCCGAGCCTAGCCGACTACACTCGGTTATGTATGTATATCGGTGGCCGGTGCTCGCTCCATTCACAATCAGCGGGGGATCGGTGTATAACACGCACACACAATTTTTCCCTGATTTTAAGGGGAAAAAAGTGCGTGTTATACGCTGATAAATACAGTATTTTATATTCTATTCTATCTTTTCTATTCAAATTTTAATTAATTCTATACAAAATTCTGTTCTATTGTTTTTCTATTCTAATCTTTTCTCTTCAAATTTGAATTCATTATGTTCAAAATTTCGAAAATTCTATTCGAAATTCCATTTTTCGGAACATGGTTATATATTATATTCTTTCTATTTTATTCTATTATGTTCTATTGTTTTTCTATTCTATTATTTTCTATTTTATTTTTTTTATTCAAATTGAATTCATTCTGTTCGTAAATTGGATTTCATTCTATTTGAATTTTGGAAGGTCTATATTATATTCTATTCTGTTCTTGTTTTTCTATTCTATTTTCTTTTCTATTTAACATAAATAAAGCAATTGTATGATTTTTTTTTTCGAATTCAAAAACGAATCGAAACAAATTCCGAAAACAAATCTAACGAATGCAACAAATTTAACAAAACTAATTTAGTTAAATAACGAATCGAAACAAAACTATTTTTTTCGTTCTGCACATGTCTACTGCACTATATACATCATATATCTTATATCTACACACCGTATTTACACACTACACTATATACATCATATATGTTATATCTACACACTGTATATACACACTATACTATATACATCATATATGTTATATCTACACACCGTATATACACACTGCACTATATACATCATATATGTTATATCTACACACTACACTATATACATTATATATGTTATATCTACACACCGTATTTACACACTGCACTATATACATCATATATGTTATATCTACAAACTGTATATACACACTATACTATATACATCATATATGTTATATCTACACACCGTATATACACACTACACTATATACATCATATATATTATATCTACACACCGTATATACAAACTACACTATATACATCATATATGTTATATCTACACACCGTATATACACCCTACACTATATACATCATATATGTTATATTTACACACCGTATATACACACTGCACTATATACATCATATATATTATATCTACACATTGTATACACACTGCACTATATAGTGGAAAATTGTTATCAAATACTTACTGTAATTTTCCTTTCCTGGCCCATCCTAACATCAGCACACAATGGGTTAACACATTCTCTGGAACCCACAGGACCACCTCTTCTTAGCTTAATAAGACAGCCCCTCCCAGAACTGAAGTGTTTGATACCCTAGCCTGCGACAGGCCACTAGGGAGGGAGTCCTGTGCTGATGTTAGGATGGGCCAGGAAAGGATAATTACAGTATTTGATAACAATTTTTCATTTTCCTGGCCCACCTCACGCCAGCACACAATGGGATATACCATAGCTGAATAAATGGGTGGGAGAGAACAAATGAAAAGAGACACTGACTGTAACGGGAGGCCTGTGGAACCCAGCTTCCCTTGCAGAGGTTGGGAAACCCCTGTTTCAGCTCCCCATGTACCTCTTATGTGTAAGTCACCCTGTGTCAATTAGGGGCACAGGGTGACCGAGAAAAGAATGGACAACTACTTAATGAACACTGAGAATGTGGTTTGGATTACTTCAAATGGGACAGTAATATTTATCAACAATATCCCTCAAGAAATATATGATAAATTATTCCCACTGTATCAGAATGATGGAACATTGCATGAGCTTTGCCTAAGGCTATTGTAGATAGGAGCTGGACAGTCTGCTACTGGGGTCTCCTGCTATAGTCTGAAGGTGTTCTGTGTTTATACTTATGATACTGTGCATTGAACTTTGAGCTCGATGACGGCAAGTCTGACCTGAAGTGGAGATTTAATTGAGTCACCTAGGTTGGGTTAGAGCGGAGTTCCACCCAAAAATGGAACTTTCGCTTTAAGTGAAGGTGACCCCCTGACATGCCACATTTGGCATGTCATTTTTTTGGGGGAGCGGAAACCATCTTTTTAGAGGGTTCCAGCTCCTACTTCCTCCCAGGGCACTGTGGCGCTGGAAGCAAGTTCACCTCTCTCCCCTCCCTCTCGACAATCATCTGGGACATGTCACAGGTCCCAGATGATTGCCCGGCCAGTCAGCAAGCAGCACAGCTTGCGCATGCGCAGTGCATGCCAAGCTGTGAAGCCACAGCTGGGTGCCCACAGTGACAATGCCAGCACCGCAGAGAGGAGGGGGAGACGAGCGGGGCTTCGTTCCCCCACATCACTGGAACCCTGGGATAGGTCAGTGTCCAATTATTAAAAGTCAGCAGATGCAGTATTTATAGCTGCTGACTTTTTAATTTTTTTTTTAGTTGGAACTCCGCTTTAAATGACAAGTTAATTAGCTCATGTTAATTATGTTGTTGGTTACAGTTTGTATTGCTAGGGTAATATTATCATGAGGGGGTGGAATGTCTTCCTGAGGGGTATATATATACTGTTTGTATGAAAATGGAAAACTTTTATTGAAACTCGATCTATTGTCGGCTAGTGTTGTACAATCGGCTATAATATCTGATAGGGATGAGCCGAACACCGCCCGCTTGGGTTCGCAGCAGAACATGCGAACAGGCAAAAAATGTGTTCGAACATGCGAACACCGTTAAAGTCTATGGGACACGAACATGAAAAATCAAAAGTGCTAATTTTAAAGGCTTATATGCAAGTTATTGTCATAAAAAGTGTTTTGGTACCTGGGTCCTGCCCCAGGGGACATGTATCAATGCAAAAAAAGTTTTAAAAACGGATGTTTTTTAGGAAGCAGTGATTTTAATAATGCTTAAAGTGAAACAATAAAAGTGAAATATTCCTTTAAATTTCGTACCTGGGGGGTGTCTATAGAATGCCTGCAAAGTGGTGTATGTTTCCCATGTTTAGAACAGTCCGAGAGCAAAATGACATTTCTAAAGGAAAAAAAGTAATTTAAAAGTACTCGCGGCTATAATGAATTGTCGGTCCCAGCAATACAGGCATACCCCACTTTTAAGTACACAATGGGGTTTATTTACTAAATCTGGAAAGTGCAAAATCAGGCTCACTTCTGCATAGAAACTAATGAGCTTCTAACTCCAGCTTATTCAATTAAGCTTTGGTAATAAAACCTGGAAACTAATTGGTTTCTATGCAGAAGTGAGCCTGATTTTGCACTTTCCAGCTTTAATAAATAAACCCCATTGTGTACTTAAAAGTGGGGTATACCTGTACACATAAAAGTTCATTGATAAAAACGGCATGGGATTCCCCCAAAGGGGAACCCTGAACCCAAGTTTTAAAAAAATGCGTTGGGGTCCCCCCAAATTCCATACCAGACCCTTATCCAAGCACGCAACCTGGCAGGCTGCAGGAAAAGAGGGGGGAACGAGAGAGCACCCCCCCTCCTGAACTGTACCAGGCCACATGCCCTCAACATGGGGAGGGTGCTTTGGGGTAGCCTCTCCAAAGCACCTTGTCCTCATGTTGATGGGGAGAAGGGCCTCATCCCCACAACCCTTGCCTGGTGGTATTGGGGATCTGGGGGTCCCCTTGTTAACTGTCCCCCCTTGTGGGACAGTTTTATTTATTTTTTTAATAAAGGACTTGTCCCAAGCTGTGTCTTGTGTTTTTTTTACCATTTTCACACATTTTTGTGAAATGATAGGGGTACATTTCACACAGGGGGATCTGGGGGTCCCAGATAAAGGGGGCTAAAGGGGTTAAAGGGGGCTTCCAAATTCCAATAAGCCCCCCACCCACAGACCCCCACAACCACCGGGCAAGGGTTTTGGGGATGAGGCCCTTCTCCCCATCAACATGGGGACAAGGTGCTTTGGGGGGGCTACCCCAAAGCACCCTCCCCATGTTGAGGGCATGTGGCCTGGTACGGTTCAAGAGGGGGCGCTCTCTCATCCCCCCTCTTTTCCTGCGGCCTGCCAGGTTGCGTGCTCAGATAAGGGTCTGGTATGGCTTTTTGGGGGGACCCCACGCCATTTTTTAAAAAAAATGTTGGCGCGGGGTTTCCCCTAATATCCATACCAGACCTGAAGGGCCTGGTATGGAATTTGGAGGGACCCCACGCATTTTTTTTTTTTTTTTAAGCATGGTTCAGGGTTCCCCTGTGGGGGAATCCCATGCCGTTTTTATCAATAAACTTTTATGTGTATTGCCGGGACTGACAATTCATTATAGCTGTGAGTACTTTTAAATGACTTTTTTCCTTTAGAAATGTAATTTTGCTCTCAGACTGTTCTAAACACGGAAAACATGCACCATTTTACAGGCATACTATAGACACCCCCTAGGTACGAAATTTAAGGGAATATTTCACTTTTATTGTTTCACTTCAAGCATTATTAAAATCACTGCTCCTGAAAAAATGGCCGTTTTTAAAACTTTTTTTGCATTGATACATGTCTCCTGGGGCAGGACCCAGGTCCACAAACACTTTTTATGACAATACCATGCATATAAGCCTTTAAAATTAGCACTTTTGATTTCTCCTATAGACTTTTAAAGGGTGCTCCACGGCTTTCAAATTTGCCGCGAACACCCCAAATTGTTCGCTATTCGACGAACAGACAAACAGCCGATGTTCAAGTCGAACACTCGAACATCGGGCTCATCCCTAATATCTGATCTCTGATCTTCAGACTGAAGTAGGCTGTATACTAACAGATGCACCAAACTGGGTGCTGGGAAGGTTCCATTACAAAAGAAAAGCTGCTAACGCCAAAAAGAATTCATCTCTCTTACCCCAAACTTGCTGACCGCATAGTAAGTTTGTAAGGTTGAATGAAGGCCACACAAGACCTTCAAGCTATCTATCTTACATATATCTTCCAAGCAAACCTGGCATAACTGCCCCAAAGGCTGCTACCCCTCTAGTTAAACAAGCTTGCAATTGTTTCAGAGCAGAAAGGCCTACTTCCTGCATGCCAATCTAATCACCCTGATAACCCAACAGTGGATGACTCCTGAGGACCTGATGGCTAAATAAAAAGATTGTCCACTTTCCTCTTATGACCAAGTACACTGTTAGTAACTTGACCATGTGTAAGGAACTGAAGTCTTCCTGCTATGAACTAGGGACTACAGTGATACCAAACTTAATTTGTGAAATGACTCTGGTCGCGAACCAAATTGGTCGTGAACTGAGGCAAATTTTCCCATAGGGTTCAATGTAAATTTGGTTAATTTGTTCTGAACTTTTTTTTATGTTTTTGAACCACAAAAATATCAAAGTACAGTACAGTATGAAGAGAGAAAACACTAACCTTGTTTGAGATGACTTCTTGCCTGGAGGAAGGCGGGTGGGAGGTGGTTATTCTTTAGAGGGAAAGTTCCATAAGGGGAGATCTCCTTCAGGGGTTTCCTCACTTCTTTGTCTCTTAGCCGCAGGCTGTTTTGCTGAAAAATCTGTTCAATATCACTTATCTTTTCCTGCGCTGCATAACCCTCCGTAAATGAGAGACCACGTTATCATTCATCAGATTTATAACTCTGTCCGTTATATTTACAGTGCTTCTCAAAAAAATCATGGTACTCATTCCATTTTCCCATAATCGATTTTATGGCATCACTTATAACCTCCTCCCTGTCTTCCTCCTTCCTCAGTGGAATGCTCCTCAAAAAGCACCTGCTGCTGCTCACTGTGGAATTCAGAAAGTTCTTAAATGGTCAGCTCCTCCTTATGTTCCTCAACAAGCTCCTCTACGTCTGCACCATCGACATCCAGACTCATACTCTTGTCCATGGACACAATCTCCTCCACTACCTCTGCATCAGACCCTTCAAAGTCACGTTCAGTGACACATTCTGGCCACAGTTACCTCCAGGCTGAGTTTAAGGTTCGTGAGTAACCTCTTCCCAGGCTTTGTCAATGAGGGTAATGCAATGGAGAGCATTGGAATGTTTTTTACAGAATTCATTCAGAGTCGAGAACGTCTCTTCAGTGACATTAAAACACCTAGTGAAGAGCACCTTTGTGTACAGCTTTTTTAAGTTGCAGATCACTTGTTGGTCCATGGTCTGCAGAAGAGGTGCTGTGTTGGGGGAAGGAACTTGACCTTTATGAAGTCATACTCAGCGTCCATATCATCCACCAAGGCTGGAGGGTATGCCGGGATATTGTCCATCAGAAGAAGGCACCTTTCAGGCAGTTGGTTGTCAGGAAGATATTTTTTACAGTGGGTGCAAACACCTTGTGCAGACATTCCATGAACAATTGCCTTGTGACCCAAGCTTTCACATTGGCCCTCCACATGACAGGCAGTCTGGCCTTGTTCATGTTCTGTTTCCTGAATGCATGAGGGGTCTGGGAATGGTACACCAGTAGTGGCTTAATCTTCAGATCGGCGCTTGCGTTCGCACACAGCAAAAGGGTCAATCTGTCCTCCATGGGCTTGCTTGTGCCTGGCAGTGCCTTTTCCTCCTGAGTGATATAGGTTCTGTTCAGCATCTTTTTCCAGAAGAGCCATGTTTCATCACAGTTGAACATCTGTTGAGTGATGTATCCTTCTGTCTTCATGAATTCTGCAAATTCTTTCTTGTAGGCTTTTGTACCAGCCTTGTCAGAACTGGAACCTCACCATGTCTTATTACACTGTGGATGCCACTTCTCTTGCGTAATTTTTCAAACCACCCTCTACTGGCTTTAAATTCTTCACTTGCTGCACTTGTAGAGGGGTTTGTTAGCAGTAAATCACTGTGCAAGTTCCTGGATTTTTCACAGATCATAGCTTCACTAGCGCTATCACCTTTCAGCTGTTTTTCATTCAGCCACACTAACAAAGGTTTTTCCACCTCTTCCAGCACTTGTGTCCTCTGCTTGGTTAACCTCGTTACTCCTTTTGCCACATCAGCTCATTTGAATGGCAGCTTTGTTCTTCAAAATAGTTGAGATTGTCAACTTCGCCATCTTGTAC
The DNA here is from genome assembly GCA_037952925.1 of Lithobates clamitans. Classification (NCBI taxonomy): domain Eukaryota; kingdom Metazoa; phylum Chordata; class Amphibia; order Anura; family Ranidae; genus Lithobates; species Lithobates clamitans. The sequence continues at coordinate 3,410,570 of JBBGZY010000810.1, forward strand.
TCTGAGGCCAGATCAGTCACACGAATACCACGGTCATGCTTTTCTATAATTTTCTTCTTCAGCATAATGGTTATTTTCTTTACAATGTTATTCTTTGAATTCCTGCTCTGCACATTCTTGTCACCTTTATTACCACTCTGCGCTTTCTTTTTACTACCATGCATGCTCTGCATATTCTTGTCACCTGCATTTCCACTCTGCACATTCTTGTCACCTTCATTAATGCTCTGCACATTATTGTCACCTTCATTACCGCTCTTCACATTCTTGTCACCTTTATTACTGCGTCGCACTTTCTTTTTACCACCGTGCTTGCTCTTAATTTTCTGTGGAGCCATACTTGATGTCCAGTACAGTACAGTATGTGCTAAAAAGCACACCAAAAAGATTTAAAATACTGTAAGTGTCATACAGTACATGCACAGTACTCTTCTCTGTGACCGCATTCCACCTACAGGAAATCACAACCATGTGTCAGAGCAGGGAAAATGGCTGCAGCTCGTATTCATGAACCAAAGCGGAGTTGGCATACCGAAGCAAATTTTTATGAACCTTTCTGTTCATGAACCAAGTTGTTCGTGAACTGAAGTATCACTGAACTTCCCAGTTTTGCTGGAACCTGGATACCACTTTAAAATTGAACTTTTGGAAATAGACTATAGTGTCCCTATTTCTGGTAAAAAAAGAAAAAGAAAAAAGACACCAAAGGGCCCTTGCAGGAAAGTGTTGCAATCTTCAACATCCTTCTGTCTGAAGTACTTGCAGGCAGAAGAACTAGTTTTACCGTAAGGTACTTCAATAGAAATTAAACCATTGGAGCAAAGGGTGCTCTCAGATGGGTACAAGGATGGGTACAGTGGGTACAAGGATTTCCCTCAAGGTCATATATAGATTGTCACCTGCAAGAAGCATCTGGTCACTGGCTTTTCCACCCATCTGCAGCCTGTGAAAGATAAGGTAGAGATCTGTACCCTAAATGTAGTTGTATGCCAGACCAACCTCTAGCGCTGACTGTATAATGTCCAGGATTAGGGATGAGCCAAACACCCCCCTGTTCGGTTCACACCAGAACATGCAAACAGGAAAAAAGTTTGTTTGAACATGTGAACACCGTTAAAGTCTATGGGACACGAACATGAATAATCAAAAGTGCAAATTTTAAAGGCTTATATGCAAGTTATTGTCATAAAAAGTGTTTGGGGAGCTGGGTCCTTCCCCAGGGGACATGGATCAATGCAAAAAAAGTTTGAAAAATGGCCGTTTTTTCAGGAGCAGTGATTTTAATAATGCTTAAAGTCAAACAATAAAAGTGTAATATCCCTTTAAATTTCGTAGCTGGGGGGTGTCTATAGTATGCCTGTAAAGGGGCGCATGTTTCCCGTGTTTAGAACAGTCTGACAGCAAAATGACATTTCGAAGGAAAAAAACCCATTTAAAACTACTCGCGGCTATTGCATTGCCGACAATACACATAGAAGTTCATTGATAAAAACGGCATGGGAATTCCCCACAGGGGAACCCCGTACCAAAATTTAAAAAAAAAAATGACGTGGGAGTCCTCCTAAATTCCATACCAGGCCCTTCAGGTCTGGTATGGATATTAAGGGGAACCCCGGCCAAAATTTAAAAAAAAATGACGTGGGGTTCCCCCTAAATTCCATACCAGAGGGTCTGGTATGGATTTTAAGGGGAACCCCGCGCCAAAAAAAAAAAAAAAAACGGCGTGGGGTCCCCCCAAAAATCCATACCAGACCCTTATCCAAGCACGCAACCTGGCAGGCCACAGGAAAAGAGGGGGGGATGAGAGTTAAGGGGAACCCCGCGCCAAAAAAAAAAACGGCGTGGGGTCCCCCGAAAAAAAATAGATACCAGACCTTTATCCGAGCACGCAACCTGGCAGGCCGCAGGAAAAGAGGGGGGGACGAGAGTGCGCCCCCATCCTGAACCGTACCAGGCCAAATGCCCTCAACATTGGGAGGGTGCTTTGGGGTAGCCCCCCAAAACACCTTGTCCCCATGTTGATGAGGACAAGGGCCTCATCCCCACAACCCTGGCTGGTGGTTGTGGGGGTCTGCGGGCGGGGGGCTTATCGGAATCTGGAAGCCCCCTTTAACAAGGGGACCCCCAGATCCCGGCCCCCACTGTGTGAAATGGTAAGGGGGTACTTACCCCTACCATTTCACTAAAAAACTGTCAAAAATGTTAAAAATGACAAGAGACAGTTTTTGACAATTCTTTTATATAAATGCGTCTTCTTTCTTCTATCTTCCTTCATCTTCTTTTGGTTCTTCTGGCTCTTCTGGTTCTTCCTCCGGCGTTCTCGTCCAGCATCTCCTCCGCGGCGTCTTCTATCTTCTTCTCCTTGGGCCGCTCCGCACTCATGGCATGGGGGGAGGCTCCCGCTCTTCTCTTCATCTTCTTCTTCTCTTCTTCTCTTCTTCATTTTCTTCTCCAGGCCACTCCGCATCCATGCTGGCATGGAGGGAGGCTCCCGCTGTGTGACGGCGTCTCCTCGTCTGACGGTTCTTAAATAACGGGGCGCGGGGCCACCCGGTGACCCCGCCCCCTCTGACACACGGGACATGACGGGACTTCCCTGTGGCATTCCCCGTGATGTCACAGGGAAGTCCCGTCAAGTCACTGTGCGTCAGAGGGGGGCGGGGTCACCGGGTGGCCCCGCCCCCCTTATTTAAGAACTGTCAGACAAGGAGACGCCGTCACACAGCGGGAGCCTCCCTCCATGCCAGCATGGATGCGGAGCAGCCCAGAGAAGAAAATGAAGAAGAGAAGAGAAGAAAAGAAGAAGAAGAGAAGAGCGGGAGCCTCCCCCCATGCCATGGGTGTGATGTGGCCCGAGGAGAAGAAGATAGAAGATGCCGCAGAGGAGATGCTGGACGAGAACGCTGGAGGAAGAACCAGAAGAGCCAGAAGAACCAGAAGATGAAGGACGATAGAAGAAAGAAGAAGCATTTAAATAAAAGAATTGTCAAAAACTGTCTCTTGTCATTTTTAACATTTTTGACAGTTTTTTAGTGAAATGGTAGGGGTAAGTATCCCTTTACCATTTCACACAGGGGGGGCTGGGATCTGGGGGTCCCCTTGTTAAAGGGGGCTTCCAGATTCCGATAAGCCCCCTGCCCGCAGACCCCCACAACCACCAGTCAGGGTTGTGGGGATGAGGCCCTTGTCCTCATCAACATGGGGACAAGGTGTTTTTGGGGGCTACCCTAAAGCACCCTCCAAATGTTGAGGGCATGTGGCCTGGTACGGTTCAGGAGGGGGGGCACACTCTCGTCCCCCCCTCTTTTCCTGCGGCCTGCCAGGTTGCGTGCTCGGATAAAGGTCTGGTATCTATTTTTGGGGGGACCCCACGCCATTTTTTTTTTTTGGTGCGGGGTTCCCCTTAAAATCCATACCAGACCTGAAGGGTCTGGTATGGAATTTAGGGGGAACCCCACGTCATTTTTTTTTTTAATTTTGGTTCGGGGTTCCCCTGTAGGGAATTCCCATGCCGTTTTTATCAATGAACTTCTATGTGTATTGTCGGCAATGCAATAGCCGCGAGTAGTTTTAAATGGGTGTTTTCCTTCGAAATGTCATTTTGCTGTCAGACTGTTCTAAACATGGGAGACATGCGCCCCTTTACAGGCATACTATAGACACCCCCCAGCTACGAAATTTAAAGGGATATTACACTTTTATTGTTCGACTTTAAGCATTATTAAAATCACTGCTCCTGAAAAAACGGCCGTTTTTAAAACTTTTTTTTTGCATTGATCCATGTCCCCTGGGGCAGGACCCAGGTCCCCAAACACTTTTTATGACAATAACTTGCATATAAGCCTTTAAAATTAGCACTTTTGATTTCTCCCATAGACTTTTAAAGGGTGTTCCGCGGCAGTCGAATTTGCCGCGAACACCCCAAATTGTTTGCTGTTCGGTGAAATTGCGAACAGCCAATGTTCGAGTCGAACATGAGTTCAACTCGAACTCGAAGCTCATCCCTATCCAGGATATTGGCTAGAGCAGGGAACACAGGAGAGAGAGCTTTTGCTGAGCAAACAAAACAAACTTCTTTTATATACTTTCATATGTAACGTTCATGGAAGATCTTCTGGTCACCAAGGTCTAAACAACCTCGGATGACAATCCCTGCACCTCTAGTCTAGCCTATTCCATAGCCAGGCTATTTAAAGTAGCCTCAATGGATTGGGGTGCTGTCACTGACTTGCCATAAAAGTATTAATTTGACCAGAAACGTGTTTGGTGGTACTGATGACATCTGGAGGAGCAGTGAAAGCTAAGGCCTTCTCAGTAGGTGGAAAGGACCTGTATGGCATGGATTTGTTCTGTCCAAATTTTCAGAAGCATCTTTATATTCAAAAGGACACTGGAGAGAGACAAAGATCCAATAGAAAATTCCATGGCAAGGTAAACCTATCTTGTATGGCGGATTCTTTGTATTGGTATCCTGTTTCAAATATCAGAAGTTGTGTTTTCAGTGGAGTCTCCCTAAGAACTACTGCTGGAAAGTCCCATAAGGCCAATATTGATTTGAGGCACTTGTTGAAAAATATTCTGCCTAACCAAACCAATAGTTGATTTTGCTTTCCTGGCAAGAAGACCAACCTTAACTAAGTAAGTAACTAAGTAAGTAACTAAGTAAGTGGTTCTCTGCTCTGCAAAAAGTTTCTTTTCATGATGTAACAGGAAAAGACTTTTGGTGTCCCCTTGTCAGGCAATGTAGGCTACTACTGTCTTGTTATCAATCAACTTTACTCAGGCCCCCTTGAAGAAGATCCTGAAAGGCTTGCAATGCTATAAAAGGCTTCCTTCCATTCAAGATATTTGGGAGTCTGCGCTCCAATGGCCTTGCACTTCTTTCTTCAGATTGTAGACTCCCCAGCCCCAGAGACTGACATTTGGCTTCAGAATCATCCTATCCCCTGGGCTGAGAGGCATGCCCCAAAAGAAGCACAGTGACGATGTCCAAAATACCAGTTCTTGCTGAACTTGTATAGGCACAAAGATTTTCTGATCCATAGACAGCCCAGCTCATAGACTAAAGAAGGCAAATTGAAATGCCCTCATGTGCCACCTGGCCCAAGGTACCACCTCTGCCAACAAGATCTTCAAAAGATTCCTGGGGCTGTGCTAGTTGTGTAAAAGGCAGACACCTGAACTGGAAGGGACATCTGGCCACTGCAAATCTCACATGCCTCTGGTGCTCGGCGTTGATTAGTACATGGAAGTATGAGTCAGCAGGTCAATTGACACTAACTGGTCCTCCTGCTGAACTGTCCCTGTGACTGTCTGCATGGACTCTATCTTGAACCTCTTGGTGTGTCTGAACACATTAGATTCATTCAAACTGAAACAAGCCGGAGGGCTCCTGCCTTAGATACTAGAAAAACTGGGGAGAAAAGCCCCCAGATGATTCTATGTTTTCGGCATCTCTGGCATGATGGCCTTGTAGCAGTATAAATTATTATACCCAATCTTACAAACATTTTCTCTTCTGAGATCTGTTGGTCATAAATTAAATAGATTCAGTGGTCAACTTTGGAATTCTCCATTGTACTCCCACCTAACTGTCTTCTGGACCCACTGGTCTTTGATGATTGTCATTCAAACCCTCCAGAAGGAGGCTACAATCATCTTCACTCAAGCCCCTGGCCCCAACTGGAGGAGATTGGTTGGACACGCCTTCAAAAGACTTACCAGCCATCTTAGCAACTTGCTCTGGACTTGATTTCATGTAAAAAAGTAACTTTGAGGCACCTCCAATGTGATCTGTTAAATCTGCAGCCTGACATATCAGATTTTGCCTCCTGCACCCTTCTGAAGTTCAATATGCTTGAGTGAAAGATGGCAGCCTCCTCTTACTTGTCTGTGGCCACAGTCCAGACTTTTATTTATGTCATTCGCTTAATTGCATTTTTCAGCATTTGGCCAAACAATAACCTCCCATTATAGGAAATGTTGAAGGCTTGTGTAGAAGTTCCACCTGCCCTCCAGTCTTGTAACCACAATGCTCTCATGGCAGTGACTGAGTATGCCAGTGTTTGTACTGGCAATGCAATACTCCCAACACACACGTTCCTGCACGGTTGTATCTTAGATTGGGTGCTGAAATGACCAAGGGCTGGAACCGACTGCAATCATGAGAAGGAAGTGTCACCAGCACACCAGGATCTCCAAAATTGGGTCCAAAACTTTAATCACATAGTATCTAAAAAATAAATAGAAGCGACATTTCGGAGCCACACAGGACCCCTTCATCAGGCGTGTGATGAACTGGGTCTATCAAAACATCCATCCAAAAGTCAGTTGCCAGGTTCAACTCCTCCAGAAACTGTGCCAAATCGTGCAGTTCTCTTGAATTTAAAAAGAAAAAACAATGCAGCGCTATACATAAAAATCAACACAAATGTGACTATCAGCTGTGCAGCATGATAGTAATTAACTAAATATAAAAAATGCAGGAAGCCAAATACAATATTGTATTATTATAGAGAGTCCATGATCATATTAACGACCAATAACGTGAACATTATGGTCATATAAATGTTCAACAAAGGTGAGCAGTATAAATGTAAGATGAGTGAGAGGTATCTCAAGGGTGCTACGTGGTTTCACAGAGGTGGTGTTCCAATACTCAGTATCCACAGCAAAGAATGAATGGAGAAAATACGCTTACCGGAACAGGTGGACACGTTTGCCGTATGACTAGGTGTCATACAGGCTTAAGGATTGATCGATCCAAATAGATGTTTGTTGTAGAGGCGTATAAGGCAGGTTCCACTGGTTCCTTTGTAGCAATGGTAAACGACCTAAAGACATCAGATGTTCTAGGTCTGGTTGTACGCACTTCTCCGACAGGTGTATATAGGAGGAATGCACCTTTCACAAAGCCATCATGGGGACATGGAAAAGGAAAAAAGGCTCCACATAGTGCTTAAATCCAAAGAAGCAGGTTTATTTTAAACCAAATAGGGTAAAAATCCAGATAACAGCAGCCAAAATAAAAGTGATCACAATAAAAAGTAGCGTGGTACCAGGAACAAAAAATCAATCGCAATGCGAATTTAATGCCATTTCTAAACAGTTTATATATTGAAGTTAATGCTATTGCTGGTTGACAGGCAAAACCTGTCACTGTATAGATTCTCTACAAACCTGGTGATAGAAACCAGATCGCCTCAATTCCTGCGTTCAAGATGTGTTTCTGCATGGATGTTTATGATGCTTTCTAATGCGTTCTCAGTGCATTTTGCCATGTTCCAGATGTGTTCCATACAGAAACAATTGGAATCCAAGTTATGCATTCTTGATGCAGAACAAAAAACGTACTGGACTGCATGTGGTGTGAACAAGTCCACCTTTCAAATCCATAGGATCTCTAAAGGCAAATGAGTTTTAAAAAGGCAAAGACACTTGATGCGCCAGACGGTAGAGGGCAGCATTCACCCCTGGAAGTGCAGTGCATAAACATACATCAGCCATCTTAAATGGATAAAGCTTAGAGAACCTGTTACTGTAAATTGGTCTTCTGACAAGGTCTCTGCCACCCTTCATCAACAAGCTCTTTACGCTCTTTTTTGTGTTGCTTGTTGCATATGGATATTTGCAGCACGCTTTCTACTATAGCCGCTTTAATAGGGCTTAGAATTTTGCACAACCGCATCATTGTGAGGCAATTTGTGCAGTGTCATTTCTCTGCCACTGCAGACTGCATGCAGGCCCAAAATGCACCCTGAGCTTAGCGAGGCATTTCCTATCATGCTGACATGATAGTCAGTGCCACATGGAGTGCTTGGGGAGTATGAAAGCCACCCTGTGGGGACTTCGTGGGATGCGGGTTGTCCTGGTCAGGATAAGATGATTGTTGGCGGGACATATGTTTTTTTTGGAGCGTTTGTGTTCAGGGTGTCTGCTCCTAAAATAATGCAAAATGCCCTAATTTGAATATCCTTGAGCACTCTTTTAAAAACTATGTCCCACATTGCCCCTTCTACCTTTGCTAGACTTCTGTGCCACTAACAGGTGTGACGAGCTCATATTTGCACATAATATATGGAGAAAATCATCAAAAAACAGGTACACTGGGTCTTTAAAACCCATCTGCCTTCATCCACTCACTTCAGAAGCAGCAGCAGGTGAGCTCAGGCAACACTTCCAGATGCAGACACAGTCAGAGTGTGAGACAAAACTAGTCAGACTGTCAAACCCACAGAAGTACACAGCATAGCTGGGGAGCCAGGAAAGCACATCCAGAGGCAGACAGGAGACACAGTCAGAATCTGAGGCAAGTCTTTACCTGGCAGAACTGCAGAGAGAAGACGAGAAGCCCTCTGAACTGCAGACCTCCAAGATCATTTATGCCATTGCATGGTGACTGGCAGGTACTATCCTGTGCTGCCCATCTCCCCGCCCCCTGTGACATCATTTGCAGCCACTTTCAGACTGACAATAAAGCCAGGAGAGCAGTGCGGTGAGCTGCAAATAAAAGACAGGAAAATACCCCAAGTGAGAGGCAATGATGAAATTGCAGAGCTTTTATGATACCACACCTGTACAATATCAATGCTGTTTGAGAATCTTTTTGCCCATGGCCTGGCACACAGGGCACACAGTTTTTAGGAGGGTTTACCATCCAACATTCAGGGTCTTCCAACTCCATGAGAGGCTGAACATGGAGGGGTAGGTTTGGCAGGGGATGATATACTGCAGCAAAGAAAGTACTTACAAACTGCAATCAACAGGTGGCCTGGAGCATGACCAAAAAAGAACACTTCTGTTGGGGGAAGTGTTATTTTTTTTTTAGTTAGGAAGAGGTGGTTCTGTGGGGCTCCAGAGGAGGTGTTAACCCGTTGTGTGCTGATGTGAGGTGGGCCAGGAAAGATGTTATATCTATATACCGTATATACACACTACACTACAAACATTATATATGTTATGTCTACACACTGCATATACACCCCTTATATACAGTACAAATACTACAATGTAAAGACATGGCTCTATGTACACAATGCTGTATGTAGTCACAGCACATGGTATATACATCGTACAAACTCAAATGTGACAAATAATTCAAACTGTTTAAACAGAAGTAATTACTCATCAAAGCGGCGCTCCTGTCAAAAAAATTGCATTGACTAGCTAGCATATGTGCATTAACATATACGAACAATAGATACAAAGTATTGAAAAATAGCAAAATAGCAGATGGTGATGAGAAAGCTGTCCGTAGTGGATATAGTTGGTGGACCTAAAATCTGTTGAGTGCACCTTTCACCAAATTCCTCCAAACTGTGCTCCACACACCCCGCTGGGGTTTAAACTCACCAGAATGATGCAATTATCAGGCCTCAATCATCAACAATATCCTGCCATATACACAAATAAAGCCACATTGGAAAGCCTCAGGAATCAGGAAATCCAGCTACTCTTTCAACTCTGCAACTGAGTCCTGCACTGAGCGACAACCATAAACAGTGTGAGGAATAAATAAGAGCAGAAAAAAAGCAGACGTGTTCCTGAGAATCTAGAATAACTGACACAGTCTCGCAGCTTTTTTGAAGATGTATTGAAAACTATCCTTTAAATGAAAGGGTAGCTGGTTTTCCTGATTCCTGAGGCTTTCCAATGTGGCTCTATTCGTGTATATGGCAGGATACTGATGATGATTGAGGCCTGATAATTGCATCATTCTGGTGAGTTTAAACCCCAGCGGGGTGTGTGGAGCACAGTTTGGAGGAACTTGGTGAAGGGTGCACTCGTCAACAGATAATTTTAGGTCCACCAACTATATCCACTACGGACTGCTTTCTCATCACCATTTGCTATTTTTCAATATTTTGTATCTATTGTTTATATATGTTAATGCACATATGCTAGATAGTCAATGTGATTTTTTGACAGGAGCGCCGCTTTGATGAGTATTTATTTCTGTTTAAACAGTTTGAATTATTTGTCATATGTGAGTTTTTTATCCAGTTTTTAAGTGGCTGCTGACCGATACATATGATTATCATATGGCTTTATAACCGATTGCTTTTATTGTTGAAATTTGAAATCCATAGTGCTGAGATAGGAAGAAGTAGGGACTGCTATTAATTTTTTCTTCCTTTTTTAACATATACACCATACACTACAGATATACTGTATAAGGGAATGTGTAAAGTGAGTCTGCGATGTGATGGACATAGATGAGGATAAATGTGCTAAATGCAATGGATAAATACATCTACACTGATATGTTTTTACAGAAGAATCTGCCAGCTAAAAAAATGCTCATATCTGTGTGAATGAGACCTAAATGCCGAATCATGTGCTAACAAAAATTGTATATTTCTTAATATTCCTTGTACATTATTAGGTATTCAAAGTGATCACAGTTTCATCTTATTTATTAATGATATAACTAAACGCAAAATTGTGATTTATTTTTGGATAGAGTTGAGAGGAATTAGGACCCCTGTCAGGTTTTTATTGCTGTCTGTGCCCCCATTAGTGAGATTCCCCCTTGCTATGTGTCCCGGTGACCATTATAACAGAGTTAAAGGGTTACGAAACCCTCATTTTTTTAAAATAACAAACATATCATACTTACCTCCACTGTGCAGTTTGTTTTGCACAGTGTGGCCCCGATCCCCATCTTCTGAGTTCCCCCAGCAGCGCTTGTGGCTCCTCCTTGCATCGGTAAACCCCCTAGGAGAAGCCCTCTCCCTGGGGGTTACCTTGCTGGCATGCTCCCAAGTCCAGCATTTGCATCCATAGACACAGAATGCCGGACTCGGCCCTGCCCCCCCGATGCCGGCGTCATTGGATTTGATTGACAGCAGTGGGAGCCAATGGCTGTGCTGCTATCAATCTATCCAATCAAGAGCTGAGAACCCCGGGCAGAGAGGTCGAGCGTGTCTCCACCGAGGAAAGGAACAGGCTCAGGTGAGTAAAACGGGAGGGGGGCCTAGGGGGCTGGTCAGTGTTAGAAGTTTTTTCACCTTAATGCATAGGATTAACAACCCCTTTAAAGTGAAAGAAAATCCCCAAATTTTGGGTTGTCACCAGAACAAGAATAGAGGAAATCTTCCAATGGGGACACTAGTTCTGGTGACAACCAGGGATGTCCTCACTTTTTTCTTTTGGCTATGGGACAGGAAGTGAAGAAAAATCTCCCCAGAGGTGCACATAGCAAAAACCTCCATTATGCTATCCAAATGAAACAAAAACTTTTGACTTTAGTTCTATTTAAACATTGAAAAATAAACATTCACTTTGCCAAGTGGTCAGCCTCTATACCTTTATAAATGAATCCATTAAACTTTACACACTGCTCTGTATACATCCACCATTATAGGGACATTACCATAATAGGTCGTTTAGGTCAGCCTTGTTCTGGTATTGTTGGGTGCACACAGAGACATTGGGGGTCTGATACAGTGCCTTGAAAAAGTATTCACACCCCTTGCAATTTTCCACATTTTGTCATTTTCCAACCAAAAACGTAAATTTATTTTATTGGGATTTTATGTGATAGACCAACACACAGTGGCACATAATTGTGGAGTGGAAGGAAAATGATAAATGGTTTTCAATTTTTTTTTTACAAATATCTGAAAAGTGTGACACATATTTGTATTCAGCCCCTTTACACTGATACCCATAACTAAAATCGAGTGGAACCAATTGCCTTCAGAAGGCACCTAATCGATAAATAGAGTCCACCTGCGTAATTTAATCTCAGTATAAATACCTTTGAACATCTCACGGAGCGCTGTTCAATCCATCATCTGAAAATGGAAAGAGTATGGCACAACTGAAAACCTACCAAGACATGACCGTCCACCTAAACTGACAGGCCAGGAAAGGAGAGTATTAATCAGAGAAGCAGCCAAGAGGCCCATGGTAACTCTGGAGGAGCTGCAGAGATCCACAGCTCAGGTAGAAGAATCTGTCCACAGGACAACTATTAGTCGTGAACTCCACAAATCTGGCCTTTATGGAAGAGTGGCAAGAAGAAAGCCATTGTTGAAAGAAAGCCATAAGAATGTGGAGGACACGGCAAACATGTGGAAGAAAGTGCTCTGGTCAGATAAGACCAACATTGAACTTTTTGGAATAAAAGCAAAATGCTATGTGTGGCAGAAAACGAACACTGCACATCACACTGAACACACATCCCCTTTGTCAAACATGGTGGTAGCAGCAACATGTTGTGGGAATATTTTCCTTCAGCAAGGACAGGGAAGCTAATCAGAGTTGATGGGAAGATGGATGGAGCCAAACACAGGGCAATCTTATGCCACGTACACACGAGTGGACTTTCCGGCAGACTTGGTCCGAAGGTCCAGAGTCCGCCGGACAATCTGATCATGTGTGGGCTCCAGCGGACTTTTTTTTCTCAAAAGTTTGACGGACTTAGATTTGAAACATGTTTCAAATCTGTCCGACGGACTTGGCTTTCTAGCGTACAAACCGGTCGTCTGTGTGCTAGTCCGATGGACCAAAACTGACGCATGCTCTGAAGCAAGTACAAGACGGAAGCGCTCGGTCTGGTAAAACTAGCCTTCGTATTGAAGCTAGCACATTCCTCTTCTGTGATCTTTTAATACAGCGCTTTTTTTCTTTATAATGTGAGAGGAATGAAGTTGTTTTGCTGCTTATATTCACACAGAGTTCTCACAAACTGCTTTCTTCATGATTTATCCTCATGCCATGACTAATATTATATTTTTTAAAAGCCAGATCTCCAGAAATAAAGTAGAAAATTATTTTTTGGACTCATCTTTATTTTTTTAGATTTAAACAATATCTATTTTACAATGTGTGCTAAATTATACAAAATGTTAGTTTATTTTTTTTTTTGGAGTTTCAAGTTACCACAATAACCTTAATATTTTGTATTGTTTTAATGAACCTGAATGAGGTTGGTGTCCCTTGTTAATTAGACATAGGGGAGTTATTTTCAAAAGGCAAATTCATTTGTCACTACAAGTGCAAATTGTACTTGGAATTGCACTGAAAGAGCATTTGGTGCTGGGGATCCGAGGGGCACATGCAAGGAACCCACCAAAAAAAAACATTTCTCTTGCACATGATTGTATGATAAAATCAGCAGAGCTTCCCCTCATTTCAGATCTTCCCCTCAGAATTACAGCGACTGCACTTCCAACAAGTGCACTTGCAGTGCAATTTATAAAGTGCACTTTGCACTAGTACTTTGCACTTGAATTGCCAAATGATTTAGCCTTTTGTAAATAACCCACATAGTCTTTTTGACCTGTACCTGCCTACTCACAAACCAAATGTCCTTTTTGAATCAAAACACATAGTCAATAATGTAAGGTAAAGGAAATATCCATTTATTTTGGTAAAAAAAGATATGAGGAAGGCAACACTGGAGACACTTTTGGAATGTGTGAAGCCTTTTGTCCCCCAGGACACACATCAAGTTTTTGGACAATAAAATTGGCATCTTGCGACTAGGGAGCACAGTCAGAAGTCAGACCAGACAGAAGCAAGGCAATCACCTTTGACTCTTCCGGGGAGCCTTCCCTGCATGCTGCCCTGCAGCCTTCCCTCCACGCTTCTCTGCAGCCTTCCTTGAAGGCTGTGCCTCTAGTGGTGTACTTGGGGCAGGAGGAGGAGGAGTGGCTTCATCTGCTATATAGGTGGTTTGAGTAAGCTCCCCTCTCAAGCCCTTCTGATATGCTTGAAAAATAAGACCCTCACAGAGGAGGCGTTGCCCCTTTTTTAGTTCCAGCAACTTGGTGGCCATATATGTTCCCTAGGCCTCTTCTGCATTGGGTGGTGTGCTCATGATTTGGCTGGCTTCTCGAATGAGGGCTAGTGATTCCTCCTCAGTTCGGGTCATCTTGCTGGGCCTTTTTGTGGTAATGCGGAGGGGAGGCATCTGACATTCCGTCAGGCTTCTACTGGGCCCAGCCACGGCCTCCTTCTCTCTCCCACTGGGCAAGGCCTCCTCCTCTCTACCTCTGGGCATGGACTCCTCCTGGCTGAGCTCAACCTGTGTAAAAAAAAGGGACATACCGGTAGTTGTAATTTTTGGTTACGCAATCACACACAATTTTCAGCTCATGACTCGCAAATATAATTATAAACAAATAGTAAAGGCTATCTTTTTGACCCCACCATTATTGTAGCTGCTTACCAATATTTTAAGTATATTTTTGGCCACTACTGTCTAGTGATATGTCTGTATATTAATAATTGTGATGAAGTCCTTTTTGGTGAAGCACTTCACAATTTTTTACTTTTACATCATTAATATTTACACAATCCCAAATTCACAAAAAAAGTATACCTGGCTGAAGCTGGCCGCATCCACTTCATCAAGGATGAAAGAGCCCAGTTCTTCCTGGGACTCCTCAGCTGGGGTGGAGGGAAGGGTGGAGGGAAAGCTGGAGGGAAGGGTGGAGGGAAGGGTCAAAAGTGATTGCCTTGCTTCTGTCTGGTCATCCAGAAATCACATTTTTTGGTAGTACCACAGCTTGGGGACATAAACCTGGTCTGCTGCTGCTCCTGATCTGAGGGAATCCTGGATCTTCTTGTGTTCCCGCCTGTACATATTGCGCAAGATACCAATTTTACTGTCCACAAACTTAAGGTCTGCCTGAGGGACTCGAGTCTTCACAAATTCCAAAAGTGTGCCCAGTGTTGCCTTCCTTACATCTCTATTAAAATATAATGGGTGCTTGACCTCCCACAGGTTTCTTTTTTCTTGATACAGATCAATGAAACGTGTCAAAAATTCAGCATCCTTAAAGGGATTCATTTTTGCTGAAAGACAAGACACAAGATAAAAACTGTAATGTCAGTCCAAACTCCCAGTATTATTTTTTGCATAATCTAGGGTACACATATACACATACACACACACACACCAAACACATTCACCAAACACACACTTACGTTTAATCTTACCTTCGTTTCTGACGCTCGCTACTTCCGCTCGGACATTCGTAGACCAGCGGAATAGCCTTATATACACTGCGCATGTGTCATGCTACACCTGCGTCGCCCGCACCTGACGTTCTTTAGTACGATTTGTCCCCGCCCCTTCACTCTTTGTTGCGCAGTGGGAGTATACAGAGAAAGATGGCGGAGAGATTATCTGGAACTAGTGCGGAGGAAAGCCTGGAGCCACAGCCATCCAGATCCAGGAGGAGATATAAGGCCACCAACATGGCCTTTGAAGAGATGGCTGAGATGGTGTCCATATTGAGAAGGGAGGACTATGATGGCAAAAAAGGACCGTACACCCGACCCAATATGCGGAAGGACAAAATAATGGCCTCAGTTGTCACCGCTCTTGACCAAAAATTTAGCATAAAACGGGCTAAAGAACAGTTGAGGAAGAGGTGGTCTGACCTCAAAACTAGGGAGCCTGAACAATATTGGCGAATCAAGAAGCTGCTTAAAAAAAGTAAGTACTTATTGTGTGTTCCTATTGAGGTACTTAACTTGCATGCTGATCCATATGCTTTTCTTTTATACTGCATCATTTGTAAAGACCGTTCTTTTGAAAATACATTTGATACTAAGAAAATGACGTTTGTTTTTCGCCAAATACGATGGTACAGGGTTGGACATACATTTAGGTCTTGATAATTTTGTCGTATTCCAAAAATGTGGTGATGTTGTGTAGATGTGTTTGAAACTAGAAAGCTTCTTCAAAAATGATTCAGTGTAATGTAAAGGACAGGACACAGCAGCTGTTTCCACATCTGGACTCACGAGCACTAGTGTACTATGTGACACCAGATAAAATTTTGGAGGCTATAATACACATAGGGGATAATTGAGGTGTCTGCATCTGTGAAACTTTCATGAAAATGTGTATTGTTTTGCTTTTTTGTCAGAGTGAATTTTAATCCTGTCTTCAAATTTTTTTTTGGAAAAAAAAGGACAATTGTCCCCAACTTCTAACCAACGTTTCATATTCCTTTTTAATGACTGAAATATCACTGTGTTTTAACTATACCTTTTGTTTAATTCTCATAGGGGAGAAAATACTCAGACAACAGTCCGAGGATCCCAGGACCCCCCAAGTCACCAGCCTGAGGCAGCAATTACCCCAAGCCCCAGCCCAAGACCATGCCCACCCAACGAGCTTGAGGAAGGAGAGGTGGAGGAAGTGTGCAATATTTCCACCCCACTAAGTGAGTGACTGACACCCCAGCTTAAGTTAATCTATTTAGGCCTGCATATTTTTAATAATTTTTTTTCAACACATTTTAGGTGATGTTCTGGTTGTGGAAGGCCAAGCGGCAGAGCCATTTAGCACAGACAGTGCACAAAGACTGATTGGGCAGATAATGGTGTGGAATGGCCAAATTGATAGAATGCTTGACCAAATTGACAGCATGAGAAATCGTCTGGACAGCATGCAACAGGAAATGAAGATTATGATTGATGTTTTGGGCAGAATCTAACAACTTTTTGCCTAAAAACATCAATCATGTTCTTCATTTCATTGTCCAGTTTTATTTTTGAAAAATGTTTGAAGTTGTTAAATACTAATCTAAAAATTTTGCAGATGCACACGGTGTGTCATCATGTGCTATCTTCCATCTGGGTTATCTATGTAGATAAAATCAAAATATACTCACTTATAAAAAGATAGTTTTCTCATGAACAGTTCAATGCGTGCAACGGACAGTTGAGATAAGGGATTATATTCCTTTTGGAGTGCACATATCCTGCTGCATAAACTCAGGGTTTTCTCATGAACAGTTCAATGCATGCAACGGACAGTTGAGATAAGGGATAATATTCCTTTTGGAGTGCACATATCCATGGGTAACTTGAACCTTCACCACATCACCACGTGAATCACCCCCTATGGATATAAGCTTACCAGAGGTAAGAAAAAGACAAGCCTTTCATCTCCTCTCTCCCTTAGGTCCGCTCTTCCACTGCCGGCATCACTCAGTCCTCCTCAGTTAGAGTAATGTAGCATCGTGGTAAGCGCACAATACAATCAGAGTTCTGGAAATCCCCCTCTCTGCCCAATCTGATTGTCCAGTGCCCTCCTGGATCAGCATTCCACTCTCACATACATCCCGCCTTTTTCTTGGTCTTCTCCTCTCCTCCTGCCCCTTTGCTCACAGACGTTGGGTCTGTAGTTCTTTTCCAACTTATCTGAATGAAGAAGTCCGGCCTTAATAGCATAACAAATATGCCTGAGTGTATCCTTTGGGATGCGATCCTCGCTGCAGGAACAGTGATGTTAATCCGTAATGTTACGGGGTAAAACCCCTCCCAATAGTTGATGAAATCCACATGCAAAATAATAATTGAGCTTCCAATAGAGTGATAACGTAAATATAAATGGGTTTATTAAAAAATAGCCGCTTACACTGCAGAAAACTTGAATGAGCCAGACGCAAACAGGCAAACAGCGTGACACAATACCCGATACGTCACTTCCGGTCCGCGCTATGTAATCTGGTGCGTCCTATGCGTTATGTCATATCACATGACATCCTCAGGGACTAGGGAAGGGATTTCCTCGTGTGCACTCCAAAAGGAATATTATCCCTTATCTCAACTGTCCGTTGCATGCATTGAACTGTTCATGAGAAAACCCTGAGTTTATGCAGCAGGATATGTGCACTCCAAAAGGAATATAATCCCTTATCTCAACTGTCCGTTGCACGCATTAAACTGTTCATGAGAAAACTCCAAGTTTATGCAGCAGTTACAAGTCTTTTACATTACCGCTGGTATATTATAAGCTATTGCTGGTATTTGTATGATTGATTATTTTGGGACTTTTTTGTGCTCGCGCCACTGCATTGAACTTTTTGTTTTATTATCAATTCTTTTGTATATTTATTTCCTCGTTTATTCGAGAAGTTCAGTGCTATTGTGTACATTAGTCTTTTGAATACTTTAGTTTAATATAATTAGCACTGTTAATACTATCTTTTTATAAGAGAGTATATTTTGATTTTATCTATGTGTTTTCTTTTTATAACAGCAGCTTGTATCTTATGCATATATAGTGGATTTATTTTCACTCTTTCCATCCTTTGAGCGCTAGGACTGGAGTTGTTTATCAACCCTGGTATTTGTTTTATGGGGATATCAATGTAGTTGTTTTGTGTTTGCAACCCCTTCATCAGAATAATGTTAGTTTGTGAGAGGAACAAAGGGATTGCACAAAACATGTCCATTGCTCCCCCATGATGGGAGATGGCACATGTTGACTTGAACCTTTTTTACTCCCAAATTGTGAGCATCTGCATTTTTTTTTTACATGGGTGACATCACCAGCACCATTATTAACATGTTGAACTTTGTAAGTTCATGTTATTTTTTGTTCCTATGTTTTTAAAAACCCTGTTGTCAAGCCTAATTTTGTAAACAATATATATTTTTACAAATATGCCTGAACTAAAAAAAAAAATATATTGTTTCAAAAAAAAAAAAAACATTCAAACAAAATGCACCTTTCAATGTGCACATAGTAAAATGTTTTTACTACTACAATGTGTGTGGCTTATTATTTATCAATAACAGATTGTTATTTTTTTGTGTGGTTACAGTGACAAAGGGCCTTATTAACTAAAGGGAGATGCACTAGGAGACAGACAAAACTAAATGCAAACAATAATGAAAACAAGAGATTTTTTCAATTTTTTTTTATTTTTTTTATAAAAAAGATTAAAGCTCTTGTTGCATTGCAATGGCCCCAGACCATTAAAATAATTGACATATTTGTCACGCACTTTATGGGCGGTATGGGGGGCCAAGCCAATATGGCCACTATCCAGGCCTGTGAGTGGATCTTCACTAAGTCTGGCCTCAGGCCCAATTGATGTAATATATGTGGAGGAATGACATCTTAAAAAATTATGCAGGATGCAGCTAGCCATGATGACATAATTGATCTTGTATTCTGCCAGATTTATTGCCAAGAGGAACAAATGGAACCGGCTGGCCAGAATCCCAAAGGCATTCTCCACAACTCTTCTTGCTCTGGCCAGCCAGTAATTAAATACCCTCCTCTCAGGGGTTAGGACCCTTTGGGGAACGGCCTCATCAAGTGCTCTCTGAGAGCAAATGCTTCATCAGCGATGAAAACTGAGGGGAGTCCATCCATGTTCTGGTCATCAGGTGGCAATCCCAGGCCACCAGTCTGGAGACGCTGGCACAGCTCGGTCTGTGCAAAGACTCCTCCATCAGACATCTGGCGGTTCTTCCCCACATCCACGAAAAAAAAATCCAATTGTGCCGAGACCACCACCATCAAAACTACACTATGGAACCCCTTATAGTTATAGTAATAGGACCCCGAATGGGGTGGTGGCACAATGCGGACATGCTTCCCATCGATCGCCCCTACACAGTTGGGAAAGTCCAAATGGTCAGCGAACTGGGAGGCCACAGTCTGCCATTCCTGTGTGTTCGAAGGAAACTGTGGAGTCAAACAAGAAAAAAAATATATAAGTACTTTTATAAACATAACTTTGATATCAGATTACACAAAAACATTCTTGAACAGCAGTCGAACATTATTAATATGTGTTATTTTTCTTAAAAAATCTAAAAACATAAGGCCCACTTATAAGATTACTCACCCCCTCTGATGGACCATTGATCAATTTGTATGTGGGGGGAGGGGTTCTAATTTGGGCAAAAAACACACCTGAAAGTTGCAAACATTTGAGGGGGTGGGGGAGGGGTTCTAATTTGGGCAAAAAACACACCTGACATTTGGAAACATTTGAGGGGGTGGGGGGAGGGGTACTAATTTGGGCAAAAAACACACCTGGCAGTTGCAAACATTTGAGGGGGTGGGGAGGGTAAAACAGTACAATGGAGCAGAGAGTATACATTGTTCAAGGGACTATAGGCTAGAGGTATAAATGGACCCAGGATTGCATAGTGGGGAGGTTATTGAAGGTGAATATGCATGTAGGCCAAAAAATGATTAATGTAAAAAAAAAGGCATGCATGAAGATAAAGGGGACATTCACAGCATATTCCAAGCATGGTAATTAGGTAACAAGGACATTTAGACAATACATTAGCAAACATTAAATACATATCATGTACTGTTAAAGGATAAAACTTACCTTCATATAGTCCTTCTGCAGGACCTGAATAATGGCAGAATAGGTCTCTGGGATTATGATCCCCAGAGCCTGGGGGGAGATGCCTGTTGAGAACTTCAAGTCCTGAAGACTTCTCCCAGTAGCCAAGTAACGTAACGTGGCAACTAGCCTCTGCTCCGCAGTGATGGCTTGCCTCATGCAGGTATCCTGCCTGCAGATATAAGGGGTCAGCATAGCCAGCAGACGTTCAAAAACGGGGTCCATCATCCTGAGATAATTCCTGAAATCCTCAGGATTATTCTCACGGATCTCACAGAGCAAAGGCATGTGCAAAAATTGGTCACGCTGGCGCAACCAATTCTTCGAACTCCATGAACTCCTCCTCACCCTGTTCATGGACTGGACTCGGGTCAAAGTTTTAACCTCAACACCAAGTCCCCACGCAGCAAGAACTCGAGAATGAGTACGTCCACGCATCATGGCTTCAAAATGGTCGGCTGGTCAAACAAACAAACTTAGAACAAACGCACTGAAGAACAGCAAGGCCTATGAAGAGCGACCTGAAGATCAGGAACGAGCGGACCAGAACGGGCTGCTAGGCAGGTTACGAACTGACCAACACGCACTAAAAAGCAGATACAAACCTCACAAGCACAAACTGAACCACAGAAAACGATCAAAATAAGCTGAAGTGTGAAAAGCGCGAATCGTCTCTAACAGAACTTCTACTAACACGAGATAAACAGGAGATTAGCAGAAGGAGCCCAAAGGGTGGTGTAGTGGGGCTTGAACTTCTTTTTCTAGTCCCGTCGTACGTGCTGTATGTCACCGCGTTCAAAACCATCGGACTTTTGGAGTGATCGTGTGTGTCCAAGTCCGTCCGTTTGTAAGTCCGGTTGACCTACGCTACAAAGTCCGTCGGAAAGACCATCAAACCAAGTCTGCCGGAAAGTCCACTCGTGTGTACGTGGCATTAGAAGAAAACCTGTTAGTCTGCAAAAGACTTGAGACTGGGGCATAGGTTCAACTTCTAGCAGGACAATGACCCTAAACATACAGCCAGAGCTACATTGGAATGGTTTAGTTCAAAGCATATTCATGTGTTAGAATGGCCCAGTCAAAGTCCAGACTTAAATCCAACTCAGAATCTGTGGAAAGACTTGAAAATTGCTGTTCACAGATGCTCTCCATCCAATTTGACAGAGCTTGAGCTATTTTGCAAAGAAGAATGGGCAAAAATGTCACTCGCCTGATGTGCAAAGCTGGTAGAGACATCCCCAAAAATACTTGCAGCTGTAATTGCAGCGAAAGGAGGTTCTACAAAGTATTTACCCAGGGAGGCTGAATATAGATGCACCCCACACTTTTCACATATTATTGATACTTGCTATACCACTTCTTGGGCAGTTGTAAAAAAAAAAAATTAAACAATTTATAATTTTCCTTCCACAATTATGTGCCACTTTGTGTTGGTCTATCACATAAAATCCCAGTAAAATACATTTACTGTATTTTTTGCTCCATAAGACGCACCTAGGTTTTAGAGGAGGAAAACAAGAAAAAAATATTCTGACCCATACAGAAGCCTGGAAAATAAATGTATGTTAGCCAGTGGTATATATTACTATAATAAATAAAGATAAACCAGTGTTTATCTGAGTATAATCTGTTGAGTGAGTAATTGGATTTTTTAAGGCCATACAGTGTAGATCTATAGCAGGATGTCTCCCATGTTCCTATAGATATATAGCACAGTACACACACACCACTGACATAATACAAGCAAATATATTGAAATGGTAAGAAAAGAAGGTAAAAAAGGAGTGTAGTTAGCCGTGTCTCTGTCAGAGACCATGAAATCAGGCCAAGACAGAAGTACAGTTAAATCACACTTGTTTAATAATAAAAGTAAAAAGAACATAGTCAAAACATAGCAAAGTTCAGTAACCGAAACAGATAGTCAGCCAAGCCAGAAGTCAGGGATCAATGTAGTGGAACAGCAAGCAGGATCTGGAGCCAGAAGGGATGTCAGCAAAGTAAGTCTTTAAACAGGAATGCAGGAGAAAGTTTCTGTGATGTTGACCAAGGCAAAAGCAGAGATCCTTTGGGCTGGACGGCTTAAGTAGGCAGGCCTGACGAGCAAGATATCATCTAGGCTGAGTAACTGTGGAGAGATAGAAGCTGGCAATTAGCCAACAGGTAAGCAACCAGCTCTGAGAAGGAAGGGCTGAGCCCAGCCCTGACAGTCTCTTTTCATCTACCTAAGCACCTAGCATGGTCTCTGTGACAGAGGCTTTTGGATGGGACTGAATGCTAGCCTCTTGCCTACCAACTATGGGCCCTGGCATTTGAGGGAGATACAAGCATTTAGGAAGATATTCTGTTATGTAATGAAAAAAGACATTATAAGGAGGCCATGATGGTCTCTGCTGTTTGGGGTGTGGTTGTATTCCAATGTTCTATTGTGTCTCTCTGCCTTGGATATTATGGGATGTGTATGTCGATCAGCTGTGAGATTGGTGGGACCAAATTCCTCCAACAGCTCTCACTGCTGATTGGACAGTCTACCCCGCCTGGAATGCAAAGGTGGGGGGAATGTCCAGAGTATTACCTGTGTACCCATGTTTTCAATAAAGAGTCCATGTTCAGCAACCAAATGAGTATTGTTTTGGTTGTAGTTGTTAGCGGTTGGAATATCTGATATCTATATTCAGACTGGGAGGAAGCGGTATATGACGAAAGCACTCAAGCAGAGTGTGGGACATTTCGTTACAGTCTCCACATACTGTTGTGCTCATAAGTTTACATACCCTGGCAGAATTTATGATTTCTTGGCCATTTTTCAGAGAAGTAATTAAAAAGGCAGTGCAGCGCTAAATACACAAGTCCATAATGAAAATTAAAGAATGTAATAAAAAGACAATCCATGCAGTCTTCCATGATGAACTACAAGTAATTGCATGCAGGTGACTTTGTGGGAATATCAAAACCTCCACCAGAGTAGAAGATGGCCGCTCACCTCACTAAGTGGACCCTTTAGTTATAGAGGGTCTAATACAGGGCTTGACAAATTTGCTTGGAACCTAGGAGTCAGCTAAAAAAGTTAGGAGCCAGGTTTTTTTTTAAACGACCGACAAAGCTTTATTTTCAATATAAAAATTAACCAATCTTAAATTTACACAGAAAGACAACTAGAACGAATGTGACTGCTTTTATTTCCTGCCATGCAGGGACACAAGACCATATCACTTTACCACTTTACCGCCAACGCCCCCCCGCGGGCTCGGTGTGAAAGGGCTCTAAGGGTCCGATCAGGTCCGCCTGAAAAACTGACAGGCGATCCTGATCAGACAGCCCTGTGAAAGGGGCCAAGCAGGGAGATGACAAATAATGACAAATAATAAATTCATTTTAATTAACCGCTTCCTTCCCGTGGGACGACTGTATACGTCCTGTCTTTGAAGAGAAATACCGTTGTTATCGTAGCAGCTAGCTACTAGACATGTGCACACTGAAATATTTCGTTTCGGAATTTCGTTTTCGTCCGAAAAATAAATTTATTTAGTTACTCCTGAAATTTGTTTTTATTTACTTCGTTTTTCGTTAAAAATTGCATTCGTCCAAAAATCCAAATTAAGGTCGAATCTGTCATTGAAGGCTTATGGTGTCTGTCGAATGTTCAAAGAAGATTTGACGGAGCAGCTAAACTGTACAATGCCGTATAGTTTACCTGCTCCATCGAATCTTCTTAGAACTTTCAACAGACACCACAAGCCAAAGTACGTGTGTACTTAGTTCTAGCTATTTTACTGCTCCTCCTCTTTGGTTACAATCAGCCAGTAACATTCATCATCATAATTATTTTTATTTATCTTTTCTCCCCTACATCAAATCTTTTCTCTCTGTGTCAAATCTTTTCTCTCTATGTAGAATAATCTTGGACTAATAGAGTAATGCTGCGTACGCACAGTCAGACTTTTTGGCTACAAAAGTCCGACAGCCCATCCGACAGACTTTCAACGGACTTTTGTCGGACTTTTGGCGGACTTGCGGCAGACTTTCTATCGAACGGACTTGCCTACATACGATCACACAAAAGTCCAACAGATTCCTATGTGATGACGGACTAAAATAAGGAAGTTGATAACCAGTAGCCAATAGCTGCCCTAGCGTGGGTTTTTGTCCGTCGGACTAGCATACAGACGAGCGGATTTCTGGGTCCGGCGGAGTTACGACGTAAAGATTTGAAGCATGTTTCAAATCTAAAGTCCGTCAGATTTGCGGCTGGAAAAGTCCACTGAAAGTCCGGGGAAGCCCACACACGATCGGATTGTCAGTCGGCTTGCGTCCGTCGGACTTTTGTAGACGAAAAGTCCGACCGTGTGTACGTGGCATTAAGGTTAGGCACATTCAACCACAGGTTTGATGGACATAGATTGTTATTGTCATCATCATGTCAAATCTCCTATCTATATCGAACTGTTGTAGCAACGAAAATGAAAATAAAGCATTTGTTTATGTCGGATCTTTCATTTTTCGGATTCTGCACTTTCGTTATCGTTTGTTAAAACAATAACGAAAGTACCTGAAATTCGGACGAAAATGCATTTGGACGAATACAAATGCACATGTCTACTAGCTACCATAACCCCAGTATCCTCTTCAAGAGCCAGCAGTTCTCTTTCAGATAAAAGTGGTCTCTGCAGCAGATTTGCCGTAAGATCACTTTTATCGGTGATGGGAGAGGGCCCCCCCTACCGTCGCGCTCTGGTGCCCTTCACCACTCACCGTGGCCGTCGGTAATGGCGAAGGCGATCCGAACTTGTCCCTGGCCTGACATGGAGACGAGTGAGGGGAAGATGGCCCCCGTCTCTAAGTCATTGCAGGGCGGAAGCAACGTCAAATCGTCACTTCTGCTCATAGCTCTTAAAGGGACATTTTTTTTTTTTCAAATGACAATTTTTTTTAATGCATTTTAGTTTATATATGAGATCTGAGGTCTTTTTGACCCCAGATCTCATATTTAAGAGGTCCTGTCATGCTTTTTTTCTATTACAAGGGATTTTTACATTCCTTGTAATAGGAATAAAAGTAACTTTTAAAAAAAAAAAAGAACAGTGAAAAAATAAAAAATAAAAGTTAAAATAAATAAGAAAAAAAAGAATAATTTTAAATGCGCCCTGTCCCCGCCGAGCTCGCATGCAGAAGCAAACGCATATGTGAGTAGTACCCGCATATGAAAGCGGTGTTCAAACCACACATGTGAGTTATCGACGCAATTGGTAGAGCGAGAGCAATAATTCTAGCCCTAGATCTCCTCTGTAACTCAAAACATGCAACCTGTAGAATTTTTTTTAAATGTCGCCTATGGAGATTTTAAAGGGTAAAAGTTTGTTGCCATTCCACGAGCAGACGAAATTTTGAAGCGTGACATGCTGGGAATCAATTTACTCAGTGTAACATTACCTTTCACAATTTAAAAAAAAATTGGGCTAACTTTACTGTTGTCTTATTTTTTTTAATTAAAAAAAGTATTTTTTCCCCAAAAAGTGCGCTTGTAAGTTCGCTGCGCAAATACGGTGTGACAGAAACTATTGCAATGATGGCCAATTTATTCTCTAGGGTGTTAGAATAAAAAATATATATATATAATGTTTGGGGGTTCTAAGTAAAGGGAAGGAGATGAGCGGACAGTGAAAACAGACAGGGGAAGCTCCATTAGCATTGGTGGTTGTCTTGTCATACCAACGGCCACCACAAGAGGGCGCCTGATTGCAGAAGGAACCATAAGACTGCAGAAGGCCGCAAAGCCATGGCCTCAATTACCGGCACGGCCCAATGCGATCACGCCGGGAGGGGTGGTGGTGTCGCACGGAGACAAGATACCCCAGCTGTGCTGCCCCAGGCACCAGGACACTAATTCTAGTCACGAATGCGACCTGGTGCCCGGGGTTTGTCGAGCCCTGGTCTAATATGCCTTCCCACTTGGGGTATCAAATGATGAAAAAGGCACATATGTCTTGGACAATCCCCTCTTGGATGGATATGATACTCAGCATTGTCTGCTCCAGAGTCACATATATCAAAGGAATAAAAAGCAATACATAGTGCTCTCTGCATATATAAAATTTAATGGCAATAAAATGAATAAAAAAACTCACAAGAATAGCACTTAAACCAAGTGCCATGTAATACAGCATGTAAACAAGAAATCTGCGATGGCTGCAGGTGACATCATGTCCATCCATACACGTTACATCCCATGTAGGCGGGACTTCATCAGTGGATACGGAAGTGACGTTTCAACCCAATTTAAATAATGTAACAACACCATGGCAACCACACATCCAAACATTTAAGGTGCCACCACATCCATCAACACAGCGCCACGCCACATGACCCAGAGAAACATCACATGACACTGCAAAACTCTGCCTTACATCCCGCCTAGCGGAGAGACACATGACACTACGTCACGATGTTTAACTAAACACTGGGCAATGAAAAACAATCCCGGAAGTGTCCCCATAGGTGGAAATAAAGCTAGTGAAAAGGTATGCGGTCACACAGACACCTTAAAATATCCCACACAATTAGATATTGTGCTTATTATTTTGAAAAAGAAAAAGAAATATTCTCTGTGCACAGTAATCTCCCAATAGTGAAACACTGCACGATATGATTAGGTAAATATTAAAACATAAAAATATGTAATATAAATCTATGTAATAAAAATATATGCAAACCATACAGTAAATCTGACATGGGAATAACCAATATCAGAAAGACTGAAAAAATATGACGTCACTGGCAACCATCACAACTCAAACCAATAAATATGATTAAATACAGTCACCGATCTGTGATAAAACAATTAATACAAAAATCTAAATCTGGTTGAGTACATTGGTCTCATATGTCCAGTACAATTCCCTACGACTCAACTGGCGAATGAAATTGCCCCTCCAATGCCTCATTACTCTTTCAATACCCCAAAATTTAAGACACTTAGGGTTTTGTTGTTGAAACTGTGTGGTTGAGCCTTTTTTGATATTATTAACATGTTCTGCCAGATGGACATGTAAGGGTTTTGATGTTCTCCCAATGTACTGAAACCCGCATTAGCACTCTAACATATAGACCACTCCTATGCTGTCACACGTTATTAATTGTTGAATATCATATTCTTTATTAGTAGCAGAAGCTAAAAACTTTTTTCGTTTCATGGTATTCACTTTGGAGTGCCTAAAGGGAATGCATCATCCACAAGCGTAAAGCCCCTCAAAAAAGAGAATAATTTATTCTTTGAAGGTTTGGGGGGATTTAAAATGCTAGGAGCGAGACGATCCCTCAGAGACAGCGCTTTATTATAGATGAATTGAGGGCGGGCAGGTAAGACCGGACCAAGGACTTTATCCTGTTTTAAAATAGACCAATTCCTTAAGACAATTTGTTCAAACTTTTTCTGCTGTGCGTTGTAATCTATTATCATTCTAAAATTGTGATCATCTACTTTGGGCTCACCAACCTGACCAGAAACCAAAGCTTGTCTATCCATTGTTTTGACTTTGTTGATTTCCATATTCAAATTGGATCTATCATATCCCTTCTGTTCAAATCTAGAAATCAGAACCTCAGACTGTGCCATGAAATCTTCACCGCGGGTAAAATTATGATGCAGTCTAATGAATTGCCCCCTGGGGATGTTGCACAACCACGAACGATGGTGGCAACTCCCCAGGGGGGTGTAGGCATTGTGATCCGTGGGTTTGAAGTGATTGCACAGCTGGAAATGGTCAAGATCTCTATTGATCTCAAGATCCAAAAAGACGATCTTATCACAATCAATATTTCACGTCAGTGAGATATTTTTATCATTAATATTCAATAAACTGATGAAACTATCTAGGGCTGATCTCTCCCCATCCCAGATTATGATAAGATCGTCAATAAATCTGCGATAGCAGACTAATAGAGGGGGGTGATGCTTGAAAATGGCCTCTTCTTCCCAGTGGGCCATAAATAAATTCCACACTGGGAGCGAAACGGGCGCAACCCCTCTGGTCTGCAAATAAAAATCCCCATCGTACCAAAAATAGTTCCTTGTGAGGCAAAAATCGAGACTACTCAACAAAAATTCTTGGTGTCTACCTGACAAGGAGGAGGAAGAGAGGGCCCATTCAACTGATGACATAGCGTCACTGTGTCCTATATTGGTGTACAATGAGCTCACATCCCCTGTAGCCAAAATACTAGATGGAGAACACAGAGTGGTTTCTAAAATCTGTATAATGTGCTTTGTATCTTTTAACCACTTGACCACTGGGCACTTAAACCCCCTTCCTAACCAGACCAATTTTCAGCTTTCGGTGCTCTCACACTTTGAATGACAATTACTCAGTCATGCAACACTTGGGATGAGCTTCATGTTCGAGTCGAACCCATGTTCGACTCGAACATCGTCTGTTCGCCCGTGAATAGCGAACAATATGGGCCGTTCGTGCCAAATTCGTGTGGCGCGCCACGGCTCATAATTCACTGCGGCATCGCAGTGCATTGCTGGCTGATGATTGGCCAAGCATGCACTATGACCCACATGCTTGGCCAATCACAGCGCAGTCTGAACAGAGAGCCATAATTGGCCAAAGCCAAGGAGGCTTTTGCCAATTATGGCTCAGGGGATTTAGTACACGCCCCACACTATATAAGGCCACCTGCACGGCGGCCCTGTGTAGTGTGTGTTCCGGCGTTCATTGAGAGAGAGAGAGAGAGAGAGAGAGAGACACAGACAGTGACATTTGATTTGAGTTAGATAGATTAGGCAGAACAGTCAGTCAGTTAGCTGCACTTACAGTGTATTGTGTATATATATGCATCCCATGTGTTGCATATATATATATATACACTGTATTCAGTTTAGCTAGATCCGTTCCTGTTATCTTCCTACTGACAGGCAGGCTTGTCTTGTTATGCCGCGTACACACAGTCGGACTTTTCACCTGCAAAAGTCCGACGGACGCCGCCGGACCAAGTCCGTGTGTGGTCTCCATCGGACTTCCGACGGACCGTTTTGGGCGGAAATCCGACGTACTTTAGATTTGAAGCCTGCTTCAAATCTTTACGTCGTACCTCCGCCGGACTCAGTTCCTGACGGAAAGCCCATTCGTCTGTATGCTAGTCCGAAGGACCAGATACGACGGAGGAGCAGGTTACTGCATCTCGCGCTCGCTGCAATAGGAAAAACTAATTTTCCCATTGCGGCGAGCGCGGGGGGCATCCCAGGCCCTTAGGTCTGGTATGGAACTTTAAGGAGAACCCCCTACGCCGAAAAACTGGCGTGGGGGTCCCCCCAAAATCCATACCAGACCCCGATCCGAGCACGCAGCCCGGCCGGTCAGGAAAGGGGGTGGGGACGAATGAGCGCCCCCCCCTCCTGAACCGTACCAGGCCGCATGCCCTCAACATGGGGGGGTGCTTTGGGGGAGGGGGCGCCTTGCGGTGCCCCCCCACCACAAAGCACCTTGTCCCCATGTTGATGAGGACAAGGGCCTCTTCCCGACAACCCTGGCCGTTGGTTGTCGGGGTCTGCGGGCGGGGGGGCTTATCGGAATCCGGGAGCCCCCTATAATAAGAGGGCCCCCAGATCCCGGCCCCCCCACCCTATGTGAATGAGTATGGGGTACATGGTACCCCTACCCATTCACCTAGGTAAAAAGTGTCAATAATAAAACACAACACAGGTTTTTAAAATAATTTATTAAACAGCTCCGGGGGGGGTCTTCTTCCGTCTTCGGGGGTCCCTCTGGTTCATCTTCTCCCGGCGTCCGGTTGGTTCTTCTCCGCTCTCCGGCCTCTTCTCCCGGTGTCCCAGGTCTTCGGCCGGCCCCTCCGCTGTCTTCAGGTAGCTCTATTGCCAGCGGAAGCCAAGAAGCCCAGAAGTCCGGACCTCCGCTGGCAATAGAGCTACCTGAAGACAGCGGAGGGGCCGGCCGAAGACCTGGGACACCGGGAGAAGAGGCCAGAGAGCGGAGAAGAACCAACCGGACGCCGGGAGAAGATGAACCAGAGGGACCCCCGAAGATGGAAGAAGACCCCCCCGGAGCTGTTTAATAAATTATTTTAAAAACCTGTGTTGTGTTTTATTATTGACACTTTTTACCTAGGTGAATGGGTAGGGGTACCATGTACCCCATACTCATTCACATAGGGTGGGGGGGCCGGGATCTGGGGGCCCTCTTATTATAGGGGGCTCCCGGATTCCGATAAGCCCCCCCGCCCGCAGACCCCGACAACCAACGGCCAGGGTTGTCGGGAAGAGGCCCTTGTCCTCATCAACATGGGGACAAGGTGCTTTGTGGTGGGGGGGCACCGCAAGGCGCCCCCTCCCCCAAAGCACCCCCCCATGTTGAGGGCATGCGGCCTGGTACGGTTCAGGAGGGGGGGGGCGCTCGTTCGTCCCCACCCCCTTTCCTGACCGGCAGGGCTGCATGCTCGGATCGGGGTCTGGTATGGATTTTGGGGGGACCCCCACGCCGGTTTTTTGGCGTAGGGGGTTCCCCTTAAAGTTCCATACCAGACCTAAGGGCCTGCGACGGGGCTCGCAAGGTTTCAATCTCGCCAAAAAAAGCGGCGAGATTGAATTCCTTTTCTAGTCCCGTCGTACCCAAGTCACGTTCAAAATGAACGGACTTGTCCGTGTGTGGGAAAGTCCGTTCATTCTGAAAGTCCGGCGGAAGTCCGTCGGGAAGACCGGATTCCGGAAAGTCCGGCCGTGTGTAGGCAAGTCCGGCCGTTCAGAAAGTCCGGCGGTAGTCCGCCGGAAGTCTGGCGGCAAGTACGTCGGACCTAGCTTTCTAGAAAGTCCGACCGTGTGTATGCGGCATTACAGTATTTACAGCTACCTGAAGAAAATTGCTGGTGTTCTTTTGATCCTATTAGTACCACAGTCAGGCAGCTAGACTATTTACAGTTAGTGCAGTGCGTCCTGCTCACAGTGTTCAGCTAGATCCGTTCCTGTTATCTTCTTACTGACAGGCAGGCTTGTCTTGTTACAGTATATACAGCTAAATGAAAGTGTGGTGCTGCGCTAATCCTTTAAATGAACACTTGTTCTACGTGTAGTACCTCAGTGATAGTGGGTAACTCCAGATATACAAAAAAATAACAATAAACTAATACCCAAATGTGACACTGTAGTAGAAACATATAGTGGTAGTGTGTCTTCTAGCAGCGTATAGCAATATACCTATCGTACAAATATTCTACTAGTACTCATAGTAAAACACACAAAATAGGTGAAAAGTGACTGGTGCTTCTAAATAATGAAACACAAAATATATAAAATATAAAATGTATAGAAAAATATATAATATAAAATAATTACAGCTAGCTTTAAACATGACCAGTCTCTGACTGGACTGGCATACACCTGTTGTTCAACACACTCCCAGGTGTATATATACAAAGTGAATCGTGCTTAAGGTGCATAACATAAAGTGACAGTCTTAATACGGCTGAGTGGTATAAAGTTCATTCATATGCATGCAAATAACACATGCAACACAAATAGTGTTGGCAAGCGTATATCTCTTTATTAAAAAATTTAATATGTACTCACATTGTAAACACTAATACCGTGACATCACGCGTAGGGACTGGACAGGCACTCTATGATTGTTTTTTGCTTTACGAGCTTGCCGCTCGTCGGATCTCCACATGGTATTAGTGTTTACAATGTGAGTACATATTCAATTTTTTAATAAAGAGATATACGCTTGCCATACAATATTATACCATTGTGGGCTTCCTTTTCTGATTTATCTGGGTGACCCTGGGACACTACTTGAAAGGAATAGACACCCGCACAGGAGATAGATCAGGATAGGACTACATCTCCACTACCCCCCACAGCTGGTTGATTCCAGGGTCTTCACAATGAAAGGTTGCCATGCCTTAAAGTGGCTAAACGCGAGTATCCCATTACCTTCAGGTAAGGGGCCACTGCCCACCAGTGTGTGCTGTGCTGCATGAAGATTTACCACTACCTTTACGCACACTGAGCACCAAGTGGACCACTCATATCTTGTGGACTTTGAATCATTGACCATTTTTTAAGAGGAGCACTATTTGTGTTGCATGTGTTATTTGCATGCATATGAACGAACTTTATACCACTCAGCCGTATTAAGACTGTCACTTTATGTTATGCACCTTAAGCACGATTCACTTTGTATATATACACCTGGGAGTGTGTTGAACAACAGGTGTATGCCAGTCCAGTCAGAGACTGGTCATGTTTAAAGCTAGCTGTAATTATTTTATATTATATATTTTTCTATACATTTTATATTTTATATATTTTGTGTTTCATTATTTAGAAGCACCAGTCACTTTTCACCTATTTTGTGTGTTTTACTATGAGTACTAGTAGAGTATTTGTACGATAGGTATATTGCTATACGCTGCTAGAAGACACACCACCACTATATGTTTCTACTACAGTGTCACATTTGGGTATTAGTTTATTGTTATTTTTTTGTATATCTGGAGTTACCCACTATCACTGAGGTACTACACGTAGAACAAGTGTTCATTTAAAGGATTAGCGCAGCACCACACTTTCATTCATCCTTATTTAGCCAGGGACAGGCTGTACCCTACTCGGTGTAGGCTGCTTTTCCTTGTTTCACTTTGATTTGGGCCTCTCCTTTTCTCCCTCACCCCATCTTACGATAGCGCAGGAATACCCTATAACCTTTTCTGAGTATATGCAGCTACCTGAAGAAAATTGCTGGTGTTCTTTTGATCCTATTAGTACCACAGTCAGGCAGCTAGACTATTTACAGTTAGTGCAGTGCATCCTGCTCACAGTGTTCAGCTAAACCTACAAGTTAGTGGGGTGCGTCCACCTCACAGTGTTCATCTAAACCTACAAGTTAGTGGGGTGCGTCCTGCTCACAGTGTTCAGCTAAACCTACAACTTAGTGGGGTGCGTCCTGCTCACAGTGTCCAGCTAAACCTACAAGTTAGTGTGGTGCATCCACCTCACAGTGTTCAGCTAAACCTACAAGGTAGTGGGGTGCATCCTGCTCACAGTGTTCAGCTAAACCTACAACTTAGTGGGGTGCGTCCTGCTCACAGTGTTCAGCTAAACCTACAAGTTAGTGGGGTGCGTCCTGCTCACAGTGTTCAGCTAAACCTACAAGTTAGTGGGGTGCGTCCTGCTCACAGTGTTCAACTAAACCTACAAGTTAGTGAGGTGCGTCCTGCTCACAGTGTTCAGCTAAACCTACAAGTTAGTGGGGTGCGTCCTGCTCACAGTGTTCAGCTAGATCCGTTCCTGTTATCTTTTTACTGACAGGCAGGCTTGTCTTGTTACAGTATATACAGCTACCTGAAGAAAATTACTGGTGTTCTTTTGATCCTATTAGTACCACAGTCAGGCAGCTAGACTATTTACAGTTAGTGCAGTGCGTCCTGCTCACAGTGTTCAGCTAAACCTACAAGTTAGTGGGGTGCGTCCTGCTCACAGTGTTCAGCTAAACCTACAAGTTAGTGGGGTGTGTCCTGCTCACAGTGTTCAGCTAAACCTACAATTTAGTGTGGTGCGTCCACCTCACAGTGTTCAGCTAAACCTACAAGTTAGTGGGGTGCGTCCTGCTCACAGTGTTCAGCTAGATCCGTTCCTGTTATCTTCTTACTGACAGGCAGGCTTGTCTTGTTACAGTATTTACAGCTACCTGAAGAAAATTGCTGGTGTTCTTTTGATCCTATTAGTACCACAGTCAGGCAGCTAGACTATTTACAATTAGTGCAGTGCGTCCTGCTCACAGTGTTCAGCTAAATCTACAAGTTAGTGGGGTGCGTCCACCTCACAGTGTTCAGCTAAACCTACAAGTTACCAACAAGTGTCTGGGGAATGCCCAGGAAAAAGCCAAAGTCTACTTACCACCAGCTTGCAGACAACCAAATTGACCTATCTAACAGTATGCGTTAAAAAAGGGGTTTAGTCCGCACGCATTTGCAAACGCATGCGTGAGCCAAAGAGCCACGTCACGGCACCCTTGTATCTGTGGTCCTAACACTAAAGTATAAGTGTCCCCACAGTGGAGGCACATGCATTTAATGGATAAATGAGAGCAGGTGGCTGGAGGGGAGCCCACCCCTCCTTAAAGGTACAGGAGCACACCAAACACCCAGCAAGAGCACAATGGCTGCAAAGGTGTTGGTGCACTGCTGGACCAATACAAACACTCACGTGATAACACAAACTTGCCACCACTCTCATTTATAGCTGGCTATCGCAGTAAGCAGCTTTGGGAGGCTAAAACAGGTACCAACAAGTGTCTGGGGAATGCCCAGGAAAAAGCCAAACTCTACTTACCACCAGCTTGCAGACAACCAAATTGACCTATCTAACAGTATGCGTTAAAAAAGGGGTTTAGTCTGCATGCATTTGCAAACGCATGCGTGAGCCACAGAGCCACGTCACGGCACCCTTGTATCTGTGGTCCTAACACTAAAGTATAAGTGTCCCCACAGTGGAGGCACATGCATTTAATGGATAAATGAGAGCAGGTGGCTGGAGGGGAGCCCACCCCTCCTTAAAGGTACAGGAGCACACCAAACACCCAGCAAGAGCACAATAGCTGCAAAGGTGTTGGTGCACTGCTGGACCAATACAAACACTCACGTGATAACACAAACTTGCCACCACTCTCATTTATAGCTGGCTATCGCAGTAAGCAGCTTTGGGAGGCTAAAACAGGTACCAACAAGTGTCTGGGGAATGCCCAGGAAAAAGCCAAAGTCTACTTGCCACCAGCTTGCAGACAACCAAATTGACCTATCTAACAGTATGCGTTAAAAAAGGGGTTTAGTCCGCACGCATTTGCAAACGCATGCGTGAGCCACAGAGCCACGTCACGGCACCCTTGTATCTGTGGTCCTAACACTAAAGTATAAGTGTCCCCACAGTGGAGGCACATGCATTTAATGGATAAATGAGAGCAGGTGGCTGGAGGGGAGCCCACCCCTCCTTAAAGGTACAGGAGCACACCAAACACCCAGCAAGAGCACAATGGCTGCAAAGGTGTTGGTGCACTGCTGGACCAATACAAACACTCACGTGATAACACAAACTTGCCACCACTCTCATTTATAGCTGGCTATCGCAGTAAGCAGCTTTGGGAGGCTAAAACAGGTACCAACAAGTGTCTGGGGAATGCCCAGGAAAAAGCCAAAGTCTACTTACCACCAGCTTGCAGACAACCAAATTGACCTATCTAACAGTATGCGTTAAAAAAGGGGTTTAGTCCGCACGCATTTGCAAACGCATGCGTGAGCCACAGAGCCACGTCACGGCACCCTTGTATCTGTGGTCCTAACACTAAAGTATAAGTGTCCCCGCAGTGGAGGCACATGCATTTAATGGATAAATGAGAGCAGGTGGCTGGAGGGGAGCCCACCCCTCCTTAAAGGTACAGGAGCACACCAAACACCCAGCAAGAGCTTTGATCCTATTAGTACCACAGTCAGGCAGCTAGACTATTTACAGTTAGTGCAGTGCATCCTGCTCACAGTGTTCAGCTAAACCTACAAGTTAGTGGGGTGCGTCCACCTCACAGTGTTCATCTAAACCTACAAGTTAGTGGGGTGCGTCCTGCTCACAGTGTTCAGCTAAACCTACAAGTTAGTGGGGTGCGTCCTGCTCACAGTGTCCAGCTAAACCTACAAGTTAGTGTGGTGCATCCACCTCACAGTGTTCAGCTAAACCTACAAGGTAGTGGGGTGCATCCTGCTCACAGTGTTCAGCTAAACCTACAACTTAGTGGGGTGCGTCCTGCTCACAGTGTTCAGCTAAACCTACAAGTTAGTGGGGTGCGTCCTGCTCACAGTGTTCAGCTAAACCTACAAGTTAGTGGGGTGCGTCCTGCTCACAGTGTTCAACTAAACCTACAAGTTAGTGAGGTGCGTCCTGCTCACAGTGTTCAGCTAAACCTACAAGTTAGTGGGGTGCGTCCTGCTCACAGTGTTCAGCTAGATCCGTTCCTGTTATCTTTTTACTGACAGGCAGGCTTGTCTTGTTACAGTATATACAGCTACCTGAAGAAAATTACTGGTGTTCTTTTGATCCTATTAGTACCACAGTCAGGCAGCTAGACTATTTACAGTTAGTGCAGTGCGTCCTGCTCACAGTGTTCAGCTAAACCTACAAGTTAGTGGGGTGCGTCCTGCTCACAGTGTTCAGCTAAACCTACAAGTTAGTGGGGTGTGTCCTGCTCACAGTGTTCAGCTAAACCTACAATTTAGTGTGGTGCGTCCACCTCACAGTGTTCAGCTAAACCTACAAGTTAGTGGGGTGCGTCCTGCTCACAGTGTTCAGCTAGATCCGTTCCTGTTATCTTCTTACTGACAGGCAGGCTTGTCTTGTTACAGTATTTACAGCTACCTGAAGAAAATTGCTGGTGTTCTTTTGATCCTATTAGTACCACAGTCAGGCAGCTAGACTATTTACAATTAGTGCAGTGCGTCCTGCTCACAGTGTTCAGCTAAATCTACAAGTTAGTGGGGTGCGTCCACCTCACAGTGTTCAGCTAAACCTACAAGTTAGTGGGGTGCGTCCTGCTCACAGTGTTCAGCTAAACCTACAAGTTAGTGGGGTGCGTCCACCTCACAGTGTTCAGCTAAACCTACAAGTTAGTGGGGTGCGTCCTGCTCACAGTGTTCAGCTAGATCCGTTCCTGTTATCTTCTTACTGACAGGCAGGCTTGTCTTGTTACAGTATTTACAGCTACCTGAAGAAAATTGCTGGTGTTCTTTTGATCCTATTAGTACCACAGTCAGGCAGCTAGACTATTTACAGTTAGTGCAGTGCGTCCTGCTCACAGTGTTCAGCTAAACCTACAAGTTAGTGGGGTGCGTCCACCTCAGTGTTCAGCTAAAGCTACCTGTAGAAGGTTGGTGGTGTTCTCATACTACAGGCAGGCAGTTGATTTTGCTAGCTGCAGTATCAGTACATATATATCAGTATATATATATATCCCAGCTTAGTGCAGCTACAGGCCATTAGCATGTCTGGAAGGCCAAGAAGGAGAGGCAGACAGTCACAAGCCAATAAGAGAGGGCAAGCAGGCTCTGTGTCTAGTGCTGGTCGTGGAGACGGTGCATCCTCATCAGCACGTGGCCGTGGGACACGCTTGGCCTTTTTTTCGGCAGCTGGCCATGTTGAGCCGCAACATGCGGAAGACTTGGTCGAGTGGATGACCAAGCCGTCCTCATCCTCCTCATCCTCTCTCACCCATGCCCAGGGTACTTTGTCTGGCAAAGCAGCGGCCTCTTCCCTCGGCTCAATGTCATCAGTGAATCCTTCCCTAGCCCCACCATGTCCTCCTGAGGAGTCCCTCGAACTGTTTGACCACAGTGTTGGGTACATGCTCCAGGAGGATGCCCAGCATTTGGAAGGCTCTGATGATGGTGCCTGATAGGAGAGAGGAGGAGGAGACGGCACATCACCAACAAGGCAGGATGCCCTCCAGGGGCCAGCCTAAGGGCAGCACATTGACTGCATCACACCCCAAAGCTCCACATGTGCAGGGTGCTGCAGTCTCTACGCGTTATTCAAAAAGTTCTTTGGTGTGGGCCTTTTTTGAGACGAGTGCATCAAATTGCACCGCTGCTATTTGCAACATATGCCTCAAGCGTATCTCGCGTGGCCAAAACATCTCCCGCTTGGGTACCACATGCTTGACCAGACATATGTTGACCTGCCATGCAGTTCATTGGCAAGCGTATCTAAAAGACTGACACCAAAGAACAAAGAGGACCTCTCCTTGCTCCTCATCAGCTGAGATCTCCAACCCCACTATACCTTCAG
This sequence comes from Lithobates clamitans, assembly GCA_037952925.1. NCBI lineage: Eukaryota > Metazoa > Chordata > Amphibia > Anura > Ranidae > Lithobates > Lithobates clamitans. Next base: position 3,448,538 of record JBBGZY010000810.1, read on the forward strand.
TCCTCTCTGAGACCTGCACTAAGAGGAATGAAGGTGTAGAATTAGGTGTGTCACAGCCAAGTACTTGTGGGCAATCTGCTTTTGGTACATGGACGTCAGATTGTACCAGGCAAATTTACCTGCCCCAGCTGCTGCACCGCCGAAAGAAGTTTGCTCCCAGCCATCCACATGCCCAGCGGTTGAATGCTAGCTTGGCAAAATTGCTAGCACTTCAACTGCTGCCTTTTCAGTTGGTAGACTCTGCCCCCTTCCGTGAGTTTGTGGAATGTGCGGTTCCTCAGTGGCAGGTACCCAAACGCCACTTTTTCTCACGGAAGGCGATTCCGGGTCTCTACCGGCATGTGGAAGGCAATGTCCATGCCTCGCTGGACAGGGCGGTCAGCGGTAAGGTGCATATTACCGCTGACTCATGGTCCAGCAGGCATGGACAGGGACGTTATCTAAGTTTCACGGCACATTGGGTGACTCTGCTGGCAGCTGGGAAGGATGCAGAACAAGGTGCAGTAGTGTTGGAGGTTGTTCCACCACCACGCCTCCAAAATGCTAATGATTGTGACACACCTCTCTCCTCCACCCCCTCCTCTTCTTCTTCCTCCATGGCCTCTTCCTGTGCTTTGTCCTCGGAACCAGCAGTGCTCCGTAGCCGTTCAAGGGGCTACGCAAGTACGCAGGCCAAAAGATGCCAGGCGGTGCTTGAGCTGGTGTGCTTGGGGGACAGGAGCCACACTGGGGCAGAGGTTCTGTCAGCTCTGCAGGGGCAGGTTCAGAGGTGGTTGACGCCACGCCAACTTAAGGCAGGAATGGTGGTTTGCAACAATGGCACCAACCTCCTCTCTGCCCTCCGACAGGGACAAATGACCCATGTGCCCTGTTTGGCTCACGTCCTTAACTTGGTGGTGCAGCGGTTCTTGGGCAGGTACCCGGGCTTACAGGATGTCCTGAGGCAGGCCAGGAAAGTCTATGTGCATTTCCGCCGGTCATATAATGCCAGTGCTCGGCTGACGGACCTCCAAAAGGAGTTTAGCCTGCCCAAGAACCACCTAATCTGTGACATGCCCACCAGGTGGAACTCAACGTTGGCCATGCTGCAGCGGCTGCACACGCAGCAGAGGGACATCAATGAGTACCTGTGCAACTATGGCACCAGGACAGGGTCAGGTTAGCTTGTTTTTTTTTCCCCACGCCAGTGGGCCATGATCAGGGATGCATGCACTGTCCTGTCCCCATTTGAGGAGGCCACAAGGATGGTGAGCAGTGACAGTGCATGCATCAGTGACACTGTCCCCCTTGTCCACCTGTTGGAGCAAACGCTGCGTGGAATAATGGACAGGGCACTTGAGGCAGAACAGAGGCAGGAAGAGGAGGACTTCCTTAGCTCTCAAGGCCCCCTTTATCCAGACAGTGTTCCTGCGTGCCCGCCGATCACACAGGAAGAGGAGGAGGAGGAGGAGGAAGATTGTGTCAGTATGGAGGTGGAGCCTGGCACTCAGCATCAGCAGCAGTCTTTAAGGGATCAGTCCCTAGAAACCCATGGACTTGTATGTGGCTGGGAGGAGGTGGCTGCGGACCATGTCATCCTTAGTGACCCAGAGGACTCCGGACCGAATGCCTCAGCAAAGCTACGCTGCATGGCCTCCCTGATCCTGCAAAGCCTGCGTAAGGATCCTCGTATTCGTGGTATCAAGGAGAAGGACCAATACTGGCTGGCAACCCTCCTTGATCCACGTTACAAGGGTAAGGTTGCGGACCTTATCTTGCCATCGCAGAGGGAGCAGAGGATGAAACATCTTCGGGAGGCCTTGCAGAAAGGTCTGTGCAACGCGTTCCCAGAGACTGGGAGGTTACAAACTCCTGTTTCTGGACAACATGTTGCTGAGGCTTCGGTCAGTCAAAGAAGGAGCGGTGGAGAAGGTGGCCATCTGACCGATGCGTTCAGACAATTTTTTGGTCCGCAGCCCCAAGGTATGATCGGTTCCAGCAACCATCGCCAGCGTCTGTTTTACATGGTGCAGGAATACCTAGGGGCAAGATCAGACTTGGACACCTTTCCCACCGAAAATCCTCTGGGTTACTGGGTCTTGAGGATGGATCACTGGCCAGAGCTTGCACAGTATGCAATTGAGCTACTGGCCTGTCCTGCATCCAGCGTTCTTTTGGAACGCACATTCAGTGCTGCTGGAGGCGTGGTAACCGATCACAGGGTGCGTCTGTCCACCGACTCGGTCGATCGACTGACCTTCATAAAAATGAATCAGTCTTGGATCACCACCAGCTACCAAGCACCTGATGCTGATGTAACCGAATAATTTTTTTTGAAATCTCAGATCCCTTCAAAGACTGCCTATGCTGATGCTGAGTGACTATCCCTGAGTAATTATCCTCTTCCTCCTCAATGATCACGCTGATAGCTTGTAAGAACATTTTTGGTTCTGGGCACCACCACCAGTGCCTAAGGCACAATTTTTCATCCCCTGTTTAACAGGGGCGTGTAATTACAATTTTTGATGCAATACTTTGCAGCAGGGCTCATTTCAGCATTCCAACTAGAGTATCTGTGAGGGGTTGCAGTGTTGTGGCACCAGCACCAGTGCCTAAGGCCCAATTTTTCTGCCCCTGTTTAACAGGGGCGTGTAGTTACAATTTTTGATGCAATACTTTGCAGCAGGGCTCGTTCCTGCGTTCCAACAAGAGTGTCTGTGAGGGCTTGCAGTGTTGTGGCACCAGCACCAGTGCTTAAGGCCCAATTTTTCAGCCCTTGTTTAACAGGGGCGTGTAATTACAATTTTTGATGCAATACTTTGCAGCAGGGCTCGTTCCTGCGTTCCAACTAGAGTGTCTGTAAGGGGTTGCAGTGTTGTGGCACCAGCACCAGTGCCTAAGGCCTATTTTTTCAGCCCCTGTTCAACAGGGGCATGTGATTACAATTCTTGATCTAATATTTCACAGCAGGGCCCATTTCTGCACCCACCAAGAGCGAGTGAGGACTTACAGTGTTGTGGCACCAGCACCACCACCACCACCACCACCAAAGGCCCAATTTTTCTGCCCTTGTTCAACAGGGGCATGTAATTACAATTCTTGATCTAATATTTCACAGCAGGGCCCATTTCTGTACCCACTGAGAGCGAGTGAGGACTTACAGTGTTGTGGCACCAGCACCACCACCACCAAAGGCCCAGTTTATCTGCCCCTGTTCAACAGGGGCATGTAATTACAATTCTTGATCTAATATTTCACAGCAGGGCCCTGTGAGGGCTTACAGTGTTGTGGCCACAACAACACCTAAGGCCCAAATTTCTGCTGAGTATATAGGGCAGGCCCCTACTTTCAAACATCTAACTTACAAATGACTCCTACTTGCAAACGGAAGGAGACAACAGGAAGTGAGATGAAATCTACCCCTAGGAAGGGAAATTCTCTCCTGTAAGAGTTAATATGGGAAAAACATTTCTCCTTTCCACTGATGCTTTCCAATCCTTGTTCCACAAAAAACCCCAAATTTTCAAAAAACATTTGTCATTGGGACAAAAAGTGAGGTGAAATCTTCTGAAGAGGAGGAAATACAGCAAAACAAATGTCACAGGGGTGATAACCCTTCCCTATGTTTTCCAAAAAGCTTAAAAAAGATTTTTTGGCTGGAGCTAAACACGTTAAAAATGTACCCGTTCAAAATTACAAACAGATTCTACTTAACAACAAACCTACAGTCCCTGTCTTGTTTGCACCGCCTGTATACTGCTGTTCAGAGTATATAGGGCCTGGTGGCCCCACACCTTTCCTTATTTTAATTTGGGTGTGGGGTTCCCCTTAATATTCATACAAGACCCAAAGGGCCTGGTAATGGACTGGGGGGTACCCATGCCGTTTGTCTCACTGATTTTCATCCATATTGCCAGGACCTGACATTACATTAAACCCGCAAGCAGTTTTAAATGAGATTTTTTCCTTAAAAAATGACATTTGGTGCAGGGACTGTTCTAAACATGGGAAACACGAGCCACTTTACAGGCATACTATAGACACCCCCCAGGTACGATATTTAAAGGAATATTTCACTTTTTTTTTACTTTAAGCATCATTAAAATCACTGCTCCCGAAAAAACGGCCGTTTTTAAAAGTTTTTTTTGCATTCATACATGTCCCCTGGGGTAGGACCCGCATCCCCAAACCCTTTTTAGAACAATACCATGCAAATTAGCCTTTAAAATGAGCACTTTTGATTTCAAATGTTCGAGTCCCATAGACGTCAATGGGGTTCTAACGTCCGTGCGAATTTGCAGTCCGTTCGCAGGTTCTGGTGCGAACCGAACTGGGGGGTGTTTGGCTCATCCCTATGCAACACTGTACCTATATGAAATTTATGTCCTTTTTTTCACACAAATAGAGCTTTCTTTTGGTGGTATTTAATCACCGCTGGGTTTTTTATTTTTGCGCTATAAATCAAAAAAGACTGAAAATTCGATTAAAAAAAAATAAAAATCTTTGTTTCTGTTAAAATTTATTGCAGAGTATTGGCTAGTATCGGCAGAGTATTGGCTAGTATTGGCTGGTATTGGCAGAGTATTGGCTAGTATTGGCTAGTATTGGCAGAGTATTGGCAGAGTATTGGCGAGTATTGGTAGAGTATTGGCAGAGTATTGGCGAGTATTGGTAGAGTATTGGCGAGTATTGGCAGAGTTTTGCAGTGTTGCAGAGTATTGGCAGAGTATTGCACAATGTTGCAGAGTATTGCACAGTGTTGCAGAGTATAGCACAGTGATGCAGAGTATTGCAGTGTTGCAGAGTATTGCAGTATTGCAGAGTATTGCAGTGTTGCAGAGTATTGCAGTGTGTTGCACAGTGTTGCAGAGTATTGCAGTATTGCAGTGTTGCCATTATTTATATTGAGCAGCGCTGTGGGCACTAAATATCCAGCCCCCAGCGCTGCCATCTCTCCCCCCGCACTGTACCGATCGGTACACAGAGGGGAGGGAGGAACTGGCGTCATGACGTGACGCCGGTTTGTTTACATGTGATCGTTCCGTCATTTGACGGAACAATCACGTGGTAAACGGCCGCGATCAGCGGCTATTTACCGTGATGTCCGGAGGACCCGGCGGTCATGGATGTTCCCGAGTGTGTGCCCCAGGGGGCGCGTGGGAGCAACATTCTGGAATGACATCCATGGACGTCCACCCAGAACTAGCCGACTGCGCTGTTGCCGTCTTTCGGCAATGGCCCGGTCGGCAAGTGGTTAAGAAGGTAGGGGTTTTTATCACCAATGGCTGAAGAAAGGAATCAATATATTGACCCAATCTGGCAGACACGGATGCTATCCCGTTGACAATAGGTCTCCCGGGAGGGTTACTACTATCTTTGTGAATTTATAGGAGAAAATATAGTCAGGTCCATAAATATTGGGACATCAACGCAATTCTAATCTTTTTGGCTCTATACACCACCACAATGGATTTGAAATGAAATGAACAAGATGTTCTTTAACTGCAGACTTTCAGCTTTAATTTGAGGGTATTTACATCCAAATCAGGTGAACAGTGTAGGAATTACAACAGTTTGTATATGTGCCTCCCACTTTTTAACATCCCCAAAGTAATGGGACAATTGGCTGCTCAGCTGTTCCATGGCCAGGTGTGTGTTATTCCCTCATTATTCCATTTACAAGGAGCATATAAAAGGTCCAGAGTTAATTTAAAGTGTGCTATTTGCATTTGGAATCTGTTGCTGTCAACTCTCAATATGAGATTCAAAGAGCTGTCACTATCAGTGAAGCAAGCCATCATTAGGCTGAAAAAACAAAACAAACCCATCAGAGAGATAGCAAAAGCATTAGGTGTGGCCAAAGTCAACAATCAAGAGAAGACTTCAGCAGAGTGAATAGAGAGGGTTCACCACAAGATGTAAACCATTGGTGAGCCTCAAAAACAGGAAGGCCAGATTAGAGTTTGCTAAACAACATCTAAAAAAGCCTTCACAGTTTTGGAAAAACATTCTATGGACAGATGAGACCAAGATCAACTTGTACCAGAGTGATGGGAAGAGAAGAGTATGGAGAAGGAAAGGAACTGCTCATGATCCAAAGCATACCACCTCATCAGTGAAGCATGGTGGTGGTAGTGTCATGGCGTGGGCATGAATGGCTGCCAATGGAACTGGTTCTCTTGTATTTATTGATGATGTGACTGCTGACAAAAGCAGCAGGATGAATTCTGAAGTGTTTCGGGCAATATTATCTGCTCATATTCAGCAAAATGCTTCAGAACTCATTGGACGGCGCTTCACAGTGCAGATGGACAATGACCCGAAGCATACTGCGAAAGCAACCAAAGAGTTTTTTAAATACATGAAGGGAAATTTGGGACTTTAAATGAAGCAGTTGAAATGCGGAGGTGAGAGTAATAAATGTTTTTAATACATAACAAAATGAGTAAAAAAATAATTTCATATATATACATATAGGCACATGGTATAGACATAATAGTACAAAGATATATATAAATAAATACATGAATCAGGATGAATGCATAATGATCAATTGATAATATGTACAACAGTAATATGGCCTGCAAGTGCCAAAAGCAGCATGCTCGGCACCCGTGTAAATAATCGCATGGTATAAATATAAATGTACTAAAATTAATGTTGATAACATCATCAGGGCGTAATAAGTATCTCTGTAGCATCAAGTATCGCTCAACGCATTTTGTTGATGTTTCTCCACTCATCAGGAGCAGATGCGACAGATTCCTGTGAAGTATGCAAATATAATAAACCACATTCTGAATAGAGAGGAATAGAAAAATAGTATTTAAAAAAAGGTTTACCAAGCACACTCACCAACCCTGGCAGTGAGTGGTACATGAGGCGAGTGGCACATGGTGGTCAGAGGCATGGACCATGCTGTGGGAGCTGATGCGGCGTGACATACATTGACAGCATCGGGTGGTGTTGGAGTGCCTGAGTGTAGGGATAGTCTCCATATAGCTAGAGCGCTGTGGTGTAGATCATCAGACAGAGGTCTCTGGGAACAAACATTAAATATATATAATATAATTTGATATAGTAATGAATTTGAAGTAGTATATAAATATACACCCAGTATGTCTGCATATAGGGATACCATGTGCCTATATGTGTATATATATATATATATATATGAAATCTCTTTTTTTACTCATTTTGCTATGAATTAAAAACATTTATTACTCTCACCTCCGCATTTCAACTGCTTCATTTAAAGTCCCAAATTCCCCTTCATGTATTTGATACAGGGATGGAGGCGCTTAACCGTGCCTCATCTAAAGTCCCGAATTCCCCCCTTTCTAAAGAGTTTTTTAAGGGAAAGAAGCGGAATGTTATGCAATGGCCAAGTCAATCACCTGACCTGAATTCGATTGAGCATGCATTTCACTTGCTGAAGACAAAACTGAAGGGAAAATGCCCCAAGAACAAGCAGGAACTGAAGACAGTTGCAGTAGAGGCCTGGCAGAGCATCACCAGGGATGAAACCCAGCGTCTGGTGATGTCTATGCGTTCCAGACTTCAGGCTGTAATTTACTGAATTTGCAACCAAGTATTAAAAAGTGAAAGTTTGATGGATGATTGTTATGCCCCGTACACATGGTCGGACTTTGTTCGGACATTCCGACAACAAAATCCTAGGATTTTTTCCGACGGATGTTGGCTCAAACTTGTTTTGCCTACACGCGGTCGCACAAAGTTGTCGGAATTTCCGATCGCCAACGTACGACGAGACTAGAAAAGGCCGGTTCAGAACCAAGCGCAGCACCCTTTGGGCTCCTTTTGCTAATCTCGTGTTAGTAAAAGTTTGGTGAGAGACGATTCGCGCTTTTTCAGACTCGTGGCTTTCAGAACGTTTTCTGCCGTTCAGTTTGTGCTTGTGGATTTGTATCTGCTCTTCAGTGCGTGCAGTCAGTTCATATCGGAGTTTTCGGTGTGATCTTGCCTGCTCGTTGCTGTTTTTCAGGTTGCTCTTCACAGGCCTTGCTGTTCTTCAGTGTGTTCTGTTACTTTGTTCTGAGCAGCCGACCGTTTTCTAGCCATGTTTTGTATTCGTACTTCTCGTAGAGTTAGTGCTGTGCGGGGGCTTGGTGTTGGGGTCCTGACCTTGACACAAGTCCAGTCCATGAATAGGGTGGGGAGGAGTTCATGGACCAAGAATTGGATGCTTCAGCGTGACCAGTTCTGTCATATGCCTTTGCTCCGTGAGATCCGTGAGAATAATCCTGATGATTTCAGGAACTTTCTCAGGATGACGGACCCCGTGTTTCACCGTTTGTTGGCTTCGCTGACCCCCTATATTAGCAGGCAGGATACCTGCATGAGGCAAGCCATCACTCCGGAGCAGAGGTTGGTCGCTACCTTGCGGTATTTGGCCACAGGGAGAAGTCTGCAGGACTTGAAGTTCTCGACAGGCATCTCCCCCAGGCTCTGGGGATCATCATCCCAGAGACCTGTTCTGCCATCATCCAGGTCCTGCAGAAGGAGTATATGAAGGTAAGATTTTTATCCTTTTATATCACATTTTATTGTATTTAATGTTTGATAATATATTGTATTTCTTCCCTCATTCCCTAATTACCATGATTGTAATATGCTGTGAATGTCCCCTTTATCCTCATGCATGCTGGATTTTTAGGTAATTATTATTTTATGTCCTTCATACATATTTGGCCTTCAATAACCTCCCCAGCATGGTGTCTCCTGCCCTATATTCACCTCATGTAGTCACTTAACAATGTATTTTATCAGCTCCATAGTAGTGCTTTACCCCAAACACCCCCTAAAATGTTTGGAAATGTTATTTTTGATTTAAATTCAGGCAAAGTGCCAGAGGCTTTTTTTTGTGGTGTCCCCAAATTTTTTTTAACCCTCCCCCCCAACTGCTAAGTCAGCTGATCCCAATTCTCTATCTATCCTCAATAATCTATCTGCTGACTTTGCCTAACCCATACACACTATACCCACCTCTTTACTGGTCAGATTTATGGATGAATTCCCCAAAGCATGTAGTGCAAGGGCCTGCCTGTATACTTTCCAATGGTACTGTTTAAAGTTTTTGTATCCTATTATTATCTTGATAGGTAATAGCAGAATGTTCAAATGTCCTCAAATGTGTACAGTGTGTATTTATATCTTTGTATTATGACACTTCTTACCTGTCCAGTGGTCTGCCAATAGTGTAACTAAGGAGGGGCTGTTCCAAGTAATACCCTGTATTTAGGCATTCATCTCTCAATGAAGTGAAGAGGGTTACCTGTCCAAGAGTTCCCCCCCTATAATGTTAGAAATGGCCCATGAGAGGGGGGAGGGGGAATATGATAGGTGTACCTTATACTTTGGCCTTGTTAAATTCCCCTTTGTAAATGCTATCTGGAGGTTGCCCCATAATGTTTGTGTCTAATCTGCTTGCCATGTTTCTGTGAAAAAATAGTAATGTTTATTTTTTTTTCCTCAACAGTTTCCTTCAACGCCACAGGAATGGCAGACTGTGGCCTCCCACTTTGCCCAGTGGTGGGACTTTCCTAACTGCGGAGGGGCAATTGATGGGAAACACATCCACATCGTCCCACCACCCAACTCGGGGTCGTACTATTATAATTACAAGGGGTTTAATAGTATAGTGATGTTGGCGGTGGTGTCGGCTAATTACGAGTTCTTGTATGTGGACGTGGGGAAGAATGGCCGGATGTCCGATGGTGGAGTGATCGCCCAGACGGAGTTCTACAGGCATCCCCAGAATGGCAGCTTGGACTTGCCACCTCCAGAGGACAATGTTGAAGGTCTCCCATTTGTGTTCGTTGCTGATGAAGCGTTTGCGCTGGGGGACCACCTGATGCGGCCATTCCCGATGAGGACCCTCACCCCGGAACAGAGGGTTTTTAATTACCGGCTGGCCAGAGCCGGAAGAGTGGTGGAGAACACATTTGGAATCCTGGCCAGCCAGTTCCGACTATTTCTGACACCCATCCATATGGCAGAGTATAAACTGAACCATATTATACTGGCGTGCTGTGTTCTCCATAATTTTTTAAGAAAACATTCAGCCAACTATGCTGGCTCAGTTGGGCCTGAGGCCGGAATACCAAATACATCAACAATGACGGCGCTTGAAAGCGGCCGTCCTGGCTTGCCCTCCCTGAGTGCCCGTGATGTCCGGTTACGATACCTGGAGTTCTTTGCGGGTAGGGGGGCTACCCAGACAATCTGTGACACCTTTTTCAAATAAAAAACAACCAAAAGCAATTATTGGTGGACATTTACTGCTTGTGTTTGTTTGAGCTGACCCTGACAGAAATGTGTTGAGTGCAGAAAATGTCGTGATTTGGTAACCTTATAAAGAATAGTGTTGGCTGGTACTTCCTAAATGCAAAAACACATTTCACTACAAGTGCACTTGCAACTGCACTGAACCTGCACTTGTAGTGCAAAGTGTATTTGCCCTTAGGAAATAACCCCCATTTTTGCATAAAACAGCTATTACATCACCCCAAAAGTGTTGTAGCGTTGAGACAATAATCCACACATTCTTGAGTAAGGCACTTTTTTATACCTGCACAATCACATGTGCATTTACCAAAGGTTTTTAAAAAAAAACAACATGTTTGTTGTATAACAATTTTTGGGGGGGGCATTATCAAAAATTGAAATATCCATTTCAGATAAAACAGGCCTGTGTAAAACCAACAAGAAAGCCAAAAAACTTGAACTTACAAAGTTCACATTAGGTAAAACCTGAAGGCTATATCAGACATCAGTATTTAAGAACTGGGTTTGATATAGCGTTCAGATGGGGGGAAATCACCCCTGGAAAAGCCAAATTTGGAAGATGCACACCAATTTACGAATGTCAACATGTGCTATCTGCCATCAGGGGGGATCAAGGGATGTGTTTGGGGGGAGCAAGCCCTTCCTCAACGCTACTTTATAATTGAGGAAGGGGTTACACCCCCAAAACGCGTCCATTGATCTCCCGTGATGGCAGATAGCACATGTTGGCACATTGTGTGCATCCTCCAAATTTGGCTTTTCTAAACATTGTAAAAATTTTAGTAACATAAAACAGGTGATTTTGTGGGGTTTAAATTCACCCCAAAACATCAACGATGTTATTATTTTTTTTAATAACATCAGTGATTTGTTGCTGGATGTTTTGCAATTGGAGATTACACCCCATGATCTCCCCGATGAGTATCTGGGCACTTTCAGATGTAAAGCGTTCTGGATCACGATCACCTACAAAGAGATAAAGAACAAAAAAAGGTATCAAAAATCTGCCACCATCCATCTCTTTTACCTGAGCCTGTGGTCGCAGACACTCACCTGTTGTGGTGCCAATCTCCACCACGTCTTCTTCTTCCTCCTGCTCAGCTTCTTGGGTTGGGGGTATTTCCCCTTCTTCCAGAGGGGGGGGTCTCTGGTCTCCTGGGATGAGGGGTGTCCTCCGAGTCTTTTCTCCCCTATGTAAAACAAAAATGGTATAATTAGCACACAGATATTTGAAGGCAGAACTAGAAATAGGAAACATTGCTTGGAAGTGGGGTACAATTGTCTATTTTAGCCGAGTTCCAAGATGTATATATTTTTTTGCCCTTTGTCAAGCTGCAATACTTTACCTGTTTGGTACAAGCTTCACAGATGTAGCCCCCCCTATAGTATACACTGGAGCACCTGTGTGGCCCCCCTAATAAAAAGGGTGTTCTTGTGTCCCACACTAGTGCTCCAGTGTCCAGATGTGAAACCAGCTGCTCAGTGTCCTCTCCTTACACACAATCTAGTTAGCATTTCATTCTAGTAACAAACCCATCTACACAAACAAATATTTGGCATCCAAGTAGGCCCCCAAAAATGTGTGAAAATGCATATGGCCTAAACAATGGTGTTCTAGAGGCCGAAAGAAAAATGTTTGATACGAACGAATAATGGGCCCATGAACATTAAAGTTGACCTTTTGAAACGTTACAATTACTAAAAGCATATGGAGCAGAACGAACAGAATAAAGACAGAAAGAATAGGAACACAGCACAACTACTTACTTTTTTGCAGCACTCTCTGGATCTTTCGGTACTGCTCTGGCTCTCTCAACTTCAGGTCCGACCACCGCTTCCTGAGCTGATCTTTAGACCTTCTTATGCCGAAATTCCGCTCAAGACTCCTGACCACTTTCGTCACTTTGGCCTTTCGGATGTTCGGGTTGGGGTAAGGCCCATATTTTCCGTCATAGTCGGACTTCCTCATGATGTCGACGATCTCCAACATCTCCCCAAACGACATATTTGTGGCCTTAAAATGTCTCCTTCTGGATCGGGACGTGCCTGGATCCGCCCTTTCCTCCTCCTCCTCCTCGCTACAATTAGCCCGCACCTGCTGTATGTCCGCCATCATGCTCTTCCCCCACTGCGCCGAACGAAAAGGGGCGGGGAATACACTAGAAAGAACGTCAGGGGCGGGCGGAGTTACACGCATGCGCAGTGTATATAAAGCGTAACACGCGTGCGTATTACGTTTGATCTGTGAGCGGAGGAAGGAGCATTGGACCCGCCGAACGTACAAACGAAGGTAAGAGACAAACTTGTGCCTATACTGCTTCTAGATTGAGGCCTATATTGTTACAAGATTAGGAGAGTTTTGTGTGACATTAGGCTTTGTCTTGTGTTGTGTCTTGCAGTGAACATGGATATGGTACTGAAAGATCAGGACTTCATTTCAGTCTTCATAGAGATGCTAAGGGAGCTGCCCTGTCTGTGGGAGATGAAACACCCCCATTACAAGAACCAAGCAAAGAGGAAGGCAGCACTGGAGTAATTGTGTGAATTTGTGAAGCAGGTGATCCCCACGGCAGACATCACTTTTTTAAAGATTTTCATTGGTGGCCCGAGGAGCACATATCTGAGGGAGCGCTATAAAGTCCTGGATTCGCAGAGAGCAGCAGGTGACATCTATGTCCCCAGGATGTTGTACTACGACAAGCTGCACTTTCTGGCAGGCCAGACTGAACCCAGGCCATCCCTCTCCCGTCTTCCTTCCACGCTTCCTTCCCCCCGGCTGAGGCTTCTGATGCCCAACCTGGGCCTTCCAGGCCGCATGTGGAGGAGCCCAGATTGAGCCAGGTATAGCATTCCTCTAAATATTTCTGCTTGTCCAATCAATGATGTGAACTATATGTTAGTTGGGAGTACTAATTAAGGATTGTGATTGATGATGCAAAAACTAAAACTATGTCCCTTTTTCATACACAGGGAAGTCTCAGCCAGGAGGTGGCCGGGCCAAGCCGGCTGGCTGATCTGCAGGTCCCTCCACCCCCCTGGAAAGAGAAAGTGGCAGTAGGAGGAGTGCCCTAGAGGAGGCGGCTATCAGATTCTTTTGGAGGGCTACAGAGGTCCTGGGAGCACCACACACCAGGCAGGAGAACATTGCTGCATTCATAGCATATAAAATGCAGAGGATGGAGGAGGGCCAAAAAGCCATGTGTGAGGCCCTCATATCTGAGGCTCTGGCAAAAGGTATGAGGGGCCAAATTACACCTCACACACAGCTTTGGGATGGTCCTCCTCCTCCTCCTGCAGGTCCTACTCCTCCTCCAGGTCCTACTCCTCCTCCTGCCACATCTCCAACAGCACAGCCACAGCCCGGAAGGAAGTGTGAAAGGAAGACCAGAGAGTGATTGCCCTGGATCCAGTCTGGTTGGCCAAAAGATGCAGCCTCTTGTGGTACCACAGCCTGGGGACACAGATGTCATCTGCTGCTATCCGAGTCTCTGTGAATCCCGGACCAGACTGCCCTCCCTTAGATATGGACTCCTCAGGCCACCAATTTTGATTAGAGCTGCGCATCTTCACTCACCTCACGATTCGATTCGATTCGATTACGATTATCCCATCCACGATTCGATTCGATGCGATTCCGTGATGCATCACGATGCATCACGATTAATACCCAAGTGCCCATGGTTTTCAACTTTTCCTCAAAAAATTAATTCAAGCAGTCAGAAATTGAAGAAATATTAAATATATTTATTTGTATCTGCTATTTAAACAAATTACACCAAGTTCCCTGCATATAGCAAAGTCTAAACATGAACAATGCAGCAGACAACAACAGTATTTATTTAAAAGAGTACTGTGACATCAAACTGTTGTGTATAATACATACATACAGTGCTGGCCTGGAGCAGTAGTTTACATTTTAATATTTTCTTTTATGAAAAAGTAAACTATAACTTGTAAACAGTAACACCTACATCTATATAACACAGAGCACTTCCAGTTATTGACTGGCAAACATCACAGTGAACCTGTAACAGTCACACACTGTGTTGCAGAACTTCCTGGTTCACAGTGATAATTGTTTGCCAATACCACCACCACCACCACCAGCACCAGTGAGTCAACACAGATGGCTAGATCGGCGTTATAAGCTCTCGGAGTTGTGTCACCCAGTCACTTTACAGAAAACGTTACCTGCACTCTACCACTATACACCTGTAACTGAAGCCAAGCCAAGCCACCATTAGAGGAAGTCTGGAAATCCTTGACAGAATAAATTGTCAACTAAATCTAAAAACTTTGGACAAATCTTTATGGGATCACAAATATACAGTTACACACCACAATACCAAAAAACACACACATCACTGAATCATAATGGTAAAGGGCAGGCCATAGGTCAGGCGCCGGCAATGGCACAGGCACAGTCAGACATGAGGTCAGGTAGGTGTGTGTTTTTGTTTGTGTGTGTATTTGTGTGATCCAATAAGGATTTACTCCAGGTTTTAAGATTTAATTTATTCTTTCAAAGATTTGCCTTCCTCTGGTGGCTTGGTGGGCGTCAGTTGTCTGGAATTAAATACAATTTTAGAATTTTATTTGGCTGAGGGTTGAGTTGACCCCCCCAAACTTTGACATTTGACAATATAACATCAAGTGTGAAAATTCGATGGACACATTCATTTTTGAAGATTGTGTCCGACACAATCTTCAAAAATAAACCATTTATCTCCATCTCCCCCCAGTGCTAGCAAAGCTTGTTGTCACTCAAGTCGTCACTCAGTCACTTTACAGAAAACGTTACCTGCACTCTACCACGATACACCTGTAAATGAAGCCAAGCCAAGTCACCATTAGAGGAAGCCCAAAAATCCTTGACAGAATAAATTATCAATTGAAGCTTAAAACCTTGAGTTAAACCGTTATGGGATCAGAAATATGCACACACAATACCAACAAAAAACACACACGTGACGTCACGTCAGTTGTGAATCATGAGAAAGGGCAGGCCACTGTGTGAACAACGCAGGCAGGTGGCACAGTCAGTCAGCCACTCATCAGGTCGGTGTGTGATTTTTCTTTTGTGTGTGTATATTTGTGTGATCCAATAAAGATTTACTCCAAGTTTTAAGATTCAATTTATTCTTTCAAGGATTTGCTTTCCTCTGGTGGCTTGGCGGGCGTCAGTTGTCTGGAATTAAATACAGAATTGATTTGGTTGAACGTTAAACCCCTAGAAACAGACAGGCAGTCACAGAGAATGACAGACACACTGTGACATTGAACACGCCACAGTCACACGACATGACGACACTAGTATAAAAATTCAAAATGGACAGTTGGACACA
This sequence comes from Lithobates clamitans, assembly GCA_037952925.1. NCBI lineage: Eukaryota > Metazoa > Chordata > Amphibia > Anura > Ranidae > Lithobates > Lithobates clamitans. The sequence goes on from JBBGZY010000810.1 coordinate 3,464,170, forward strand.
CAATAGAAAACCATTCTCCATCTCCTCCAGTGCTAGAAAAGCTATAACAAATATAATATTTATATGACATACATAGTATACTGAGTACTCCATGTTCAGTTCACTGTGATGATCATTGATTGTTTGCAGTTGCCAGTGCCACGGCCACCTGCAGGCCTGCTGCCACCAAGTCAGTCAAAAACAGTGTGACTGTGACTGCGTTGAGTTGACGCTAGACTAGACTAGAGTGGCATAACTGGCATTATAAGGTCTTGTTGACAATGACATAGGGAATAGATAGGAGGGACTCTGGTGGGAAAAAAAAGAAAAAGGGATGTAGAGATGAAGGGGAATGGTGGGGACTGGGGAGAGGGGGAAGGTTGTAGAAGGGGGGTGGGGGGGGGAGAGGGGTATGGCATTGGTATTTGGTAGGGGAGGGAAAGGGGACGGGGGAAAAGGGGAAGGGGAAAGGAGAAGGGAAAAGGGGAAGGAAAAGGGGAAGGGGAAAAGGGAAAGAGACAGAGAGAAAGAGAGACAGAAAGAGACAGAGACAGAAAGAGACAGAGACAGAAAGAGACAGAGAGAAAGAAAGAGACAGAGAGAAAGAAAGAGACAGAGAGAAAGAGACAGAAAGAGACAGAGAGACAGAAAGAGACAGAGAGAAAGAAAGAGACAGAGAGAAAGAAAGAGACAGAGACAGAAAGAGACCGAGAGAAAGAGAGAGACAGAAAGAGACAGAGAGAAAGAGAGACAGAAAGAGACAGAGACAGAAAGAGACAGAGAGAAAGAGACAGAGAGAAAGAGAGACAGAAAGAGACAGAGACAGAAAGAGACAGAGAGAAAGAAAGAGACAGAAAGAGACAGAGAGAAAGAAAGAGACAGAAAGAGACAGAGAGAAAGAAAGAGACAGAGAGAAAGAAAGAGACAGAAAGAGACAGAGAGAAAGAAAGAGACAGAAAGAGACAGAGAGAAAGAAAGAGACAGAGAGAGACAGAAAGAGACAGACAGAAAGAGACAGAGACAGAAAGAGACAGAGAGAAAGAAAGAGACAGAGAGAAAGAAAGAGACAGAGAGAAAGAAAGAGACAGAAAGAAAGAAAGAGACAGAACGAGACAGAGAGAAAGAAAGAGACAGAGACAGAGAGAAAGAAAGAGAGAAAGAGAGAGACAGAGAGAAAGAAAGAAAGAAAGAGAGAGAAAGAGAGAGAGAGAGAGAGAGAGAGAGAAAGAGAGAGAGAGGAGAGAAGTTCTCCTCCTTTCATTCTCTCTCTCCATCTTTCCTTCTCTCTGAGAAGGAAAGAAAGAGGGAGAGAGAAAGAAGGAAAGAAAGAGGGAGAGAGAAAGAAGGAAGGAAAGAGGGAGCGAGAAAGAAGGAAGGAAAGAGGGAAAGGAGAAGAGGGAAAGGGGAAGAGGGAAAGGGGAAGAGGGCCTTAAAGGGAAAGGGTAGGGGGAGAGGGAAGGAGAGTAGAGGGACTAGGGGAGAGGGCGAGACTGGGAGGGGAGACAGAGACTGGGCTGAGGCTTGGTTGGCAATTGGCATCAATTGTTTGGAACTTTTAGTATTTGGCTGAGGGTTAAAGTAACCCCTACTTTAAAAAAAAAAAAAATGTAAATCTTTTTTTGACAATCTTCAAAAATCAAAATCTCAGTGGCAGACACTGACAGTGACAGTGCTGTGCTATAAACAAAATATATAAAGTTAACAACACTGGTGTGTGGTCACTCAGTGGTGTGGCAGACTAACAGTGGGCTAGGCAAGGGCAGGGGCAGTGGCACTGGCAGACACAACAGTACATCAGCACTTCCTGGATAAAAAAAAATGGGTCACTGCAAAGCGCAAGCAATGCTGCTCAGGATTTGGGAATGTGTAGATTTTTCTGTAAGAACACTAGTTGATCCACATGCTCTGGTTTGAGTGCGCTTCTTTTTGCAGTTACCATATCTCCTGCAGTGGAGAAAACCCGCTCTGCAGACATGCTTGTGCCTGGGATACACAAGTATTGCTTTGACAGCTGGGAAAGGAGGGGAAATATGACCTCATGCTCACACCACCAGTTCAAAGGGTCCTCAGTGAGAGGCAGAGGTGGGGCTTTACAATATTTTTCCATTTCCTCTTCAGCCTTGGCATAGGGGGTCTTAGGTTCTATTGTACCTTCAGTGTCAGTGAAAGACTGTCCCAGCAAACTCATGAGCAGCGATCTGGCCTTTCTTTTGGGAGGAGATGGAGAATGGTTGTCCTCGACGGGTGAACTTTCTTCTTCTTCCAGAGTTTCTTTTCTTCTTGGCAGTGGCACTTGATCCTCCTCCTCATGTGTCCTCCTAGATGTAATCTGTGTTTGAACATAAAAGAATAGGAAAAAAATAAATAAAACACATTGTCAATTGCCTATGATTCTGATGGGGTGATGAAAAAGCACAGGAAACGGACGGTGCAGTTCCTGCACCGCATCAGACTCAGAAGCGTGGCTTACACTATGTAGCAAGCTGTAGCTAGCTACTAGTTACAGTTCGTTTCAAGAAACATGATGAAATTCAAATCAATTGAATTACCTCCAAGGATGCAGCCTCCTCAGTCACTCCTTTGTATATCTCCAATCTCTCCTCCTCTGTGAGGATAAAAGGCAGTCCCTTTTAAAGCAAGGATCCAGTGCAGAGGCTGTATGTAGGATCTTCTTCTCTGCCTCACTGCTGTACCTCTTCTGAAGATCTGTTCTGATGGCATTCTTGATCTCATGGATCATGGGTGTGTCTCCCATGGTGTCTGTCATGCTCTGGAGGAGTTGTGCATTTAGAGGGGCAATGAGAGAAACTGTTGGATTGCGCTCTTCTGACATCAGCATGGTTGCATCCTTCATTGGCTTTAATGCACGCACAGCATCCTCTGCATTTGACACATCTGTTTCGTTGAGAGTGCAGAGATCGGACTCTCCTCTTCTGACTTCTGGAGACAGCAAGGTGGCACAGACTGCACGTTGTTGTTCTAAGAACCTCTCGACCATGTCATATGCACTGTTCCATCTTGTTGGCAAATCAGTTATCAGCTTATGATTCTTCAGGCCAAGACATTTCTGTTTCTCTTTTAGACAGTGGCTTGCTCTAGTGCTGCGGTGAAAGAATGTGGATATCCGTCGCACTCTGCCAAGAAGCCTGGAGAGTGTGGCCACTTTCAGCGCTCGCTGGGATGCAAGGTTTAGTGTATGGGCGAAGCATTTCACATGGGGGAATTTGCCAACTTGAGCTGCAACAATCATGTTTGATGCATTGTCGGTCACAAGCACTACAGATTTATCGGACAGTTGCCATTCTTCCACAACACGAGACAGTAGCTCTGCCAGATGAGCACCTGTGTGAGACTCATAAATGGCTCTCGTTTGCAGCACATGCGACAAGATCTTCCACTCCTTAACGTAATGTGCTGTTATTGTAACATAAGACTCTGTCGTGACTGAAGTCCATGAATCACACGTTATTGCGACTCGACTTGCTTGGCTCATTGACGCAATTATCTGAGCTTTAGTTTCGTGGTAGAGTGCAGGTATAACATTTTCTGTAAAGTGACTTCGTGATGGGATCTTGTAACGCGGCTCTATCGTCTTCAACAGGTAGCGAAACCCAGTGTTCTCCACAACAGAGTAAGGGCGAAGGTCCTTAGCTATGAAAGCTGCCACAGCTTTTGTTATTCTCTTCCCCTTTTCAGAGTTGGGCGGCAAAGTTGAGAGTATTGCATCAATTCTTGGCTGAGTTCGGTCTATTGACTTGGCGGCATTGGTGGTGGTGGTGGCAGGTGTTAGCATCTCTGAGTGAAAACGGCTAGCGTGGTTTCTCATATTAGTAGTATTCCCTAGATATTTAATTTTTGTGTGACAGGCTTTACACACGGCGTATGACTTGTCCAATTCACGCTTCCCACTTGTTTGTTCATGTTCATAAAAGCCAAAATGTGCCCAGATGTTTGCTTTTAAAAAGCTAGGTGCATTTTTTATCTCTCGGTCTTTTTGGTCTCCTTCTGCCATTTTTTTTTACTAGTCTAGCAGCAGTAGCATGCCATGTAATTGTTGTGACAGGGGTGATGACGAGAATGTTGTCTACTACAAACTCTGTCAGTAAGTATTAAAAGAAGAAGAAGAAAAAAAAAAGTGATTAAATCTAAAGCCTGCCACGAGATCACCATAAAAGTGTAACAAGTGTATGTAATTGTATTTGATAATGTTAAACAAATAGTTGCTACAAAATCCTTATTCTACCCCACACGCCGTCACTAGCTACTCGCATCGCAGTTGCACTTAGTTGCTTGTAGTACTATCATGCTACTAGTAGTAGTACTAGTAACTATCTTCTATGTGTTAAAAATGTGCCCTGATCTTATCTGTGATCTGTGCTGCTAGCCGGCCGCCATGGTCAGACATCAACTGGCACTGCACTAGTCGGTCATTGGTCAATGGTCATTGAACACGTCACAAACAGCTACAAACAACATATGTCTTGTCCCTGCCCCGCCAAAATCCCCCCCCAAATGACAACGTATGCCATTTCATTATTTCTAGTTTTATGTATTCATTGTCTTAGTGAATGATTCACATCACAACTTCATTAGTTATCTTGTTTGTGTGTATTATTACGGTTTTGCAGCAACATGTGTGGGGCAGTGATGAGCAAAACCATACATCATACAAAAGGTATCAATAAAGATGTGATCAATCACTAAGACAAGACATTGGACATTCAATAGATTACAGATAGGCCTACATAAAATAAACCATAATTAATTAAATGGCATTGGCAATGGCATTGGTCATGGTCACTTAAACTCACTTTCTTTAACCCTTTCATGACTAAGCCCATTTCTCTGACATTTGGTGTTTTTTACAAGTTAAAATCCATATTTTTTGATAGAACATTACTTAGAAAACCTCCAAACATTATATATATTTTTTAGCAGAGAATCTAGAGAATAAAATGGCGATTGTTGCAATATTTTATGTCACACTATATTTAATTTATTGTGCAGCGGTCTTTTAAATGCAACTTTTCTCGGAAAAAAAAATACTTTCATGAATTAAAAAAAAACGAAACAGCAAAGCTTAAGTTAGCCTAAATATGAAATATGATATCACGCTGAGTAAATAAATACCAAACATGTCATGCTTTAAAATTGCGCACAAGTCGTAGAATGGTGACAAGTCACAATGCGGTACCTAAAAATCTCTAAAGGCGACACTTTAAAAAAAAATAATGGTTACCACCACAGGTTAGAGTTACAGAGGAGGTCTACTGGTCTAGTGCTAGAATTATGATTATTGCTCTCGCTCTGATGATCCCAGCGATACCACATGTGATTTGAGCCGGGTGCAACTTGCCGAATCAACTTCAAGTTCATATGCGCTTTCTTTGCTGCTGGGCACTTTTAAAATTATTATTTCTTTTTTCTTATGCATTTAATTTAAGAGGCTAGGGGATGTCATTGTCCACTTCCAGTCCACTCCTGAGTCCCGCTCCTCCAGAATAACAACCAAGTGGCTTTTAGCCACTTTGGTTGTTATCCATGGGAAAGCCGACGGCCCGGCGGCGGCGCCCGCAGTAAAAAACGGTACCACTACCGGAGGGATGATGCCTGCAGCAGTGCATCCCGGATGGTATAACCCCCTAAAGCCGAGGCCGCAAATGCGTCCGCTCGGCGCAAAGGGGTTAATGTTTAGGAATACAGAATGGCAACTGGCAAGGCAAGCACCCTCATTATTAATATTTTATTATTTACATTTTACATTAATAAATTTGGCATTTGCATTTTTTTTACAATGACAGACAGTCCACACAATGCATTGCATCAGAGATACAGAGAGTTACCTACCTGTGATGATGATTGATGACGGGTCTCTCTCTCCTCCTTTCCTACTGCTGCGCTGCCTGCGACTGCAAGTGGGGACTGGAGTCTGAGGAGTGGACAGGACAGGACATAATGACAAGTTAGTTTAGTGAGTGTACTTCTTCATTAATTTCATAGTGTGCTTGTGATAGTGACACTGACATCATGACATGACAGGACACAGTCAGTTACCTACCTGATTAATGATGATGGTACTATAACTGCTGAGAAGTGGCAGACAATGTGGCACTGTGTCTGTCTGTCTGTCTCTGACGACTGGCACTCACTGGCACTGCTGCTGATCTCCTCTCCTCTCCTGCTGCTGCTGCCTGGACTCAGAGTGAGGACAGGAGGACACACACACTAGGACAAAATCAGTGCGGCCTGGTGGTGGCTAATGGCGGCTAGCTCGGGTCTCCCAGTCCTGTGTCCTGTTTGTACGTGTCCCCTGAGTGGTGAACGAGGCCGCTCTCCCTCTCCCCCTGTAACAGTACAGCCTGCTGCTCAGCTTTCCACTACTTCACTGACACTCACTGTGTGGCGGAGTTCGGGACTCGGAGGAGGTCGGACACGCGTCTCTTCTCTCTCCTCTCTCTGAGCTGTGACACAGGGGGGTGATGTCAGCGGGAGGCCGGAGGAAATGGCGCGAAAGCTTCGGCTGCTTTCGGCTCCACTCGGAACGGCACGAAAGCTTCGGCTGCTTTCGGAGCCAGGGCGGCACGGCGCGACGATGACGTCATCCTTAATAATCGATGCCTTAAAGCTACAGCATCGATGCCGCATCGTGGGGGGTCGAATGCCGATGCATCGATTCGGCGATTAATTGCAACAGCCCTAATTTTGATGTTGAAGAATTGATGTCTGCCGTGGGGGTCCTAGGCTTCACTAATTTCTGCTGTTGATCCAGTGTTGCCTTCCTCTTTGTTTGGTTCTGATCCCTTAATAAAGGATTTTTGTTTTGAATTATACTCTCCTATGTGTTTTACTTCAAAAATGACAGTTGGTTTGTGAGGATTCAGGTACATTTCAAATATACAATGTGAAATGAACAAGGGTCACCAACAACAAACAATCTCCTGGAGATTAAATAATAAAAGATATCAATGGTGTTGGGGTAACTTGACACACAAAACACACCCAAAAATATTCTGGAGTAAAAATAAAAATAACATTGAACAAAGATCAGCCTTGGAAAAAATCCAAACATTAAAGAAAAAAAAAAGGCTTAAAATAAAAAAAAAAAACATAAAAAATATAAAACTGTCAGATGTGACAACTACTAACAATATATTCAGGGAATCCCACTAAAAAAACACAAATAAAACTTTGTGAGAAGTGTGTGTGAATATGAGCATCAAAACTACTTAATTCTTGTCACATTATAAAGAAGAAGAGAGTGTGCTTTATTAAACCATTTTTGACATTGCAGCGTGACGAAAGTGCTGTATCCATTGCGAATGCTAAGTTTACCAGAACGAGCTGTCCCGTGTCGGAATTTCTTCTGAGCATGCGTGTCACTTTGTGCGTTGGAACAGGCCACACACGGTCGGAATTGACGCGATCGGATTTTGTTGTCAGAAAATTTTATCTCCTGCTGTCCAACTTTATGTGTCGGAAAATCCGATGGAAAATGTCCGATGGCGCCCACACACGGTCGGAATTTCCGACAACACGCTCCGATCGGACATTGTCCATCGGAAAATCCGACCGTGTGTACGGGGCATTAATCTGTCCCATTACTTTTGGTCCCTTAAATAGTGGGAGGCACATATACAAACTGTTGTAATTCCTACACCGTTCACCTGATTTGGATGTAAATGCACTCAAATTAAAGCTGAAAGTCTACAGTTAAAGCACATCTTGTTCGTTTCATTTAAAATCCATTGTGGTGGTGTATAGAGCCAAAAAGATTAGAATTGCATCAATGTCCCAATATTTATAGACCTGACTGTATATGATGGGCGTTCTGCAGAATAAAGGATCCAAATAAGCTGCTTCCTTTTTGTTTAAGATATTTTGATCTTTCCCATCCTCTATGATAGAATGTAATTCATCCTTATACGGTAACATAGGATCAAGAATTTGTATGTATTTTGATAATATTCTTTACTGGGAATAACCAGACCACCCCCCTTGTCCGCAGGGCGTATGACAATATCCCTGCGTCCTTCAAGAGATTTGAAATTTTGACCCTTGGTGTTCAGCAGCTATTATTTTTGTGATATTTTATTGCGCTGATTTGTTTCCTCTTTTGAGTCATTTTTCAGAGAATATGAATGATAATACAAAAACATTTCTTTCATTCATGGTTAGTGTTTGGCTGAAGCCATTTATTATCAATCAACTGTGTTTACTCTTTTTAAATCATAATGGCAACAGAAACTACCCAAATTACCCTGATCAAAAGTTTACATACCCTGGTGATTTTGGCCTGATAACATGCACACAAGTTGACACAAAGGGGTTTGAATGGCTATTAAAGGTAACCACCCTCACCTGTGATCTGTTTGCTTGTTTATTAGTGTGCGTGTATAAAAGGTCAATGAGTTTCTGGACTCCTGACAGACCCTTGCAACTTTCATCATTGCTGCACTGAAGTTTCTGGATTCTAAATCATGGGGAAAGCAAAAGAATTGTCAAAGGATCTGCAGGAAAAGGTAGTTGAACTGTATAAAAGAGGAAAGGGATATAAAAAGATATCCAAAGAATTGAGAATGCCAATCAGCAGTGTTCAAACTCTAATCAAGAAGTGGGAAATGAGGGGTTCTGATGAAATCAAACCACGGTCAGGTACACCAACTAAAATTTCAGCCACAACTGTCAGGAAAATTGTTCGGGATGCAAAGAAAAACCCACAAATAACTTCAGGTGAAATACCGGACTCTCTAAAAACATGTGGTGTGGGTGTTTCAAGATGTACAATAAGAAGGAACTTGAAGAAAGATGGGCTGCATGGTTGAGCGGCCAGAAGAAAGCCATTACTATGCAAATGCCACAAGATATCCCGCTTACAATACGCCAAACAGCACAGAGACAAGCCTCAAACCTTCTGGCACAGTCATTTGGAGTGATGAGACCAAAATTGAGCTTTTTGGCCACAACCATAAATGCTACATTTGGAGAGGAGTCAATAAGGCCTATGATGAAAGGTACAGAGGTGGATTGCTGATGTTTTGGGGATGTGTGAGCTACAAAGGCACAGGAAATTTGGTCAAATTTGTTGGCAAGATGATGGCAGTATGTTATCAAAAAATACTGGAGGAACATTTGCATTCATCAGCCAGGAAGCGGCGCATAGGACGTACTTGGACATTCCAACATGAAAATGATCCAAAACATGAGGCCAAGTCAACCTGTCATTGTCTCCTGACCTCAATATCATTGAACCACTCTGGGGAGATCTCAAATGTGCAGTTCATGCAAGACAGCCTAAGAATTTACAGGAACTGGAGGCTTTTTGCCAAGAGGAATGGGCAGCTTTACCATCTGAGAAGATAAAGAGCCTCATCCACAAATGCCACAAAAGACTTCAAGCTGTCATTGATGCTAAAGGGGGCAATACATGATACTAAGAACTGGGGTATGTAACCTTTTGATCAGGATCATTTAGATTGTTTCTGTTGTCATTATGATATAAAAAGAGTAAACACAGTTAATTGATAATAAATGGGTTCAGCCAAACACTAACCATGAGTGAAAGAAAAGTTTTTGTGTTATCATTCATATTCTCTGAAAGAAATCATAAATTCTGCCAGGGTATGTATGCACAACTGTAAATACTCCCATAAATACTGAGCATATATTTCAGCATTCTAAACACACATGCCACTTTGACGCTCTCATTTCACCTTGTTACTTTGATTGGCAGCCATTAATTCTGGCAGTTGGTCCCGCCTCCCTCTGCCCCCATTGGCTTGCAGCAGCCCGGGAGGAAGGCATCCCCGGAAAGCACATGGGGATGGCCACAATTGGTGACAGCAGACTCCCACATCATGACCCCATGTTGGGCTAGTGGCGCCGCGATGATTGGAGGCCACGTGGCATCCCCTTTGCATGGGCTTGGGTGGGACTGGCTTATGGTTAGCTGGAGGAGTGTGAAACTGCATGTTAATGTAACCAGTTGTGGAAAAGTGAGGGTGGCCCGAGTTGGTGGTGTGTCCCATGTGTGTGCACGGAGTGAGCAGTGGCAGCAATGGGGGAAGTGGCCTGGTCAATATTCGCACAGACATTTCCCCCCATTTTTTTGGGGGGAAGTGCGTTGTATGGAGTGAAAAATACAATACGTTTTTGGTTGTAACATGACGAAATGTGGAAATTTTCAAGGGGTATAAATACTTTTTCAGGGCACTGTATTCTTTTTTAACCACTTGACTTACAGACGATTTACCCCCCCACATCCTTCATGACCAGGCCATTTTTTGCAATACGGCACTGTGTTACTTTAACGGACAATTGCGCAGTCATGCGACAATGTACCAAAATGAAATGTATGTTCTTTTGGTGCTATTTGATCACCTCTGTGTGTTATTTTTGTGCTGTAAACATAAAAAGCCCGACACTTGAAAAAAAAAAACAACATTTTTTTACTTTCTGCTATGAAACATATCCAATAAAGAAATGTAAAAAAATCAAATTTCTTCATCAGTTTAGGCCGATATGTATTCTGCTACATATTTTTGGTAAAAAATCCCAATAAGCGTATACTGATTTGTTTGCGCAAATGTAATAGCGCAGGGATCTTCAAACTGCAGCCCTCCAGCTGTTGCAGAACTACACATCCCATGAGGCATTGTAAAACTCTGACATTCACAGATATGACTAGGCATGATGAGAATTGTAGATCCTGAACAACTGGAGTGCCGTAGTTTGAAGACACCTGTTATAGCGTCTACAAACTATGAGATTAATTTGAGGAATTTTTGTTTCTTTATTTTTTTGTAGCAATGGCGGCGATCAGTGACTTTTAGTGGGACTGCAATATTGTGGTGGACAGATCTGACACTGACACTTTTTGGGGACCAGTGACACTAATACAGTGATCAGTGCTAAAACTATGCACTGTCACTGTATTAATGACACTGGATGGGAAGGGGTTAACATCAGGGGTGATAAAAGGGTTAACTGTGTGCCTAGCTGGTGTTTGTGCACTGTGTGGGAGGTGCTTTGCAGGAACACAGGATTGATGCCTTTCCTACTGACAGAATGGTGATCTGCTTTGTTTACATAGACACACCGCCATTCTGGCTCTCTGCCTAATGATCGGCGGGTGCCAGCAGATCAGCTCTCATTGTGTATAAGGAGGAGCAGGTCACCTGCTGCACACATGTGTGCCCCAGACCCAGAAGTCCAGAATCATGTACTAGGTATGTGATCCTGCACAGCAGAGCCACCCTGCCACTGTATATGAAAGTGATCCGGTTGGCAAGCGGATTCATTTAAGTGTGGAAATCCTATCAAACCCCATGAATTATTTATATTATTATAATCTAACCAAGTCTAACATGTCATGACTTTCCCAATGTTTGGCCGGCTCTCATGTAATCATTCTAGATTTCTTCATCTGATAGGTTTGGTAATCTCACACATTAGGTCACATTTAGGAGTTTGTGGGAATAGTCTACCTGGACTTTTTTTTGCAGAGTTTGTCTAAGAGACGGAATATTTGTTTTTGGATTCAGGAAATTATTTAAATTTTCAATCTTGTTTTCTTTTTTTATTGAGAAAAGAAGAATGTACAGTAAACAGTTAAGTCATTCAATAACACAAAAATAGAAATATACATAATTGCAAAACATATCGTCTCATGGTTTAGACAGTTCATGAGCTTCGATTGATATAGTTTGGTATATAAGCCTGTATAGCTATATCATCTAATCTGCCTTGTTAAGGGTAGGGGAGCACCACTATCCACTCAATGAGTGGAGTTTACCTAATACAAACAAGCTAGGGCTTTTGTTGCTGTGTTAAACGCGTTCTCTGAGGAGAAAGCTCTGTTTGTGCCACACTATCGGTCTGATGAGACTAGAGATTATGATTCAGGTGATCGTGTAACACTGCAACATATAGAGGGAAAGGAAAAAAGAAGAGTGGGGATAGACGGGACAAGGAAGTAAGGAATATAGATATTAAGCGAAAGACATTCCACTCTGGTTACACAGTTGCATTGGTGGAGTCCTCTATAGCCCATGGAATAAATTCTGCAGAGTAACGAAACATAGACCATGAGGTCCAGGTCTTGGAGAATTGTTCCTCCTTACCCGTTTCCTGCGACAACATTCATTCCAATCTATTGACTGGTCCACTTCAATTGCCCAATCCCCCAGAGAAGGCATGCTTGTCGACTTCCAATGTCTGGGCAGAACCATTCTAGCTGCCACCAGAAAGTGACACAGAACGTCTTTTTTGACCGATTTAAGCGGGCCAGGGAGCATAGATAGCAGAACTACCTCAGGAGAGGGTGTAACTGAGGTCGCCATGAGTCTGCAGTACAAGTCAAGGATCTTTTGCCAGAACCTCCGTACAGGGGGGCATTCCCACCAAATGTGGAATAAGGTTCCCTTGGATGACAAACAATGCCAGAAAGTATCCGGGAGCACCGGGTTTATCCAGTGTAATGTCGAGGGGTATCTATACCAACGGGTCAGGTCACCAACTTGAATCCTTTTTCTTGCGATTTGGAGGCCAAGGATATTTTGTGAGTCAGAATGAAGCATTTTTGCCAATCTACAGGTGAAATGGAGTGACCCAAATCTTCCTTTCAGGCCTTTGTGTATGGGGGAGATCAGGATTATAGACCATATGTAAGAGAGAGTATAGTTGAGAGACCACATGCATAGGGGGGTCAGTCTGGAGCAGCATGCTCTCCAAGTCTGTTAGGTCAGTAAGTATATCAGGCAAGGATGGGAAGGTTTGAATAAAAGATATCACCTGTTGCCTCTTCAGCCAGTGCATCGAAGTATGGGAAGATGGGCCGGAGGGAATGCCTTGAATCAGAGAAGAATCTGAATGCAGGACTTGGGCAAGTTGTCTGTGGTCCTCCTTACACCAAGGGCCAAAACTCGCTCCCTTTAGGGCTGGTGGAAAAGCTGGAGTTCCAAACAGTGGGGTCATGGGTCCTTTCAGAGGAGATATTGTCTTGGAGGAATTTGGGTCCAAATTTGTATGGTTTGTCAGGTGAGGTCGCTCAGGGGTATCCCCCTTTCAAGAATTCAGTAGGCATCCACGGTAGGGTGCAGGGATCTATTGAATTGAGATGGCTCTCTATTTGTACCCATAATTTGGTGGAGGAATGATGGAACCAGTTAGGTATACGTAAATAGTATAGTATATACAGGCATCTTGAGCTCCAGCTCCCCCACAAATCTTGGGGAGCGATAGAGTCTCATAGCGTACTTGAGGACGAGCCCCCCCAGATAAAGGAGGAGAACAGTTGGTGGAGCTTCCTAAAGAACCAGGAGGGTATTGAAATGGGAATTGTCTGGAACAAATAGAGAAACCGAGGGAGGACATCCATTTTTAGAACATTCACCCTGCCTAGCCATGATAGTTGTTTCTTCATGTAGATCAATAGATCTGTCTTGGTTCTAATCAGAAGGAGAGCATAGTTCAGAGAGAACAATTGGGACCTTTCTGTGGGTATTTGGATTCCGAGATAACGGATGGAAGTGGAACCTATTTTAAAGGGAAACTCAATGGAGACTTGGCGGAGAGCTTCCTGGGACAAAGAGATGTTTAGGATTTCTGACTTAGTATGATTCACTTTGAAATTGCTCAGCTTCCCAAACCTTGTGAATTCCCACATAATATGTGGTAAAGATATATGGGGTTGGGTTACAAACATTAACAGGTCATCCGCAAAGTGAGCCAGTTTGGAATGAGTAGGGCCTATCGATACACCCGAGATGTTAGGGTTGTTCCGCAAGGCAATTGACAGGTGTTCCATGACAAGGACATAGAGAAGGGGAGATAGAGGATAGCCTTGTCGTGTCCCGTTATGGATGGAAAATGTAGATGATAATGAGAATTCTAGCAGAAGGAGAGGAATAAAGGGACATAATTAGGGATAGCATTTTGGGGCAGGAAATTATTTTTTAAACCAGATGAACATGTGACTTCTTGTACAACCAGCAGATTTTAATTTTTCTCCTTCTCTCTCTCCCAGTGCGTCCAGAGGTGAAGGTGTGGGGTCATCGTCAGTCGGATAATGTGACAAAACTTCAGTGCCTGGTGTATGGGTTTCACCCCCGACCTGTGGATGTGAAGTGGGTGAGGAATGGGGAGGATGATGTTCCTTTAGATGAAATGAGTCCAATTCTCCCCCATCCTGATGGCACCTATCAGATCCGAGTCAGTGTGGTAGTGCCAACAAGGGAGGGAGATACTTACTCCTGTCATGTGGACCACAGCAGTCTGAAGGATGAGACTCTCAATGTGATATGGGGTGAGTTAAACTTAGAAGATTGGGAAAAGAAAGCAACAAAAAAGTGTTTTTGTTTATTCAATGTGACATATCAATTTTCTATGGGATTCTAAAATTCTCCACACATTGCAGTCTCAGTTGTGTTCACTAAGATGAACGTCCAAGAGCCTTTTAAAAATATCAATACTCCCCACTGACGCCACCAATTGTGGAAGAGAGTTCCACATCCTTATCGCCCTGACAGTGAAAAATCCCCTACGCAGCTTGAGGTTAAAGAGCTTCTCCTCCAAACCCATTGTGTGGCCCTGTGTCTTCTTACACTCCCTGAAACTAAAAAGTTTTTTCCTACGCTGGGATAACTATTTAGGTATTTGTATATTGCTATCATATCTCCTCTCAAGCGTCTCTTCTCCAGGGAGAACAAATTCAGTGCTTGCAGTAAATCCTCATAATTGGGGTCCTCCAATTGGTCTGCCTACCAATTTAGTTGCCCTTCTCTGGACTCTGTCCAGCTATACCACATCCCTCCTGAGGACTGGTGACCAGAACTGGATGGAATACTCCAAATGTGGCCCGAAACAAAGATTTATAAAGTGGCAAGATAATCGTTTTATCTCTGGAGTAAATTCAATTTTTTTATGCAAGCTAATAGTCTGCTGCCTTTGGTAGCTGCAGCTTAACATTGTCTGCTATTGCTTAGTCTGTCTTCTACTAGGACCACCTGAATTTTCTCCATCCTGGATTCCCCCAGAGGTTCTCCCCCTAGTGAATAGTTTACATTTATATTCTTAGCCCCCAAGTGCATCGCTTTACATTTTTCAAAATTAAACCTCATTTGCCATGTAATTGCCTATGCCATTATTTTTTCAGGTCTTTCTGTAAAATTTCTATATCCTGATGTGAAGTTATTGCTCTCTTTATTTTTGTGTTGTCCGCAAAAACTGAGATCCTGTGTAAAAACCAAGAAGAAGAAAGCATTCAGTAGAGTTGCCTTCTCTGTGTCATCTGTAACCATCCTCCCTTCGTCGTCTTTTATGTGACCAATGTGCGCAGACGTTGCTTTTTTACTGTTAATATATCTTAAAAAAAAATGTTGGGATTTTTTTTTATGCTCCTCCGCTATGTGTCTTGTTTAGTCGCCCTGATTGCGTTCTTACACTTCTTATTGTATTACTTGTAGTGTTGAGATGCAGACGATGACCCATTCACTTTATATTTTTAAAGACAACTTTTTCTATTTAATAAGAACTTTTACATTATGGTTTAGACACCCAGGTTTAACATTCGCTCTTCTATATTTATTTCCCATTGGAATGCACTGTGTGATATCTTTGTTTTAATATGTTCCTAAAGCATTCCCATTTTTCCTCCATTTTCAATGTTTCTAGGATTTGGTCCCAACTGATGTCTTGTAGTATTAAGCCCAGTTTAGAAAAGTTTGCTTGTTTGAAATCTAGGTTAGGGGGCCTGTAACATACCCCCAATATTATTTTCCCACTTGCTTCTTCCCTTTGAAGTTCCACCCAAATGGATTCCACCTCCCCCTTGCACCGTTTACAACAGGGGTCTTCAAACTGTGGCCCTCCAGGTGTTCAGGAACTACAATTCCCATCATGCTTAGTCATGTCTGTGAATGTCAGAGTTTTACAATGCCTCATGGGATGTGTAGTTCTGCAACAGCTGGAGGGCCGTAGTTTGAGGATCCCTGGTTTACAATATCACTCCTCTCTTCCATATGTAAATCATTCTTGATATATAGGCACACCCCTCCACCTTTTCTACCCCCCATCCCTCCAATACAATGAATACCCCTCAATATTTGCCAGACAGTCATGTTAGCTGTCAAACCAGGTTTCTGTTATTCCCACAAAGTCTTAGTCCTCCTTGTGTAACAGCAGCTCCAGTTCTTCTATTTTGTTAGCTAGGCTCCTGGCATTTGTGTATACTCCTCCCAGTATTGTATGGCAGCATATTATTTTCTCTTTATGTTTTCTCAGGCTTCGTTTTTGATTTGTTATCTCGTTCACCCCGGGGTTAGATGTATCTTATCACTAATGATCCACTATCTGTCCTTTGCTCACTGCCAGCTATCCCTTCCTCTGAACCTTCCCCCAACACCTAGTTTAAAAGCCCCTCCAACGTCTTAGCCATCTTTTTTCAAACAGAGCTGCACTCTCCCCATTAAGGCACAGCCTGTCCCTACTAAAGAGCTGGTAACTGGCTGAGAAGTCAACCCAGTTCTCCAGGAACCAAAACCCTTCTTCCTACACCAGTTCCTCAGCCACTTTCAAGTTCCCAAAGCTCCTGCTGCATCTCTGGTGTGGCTCGAGGTACAGGTAGTATCTCTGAGAAAACTACCTTCCCTTCAATCTATTCCCTAAGTCCCTGAAATAATTTTTTAGTGCACTCCACCTTCCTCTTACTTTGTCATTGGTACCAACGTTTATCATGACCGCTGGGTCCTCCCCAGCCCCAACCAATAATCTGTCCATCCGATCCTCCATATGCCTAACCCGAGTGCCCGGTAAACAACATACCATTCAGTGATCCCTGTCTTTGTGACAGATTGCCCTATCTGTCCTTCTAATTATTGAGTCCTCTGCATGAAAGTTTCTTATCTTCCTGTTTTCTTCTTTTGTGTGTACGCTCTGTCTATACACATCACACAGTGCTGTATAGGAGGTTATTGGGAAATTTCTGCCTTCTCTTCACTCATTTCTTGGAAGCTTCAATTTTCTATATAAAAAACACGAATTGAAACCCCTCTTAAAGTGGAAGTCCACCCTAACACTTAAATTATCCCCTGCAATTAATGTGAGCTAAGTTCAGCCTTATGTCTCAAAATGAAAAAAATACCCAGTTTTTCTACCTTTATTTTGTAGTATCCAGTGCCGTCACCAGACTTCAGTTCTACTTCCTTCTGAGTCTAAAAGCAGCAAATGGGTGTGGTTACTGAAGGTTAATGACATCACTTCCAGAAAGGGACACTGTTCCTGTGTAGCCAGTGGGCGTATACAGGATGGGAGGAGCTTATCATAGGTTCCCGCCCAGTGTTCTCTCATCAGTAAGACCCCTTTCACACTGGTGCTCCACGGTAGTGGTAAAGCGCTGCTTGTTTTTTCGGCGCCTTACTGCTGTTTAAGTGGCGCTGTAGCACCGCTTTTCATCTGCTAGCGATGTGCAGGCGCTTCGGCAGTACTGCCCATTCATTCCAATGGGCAGGGGCGGTTTGGGAGAGCTGTATACAGGAGAAGGGAGCTGGACAGAGGGGGGGACTGTCGGTGTAGCTGGAAGTGCTCATCAATATACATTAAAGGAATAGTACAGGCAACCACACTAAAGCTTTGTACACACGCTTAGATTTTCGGTGACCGAGCATCTGTTTTTTGTGAAGAGGTTACTCACAATATGAAAATTCTTGTATGACAGAATTCAACTTCAGAGGTGATGTAATGTGTTTTGTATATATTCTTTAGTTTCTGACCATGCATAGTCTTGCTCTTACAACTTTTTTCATACAAAAACCGTACCAATGAAACATAAATTGGACGTTGAGTTCAGATCCGACAAAAAATGTTATAGTCTGCACATCCAGCTTTTGTCTGATGAAAAAGCGAAATTGGCTGTTGAAAGCACCGTACTAACAATCTGAAAATCGTCAGACAGCTCGTTGTATGAATTTTTCCATCCGATTTTCAGATCGTGTGTGCGGGCCTTGAAGTGGTTGTAAGGCTTTGTTTTTTATTTTTTTTTAAATAACAAACATATCATACTTTCCTCCACTGTGCAGTTCGTTTTGCACAGAGTGGCCCCAATCCTCCTCTTCTGGTAGCTCCTCCCTGCATCTTATAACACCCTAGGAGAAGCGCTCTCCCAGGGGGTAACCTTGTGGGTGCACTCCCGAGTCCAGCATTTGGCATCCATAGACACCAAATGTACGACTTGGCCCTGCCCTGGCGCCTGGATCATTGACTTTGATCCGGAGAGTGTAAAGTTGGATCAAAGTTGCACTCCAAATATTGCGACTTTGTGGTTGCAATAGTGAAAAATTTGATTAAGGCTCTGTTTCTACAAGTGCAACTTGTCATGTGACTTTGGACATATAAAGTCCCATGACAAGTCACAGCCCATTGATTTCAATGACACCCGTTTCCATCTATGCAACTTTGAAAATCAGCGACTTTAAAAAGGTACCTGCACTACATTGATGTGACTTTGATCTAGAGAGTGTAAAGTTGGATCAAAGCTGCACTCAAAGTCGCATCAAAGTCAAAATCTAGCCTTAGGCTACATTTCCACTAGCGTGACTCCAAAGTTGTGCAATTTAGAGAGCGACTTTGAGTGGGGCTTTGATCCAACTTTATATTCTCTGGATCAAAGTTGCATCAAAGTATTGCAGGCATGTTTTCAAAGTCGCTGATTTTCAAAGTTGCATAGATGGGAATGGGTTACATTGAATTCAATTGGCTGTGACTTGTCATGCGACTTTGTGTCCAAAGTCGCATGACAAGTTGCACTAGTGGAAAGGGAGCCTAAAACTCATTACTCACATGTAATGAGCAATAGAAATTGATCTGTATCCTTCCAAACTTTCAAAAATGTTCCTTTGTACCCCATTTCTTTCATATATTGGGCCGGTCACGTGACATTTCTTTCCCCCCTCTGCGGTTCACAGCAGCTGGGCATGTGACACACCATGCACACAGTGCCATGCAGAAACAACCACGTGGTTCTACACTGTAGAAAATCTGCAGCATGTTGCATTGTAATCTTTCTTACAGTTTCTAATAAACAGTGTGTGTATTATGTGCTGCTGGAACCATGAGGAGTGAGCAGAACATACTTCAAAAGTCTCTCTCTCTCTCTCTCTCTCTCTCTCCAAGAGAAGCTGCTGGCCAAAACGAGGCTATGAAGACAGGAGATCATGTTCTGTGAAGGATAGGAGGGATGGGGGTGGAGCTGGGCGGGGCTGGGCAGGTCTAGGCATGCCTGTCTAAGAACGACCAACAACCTTTTCAGAAAGTGAAAGTCAGCTTAGCAAATTCAGATAATGGGAGATAGCGTTATCAGTGAAGAACAGAAAGTAGCTGATTGTCTGGCTTAGATTAGACTTTCTAAGTGACACAATCAGCCAGAAAATGAATAATGTCAAAGATAAAGATATTTAACATACTATTAATAGGTAAAATGTCATTTTTGACTGAACTTCCACTTTAATACCTCATCTTGTAATTTGTATTTACTACGTTGTAGTAATGTACACACTGTTCTATATAGTGCAGGAATAATGTATCTAAAGGTGGCCAATACTTTTTGGAATCTTGTAAACTTAATTTATATACAAGATTTCCAAAGTCTCTAATATCTCATATTCTCTTTATGTTTATCTCTGTCAGATCCACCAGGCAATCGACTCTCACGCGGAGTGATCATTGGTGCTGTTATTGGAATCATTGCTCTTCTTGCTGTTGTTATCGCAGTTGTTTATTGGATAAGTAAGTATAAGGATTCGGGAATAATAATTTTTATTAGCACACTAATACCTTTTTTTTTTTTTTTTTAAGCTACTTCAGCAAATACTTTTGGGATACTTAATTCACCATTAAAGTTCATTTTTATCCCATCAAATGTCACATCATAGTAGCTTTAATCTTTTCTTTCCCCTTTTTATCCCTCCCCCTATTTAATCTTTATTCAATTTTTCTTTCCCTTCCCCTTTGCTTCCTCCAAGGGTTAACAAATTAGTTAAAAAGTAAATACACAAAACGTTCTCTTACATAATAAAATGGATAAGTACCTCATCAAGAAGTGAGGGCGCATTATACTAAAAGACAGTAAAATGAGTAGTAGAAACCAAAGTGATCAAAAGACCTCCTCCATCCCACTCACTTCACCTATTTTCAGTGTTACAGACCAAGCGTTGCCCCTTAATCCCTCCCCTCTTTCCTACCCCTCTCATTCATTTATCACTCTATAGGGGGGAACCCATTTTTTCAACCATCTCCTCCACATCGCATCAAATTCCTTAAGGTTGCCTCTCTTTGTATACACTGCTCTTTCTTTACATATAGTCTCATTCACTTCCCGGATCCAATCTCTCACAGTAGGGGTTGTTCTAGATTGCCATCTGGTTGCGATAATTTTTCTGGCTTGGAACAAACACCTCACTATTGCAATTGTGGTACTATTCCTCTCCCCTGGCTCCTTTCTGTACCCCAATATGCATACCACAGCATCCATTTTCATTGTTATTTTAAATATATCGCTTATGATTTTAAGCACTTCCTCCCAATACCGATACAGTTTGGGGCACCTCCATACCATGTGTATAAGATCGCCGGTTCCCTGACATCTGGGGCATTTATCGTCTGATCTTCTGCCAAACTTGAACAGCCTCTTAGGAGTATAATAAGCCCTATTTAACAACATCAGATGGGATATCTTCTGAGGGGGTGAGACCGATACCCTCAAGCCCATTTCCAGGATTCTTTTCCACTGTTCCTGTGTTATTTTCCCTATATCCTCTTCCCAACTTTTTTTCTCTTTGCAGAGTTTCTCCTCAGCATTAACTTCTTTGCTTATCTGTCCATAGAGTTCAGAGTCCCTTAGTGGAGCCTACCTGGAGTATACTCTGAAAGAGGGGCATTTCGTTCCATACTGGTGGCTGTTTCCTAAATTGGGCTTCAAGGGCATGCCTCAACTGTACGTAGGAATAAAATGAGCGTTGCAATATATTGAACTCTCGTCTCAAATCTGAGAATTTTTTTAAAGTATTTCCCAGGTACAGTTGTCTCAGTCTTTTGATGCCATGTATTTCCCATTCTCTTACTTTTCCTAACGGGAGGGTTTCCCGCAGATTGTAGTTATTCCAAAGGGGAGTGTATTCAGTTAGCCCATTATATCCCATCTGTTTTTTAACAGTTTTCCATATTTTAGTTATCATTTTTATTGTTGGAGACCTATAGCCAAAGGAATCCGCCTCTAGTGTTTCAATAATTGTATTATGTGAAGCTTCAGTCAGCACGATTCTCCCATTGGGGGTACCTCCACCTGGAACGTCACATCCCATTAGGTGCTGCAGCTGTGATGACAGATAGTAACGCTCAGGGTGAGGCAATGCCACACCTTCTTCCCCCGCTGGTAGTTGTAGCGTTCAAAGTCGGATCCTGGCTTGCCCCCCCCTCCATATTAGTTCCCTAAAAAGGGACTCAATTTTGTTGAACCATTTCTTACAGATCCAGACTGGGGAGTTATGCAGCAGGTACAATAATTGGGGCATCCAGATCATCTTTATAAGGCTGCATCTGCCTGCCACTGATAATGGAAGTCGTTTCCAGATGCCTATTTTTTGTTTGAATTTGGCCAGCAGTGGCATAAGGTTTTTACAAATAAATTGATTAGTGTCTTTCGTCAAAGCTATCCCCAGATATTTCAATGTATCCACTACTACCAACTGAGGTATTTCTGGCATTATTAACTCAGTCGTGGAATCTAGTGGAAGGAGTTCCATTTTCTCCCAGTTTATCTCTAACCCTGAGAAGCTTCCAAATTTCTCGACTAAGCTTATCGCTTTTGTCAATGATTGCCCCATATCTCCCAGATAAAGAAGGATATCGTCTGCGTATAGCACAATTTTTTCATCTCCCGTCTTTCTCCGAAACCCAGTTATTTCAGCGCTTGATCTTATAGAAATGGCGAGAGGTTCCATTGCCAGGGCGAAGAGCAGGGGCGACAAGGGGCACCCCTGTCTCGTCCCCCTCTCAAGCTCAATCTTATCTGAGAGTTCATTATTAATTCTAAGCCTAGCACTGGGTCTATGGTACAACATCTTAATCCACCCAATAAAGGAAGGGCCAAATCCAAATTTTCCCAAAACCCTCCAGATGTATCCCCACTCCATGCTATCGAAAGCTTTTGTAACATCAAGTGACAGCACGACTCTTGAACCTACATTCTCCGTTGGAGTCTGTATATTCAAGAATGTCCTTCTGATATTCATGCTTGTAGATCTATTAGCTATAAAACCCGCCTGATCTGGGTGGATCAGTTTTGAAATTAATCTGTTCAACCTAGTTGCCAGCACCTTGGCTAGGATTTTAGCATCTGAGCATAAAAGAGAAATTGGTCTATATGCCGCTACATCCAGGGGATCTTTCCCTTCTTTTTGTATAAGTACAATGGTTGCTTCTAGCATTGAAATGGGAAGTCTTCTCTCCCTGGGCGCTCCCCTCAATGCTTTTAGGAGCTCTGGGAGTAATATTTCTCCATAATAATTATAGGCCTCAGTCGGAAGACCATCTGGACCAGGGGATTTCTGATTAGCCATACTCGTTACTGCCTGTTGAAGTTCTACTAAAGTTATTGGGGATTCCAACTCTTCTCTTTCCTTTTGCGTAATGGTCGGGATTTCCAAGTTGCCTAGGAAGTCTTCCATTACGCCCTCTACCCCCACCTTTTGGGCTGAATAAAGATTTTTATAATAATCCCTAAATATCTGCAATATTTTTGTGGTGTCAGATAAAATCTCTCCTCCTGGGGACCTGATAGCAGAGATAGAGGAAGGTGGGGAGTTGGACTTCACCAACTGCGCTAACATCTTTCCCACACTTTCACCCTCTGCGAAGGAAGACTGCCGAAGGAAGAGTCGTCTGGTCTCAACCTTCCGCATAATCGTAATTTTATAGTCTTGTTGTTTATCCAACCATATTTTTTCCCTTTCAGATGATGGATCCGTTACATAGTTGTTCTCTGCCTCTATTACCTCTCTTCTACTGTGTTCTTCCCATATCTTAGCTTCCTTATTAAATTTAGCTACCTGCTGGATCAGAACCCCTCTAAGATATGCCTTCAGAGTATCCCACAGAATCCCGGCCGTTGCTGTACATTCATTACATACTATAAATTCTCTCAATTGAGGAAGAACTCCGTCCGTTTTTTTAATTAGTTCAAACCAATATGGGTTTATTTTCCACTCCCTCTGAGCCTTTTTCCCCCCTAATTTCAATGTAAGGACTATTGGAGAGTGATCTGATATTCCTCTTGGCATATATACAACCTTCTCTGTAATCTGGAGTGCTCTATCATTACCCAGTGCCATATCTATCCTGGAAAGCATGGAATATGAAGTTGAATAGCAGGAATATTGTTGGGTTCCCGGGTTCCGCACCCTCCAAATATCCATCAGCCCCACTTCATCCAAAAGTTGACTCAATCGGCCCCTCCCCGTGGGCTCCGCATTTAGCCGTATGGGGAATCTATCCAACTTTTTATCTAGGATCTCATTGAAATCCCCTACTACTATAACCGGTACTTCTTCTTTATCTACCAAAAATTCATTTAATCTGATCATAACATCAATTTTAAATGGCGGAGGAATATAAATATTTGCCAATACATACTTTCTATTTCCAATTGAGCAATATAAAAAATATATCGGCCATTCTCGTCTATGCTGGTCTGACTGCAGGAAAAAGCCACCCCAGATTTCACCATAACACTTACCCCCCTACAGTAAGAAGAATATACTGAGTGAAACTGAAGTCGGTATTTCCTATTCCGCAATTGCTGGGTTGTATGTTTGGTTAGGTGTGTTTCCTGCAGGCAGACCAACTCAACTCCATATTTCTCTAGCATGGAGAATACTGCTGCTTTTTTAGCTGGTGTTCCCAAACCTCTAACGTTCCAGGATCCTATATTGAGTATTTTAGCTTGCATATAGGGGTGAGGAATATATATAAAACTGTCGTGTGTTCCTATTCCAAAATAAGTTTATGTTGAGTTCATATCTAATCTCTACGTTACTATCAAATATTTTGTGATAATATCCCTGTGCACACCACTCATTTGCATTACCTTTTATAATTTTAAGCAGTGCTTCTAATTCAAGTAAATTCACCTTCCAAAATAGTGCATGTGAGTTTCAACCATTGTTTTCCTGTGCCACAAATTATTACTTTATGAATTATCTTGCAAAAGTGATCATACTTTCCCAGAAAATTCTTTGGTGACACACCCTTAGCATTTTGACTCTCATTTAATCCACTCTTCCCCTGTGCCAATAGTCTATCATTACCTATCTTACCTCCCCCCATCAACCTTTCCCTCCTCCCTCCCATCCCCCAGCCCCCCCTTTCCCCTCCCCCCCTCCCCCCACCACCTATCTAGGTGAACCCTAGGGGTCCTTATAGTGACCATTTCCCACACCATCTGTCCCTCGTTAACACTTCCATCCATCACTCTACATACCTCATCCGTGTGTTCCTACCCCCCTTCCACTCATTTCTTCAAAGAAAGAAAAAGAGAAAGACAAAAAAAAAACACAAAAAAAATAAAAACACAAAAAAAAACAAAAAAGGATAAGCTTTTCAAACAATACAACCGGACCCTTTCTCCAATTCCCTCCTTCCTTCATTTCGCTACAGTTTCTCCTTTTTCTCTTCCAACCACTTCTCCACACTAGTTGGGGAGTCAAAAAACTGATTGCCCCCCAGAGCCGTTACACGTAGCCTAGCTGGGTAGAGCAGGGCATAAGAGAGCTTGAATTTCTGTAAGGTACGCTTAATCTGTATGAACTCTGCTCTGCGTCTCTGAAGTTCTGATGAAAAGTCACGGTATAATGATATCCTGGTGCCGTTAAAGAAAATATTTCCCGCCTCCCTTGCTTTCCGCAGCAATGTCACTTTATCTTTATAATTGAGGAACTTCATCAAGAGTGGCCTGGGATACCCACCTGCTGGCAGGGCCCTAAACGGGACTCTATGTGCCCTTTCAATAGTGAACATTGTTGAGAATGACTCTCTTCCAAAAAGTTCCACAAGCCATTTTTCCAGGAACTCTATGGGGTTAGGGCCCTCGCTCTTCTCCGGCAGTCCCCCCATCCTCACATTGTCCCTTCGGTTTCTGTTTTCCAGCTTGTCCATTTTTGATGTATATCTAGCCATCTGTTCTTTCATATTTTTCACCTCTTTTATTAATGGAAGTATATCATCTTCTAATTGGCTTGTCCTCCCCTCCAGGGCTGTTGTTCTTTCCGCTGTTTTTTGTAGGTCCTGTCTGACCAATATCAGATCTTCCTTTACGCCTTTCATTTGGTCACAGAGTTCTTTTAGTGATCCCTGACAAGCACTCACTACCACAAATACATCCTTCAATGTTGGCTCTTTCTCTGGTGGTGGACATGGATCATTTGTTACTTCTTCAACTTGCTCCATTGGTTCTGGGCTCTTGTTACTCAGCGCTTTTGTTGTCGTAGCCAGTGGCACTATAGCCACTGATTGGCCCTGGCTTTTTCTATCTGTCGTAGCCCCTTGTTGTGCTTTAGTCTGGGCTCCCTTCTTTGGTGGCGTCTGAGCAGGGGCATGGGCATATTGCTCCAATTTTGCTGCTGCTGCCATCTGTTGTGCAGTTTTATCCTTTGAGGAGCGTGGGCACACTAATACCAGGCACAGTGTCTGTATGCAACTCTTCTGTTTCTATATCTGAGTGTAGAAAGTATAGAGATAGCTATACTACTCCCAGTGCTCATTAAAAATGCAAATTATAAATAAAAGAGAGAAGTCCATGTTGTGGCATTCACTTTGTTGGAACTAGCCCCTTATAAGCCATCAGACTTTTAAAACTGCTGCAATTCCTGGAGTTCTTCATTAACTACCTGACCTCCTGAAGATTTACCCCCCTTCATGACCAGGCCATTTTTTGCAATACCGCACTGCGTTGCTATAACTGACAATTGCATGGTCGTGCGATGCTGTACCCAAATAAAATTGATGTCCTTTTTTCCCCACAAATAGAGCTTTCTTTTGGTAGTATTTGATCACCTCTGCGGTTTTTATTTTTGTGCTATAAACAAACAAAGAGCAACAATTTTGAAAAAAAAATATTTTTTTTTACTTACTGCTATAATACATATCTAAAAAAAATATTAAAAAAAACAAATGTATTCATCAGTTTGGGCCAATATGTATTCTTCTACATCATTTTGGTAAAAATAAATTGCAATAAACGTATATTAATTGGTTTGCACAAAATTTATTGCGTCTACAAATTTTGGGATAAATTTAGGGACTTTTATTTTTTTTTAATTGTTTTTCCTAGTAATGGCGGCAATCTGCGATTTTTAGTGGGACTGCGACATTGTGGCGGACAAATTTGACCCCAAATGACACTTTTTGGGGACCAGTGACATTATTACATTGAACAGTGTTATAAAAATGCACTGATCAATGTAAAAATGACACTGGCAGGGAAGGGGTTGGGGGTGATCAAGGGGTAACTGTGTTCCCTAGGTGTGTTCTAACTGTAGGGGGATGGGCTACCAGGGACATGACAGAGATCACTGTTCCCGATCACTGGGAACAGAAGATCTCTGTCATGTCTCCTGTCAGAATGTGGAATCACCTTGTTTACAAAGGCAGATCCCTGTTCTGCCTCTGTACTAGGCAATCGTGGGTCACCGGCAGACATTGAGTCCGCTTGACCCACAGACATGCTTCCACAGCGGGCATGAGTGCGTGGAGGTGAGCGCCCGCTAGCAACTGTGCCGGAACAAGCCACCATACAGCTACGGTAATTTGTGCAGGAAAGCCGACCTGATGCTGTATAACAATGGCGGCTGGTCGGCAAGAGATTAAACAGCTCCTGGGATTTCTACAGTTTTGTCCAAAGCATCCAATTTAGTAAATCCCAACCATCATGGAGCAGAGCAAATCAGAAAGCAGAGCCGGCATATCTAATAGACAAATATGACTGCCCCATGTACAAAACTAACAAAACAAAGATGATTGTATTTACATCAATTTGTGCATTCCATTTAACAATTCTAAATTTTAACTGTGATGTTGTCTGGGTGAAAATATTCAAAATATAGTTTATGGGTTGAATTTTTGTTTTGGGTTCCTAACTCCATGTCTTCATATTTCAGAGAAGAACCGGGCAGGCTAAAAAAGCACCAACAGTGAGTAATGTTTGCTGTATTCCCCTGTGTAGTATTTTATATTGTTATGATTTGTACACTGTAATTTTCTAAGGATTCTCTAATGCCCCTTGCACACAGTCGGACATTGATCGGACATTCCGACAACAAAATCCTAGGATTTTTTCCAACGGATGTTGGCTCAAACTTGTCTTGCATACACACAGTCACACAAAGTTGTCGGAAAATCCGATCGTTCTGAACGCGGTGACGTAAAACACGTACGTTGGGACTATAAACGGGACAGTAGCCAATAGCTTTTATCTCTTTATTTATTCTGAGCATGCGTGGCACTATGTGCGTCGGATTTGTGTACACACAATCGGATATTCCAACAACGGATTTTGTTGTCAGAAAATTTTATAGCCTGCTCTCAAACTTTGTGTGTCGGAAAATCCGATGGAAAATGTGTGATGAAACCTACTCATGGTCAGAATTTCCGACAACAAGGTCCCATCACACATTTTCCATCGGAAAATCTGACCGTGTGTACGGGGCATAAGTCTGATGAACAATGTAATCCAGACGGCACTGACAACCTCCTCATTATTGGTATGATTGCTTTCCATACACCCTAATGCCTCTCACAAAGTACAGAAAGAAGGGGAAGTGGTCCTGGGCCACTTTTGTTTATGGATGAGTTTGGCTCTTCTTCACTTATTGTAACCTGGACCTAGGGCAGCCATCAGAAATTTTTGGGCCCCTTACACAGCTTTAGGCCTGCCCCCCCGGCCTGACCATGAACATTTCCCAGGGCTTGCCCACAGACCCTCATACCGAATCCACACACCGGCCACCCCACCTGTATGCACTCAACCCCCCTCAATCCTGTATATATGTCAGCCTTCCTCACACCTGTATATGTCAGCCCCCACACACCTGTATATATGTCAGCCCCACACACATCTGTATATATGTCAGCCCCCACACACACCTGTATATATGTCAGCCCCCCACACACACCTGTATATATGTCAGCCTCCCTCACACCTGTATATATGTCAGCCCCCTCACACCTTTATATATGTCAGCCCCCCACACACACACCTGTATATATGTCAGCCCCCCACACACCTGTATATATGTCAGCCCTCCTCACACACATGTATAAATGCCAGCCTCCCCACACACACACCTGTATACTGGCTGGTGCTCAACATTTTTTTGGGGCGCAAACAAACTGAAAAATTCAGAAAAAAATACATAAATTGCAGCCTCATTGTGCCCATCAAACACAGCCACTGTGCCCATCAATTGCAGCCACTGTGCCCATCAATTGTAGCCACTGTGCCCATCAATTGCAGCCACTGTGCCCATCAATTGCAGCCACTGTGCCCATCAAATGCAGCCACTGTGCCCATCAAACACAGCCACTGTGCCCATCAAATGCAGCCACTGTGCCCATCAAATGCAGCCACTGTGCCCATCAAACGCAGCCACTGTGCCCATCAGTTGCAGCCACTGTGCCCATCAATTGCAGCCACTGTGCCCATCAATTGCTGCCACTGTGCCGATCAAATACCACCACTGTGCCCATCAAATGCAACCAATTTGCCCATCAAATGCTGCCACTGTGCCGATTTAACACTGTGACCCCCCCTCCGGCTCGCTGTCTGCCCAGGACTTACCCTATCTCAGTGGGGCAGCGGGTGACGGTGGCGAGCTGTGTCCTCCATGCGTCTAAAATGACAGGCGCTGTGATTGGATGCCTATCAGGTGACGGGTAACACACCTGTGCTTCCTGATTGGCAGAGAGGCAGTTCAGTGTTAGAAAGCGAATATTCATTCACTGTTCTAACACATCTGGGTGAACTACGAACGCAATTCTCAGCGCTCGCAGTGCACCTTTTTTGAAGCCTATTCGAGCCTATGGCTCTAATCAGGTGCTACAATAATACACCCTTGCTGCTGTAATTCAGGCACCCGGAAAAGGGGCCGGATGCCTGAATAGGGGGTGGCTACAGCGGCCATGGATAGATTCATGCAATGCAACACATGAATCTATCCATGATACATAGAGGTGGGTGCCTGGAGAGAGGGGGCGGCACCCATGCGCCCTTAATGGGTGCACAGCCACTGCCTGTATATATGCCAGACCAGCCCCCCACACACTGTGTATATATATGTCAGCCCCACACATACACAAATCTGTAAACACACAAGGCTCTGGCCCCTCCCTGTACACAAACAGCCCCCCTCCCTTTCCTTCACAGCCCCCACTTGTAAAGAAATCCCAGCTCCTTTTTCACAAAGCTGACATGTTGCTGACACAGAAAAACCCAGTACATGAGGGGTGCACATGCACATAGTAGCCAGAGGTGGCAGTAAAGAGCTCGATGTCTGAGCTCAATGACACAGAGAGCACACGCTGTGAGATCGTTTCTGTAATGCAGAGCACGGCTCCCCCTCACCCGTCCTGCCTTCTTCTGACCCAGGTGGGCCCCTCAGGCCCCGGGGCCCCTTACAGTTGTAATGGCTGTACCCCCTGATGGTGGCCCAGCGCTGGACCTGTGTGTGTTTGGGACATCCCATGATAAAAACAATAGAACCTGTGTAAACTCCATTTCTTGGAATATAGTACAGGACACGGGTCCCTCTCCTGTTATTTTGATCTCCCTATTGCTTGCTACAATCCTGAGGCTGTCTGGTAGTGGGCAGAGTTATATTGGTATATCTGGCAGCCTTTTTTTGTCCAATCACCTGAGCATATACATGTAACCCATGGTACAGACTAAAGAACCCATACTATACTGCAGGGGTTGCCCAACCAGTGGCCCATGGGCCAGATGTTGCCCGCAGGGCCCTCTGATGTGGCCCGTGACCTCCTGCTCTGGGATGGCTTGTTGGCAAGCCCAGATTGCAGGTTGCTGACCCACCATCCCAGAGCATCAGTGTTGTGAATGAA
This sequence comes from Lithobates clamitans, assembly GCA_037952925.1. NCBI lineage: Eukaryota > Metazoa > Chordata > Amphibia > Anura > Ranidae > Lithobates > Lithobates clamitans. The sequence continues at coordinate 3,494,305 of JBBGZY010000810.1, forward strand.
GCCAGCAGTAGATGAAGCAAGCGGCTGCGGAAAAGCGCTGCATAAGCTGATGCTTCCTGTATAGTGCCCCCTCCTGTCACAGACGGAGTGATACTGAATGCACTTTGCCTGGGATGGCAACAGTCGGCGATACCTTAATGGAAGACTGTTATTAAAGGTAAGTTTTAGTAAATTCAGTGTATATGGGCATATCTGTTCTGCTGTGGTTACTGGGCTGCTTTCAAACTGGTTACCTGCACTTAGCCATAGACTTCTGTTTTTTGCCGCTACTGTAAACCATCAATTGCTGCCAGTGTGCCCCATCAATAGCTGCCCGTGTGCCCCATCAATTGCTGCCACTGTTTGCCATCAATTGCCGCTACTGTGCCCCATCAATTGCCGCTTCTGTGCCCCATCAATTGCTGCCAGTGTGCATCTCCCAGGAGTTGGGACTTACCTATCTCGTAGCGGGTCATGGTGGCATCCTCCACATCCACGCTCCTCAATGTCTCTGGTCCTCTCTCTCAGGCATCCAATCACAGCGCCTGTTGTTTCAGCCAATCAAGTGACAGGCACCTGATTGGCTGAGAGGCGGGTCAGTGTTAGGAAAGCGATTTATTCACTTTTCTAACACAACACTAAGTAAACAGCGAACACACAGCATTGCACCGGCTGTTTACCATTTTGGAAGCCTAATCAGGCGCTTCCAAAAAAACCCTGCCGCTTTAATTCAGGTGAGAGATAGGTGACAGGAGAGAGGGGGCGGCATTCCTGTGCCCTTTATGGATGCACCGCCACTGACTGCAGGGTATAATAGAAGTCTATGGCAAAGTGCAAGTAACCCACAGGAAAGCCACAGCTGTATTGCACTGCACCTGCAGTGTAGGTAAACTGCAGGATCATTCCAATTCGCTAAAAAAACCCAGAAGGGAATCCATCCCTTCCATATGGGTGGATCGGATTGGAGGGCCCAAAGAGTAGAGTGGGCTTTGTCCGTGTCTGCTCTGCATATGCATATAGACCTGTCATACGCCCGCTCTGCTCATTGTGGCCTACAACTGGTTACCAAGTTGCTTAAGTGGCCCTTTCTCTTGAATAGGTTGGGCACCCCTGCTATACTCTAAGACACAGATTTCACTACTAACAATGGTTATACACTAATAGATTTTCATACAAAAAATTGTTCAAACATTCCTAAGAAAATTCTCACTATATATGAGGGCTTGACAAATATTGTTCAAAATGTTGTTTACATTTAACTTTCAATGTATAGTGAATGGACTTCCCCAAACTAAAACTACATAATCTGCTAGGAATTAGTTTATTTAACCAAAACATGTCATCCTGCTCCTTCTAATTTTCTCCTCACTGCTGTTGAAAGCAAACTTCAATTTTACCCACTAATGATTAGACAATTTAAAGAATGTTCTTAAAATGAAACAACTCTAATTAAATTCTTTATGTAAAAAATGGTTAAGTGGTTATGTTTGTGTGCTCTATTTAACTAGTGTATTTTTTACTGAAATGTTGTGATTGGTAAACCATTGAGCTATTATAAAAAAAGGATTTTATTCTCCAGGGTCTCTGCTTTAATAAAAGATATAATATCTTTTTTTGAGGTGGGTAAACTAATCTAAGTCTGAAATAGCTTTTTAAAGTGGACCTTCACTCATTTTTTGAACTCTCCATCTAGTAAATCTTCTGCCCTTGTTGCTTTAGCTTTGGATAGTAAAACATTTTTTTCTGCCAGTAAATACCTTATACAGCCCACTTCCTGTTTCTTGTCTGGTAAAAAGCCTAGGCTTATGACATGCACAGCTCTCTCTCTCTCTCTATCTCTCAGGGATGAGTTATAAGAGGGCCAATGAGAGCTGCATAGCTGAAGGTGTACCTCTGTGTGTCTTTGTAAATCCAGGAAGTGATCAGGCAGCAGCTTCAGCTGCCCACAGTTAAAATGGTTGCAGCCAGACTCAGTGGAGGGAGATTTCTGCAGCATATTTGGCAAGTACAGAATCACAGTATATGTAAAATAATATGCAAAGTGGTTGGAGGGAAGCTTCAGAATGGCAAATATGTTTTTATTACAAATTAGGTAAGCAGACTGCAGTTCCTCTTTAATTATGTGTGCAAAAAATGCAAAGATGACTGGCATTAAAAGTGTTAAATGGATTTTGTATTTTAAATGTTTATAGCTCCCCGATTAGCTGTTTTTTTGTTCTCATTGGTTCATGTTCTCCAGGGCAGTGCCCAGCTATCCATGTTCTTTATTTGACAATTGTTTTCATATTTGCCTTGAAAAATTTTCAAGATTCACCTTCCACTGGAAAGCTTTGCCTTAATGTTTCCAATTTGCAGACTTTTGGATGTGTTTGCTGCAATTCAACCCCAAACACATTTACCCATCACTAGATTTTACCTGTTAAAACAACCTTGTGATCATCCCTGATAGAGGCTGTTACTTGTTGCTATGATGTCATTGTAAATTTTTGTCATACAAACATCACCTAACTGGCAAACACATCATTCTAATATTGTTATTGGTGTACTGAGGAGGAAAGAGACCCATATTCTTGTATTAGAGTCAGTGCTGGACCCCTCCACAGGTATGGTAGTGGTTGCCGCCTCTGCCATCCATCTTGTTACTCCATTCAAGTGCTCTGTATACTGGCCATGTGTGAGATTTATCTGATATTACACTGATATAGTCATGTTAGTAATATAATAGAAGCACATGGTAATCATTGCTTTATATTTTACAGCTTCTGACACCGCTTCTGACAGCTCCAAGGAAGTGAAGGCCTGAATGTAAGTTTTCAGTTTACCATTAATGTTCTAATTTGCCACATATGACACATGTTGCCCAAAGAGAACCAACTAGATACTGCCTCATATTTCCAAGGAAGGTTATAAATCACATCTTTGATAACATATGATATTCACTATAAAGAAAATTGTGAACATAAAAGTGTTGTACTCTTTTAGAATTGGTTGAACTAGTCAAAGTTTCAGGGGGCTCTTAAACTCCGATTTTCATTTACTTCCACCTACTAAGTTTCTTGGTTACCGCCTGTACAGGTGGTCCTGGGCCAATGTAATTTTTACCCATTTAAAAACACAGCCCTGCAGTCATCACTTATATTTGCTGTCACTGATTTTGTATCACTATAAATTGTCTCTGGACATATTGGGGCCAAGTCACACTAGGAATTGTGGTAATGCAACTGTGTAAATACAATGCATTACTATTCTTTAGGGTGTAGTTCAATAGGGGAGCCCATTCAGTTTAAATGGTCTGGCAGTGCCCCATAACATGGCAAAATGGCCCTGACTCTTTCTTGTATGCAATGCCTGCTACTGTAAAATTGCATTGGAGTGCTTTGCTTAATGTTGTTGTTAAGTCACTATCTCATCTTTATACCGACCCCTCTGTCAGATAAAAAGCTGTATCCTAGTGCCTGTTTTTATTTTAAAAAGCCAATTTCTACCTGTTTTAACAGAATCTCCCAGCAATCACATGACTCAGGCTCTCTGCTCTCCCTGTCTGATAGCTCCAGCAGGTGGGGCCAAGATTTCCCTGCTGATGTCAGCCAGGGAGAGCCTGTAGTCACATGAGAGCTGGGAGATGCTGTTAAAACAGGTTGAAATCTGTTTGTTTTTTTTTTTTTTAAAGCACAGGCACTAGGATACATCTTTTTATCTGACAGAGGGGATGATTTTAAGATGAGATTGTTTTGTACCAGTGGGGAGAAGAGCAGAGCAGCGCTAGTGAGAGCTGACAAACAGGGAGGGGTGGGGAGAGGAGGACAGAGGGAGACACAAAAGAGCTGCAGATAGCAGTGGATGGCGGAGGCATGTATGCTGACCACAGTGTCAGGGCTCAGTAGCCCTGATATATTGTGGTCCGTGTACAGAGGGGAGGGTAGAAACTGGCAGGATCAGCCAGGTATTTCAGGTGTTAGAGGAGGCCATATGACACAGCACAATCACTGTGCTGTATAACATGCTTTAAGGGAACAGGATACATTTTTATTTTTTTAGGGTTAACAAACACTTTAATGAATGCCACCTTAATGCACCACAACACACTTTTCTTATTACTATAACATATAACATTTAATTGGCCCTAAATGGTACATTCTTTTTGGTTGAGTCAATAAAAATTGCAAGCTTTCAAAACAGTTCAGTTCTCTTTCAAATATAATTTGTTGTCTTGTTTTCACAAGTCTTCTATTTCTTTATTGTACATCATAGAACACAGAGCCTCAGGTAAATACTTATTGGGTCATAGCCTACCTTCAGGTGTTGACACTGGCAATCAATAAAGGAAGTTGACTCCCCTATATAACCCCTCCTCCTTCCAGGAGTCCTCATTTTTATGCCAGTGTCTAAAGGTGTTGTCATGAGTGAACATGTACTCTGTGGAGCTCCAAGAGGGATCCATGCTGGATTTAAAAAGCCTCCACAAATGGATCCATCCTGCCACTGTGGCTCCGAGATGGTACCAGGCCTCACATAGAAGAACGAGGTTTTGCCTGTAATGCTCCTCTTTGAGGGCTGGACCCTAGGAACCAGGACTCTTTTTTGGTCTTGCTACATTACCTAAAGTTGTCCTGAGGGGTGCTATACATGGCCCAAAGGAGTGGAACCCCTATAAAATGGGCCCCAGTCTTTGAAGGTTTAACCAAGCTGCCCGCCGTGATGGGTCAAGTTTGGATCTGTCTGTTTACAGCAGTATCCTGCAGCGAGGAAAATGTAAGAGAAAAGCATAGGAACTGCAAAGTCTACCTATGACTTTTCTTTAAGATATATTGTAATGCCTTATGTACTCCTCTAGAGGGAGTTTTTAAAAAAAAAAGTGTAAATGCCTGTTTAAAAGTGTTTAAAACAGCGCGTGTCTCAGCAAGTGGAGGTGGGGTTTCTTTCCCCCTAATGGGAAAATGAGTGGCGGAGGATATATGTAATCCTTACACTCCCCCTCCCCCCGCTGCTCGCCCGCCCATCTATGTTGTTGCTATACACAGAACATTACTTGCCGGTAATATGAGACATTGCAGCGTGGCTGCAGTCTCCTCTCCTTCTCTGCTATGTACATAGCAACATGCGTGTGAAGCTGACATCAGAAAAAGGAGAACAGGGAAGGGGCGTGGCTTAAGCTGTTGGCACCGTGTGCGGACTCAGTGTCCTTACAACACACGGCACACAGGAATCAGGCTCAAACCTGAAAAAACTTAAAAGCTTTTAGAGCTGATACTCTGTAACAGACGGTGTCTATCAGAGCAGCAAAAGCAAGGCTGACACACAGACGCGCTGGTGCAGGTGAGAGGTTTACACAGGCATATACAGTACAGGAAAAAACGTGAATGATTGACAGTAATTCCGCACTTAGGAGAATAAAAACAGAAAGGACTGCAGCCCCCCTAAAATTGAAAATCACTTAGGTGAAATCCGATATATCCGAGTACTTTAAACAGGGGAATTGGCACTGTCCGGCTATATGTGCTCCGGCTATATTCATATAAGTGTCCATAAAAGTATATGTGCAGAAAACATATGTATAAAAAAGAATAAATAAAATAAAGTTATTATTATTATAATTTCCCAACATAATTTATGAACAGAGCAGCCAGCAGATAGAAGGTACCCACATCCTAAATATCATAGAAATAAATTGGATCACGTGGGGCATCAGGATTTTATCGGATAAAACACCCTCGGACGGAGGATCGCTTCCTGTATTCACCATCTCAGGATTTTCTACACATGCCTTTTACCCCTGCAGGGGTTAGGCAGTCCGGTGAGTGTAAGCACGAGTGGGGGTGCAGTGAAGGACGAGGGCAACACCAGTTAATGCTGAGACCATGTTTTCCTCACCAGAAGGATACACTTTAGGACTTTTTTTCTGGACACTTATTGCTTTTCACAGATTTTTTGTTTTTTCTATACACATTTTTTCTTACATTTTTTTTCATTTCCTCACAATTGTGTTTATTATTGGATTTCTTATGTACACATGTTGGGGATTTTGATTGTTAAAACTGTTTGCTTTTAGGGTTTTCTTTTTGCTCCTTATGTTTTCTCAGTTTTTGGGTACATTCTTTTATATATATAGGTGTTTGGTATATACTGAGATTTTGGTACATGTATATATATTTTAGGAGCACGTTGCACTTTACTACATAACATTGTTGGGTATGGTTTTTGCACTTAGATATGCTTCAGCCCCCACAACACATTGGTTACACGTATAAATAATAATAATAATAATAATAACTTTATTTTATTTATTCTTTTTTATACATATGTTTTCTGCACATATACTTTTATGGACACTTATATGAATCACTATTAATGCACATATAGCCGGACAGCGCCAATTCCCCTGTTTAAAGTACTAGGAAAAAACGTATTGTGATTCTATGCTGCCATTGTTTTTTTCCTACTATTGTTCAAATAAATAGAACAAACTTAGAGGGCCTCTGCTTTTGTGCTTTGCACTATGGCTTCAAGGCTTACTACTAGAGTACTAACCACCCCCAGGCACTGGGAACTCCAGTCATGCCTCTACATTGTCATCTTCTCTGGGGATACCTGGAATGGCAAGCCAGGGTGAGCCGTTAGAACCGGCTGGTGGTGCTACTGCTTATCACACTTCAGCCCCTGTATATGGGACTGAGATTGTATTTTCCTCTGCCGTGCAAGGCTTAGAGGAAGTTTTAGCCGCTTTAATCACATCCTCCATTAAAGGGGATAGGAAGCGTGCTAGATCCATCTCTCCCACTCCAGACCCTTAACAGGGGAACAGTGGGGACAGGATGAGGTATTATCTTCAAACGATCGGGAAAAACAAACCGATTATTCCTCTGCAGAGGAAGCAACAGCTGATGTTCCAGCTTTACAATCTAGGGTACAAATCCTTACAGACTTGGTGCGCTCCACTTTCATGCCAGCCCTAACAGAGTCAGCTGAAAGTCTGGTTCCTTCTTTGGGTTCTTTAAAACCTTCACAACCAGGGCATGCGTTTCCAGTCCACACATTACTAGAGAAGCTTATTTTTTGAAGGCATCCATCCGGATAAGCATTTTCTCCCTCCAAAGAGTTTTCTCAGTTCTCTATCCTATGGAGGAAATATTCACCAAAATGGAAAGTTCCAGCAGTAGATGCTGCGGTTTCCAGTGTGAATAAGAGTTTATCTTGTCCAGTGGACAATGCACAAATCCTAAAGGATCCAACAAGTTGGAATTCCTGTTAAAATCTTCCTTTTCCTTAGCAGGTACTGTAGCTCAGCCTGCAATTGCAGCCATAGGCATCTGTCAGTCCTTAAAGGACCAGTTCACAGATGCTCTTAACGAGCTCCCTGCACAACAGGCCTGTGAGTTGCCTGAATTACAAAAGCATATGTTTGCCATAGATGCTATGAAAGACTATTTACCAGGCATCTCGCTTGGCTATTGTGTTAGCACACATGCGGAAGGGTGGGTCTGCTAAAGCACCCTGCAAACAGCTTCTGTCTAGCTTCCCATGTCCTGAAAGGGGTGTCCTGTCTCCTGCAAAGATCAGCTCCATACAAGAGCTGGTACGGATGGTCAGGTCAAAACAAATCCTTCAATTCACCTTTGCATGAGGTTAGGAAGATGGTAGCTTCAATCGAAGCAGTCTCTTATGCCCAGTTCCATTCAAGACTTTTGCAAAACAGAATCCTCTCGGCCTGGAACAAGACGATCCAAGCTTTGGGCTTATCTATGCAGGCTGACCCCAAGAAGGTCTTAAAACCTCAGTTGGTGGTTACGAGGCAAGAATTTACTGAAAGGGAAATCCTTCGGTCCAATAATCTGGAAAGTAGTAATGTCAGATGCCAGCCTCTCAGACTGAGAAGCGGTACTAGAAAGACAACTGTCCAGAGACAGTGATCAAACTCAAAGAGCTCTGCCATCAATGTCCTAGAGATTTGGGCAGTGCAGATGACTCTGGAAACCTGGACCTCCAGGTTAGAGAATTGTTCTGTCCGTATTCAATCCGACAATGCCACAACTGTGGCCTATATCAATCACCAAGGGAGCACCTAGAGTCTCTCAGTTCAGAGAGAGGTGAACCATATCCTTACTCGGGCAGTAGGAATGTCCCATCCCTATGGGCAGTTTTCATTACGGAAGTAGAAAATTGGCTGGCGGACTATCTAAGTCTAGAAAATCTGAATCACCCCTAAGGAAAGGAAACAAGGAGATGAAAAGTGGCGCTACCCCCCTATTGTGGGCATGAAGCGAGTGCTAGCCCCCACTCTAATGATGTGGCGTGAACTACATATACCCTAAATCACAATGTGCAAAGTGATGACAGACTTAAAATAAATAAACAAAAAAATTATAAAAAATAAAAAAGAACAAGTGAGTGGTGATATCCACCTAGATGAGCACCAACTACTGATGCACTGAACAAAAAAACTATTGCATATCATACAAATGACATATAAGTGACTGTCAATAACTACTATGCACACCCCGTGACGAGTGAATAACCCGGTATCGTAATACCAGAAAAGTACCTCCCAAAATAAATGTAATCAAAAAAATGTGTACACAAATATATTTATAAATAAATGTCTATATATAAATAAAAAATATGAAAAAATATGTTAAATAGTCCACATATAATGTGAAAAATTGTAGGGAAAGTTCCAAAAGTGTAGGTGTCTCCAATCCAAAAAATGCTGTTGACCCGTGTCCACCACACCTCAATGACGTGATTCCACTCCCTTGTGAATTGCAAACTCACCAGCTGATAAGGCCTCACACTCTCGTGTTTGGCCGGCACAAAACCTCAACCCACTCACATGGGGGTTATCATGCAACCAATTGTATCCACTGCTAAGTGCACAGAACACTCTCCTTAAGATAGTGATTCCATATATAGAGTAGGAAAAGAATGCTCCAATGGCGTGATATTGTTTTTAAAAATGTAATTCAAAAACTAAAATCACCACATATACAATCACATGGTAGATAAAATCAAATGGGCAATTCACTTCAAAGCAATGAAAGTGTATCACAGCAGAACACAGCAAAACATGCAGTAACAATGGCACAGCACAGGACGGCCATGGTGGACCCAGGGAGTATGAATGCCAGTGATCGTCTCACCCATTCGCAGCAAATGTTCCTCAGCTGATCCCTGCTCCGTCACCCGACACTCCTTCCTCTAACACATGTACAGGATTGCCGTGTAGCCACGCCCGACATGTTTCGTCACAAGGACTTAATCATGGGGTTGGCTAATCGGCAAGGCAATCAAGGCTTTATGTAAATTTGGATGTAAGATGGGCAGGTGTCAATCGCTTAGCGTCTACACACTTCCTGTGTCCCAGTGTCCATAATAAATCAGCAAGACTCCTCAGAAATCAAATATACAGGTAAAAAACATTAATTAGAAGCCTAAAAAAGAACCAAATCTGAGGTGGCTCTTAATATTAGAGTATATCATATACTAGATCTAGATCTGCATCACCAATGAATAAATACAAGAATAAATAACAAAAATACATACATAGTTACATAGTTAGTCAGGTTGAAAAAAGACACAAGTCCATCCAGTTCAACCATAAAAAAAAAAAATCGTACAATCCAATATACCCAATACTATACCCACAGTTAATTCAGAGGAAGGCAAAAAACCCCAGCAGAGCATGCTCCAATTTGCTACAGCAGGGGAAAAAATTCCTTCCTGATCCCAGAGAGGCAATCAGATTTTCCCTGGATCAACTTTACCTATAAATGTCAGTACCCAGTTATATTATGTACATTTAGGAAAGTATCCAGGCCTTTCTTAAAGCAATCTACTGAGCTGGCCAGAACCACCTCTGGAGGGAGTCTATTCCACATTTTCACAGCTCTTACTGTGAAGAAACCTTTCCGTATTTGGAGATGAAATCTCTTTTCCTCCAGTCGTAAAGAGTGCCCCCTTGTCCTCTGTGTTGACCGTAAAGTAAATAACTCAACACCAAGTTCACTATATGGACCCCTTATATATTTGAACATGTTGATCATATCCCCCCTTATTCTCCTCTTCTCAAGAGTGAACAAATTCAGTTCCTCTAATCTTTCCTCATAGCTGAGCTCCTCCATGCCTCTTATCAGTTTGGTTGCTCTTCTCTGCACTTTCTCCAGTTCCCCGATATCCTTTTTGAGAACTGGTGCCCAAAACTGAACTGCATATTCCAGATGAGGTCTTACTAAAGATTTGAACAGGGGCAAAATGATATCTCTCTCTCTGGAGTCCATACCTCTCTTAATACAAGAAAGGACTTTGCTCGCTTTGGAAACTGCAGCTTGGCATTGCATGCTATTATTGAGCTTATGACCCTACCAAAACCCCCAGATCCTTCTCCACTACGGATTCCCCCAGTTGTATTCCCCCTAGTATGTATGATGCATGCATATTCTTAGCCCCCAGGTGCATAACTTTACATTTCTCAACATTAAACCTCATCTGCCACATAGTCGCCCAATTAGACAGTGCATTGAGGTCGGCTTGTAAATTGGAGACATCCTATAAGGACGTTATTCCACTGCATAGCTTGGTGTCATCTGCAAAGACAGAAATGTTACTTTTGATCCCAGACCCAATATCATTTATAAAGATATTAAAGAGTAAGGGTCCCAGCACTGAACCTTGGGGTACACCACTGATAACCTTAGACCATTCAGAGTAAGAATCATTAACCACTACCCTCTGAATTCTGTCTTTTAGCCAGTTTTCTATCCATTTACAAACTGATATTTCCAAGCCTGTAGACTTTAACTTACACATGAGCCGTGTGTGCGGAACTGTATCGAACGCTTTTGCAAAATCCAAGTAAACCACGTCCACAGCCACCCCTCTGTCCAAGGTTTTACTTACCTCTTCATAAAAAGAAATCAGGTTTGTCTGACAATTTCTGTCTTTCATGAACCCATGCTGTCTGTTGCTTAAAATGTTTTTTTCCAGCAAGAACTCGTCTATGTGGTCTTTTATTAAACGCTCCAGTATCTTCCCGACTATAGAAGTTAAACTAACAGGTCTATAGTTACTTGGTAAAGACTTTGATCCCTTTTTAAATATAGGTACCACGTTCGCCCTGCGCCAATCCAGTGGTACCATTCCTGTCATTAATGAGTCCCTAAAAATTAGATACAATGGCTTTGAAATTACAGAGCTCAATTCTTTTAGGATCCGTGGGTGGATGCCATCAGGTCCAGGTGCTTTATCCACCTTTATTCTGTCTAAATATTTCTGGACCATATCCCTTTTGAGCCATTGTGGATCATTGGGGGCTGTGTCAATACCACCCCCATTATGGACATGAGCTTCCCCATGCTCTTTTGAATACACAGAGCTGAAGAAAGTATTTAATAAATTAGCCTTCTCCTTGTCCCCAGTCACCCACTCTAGATTATTTTGTAAAGGGCCTACATGCTCAGACCTGACCTTTTTACTATTAATATATTTGAAGAATTTTTTGGGGTTTGTCCTACTATTTTTTGCGATCTGTCGTTCATTTTGAATTTTTGCACCCTTGATTTCCTTTTTACATATTCTGTTAAATTCCTTGTAGCATTTAAACAACACTAGTGTTCCTTCATTTTTATATTTTTTGATGATAATGTTAATAATAGAACAAAAAATGTGGGAAAATATATATATGGGTGATATGAATATGTGAGGGAATAAAACCCTATACAAACTGGAAACAATGTGACATGTATCCCAGGGCAATTATGCTCCTAAATCTAAATACATAGGTCCTGGACAAACATAAATCATGTAAATTGTGAATCCCCACACAACTACAAATTTAAATATGAATAATTAATCCAATAGATCTGAAGCCCAGGGCCGAAGCCCAGTGATAATAACAGTGTGAAACCCCCCAGAAACAAATTTGGTGATATGTGATAACTAAAAATTACTGATGAAACAGTTCAAATCCAGCTCAATGTTCATTCCTCTAGGGAATAAACTCTTGAGCAGGAAGATCCATCGGGTTTCTCTCTGAGACAGATCCCTGACCCGATTCGAGCCCCTCCAAGATTGATACACCACATCTATGCCACAGAATTGTAGCAAACGGGTCCTGGTTGTGTTTCTCCTTGAAATGGAGAGAAACACTATGATATTGGAAACCTTTTTTAATATTTGCTAAATGCTCATCAATCCACACCTTCAGTAGTCTCTTGGTGCGTCCCACATAGAATAAACCACACGGGCACCCCAAGAGATATACTACAAAGGAGGAATTGCACGTGATGTATTCACTGATCTTAAACGTTTCATCATCCACATTGGTTATTTGAGTCATCCCTCTATTCGTCACCCGCACCGTTCTACAACAAATGCACTTTCTACATGCAAAAAACCCCTGTAGGTCAATTCTAATTGGCTGGTTAGGTTGATTTAGAATTTTCCTAACCACCCTATGGCCAAAGTTTGGTGCCCGTCTATAAATTAATTTGGGGTGATTAGGCAGAATCTCCCCCAAATGTCTATCTTTACACAAGATGTGCCAGTGTTTTTTGAAAATCATTTCAACATCCCTATACTGGTGATGAAAATCTTAAATGAATCCCAACTGATGTTGATTCGTTGGTGTCCCAGTATCCTTATCCTTCAAACACTGTTCCCTAGGGATGTTTGCTACTTCCTGGATGATGTCATTTATAGTGTTATTCTCATAACCTTTTTGGAGGAATCTCTCCTTCAATATGTTTGCTTGAGAGATGTAGGTGTTCAGATCCAAACAGTTAAGTCGAACCCTTAACATTTGTCCTTTTGGTATATTCTTTATCCAGGTGGGGTGGTGCCCACTCCTGATAGACAGATAACTATTTTTGGTCTGTGGTCTTAAAAAAAAACTTTTGTGCTCAAGATATTGTTGGTTTTAATAATAGTTACATCTAGAAAATTGACTGTGGTGTCACTGATGACATAGTCTAACCGAATATTGTTGGAGTTATTGTTAAGCCGTGACATGAAATCTATCGCAGATTCCTTTGACCCCTCCCAAATGAACAGGAGGTCATCTATGAACCTGCGATAAAATAGCAGCTGGGGTGGTCTGCTGCTAAACACTTGTCTATCCTCCCATTCTGCTAAGAAAAGGTTGGCCAGGCTGGGAGCATATTTATCTCCCATCACCACGCCAACCTTCTGTGAGAAAAAATGACCGTTATACCAGAAGTCAGAGGCGTAACTAGAACCTTCAGGGCCCCGGTGCAAGAAACCATGATGGGCCCCCCTTCTATCCAAGCCCCGGGCTTCCAATTTTGGGAGAGTGTCCATGGACATCCTCCCAAAACCGTGCTTCCTGCATGACCCCTGGGACATGCATCCAGCACAACCACATCGGCCCTTTACCATGTGATCAGCTGATCACATGTAAACAGACTTGCCAGTTATCCACAGCCCTTTCCTCCCACGCTATGTCTGTGTTAGGAAAGGACTGCCGTTAACTGTCAAGAATGTCAGTACCTCAATCATCAGTGCCATCTATCAGTGCCCATCAGTGCTGCCTATCAGTGCCCATCACTTCCACCTCCAAGTGTTACCTATCAGTGCTCATTAATGCCGCCTATTAGTGCCCATCAATTCTGCCTATCAGTACCACCTATCAGTGCTCATTAATGCCGCCTAACAGCGTCCATCAGTGCCACCTATCAGTACTCTTCAATTCTGCCCATCAAAGCCCATCAATACTGCCTGAGTTCTGCCTATCAGTATTCGTAAGTGCCCATCAGTACCACCTATCAATGCCACCTATCAGTGCACATTAGTGCCTCCTATCAGTGCTGCCTATCAGTGCTCATCAATGTGGCCTATCAGTACTCATCAGTGCCTCCTATCAGTGCTCATCAGTGCTTCCTTTCAGTGCCCATAAATGCCTTCTATCAGTGCCCATCATTGCTTTTTATCAGTGTCCATCAGTGCCTTCTATCAGTGCCCATCAGTGGCTTCTATCAGTGCTCATCAGTGCCGTCTATCAGTGCTCATCAGTGTCTTCTATCAGTGCTCATCAGTGCCTTCTATCAGTGCCTTCTATCAGTGCTCAACAGTGCTGTCTATCAGTGCCCATCAGTGCCTTCTATCAGTGCTCATCAGTGCCTTCTATCAGTGCTCATCAGTGCCCATCAGTGCCTTCTATCAGTGCCTTCTATCAGTGCCCATCAGTGCCTTCTATCAGTGCTCATCAGTGCCGTCTATCAGTGCTCATCAGTACCTTCTATCAGTGCTCATCAGTGCCCATCAGTGCCTTCTATCAGTGCCCATCAGTGCCTTCTATTAGTGCTCATCAGTGCCTTCTATCAGTGCTAATCAGTGTCTTCTATCAGTGCTCATCAGTGCCTTCTATTAGTGCTTATCAGTGCCCACCAGTGCCTTCTATTAGTGCTCTTCAGTGCCTTCTATCAGTGCTCATCAGTGCCTTCTATTAGTGCTCATCAGTGAATGCTATTAGATTCCATCAGTGCCAGACAGCACGGCTCTGAGCGGAGATCATGTGTCATAGAACAATAGCACAGAGACACTGGTGGCATTAATGTTCTACTTGCCCGTCCATCCCCTCTGGCACAGATGAGGGAGGACACACAGCTGATCTCACTGCTCCCCCTTCTCCCCCTCCCCTCTCCTGTGTGCTCCGAGGGAAATGTGAGCTCTTTAGCTTCACACTTGACTGCCTGCGGAGCACACAGGAGAGGGGAGGGGGGAGAAGGGGGAGCAGTGAGATCAGCTGTGTGTCCTCCCTCATCTGTGCCAGAGAGGACAGACGGGCAAGTAGAACATTAATGCTGCCGGTGTCTCTGTGCTATTGTTCTATGACACACGATCTCCGCTCAGAGCTGTGTGTGAAGAGCAACCCCGCTGCCCCCCCCACAGTGGCGGAATGCCAGGCCCCGTCGCTACTGCGACTGTTGCGACCCCGGTAATTCCGCCACTGTTCTGCATGTGGGGGATGTCATCCCTCTTGCTCAGTGCCCAGTTAAGTGCCAATGCCGCATCCTCATGCTGGATGATAGTATACTATGAGGCCACATCGGCCGTGACCAGGTATGAGTCAGAGGTTGAGTTAAATCTCACCTCCTGTAAAGAGCATAGTAGGTCAGTTGTATCCTTAAGATACGTTTTAGTGACCTTCACGCTTGGTTGGAGGAATTTATCTAAAAACTCCCCCAATCTGGCTGTAACTGACTCTATTCCATTCACAATGGGGCGTGCTGGTGGTGTTATTACGTCTTTGTGAATTTTCGGTAGGTTATATATGATTGGAATGCGACATGCACTGGGGACAAGTTAACATTTTTTCTTAGGGTTAAGGGCATTGATGCCAAACCCCCATTCCACCAAAGCACTTAATTGCATTTTATAGCTATTAGTAGGGTCTGATGGTAATCTACAGTAGGTGGTTTGATCACTCAACATCTCCAACAATTGATTATGATAGAAATCTTTCTCCAGAATTACCACACCCCCCTTTATCCGCTGGCCGGATGATGATGTCATTCCTCTCTTCTAGTGATTTAGTCCCCCCACCCCCCTCCCCCCCTCTCTCGTTGACCTAAAAAAGGAGCTGGTCCCGGTTTTGGATTATTGTAATACTGTCCATTAGGATCATAATCTATTAAGGGTGCATATCTGTTGTGAATGGGAATCTGATTTCCCATATCTAAATGATAATCATGGGGTAAGTCGCCAGCAGTTATTCCCAGAAGAATGGTCTCTTCACCCGAAGTGTTTGGGCTGTTTGCCAAGGATGGGGGACTCCGCACATAGATCTTCTAGCCTACAGATTCAACATGAAGTTAAACAACTTCGTATCCAGGACAAGGGATCCACTCGCATACAAAACATATGCGCAGGTAACCCTGTGGGATCAGTTTTCACTGATCTATGCATCCCCCCGATTCAGTTACTACCTCGACTTCCGTGCAGGTTCAAACTGGAAAGAAAGCCGGTAATTCTGGTAGCTCCAGCAGGGCCCAGAAGGCCATGGTATGCAGGAGTCATAAAGATGGAAGTGGAGGGTCCTTGGCCTCTCCCATGAGGGGTTACAAGGGCCAGACCTGCTCTCACGGGGGGCGATATTCCATCCTACTTTGCGAACGCTTAATTTAACGGCTTGGCTAGTGAAACCCACATTCTGAAACATGGATTTTCCAGGTCAGTTATCTCGACTTTATTCAGCGCAAGGAAGCCAGCTTCCAGAGCTATATTATAGAGTTTGGAAAACTTATGTTTCCTGGTGTAAAACCAAGAGTTGGGACCCTCGGAGATATATTATAGGCAGAATTCTTGCCTTTCTAATATTGGACATAGGGATGAAGTTGGCCTTAAGTATTATTAAGGGCCAGGTCTCAGCCTTATCGGTTTTATATCAAAGACCGCTTGCTACGCATGCTCTAGTCCGGGGTTTTTTCTTGCAGGGAGTGATGCGGATTAATCCGCCAGTTTAATCACCATTAAAGCCCTTAGGACTTGAATTTAGTTTGTCAGTGTTACAAACAGCCATTTTGAACCTTTACAGCATATTCCGCTGATCCTCCTGACTAGGAAGCTGATATTTTTTATTGCTATCCTCAGCTAGTAGGGTATCAGATTTGGCTGCTCTTTCTTGTAAGGAGCCATATTTGAATATATACGAGGACAGAGTGGTGTTACGCCCCCGTCCAGGCTTTTTGCCAAAAGTGATTTCAGACCTTCATCGGAATGAAGACATTGTCCTGCCATCATTTTTCCCAAGACCATGTTTCAGGGAAGATAAGTTACTACATTGTCTTGATATAGTAAGAGCAGTGAAAATTTATTTAAAGAAGACTGCTCGGATTCATGAAACTGATGTCTTATTTATTCTGCCAGAGGATCCTAAGAAAGGACAGGCAGCATCAAAATCCACTGTTTCTAAGTGGATTTGGCAAGTTATAATTTAAACTTATGATTTAAGGGGTAAGATTCCCCTATTCTGGTTAAGGCGCACTCTACCAAAGTGGTTAGTGTTTCTTGGGCAGTGCGTGACCAGGCCTCCTTTACTCAGATCTGCAAGGCCGCAACTTGGTCTTCGGTCCATACATTCACAAATTTTTATCAAGTGGATGTAAGAAAGAATGAGGATGTCACCTTTGGGCGCAGTGTGCTGCAGGCAGCAGTATAAATCCTCAGGTCTGCGGGTGCCCTATGGGCTGTCTCCCTCCCCTCAAGTGGTATTGCTTTGGGACATCCCAATAAGTAATTACTTGAGGCTCTGTATCCTATGATGTACGATAAAGAAAATAGGATTTTTTATAACAGCTTACCTGTAAAATCCTTTTCTTGGAGTACATCATAGGACACAGAGGTCCCTCCCTTCTGTCTTATGGAGTATAACTATATTGCTTGGTTACAAAAACTGAGGACTCCTGGAAGGAGGAGGGGTTATATAGGGGAGTCAACTTCCTTTATTGATTGCCAGTGTCAGCACCTGAAGGTAGGCTATAACCCAATAAGTAATTACTTGAGGCTCTGTGTCCTATGATGTACTCCAAGAAAAGGATTTTACAGATAAGCTGTTATAAAAAATCCTATTTTTATGTTAAACAGGCAAGGTGTGCAAATAAATTTTATACGATCCAAATTAGTGTTATAGAACAAAGGCTGTACTATCCACAAATATAGAATATATAAAGCCAATAAAGGTTTTCTAGTTGTGGGAGATTAACTGAAACTGGAGGACTCAGAATCTGGTAGCTGTGCATGGTAGCCAATAAGCTTCTAACTTCAGCTTGTTCAATTAAAGCTTTAACAATAAAACCAGAAGTTGATTGGTTACTATGCACAGCAGCACCCAGTTCTGTGTGCACCAGTTTTAGAACCCTTTCACACTGGAGGCATTTTTCAGGCACTACAGCACTAAAAATGTGCTGGCAGGGCATCACAAAAAGTACTGTCAGCAGCTTTTTTGCAGCAGTGGAGGAGCGGTGAATACACCACTCCTCCACCGCTCCTGAACCTTTTAAAACAATGGGGCAGCGCTGCCATACCGACGGAAAAGCGTTGCTGCAGTGGCATTTTGCGGGCAGATTTACCCCTTTTTCGGACAATAGCGGAGGTTAAAACCATCCCGCTAGCGGCCGAATAGCGCCGCTAAAACGATGGTAAAGTGGCGCTAAAAAAAGCGCTGCTTTACTGTCGATGCCCGGAGCGGCTCAGTGTGGAAGGGGTCTTCGTAAATCTCCCCTGTTGAGTAAAGGCTCCATTTCACATTGGATGAATACTGTACCTTTCCTCACATTTATGGATAGGGCTGATAAGTAAAACTTCTACTGAGAGTAATAAAACTTCTAATATAGAACTATATAAATATATACTTTTTGTTCTTTGCAGGTCCACAAAGGAGAAGAATGCAGATGGCTTCCTTTATTTGTATATCATTTTTTGCTGCACTTTTTAGAAATACCTACTTTATGATTAAGGAGAATCTGTCATATTTCATAATCAGTATATATGTAAATATAATTAGTTGGTAGAAATCATGTGCACTTCTATGATGTTAGGATTTTTAGAACATTTTAAGAAGACATGTTAGGAAATTTTAGAATCTATACCACACACACCAGATATGTGAGTGACAGGTGCACTTTAATTATTATATATTCAGCAGCTGGTGGGATATATGGCAACCATTCATTCTGCATGTTTTAGGTGAAATTCCATGGTTCTCTATATTCATGGCTGATTTGATATTGTAATGCATAACACTGAGATCATCTTTGAAAAGTATTTATTACATGTTCCATTATGCTTACTGAAGTATGCTTGAAATTCTTACTGTCCAATAGAAATATCCATACTAGTAGCCATGTTGTCTTCCAGATAGAGCTGCACGATTCTGGCTAAAATGAGAATCATGTTTTTTTTGCTTAGAATAAAGATCACGATTCTCGTGGTGTAACATCTTCTTTCTCATTATACAAAAAAATGGGCTAACTTTACTGTTTAGTTTTTTTTTAATTTATTAAAGTGTATTTAAAAAAAAAAAAAATGCATTTGAAAAACCGCTGCTACAGTGTGACATAAAATATTGAAACAACCATCATTTTATTCTCTAGGGTCTCTGCTAAAAAAATATATATCATGTTTGGGTGTTCCAAGTAATTTTCTAGCATAAAATAATGATTTTTACTTGTAAGCAACAAATGTCAGAAAAGGTTTGGTCTTTAAATGGTCAAACTTTCTTCCTTTACATGCCAGAGTTCTTTCCTTTAATAAAAGAAGGAAAAGATACTTAGTTTCTACTTATTCTTGTGTTGTTATAAAACTTGGCAGGCTGCCTGGATTTTTTTCCAGCTGTGAGAACTCTCTGCACTTGTTAGAAAGAATCATGACATGCTGTTTTGAAAATTGGGAAGGGAGAAAGATCGCAATTTTGATTCTTAACGATTAGTCGTGCAGCTCTACTTCCAGATTTCACAGTTGTCCTCCTTTTGAAATGTGCCTTAAATAAGAACTGCTAGGTTAACCACAGCCACCAATCAAATTTAGACTTTCAGATCACAGCCTTACAGTTGTATGGCCAAGAAATGCCATCATAGGCCCAAAATTCTGGTAATTAGCATGTGCTCAGGGTAACCTCAACTCTCGCACTCCATTTTTGATTGGATAGGAAAAAAATAATTGCAGGATAACTACTTTACCAGTAGGTTTCTATAGCCAAATATGTAAAAGCTCTGGCCGTATGAGATTGGTGATTGGTTTCTCCAATCTGAGGCTCACTCAATCTACAAATATAGGGCCAACTTCATCCAAGAAAGGATTACAAAGCAGACAAGAAGGCGCTTCTAAGTGCAGTAATAAAACACTTTAATGACAAGGAAGGGTTAAAAACACTTACAAGATGGAAGTGATAAACAGGAATATCAATGAATACATAACGTCCAGCGGGATGCCTCCTGGGAGTAAAGACAGCTGCAGGTGGAAGTTCCAGCCGACCAGTGGTGGGAAGCACTGTCTCTCTGATCCAAGATGGAGGGCTGTGCTGTCAGTACCAGCATGGAATCCAGACAACCAGAAGTGATGTCAGAGTGGGCGCTATGTGTTTCGGAGCATGCCCAGTCACTCCTTCTTGAAACCAATTTGAAGTAATCCATTTTGTAAGTGCTTTATACCCTTCTTTGTCATTAAAGTGTTTTATTACTGCATTTAGAAGCGCCTTCTTCTCTGCTTTGTTTTTCCTATAGAGTTTGCTTCCCTCTTCTGAAGTGCTGCTGTGGTGCATTAATCACATTTCATGAGCCAGTCATGTAATGTTAAAGTTTCCTTGTTATCCAGAGCGCCCTATTCTCCATACTCCAAGAAAGAAATACATTTATGCAAACATTAATTTATTAGCTGTAGATAATTATAGACCACTGAATATGGAAATCATGGCTGCCAGTAAAGTCTGTGAATGTCAGAGTTTTACAATGCCTCATGGGACATGTAGTTCCGCAATAGCTGTAGGGCCGTAGTTTGGAGATCCCAGATGTTTTGGAACTACATTTCCCATGATACTCAACTACATTGCAGAGTGTATGAGCATCATGGAAAATGTAGTTCCAAAACCTCTGGGGTGCCAAGATTCACCATCACTGGGATAGGCAAAACATGTCAGGTTGTGGCATAAAGGCAGGGACTGTGTCAACAGCCAGCTACACACAATACATTTACCAGTGGGATTTCCATGGAGTGTGGCCTCATTTTTCAATTTTGCTAAGCATTCCTAATGGATTTCACATTCTGCTGACCAGAGATAAAGAAGTTACTGATGCTCAAAGATCAGGCTCTTCAAGTGAACTAGTACAGAGTTTGAAATGACTCATTTACTAGTTGACTAAACTACTATGCATTGCAATGCTACTACTTGCATCTTCTTCACCAAAGTGTTGTGAAATTTGCTAAAATTCACTAATTAATAGGCATGAATAATAGTGACAAGTTACCTGGTGTTCTTCCTTACAGTATCAGATCTGTCAGAAAGGTGGAGTTGTGTGTTATTTGAAGGATGAAGCTAACATTAGTCCTAAACTATTGCACTGTGCCATATAGTCTGTACTAACTCATTTTCTATGACTGAGGATTCTAATTGCCGTATTTGATGTGACATTTTTGTAGGATTATTATGACCAGCAGTGCACCCTGGATGTATATACTGGGACAAAATAAAGTAATGGGTTGCTTAAATATTTAAACTTTACCTTTTCACTAGATAACTAAACGATAATTCACCTTATGACAGGTTTGCTTTTATTATATAATTTTTATAGATGTTATACACTCATATTACTGACAGTTTTATGCTTAAAGTAAACCTGTATTTTGCCCATATTAAACAAACTAATGAGTTCACATTACTCCATAGAACATAAGCCGTATGTACCTTTCACTTTCCACAGATTTTTGCATATTTTTCGAGTTTCTCAATCTACACAAAGGCTGCACACAACTTGCCCTCCCATGTGTGATAGGCTGCAGACCTCAATGTTGGCTATAGGAACTGTGTATGGACAGGCTGAATGTATATTGAAACAAAAAAGACAATAAAAGGGAACTTGGAATATTTGGGTACCTGAAAAATACCCTCCGGTTACTTACCCACTCACTAAAAATAAACATAAACAAATACAAGTGGGGCTCTATGGTCAATGTAAATTCTAAACAAACAAAAGACAGTAACAAGAAAGCGAGTCAAAAGGACCATAGTAATGAGCCTCAGGGGTATAGTAGACCAAAGTACACAAATAAAAAATGAAACCAAATAGGAAATTACAAAAGCTTTATTTTTTATAAAAATCAAACAAAAAAATCCAAATAAGAAAACCACCTCCAGTCCATCCTCATAAAAAAGACAATGTTGTCTAAAGCACCAAACGTGCGTCTAGACGCCACATACACATCCATACAATCCACCAACCAAATGCATGTAAAGGATACTGCATGTACAATATAGAGGACTGTATATAAATTCCACCAATAAATGACCAGGAGTGATACATAACATCCCACGGGGGAAAGGCAAGTAAACCAAACCTATATTTAGAGCTCGGGCATAAAGTACAGCTAGCCCCGAGCTCTCAGCTAAATAGCCATAATGTATCACTCCAAGGTGGTACATCCGGGTAAAATAAATATAAAGTGCAAGGGGGTGCTGCAAACAGACTGGGAGGCAAAAACAGCTGTCAGATATTAATGTTGCCACTATAGCCTAGTATGTAAAGTCCTGGAGGTAATCCATATACTGTATGTATGTATTCATATAGGCATTGGTGGACTATAACTGTCAGCAGAAATCCACAGAAAGTCACATGAGCCACAGCATGAGCATATAGTCTGATGAACAGAAGTAAAGGAAAATAGACAGGGAGATAACAGCTTGTGGTCAAGTAATTGTAAGTATAGCAGAGCAAACAGTCTCTGGACCCGATCTCAGAGCAAGGAGAAGCAGCCACAGGCAGAGAGAGAAGCAATGGGCAGTGTAATGAATGCCACAGTGAAAATACTTATCCGATCATCTGCTTCTCAACCTCCACTAACAGGGTGGATATATACCATACATCGGTGGTGCCTCCTCACAATGAGTTTGTCTGCTTTATGCAGGATTAATCACTGTTGCTCAAGGCATGATACTGCTGATCTGTTCCATGCCGTCTCTCATGTGGCAGAAGTGATAAAAATGAAGTGTGCCTCAGCCTCCAGTGCAGCAGCGCTAGTACACCCCTATCCCGGGGGACGATGTGATGATAGACATCAGACCCAGAGGAGCATGATATAAACACGTTTTGCCGGAAACACCAGCTTCATCAGGACATCATCAATTGATCAACTTGGGTACAACCAGCTTGGCAGATTTTACATGCAATTATCGCTAAAGGCTGCTATGGCAGGAAAGCTGCCCCCCTGCTGGGAGAAGACAATGGGTCAGCAGGGGAGATTCCTCCATTAACACTGTCTGTGTTGATGGGAGAATCAAGCAAATTTCTTTCCTGCAACTCGTGTATGGCCTGCCTAAGCAAGCTGTCAGAGACAACTACCTGATCTCTGTTTAGGATTGGGACCCAGCGGGGCTGGCTCTGATCTTGTAACCTCTATGGTAGCCAAAGTGATCACATGATTGAGAAGTCTGTCCCACCACCTGGCATTAATACCCAGATGACGGGCCACCAGGAGGGGGAGGAACAGGGATAAATACTTGTTTTCATTCCATAGACTAAGGTCTGCCAAGGCAGTTTTTTCCACTGGGCATGCTGGACAGTTGCCCGGGGGCCCCACTTGTCTGGAGGGCCCCATCCAGGGCCAATCCTCAGTGCTGCAATCTGCTGCTTAAGTTGACTGACTGCACTGTTTGCCCACTTGCTAGAATCGATGGCCGCCCGGTGTCTAGCTAGCAACCAGTGACGTCAGTCAGAGGCCGCGGCTGCCCCAGCATTCATAGCACGCTGCGGCTGCCCCAGCTGCTAGTGAACAAGCTCCACCCACCTCTGCCATGTTCTTCAGACAGCGTGGAGAGGGAGCGGAGTGGAAAGACGGCCCTTGATAGCTGGCACTTCCTTGCTGCTGTGAGTGACACACTGTACTGCACCAGGCCGGCAGCCTCAAGTAAGTCTAACACTGTCTACTTAAGTACGTTCAAGTTGTGCATCACACACAGCCACTGTCTGTGCCATTCAAAAGCTGCCACTGTGCCCATCAAAGCTGCCACTGTGCCCATCAAATGCAGCCACTGTGCCCATCAAACGCAGCCACTGTGCCCCTCAAAGCTGCCACTGTGCCCATTAAACACTGTCACTGTGCCCATCAAATGCTGCCACTGTGCCCATCAAACGCTGCCACTGTGCCCATCAAACGCTGCCACTGTGCCCATCAAACTCATGTTATATTGTCCAAACGTTGTGTTAATGTTTAAACACCGATTTTGTTGGAAGTACCAATAAATATAGCCTTTTTGATCATTTGCATTTTTATTCTCGTGCGTGATTGTGTAGACCGGGGGCCTATAATGCTCTTAAGATGGCCCTGAGGTCTGCCTTTTACTTTACACAGTATGAGCAAAACACAGGTTAACTTTAAGTTATACATTTAAAAAGATATCTGTAATCTGGTTTTGGGCTCTTAAAATCTTGTTTATTTTATTTGTTTTGCCAATTAGGATTAGAATTTTTTAAAGAATTATTAATATAATTTCTATGTCTAATTATATTCAATTGTCTGCTTTCATTGTCCTATATTTACTTATATTATTTCAAATTAAATGTCTAGAACTGGAATTATTGGTTTATGTTATTCCACATTGTAGGCCAATATTAAGTGATTTCTGTACTTGACTTTATAGATCCTGAATGTATGCTGAATGTTTTTTTTTTATGTAATGTTCATTTTTAGTTTGATTAAAAAAATGTTACCTTTTAAAAATATAAATTGCATTACAGCTGTAAAACTAAAGAAAGGATGGGGGGAATTGGGGGGGGTTGGTGGAGATAGGCTTTAACCCTTTCACTGCAACAGCCAGGAGTATATCTAAGGCCTCATTCACATAGGCGTGCTTAAGCATACACCCATGTAAGGGACATATTTTGCCTTCATAGGACACAGAGGTGTTGTGCAGGCAGTCCCATTCATGTCAATTGGGAAACAGCAGCTTTGTGGACACAGTTGCTGCTCCCAACTTTACATGCCTGTGGGTGAAGTTTCATGTCCTCAAACTCTCATATTATGCATTTGGGAACAGGCACCACACCAACAACCACACAGATGTGGGTGCAGCTGCTGTGTTCCAATTGACATGAATAGGACAGCCTGCAGGCAGATGCATAGAACATCTGTGTATCCCTGTGCAGGCAAAACGTGGCCCTCACCTGGGTGTGTGCTTTAGTGTGCTCATGTGAATGTGGACTAAAACCCCATAAGACATATGTCGGTGGCAGAAAGAGAATTAAATAGAAGTATGGCCAAAGCTCTTTTGACAATACTTCTCACGTGGGTCACAAAAGTGCACTCCTGTAACCCAGAATCAGCCAATAGAGGACTAAAGCCCACTGTCATCTGACATCACAAAGCCACTCCAGACTCTGAGAGGATCCCAAAAATAAAGCTTCTATGCAATCGCATGATCATAATGTAAGTGGGTTCATAAAGCTGGGCTTAGTATTGTGAGGCTGTGATTGGCCCAAAGCAATCACATGGTGTCTGGGCGAATCATAGCACCCTGTATCATGTGATAGCTCTGGGCCTATCACAGCACACAATAGTAATCACAGCTGTTATGAATGTAACCCATTCATGACAGTTCAAAACATTGCTATTACACTGATCATCACTGTAACAGCAAAATGTAAAAAACCCTGATCACCCCACCAGAGTAGTACATTGTCACTATGGTGACACTGAACTCCTGTGATGAAATTATGTAAAAAAATTAGTGATGCACCAATATATCAGCCGCCGATAATTATTGGCCAAAATTAGGGTTATCAGTGTTTTGCCAATAGAAACAAAAGGTGCCAATAATGGCACGCTGCTTCCTATTGACTTCAATGTAATATTGTGTCCCATGGACTTCAATGCAAAAACACCCCCTGTCGACTTCAATGCAAAATTGCGTCCCATTGACTTCAATGCAAACTCACATCCAATTGACTTCAATGCAAAACCCCAGCCACGTTAATTACATTCACATTGTTTTTATAAAACTGTACATTTCAGTTTTCGGCCAAGTGCATCCTGCATTTTTCGCTTTAGTTTCGGCACCAGAATTTTCATTTCGGTGCACCACTAAAAAAAATTGCAAAAAAATTGAAAATATATATATATATATATATATATATATATATTTTCAACATAGTACCCCTGATCACTGCTACACCAGTCACATGATGATGCTGTACTGGTGACAGTATGTAAAAAAAATGTATTTAATTCCTTAACTTAAAGCAGAACTCCGGCCACTTTTTTTTCCATGTTCTTGTTGCTGATCTCCTACCTTCACCAACTTTGCCATCCATGTTCTTCTGAGGTCTGTAGTTCCTCTGTAATTTGCTGCTGAACTTGCTGAAAAACCGTTATTGCCTGGAGATTTCCTATTTGTAAGACCGCTGGCTTCTTCCCCTCTCCTAAGCTCAGACAGCAGTCTGACACACCCAGTTGTAGTCCTCTGAAAGCTAAGCAGGGAGGAAGCAGACATGTAGTGGGTGGAGGGGGTCTCACAGCCCCCGGTCTGTGCCACTCATGGAGGAGGTGTCCTCCCTCCTCCTCCCTGCTGGCAATCCACCCCCCCACTCCATCCCCACCCCCGTCACTGCCTGCCTGCTATCTCAGTGCAGAGCGGGATCATCATCAGTAATTACTTGTATATACACAGCAGGAATCTCCCACTGTGTTAGGTATAGTATACGAGAACGCCACTCACTGATCTCCTGCCCCCACCATTATTGGCACAGTGCACTGTCAATCATAATAACAGCGAAGGGTGGGAGATCAGCAAACAGCATTCTCATATACTATACCTGACACCGCGGGAGATCCCCACTTTGTATATACAAGTAATTACTGATGATAATCCCGCTCTGCACTGGTGGTCCCTGACATGGTGTTGACATGGAGGTGACATGGTGGCTCCTGACACGAAGGTGACATGGTGGCTCCCGACATGGAGGTGACATGGTGGCCCCCGACATGTGGCACTGGTGGTCTCTGACATGCAGCACTGGAGGTCCCTGACAAGCGGCAGTAGTGGTCCCTGATAGTCCCTGACATGGTGGTCGCTAATATTTGGCACTGGTGGATGCTGACAAGCTGCACTGGTTTGCATTTATATTAAATGCATTCAATTTATGAATTTAATTTAAATGTATTTATTAAATTAATATTATAATAATATTCATTTATATTAAAATGCTTTGCATTTATAAGTCTGTAACCTATCATACAGTGTGTTATGTATTTCTTGCTGGCTGCAGAATGAGGGGTGTGATTTATGTTGAAGTGGGTGAGTTCACATTTACATGTACAAGCCTCGTGTACCTCCCACATTCACTCCCATCCCAAGGATTCATGGGAAATGTAGGCTGATTACAGTTAGAGAGAGAGAAGAGGATATGATGCAATCACTGTTCTAACACCTCCTACCTGCCAGAAAAGATGAATTTTTTAAATCAGAAAACTGACTTCCTGAAAATTTAATCAGACATATCTCTTAAAATGGTAAGAAATTTCACAAAGGTAATACCTGTTTAGTGTTTTGTGTGGGGAGGTGTACTAATCGGGGATTTTTTGAAAATCCCGGAGTTCTGCTTTAACCACTTCCGGACCAGCAGGTTGGCTCGGCTGGGCAAATCGATGTTACCTTAGGTCGCTTTTCCTTTTGGCCACTAGGGGCATGCGTGCAGAAACCAGAGGGGCGCACACATGCCTGCAGCATGTGACCTGAGCCTATGCGAGTGCCCGGCAGGTGCGATAACCGCCAGGCACCCGCGATTGCTCGTGACAGAGCGAGAACCAGGGTCTAAACACACAAATCCGATTCTTTCAGGGGAGTAGAGACAGATTGTGTGTTCATACCAAGTATGAACACCGATCTCTCTCTCTCTCCTCCTAGACAGTCCCATCCCTCCTACAGTTAGAACACACCTAGGGAACACAGTTAACCCCTTGATCGCCCCCTATTGTTAAACCGTTCCCTGCCAGTGACATTTACACGGTAATCACTGCATTTTTATAGCACTGATCGCTGTATAAATGTCAATGGTCCCAAAAATGTGTCAAAAGTGTCCAATTTGTCTGCCACAATATCGTAGTCACTTTAGTAGTAAAAAAAAATAATAATAAAAATGCCATAAATCTATCCCCTATTTTGTAGACGCTATAACTTTTGCGCAAACCAATCAATATACACTTATTGCATTTTTTTTACCAAAAATATGTAGAAGAATACATATCGGCCTAAACTGAGGAAAAAATTATTTTTAAAAAAATGTGGGATGTTTATTATAGCAAAAAGTAAAAGATATTGTGTTATTTTTTCAAAATTTTCGCTCTTCCTTTGTTAATAGCGCAAAAAATTAAAACTGCAGAACTGATCAAATACAACGAAAAGAAAGCTCTATTTGTGTGAAAGAAAGGACGTCAATTTTGTTTGGGTACAGCGTCGCACAACCGCGCAATTGTCAGTTAAAGCATAGCAGTGCCGTATCACAAAAAATTACCTGGTCATTGAGCAGCCAAATCTTCCAGGGCTGAAGTGGTTAAATAACTTGCAATGCCTCTTACTATGTACCTCAGACTGTCTACTTTTCACAAAGGGGTCATTGGGGGATATTTGTACTGTCCTAGCATTTTAAGAGTCTCAATGAGAGGCTGTCAGGATTGATCAATTTTCAATTATATAGGGGCATGGCCGGATGTAATCAAGGCAGCACGCGTCTCTGAGGAGTTCCACGCATCCTGATCAAATCCTTTGGATTGGAGTGTACCTTTTTAATTTTACCATTTACCAGCACCTGGGGAAAGGTGAGAGGAGCGGGATCATGCCTTCTTCGACCTCTAAAAAGGCACAGCAGCCACAGAAAGACCAGAGACAGACGCGCTCTGCAAGGGAAGCAGAGCGAGACTCCACCCCCACCATCTTGTCTGCACGGAGGTCAGAACAGTGCGCCATGCACAAGACAACAAACATGGCGCTGGCAGGGGACTCAGAGGAGACGAACGCTGCCCAAGAAATAGTGGAAAAACAGATGCTGGCTGTGGATGCCGATGCGATCACCCGGCCGATCCTAGAAGCCATCAATATAAGTAAGTCAGAACTTATGGGGCGCATAGATCACTTATCGTCAGAGTGCACTTTGATAAGACACGACCTGGATAAAATCAGGGGCAGGCTCACTACAGTTGAAGACAGGGTATCAGAGGTGGAAGACAATTCTCCCGCCCAGGGCACACACATATCCGAACTCCGGGATCTGGTGAAATCCCTGCAACAAAGAGCAGATGACGCGGAAGACCATCAAAGGAGGAACAATATCAGGGTGGTGGGCCTGCCTGAAGGAGCTGAGGGGGAGAAGCCTACACTTTTTGCTGAAACACTATTTAAACAATTGCTTTCCTTGGAGGATTTACCCCCCACCTATGTGGTGGAGAGAGCGCACAGAGTCCCCACAGGGAGAAGACCTCCTGGTGCCTAACCCAGACCCTTCCTGGTCAGATTCCTGAACTATAGAGACAGGGACATGATTCTAGCCAAAGCCAGAAGGATTCAAGATGTGAAATATGAAAACGCGCGCCTGATGTTATTTCCATATTTTTCAGCCGCCACGCAGCAGAGACGCCGCTTATTTAATGATATACGCAGGAGACTTAGTGAGAAGGAAATTCAATATAGCATGTTATACCCAAGCAGGCTACGAGTCCAATATAAAGGCACAGTAAAATTTTTCGAAAACCCTGCTGAGGCATGTGAATGGCTAGACAAGGAACTCTCTTAAAGGCTCTCTGTTCATAGTGCACTAAGGAATATGCAAGGAAGCAAATTTCTGCAGGAAGGTGGCACCAGTTGTGATAGTTGTGCTTTCCTCACTGCCAGTTATGCGGGCCTTACAGTTGTTGGTCCTTACATCAGGGCCAGATTAAGAGCAACATGGGCCTGGTGCTAAGGATTTTGGTGGGCCTTTTTATGGAAATAAATAAAATGAAAACACAAACAATTTTTGTTAAATTTAAATTAAAGAGAGAGAGGGGTGTGAGAGAGTGGTTAAGAGAGAGAGAGAGGGGGGGGTGATAGCGAGATGGGGGGTTGAAAGAGAGGGGATGAGAGGGAGGGGGAAAGAGAGAGAAAGGCGTTGAATGAGAGAGATGGGGATGAGAGAGAGGGGGTGAGAAAAAGGGGAATAGAGAGAGGGTGAAAGAGAGAGAGGGTGGTAAGGGGTGAAGGGGGTGAGAGAGAGAACAGGGTGAAAGAGAGGGGATGAGAGAGAGAGGGGGTGAGGGGGGTGAAAGAGAGAGGGGGTGGGAGTGAGGGGGTGATACATGGTGGATACATGGATACAGCACATTTAATGGTAAGCAAAGCACAGCACATTACACAGTTGGCACGGCCTAATACAGCACATTACAAGGTAGGCACAGTTCATTATATGGTGGGCACCACACATGACATGGTTGATACTGCACAACACAGCACATTGCATGGTGGGCACAACACAGAACATGCACACGTTGGGCACAGGACCTTATATGGTGGGCACAGCACATTAAATGGTGGGCACAGCTGAGCACATTACATGGTGGGCACTGCACATTACAAGTGGGCACTGAACAGCACATTATATGGTGGGCACAGCATATTATATGGTGGGCACTGCACATTACACGGTTGGCACTGCCCAATACAGCACATTACAAGGTAGGCACAGTTCATTATATGGTGGGCACAGCACATGACATGGTTGGTACTGCACAACACAGCACATTGCATGGTGGGCACAACACAGCACATGCACACGGTGGGCACAGGACCTTATATGATGGGCAAAGCACATGACATCGCGGGCACAGCTGAGCACATTACATGGTGGGCACTGCACATTACAAGTGGGCACTGAACAGCACATTATATGGTGGGCACAGCATATTATATGGTGGGCACTGCACATGGCATGGTGGGCACTGCACAGCACATGACAAGGTGGGTACTGCATGACACCACATGACATGGTGGGCACTGCACGACACAGCACAGCACATTACATTGGGAGCACAGCACATTAAATGGTGGATACCACACATGACATGATGAGCCCTGCACACCACATTCCATTGGGCACATTGGTGGGCACTGCACGACACAGCACATTACATTGTGAGCACAGCCCATTAAATGGTGGACACAGCACATGACATGGTGAGCCCCACACAGCCCATTCCATTGTGGGTACTGCACGGCACATGCCATGGTGGACAATGTACAGCACATTACATGGTGAGTACAGCACATTAGATGGTAGGCACTGCATGGTGCAGCACATGACATGGTGGGCATAACACAGCACATGACATGGTAGGCACAACACAGCACATGACATGGTGGGCACTGCACAGCAATTTACATGGTGGGCACTGCACATGACATGGTGGGCACTGCATGGCACAGTACATTACATGGTGGGTACAGCACATTACATGGTGGGCACTGCATGGCACAGCACATGACGTGGTGGGCACAGCGCATTACATGGTGGGCACAGCACATTACATGGTGGGCACAACACATTACATGGTGGGCACTGCATGGCATAGCAGATTTCATGGTGGTCAATGCAACTGCACATTACATGTTAGGAACTGCACATGACATAGTGGGCACTGCTGAATAGCACAGTACATTACACAGTGGGAACAACACACTACATGCTGGGCACAACACATGGCAAGGTGAGCACAGCACAGCACATGACATGGTTGGAAGTGCACATGACATGGTGGGCACTGCATGGCACAGCGCATTACATGGTGGGCACTGCACATTACATGGTGGGATCACTGCATGGCACAGCACATGACATGGTGGACACTGCAAATTACATAGCGAGCATTGCAAGGCACAGCACATGACATGGTGGGCACTGCACATTACATGGGGGGCACTAAATGGCACAGCCTATGACATAGTGGGCATTGCACACGACATGGTGGGCACTAGATGGCACATCACATGACATGGGCACTGCACATTACATGGCGGGCACAGTGCATGACATGGTGGGCACTGCATGGCACATCACATGACATGGTGGGCACTGCACATTACATGGTGGGCACTTCACATTACATGGTGGGCACTGCAAGGCACAGCATGACATAGGGGACACTGCACATCACATGAAGGGCAATGCAATGCACAGCACATGACATGGTGGGCACTGCACATTACATAGTGAGCACTGCAATTTACAGCACATGACATGGTGGGCACTGCACATTACATGGAGGGCACTGCAATGTACAGCATATGACATACTGGACACAGCACATTACATGGGGGGCACTGCATGGCACAGCACATTACATGGTGGGCACAACACATTACATGGTGGGCACTGCATGGCACAGCAGATTTCATGGTGGGCAATGCAACTGCACATTACATGTTAGGAACTGCATATGACATGGTGGGCACTGCTGAACAGCACAGTACATTACACAGTGGGCACAACATACTACATGCTGGGCACAACACAATGGCAGGGTGGGCACAGCACAGCACATGACATGGTGGGAACTGCACATGACATGGTGGGCACTGCATGGCACAGCGCATTACATGGTGGGCACTGCACATTACATGGTGGGATCACTGCATGGCACAGCACATGACATGGAGGACACTGCAAATTACATAGCGGGCATTGCAAGGCACAGCACATGATATGGTGGGCACTGCACATTACATGGGGGGCACTGAATGGCACAGCCCATGACATGGAGGGCATTGCACATGACATGGTGGGCACTGGATGGCACATCACATGACATGGTGGGCACTGCACATTACATGGTGGGCACTGCAAGGCACAGCACAACATAGGGGGCACTGCACATCACATGAAGGGCAAAGCAAAGCATAGCACATGACATGGTGGGCACTGCACATTACATGGAGGGCACTGCAATTTACAGCATATGACATACTGGACACAGCACATTACATGGGGGGCACTGCAATGCACAGCACATGACATGGTGGGCACAAGAGAGCACATTACATGGGGGGAGCAGCAGTCTGTCCCCTAGCACAATAATTACACATCTCCCTAACAAATGTACTGACCTTATCATAACAGCATGGGAGATGTCCTTCCTCCCGGGCTCCTGCTGGTTAGAACATCAGCGCCCCTCCCCCAGACAGCTCCCAGACACAGAGGAGGATCTGTGTGAGTGTAACAGATCATGTGATAGGAGTCAGGCATGACAGAGACAGGACTCGGCTGCACTAACACTTGTCTCCTCCATGTGAGCACAGAGGGCTCCTCTTCCTGCAGGAAGGCACACATCG
Source organism: Lithobates clamitans (assembly GCA_037952925.1). Lineage (NCBI taxonomy): Eukaryota > Metazoa > Chordata > Amphibia > Anura > Ranidae > Lithobates > Lithobates clamitans. The sequence goes on from JBBGZY010000810.1 coordinate 3,527,348, forward strand.
ATAAGCCACTGGCATGGGCCTATATTGAGGGAGGGGCCTGGAGCTGCAGCTCCATCAGCCCCTATGTTAATCCGGCCCTGCCTTACATATTTGCTACACGCCTCAAGGACTATATTGGGAAATTACAGATTCAGGTTAACGCATGCATGCAACCTTTTGCAAAGAGTCAATACTGATAGGGGCAAGGCATATCTGTCACATGCATGGAACCAGTTGGTGGCTGCACAGCAGGACCAGGCCAGGAAAACACCATGATTCTCACTACTTATACCAGCTGGCTGGATTCATCGATTCACAATCAAAGTCCCAAGAGGACCCCTTGCATCAAGAATATAATATTTTATTTTTTTCTATTTTATTTCTCCTTTTTTTTTGTATTTTTCTTTCTCATGGCTCAAAGTTTTTAGTTGCTTTCACGCTTTGGTAGCTTAATACATTAATATCACTTCTCATGGCTAATGTGGATGACCACATGACAGGGGTAATCTCCCCATAAAGATAATGGGACATTTTTGACAAGTGGTTGATTGTTATGCCCTGAGAGTTTTTTCATCTGAGATTCCTCTCGCTCCCCTTTGAGAGGTCATTCTTTTACTTTTCCTTTTTTAATTTCACATGCATATGTTGCTCCAAAACTCCATTATTTTTGTTTAAAGGACCACAAGGTAGAAGAGATCAACACACAGAACTCTGCCGAACTTTGATTAATGCGGTTGTAACTCTCCATCAGGTTTGGTTGTTTTTTTTGGGATGAAGCTAAATGCCGGAACTTTTTGGTTTTTTGTTCTCTTTTTTAAGTCTTTTTTTACTGCAGTTTTTCTGTTTCTGGTATAATAGCAGGGGGGAAGTTCTATTTGTCACGGCTCATATGGCAAACTGTATCTCAGTAACCTCAGCTCTAAATATAATACTGATCTGTTTTGTGGTTGATAAATATGATACTAATACCGCGAGACAGCGGTAGGGGCCCTCATTATGACAACGATGATAATGGCTGATAAGTTAAAAGTGGTATCTTGGAACCTTAGAGGCCTGAATAATACTTTTAAAAGAGCCTCAGTGTTGCAATACTTGAAACAGTCAAAACCACACATAATATTTCTACAGGAGACACATCTGGATGGTAATAGGGTACTATCCCAGCGCAAACCGTGGGTACAGAGGGCCTTACACTCTACGTATTCTACCTTTGCCAGGGGAGTCTCCATTTTGATAAGCAGGTCGGTTCCGTGCGATATTCAACGGGTCATTTCTGATCCGGGTGGAAGGTTTGTGGCTGTAGTACTGAATGTATATCATTGTCAAATATTGATTGTAAATGTCTATGTGCCTCCCCCTTTCCAAGTCCAGTTATTGTATGATATGCTAACTAAACTGGCACAGTTTTTACATCTGCCATCTCTCTTTTTGGGAGACTTCAATGCCATTTTGGATGCGGCCTTGGACTCCCAACTTGAGCAGAGGGAGCTCAGCTGACCTGAATGGATGGGCTTCCACGGCTGGGATGGTTGAGCTTTGGAGATGGAAACATCCTTCTGAAAAGGGCTATTCTCATATATCACTGTCCCATGGGTCATCGGCCAGAATCGATCTTGCATTTGGCAACGCTCGAACCTTGCCATATGTAAGAGATGTAGAATACATGGCAGGGGGATTGTCGGATCACAGTCCTTTGTCTTTGACCCTGTCTTTTTCAACTGGGTCGACTGGGTGGGGATGGAGACTTTCTTCTAGCTGGCTACAGCATGAACAAGTAATGACTCAGCTAGAGGCAACAATTAAATAATATTGGTCTACTAACATTGATTCTTAAGGCGGTGATGAGAGTGGAATGTATTTCGGCCATTAAGACGGCAAGAGTAAATGATAATGAAACACTTAATAGTCTGAAACAAAAGGAGAGGGAGTGTGCAGAAAAACAGGCAGAGGACCCCCCAAAGGCCACATACGAGGCCTTCTTGGAAGCCAGGAGAGCTTTGTCATTGCATTTTAAAGGGCTGACACAAACAGAATTAAAAAGGAATGCATACACGATATTTGCAGAAGGGGACAAAAATGAAAAACTTTTAGCCATGTTGGTGGCAGATTATCACCCGGTAACGCACATACCGGCCATAAGGGACAGAGGGGGAAGTTTAGTCACTGACCCGACGCTGATTATGGGAGAATTCATTCAGTTCTTCTCTACCTTATACTCACCCATCCCTCAATATGATACAGAGGAGTTAGATTCATTACTGTCAAACTTAAATATACCTAGGCTAACTGTAGAAGACTGTAACATACTAGATGCCAAAATAACAATTAAAGAGGTACAAAAGGCAATTTTTGACTTTCCCCCCAATAAGGCCCCGGGTCCCGATGGTTTCCCAGCTGACTTTTACAAGGCTCATGCAGACCAACTTGCAGAGAGATTTAACTGGCTATTAGAACACAGTATTGCAAATTTTTCATTACCAGAATCCATGTTAGAGGTCTACATGATTCTTTTGCCTAAACCAGGGAAAGACCCGACAGAGTGTGCCTCTTATCGCCCCATAGCGTTATTAAACGTGGACTTAAAAATTTTAACCAAAGTACTGGCTACTAGATTAGCTTTGGTCATTCCAACGGTGGTAAATACTGACCAGACGGGTTTCATGCCGGGGAAGTCGACCGATACTAACCTTAGAAGACTCTTCACACACATACAACACCCACAGACAGAAATGGATACTAGAATAGTAGTGTCGATAGACATTGAAAAAGCCTTTGACTCTGTTGACTGGTTATTCATGTTTAAGGTATTGGAGTACATGGGGTTTGGGGCACAATTTAGACGTTGGATTTCCATGCTATATAAAAATCCAAAAGTGGCTATAAGAATGGGATCGAAAATATCAGATTTCTTTGCGGTAGGGAGAGGAACAAAACAGGGCTGCCCGTTGTCCCCATTCTTGTTTGCCTTGGTCATGGAGCCCATGGCCATTGCACTGCGATCCTCTGAGGGGGTGAGGGCAATCAAAGTAGGCACAATTCATGAAACACTAGCCTTATATGCAGATGACATGCTCCTGTTTCTAAATGACCCAGACACCTCGTTGGAGGCAGTGCTGAAGATTTTAGATGAATTTGGAAAATTCTCTGGGTTGAAGGTTAACTGGAGTAAGTCATCTATTTTACCATTTGACGACAAGGCCAGGGAGAAAGCAAACCTAAATATGCCTCTACAATGGGTTACTTCAATCAAATATTTAGGGGTAAAGATTACGGCAAGGATTCAGGACTACATCCCTCTAAATTTACTCCCACTGCTGACCCTTTTAAAACAAAAGGTGCAGGCCTGGAGTAAATTATCCCTATCGTTAATAGGTAGAATCAGTCTACTCAAAATGAGGTTCCTTCCAGTATTATTATATTTTTACGCCACGCACCAGTTTGGATTCCCAAAACTTATTTTAAGCAGATTGAAGGGATTATTAGTTCCTTTCTCTGGACTCCCAAACCCCCTAGGATAGGGACTAAAGTTTTACAAGAACCAGGAGATCAAGGGGGTCTGGCATTGCCGGATTGGCTCAAATATTATTTGGCTGGTCAAATGGTGTTTGCCAGAAGATGGTTGCTGTTGGACAAAGGTGATGCTGCCACAGTGCTGGAGGCGGCCCAGTTGGGTTCTTATGAAAGCTTACGATTGGTGTTTTTCCGAGGTACCAAGTCTGACCTCCCTCTGACAAAAACTATGAAAGCTACTATTAGGGCTTGGGAACTAGCAGTGAAATTAGCATCTCCAAGTTATGCTGGACTCTCCCCATCAACACCAATTTGGATGAATTACAAGTTACCTCACTTTTATAATATTCCTGACCCTGGGGTGTGGGCAGTCAAGGGCATCAAGATGCTTAAAGACATCACATCTTTTGGTGATCTTCTGACCTTCTCCCAAATGCAGGCTAGACATGAACTGCCCAATTCTTATCTATTCTGATTCTTTCAGATTCGGCACGCTTTCCAGGAACAATTTAAAGAGACAAGAGTGGAATCACTGCCATCGACTCTTGAATCCTTACTGTCAGTAGAGCACTTGAAAAAAGTTCTCTCGTGACGTATAAGGAACTCTTCAAAATAACGCCCAAAGCAATCACGAACTGCAGAAGCAAATGGGAAATGGAGGTTGCGGATCTTCAGGGAGAGGATTGGGATGACCTTTTGGAATCAACCCTTTAAGCACCTGGTATCAGCTAGAGACAGACTAATAAAATTTAAATTTTTGCACAGGAGTTATTACACACCGGCTAGGTTGGCTCAAATATATGGTAACACATTGGCGGAGTATTGGAGATGTTCCGCGTCTCCAGCAAATGCTGAGCACATCTTCTGACTTTGCCCGCACATCCAAGATTTCTGGACAGAGGTCACGGCATGTATATCGGATCTTTTAACAGTACCTATTCCAAAGACAATTAGGGTATGCCTGTTTGGACTTGTTGAGGAAGTGGTTCCAAGAAGAGCACAGCGAACGTTAATTACTATTTTATTATTTTATGGGAAAAAAGCCATATTGCTTAGATGGAAAAATACTAAGGCCCCTGATATAAATTTTTGTAAGGGTCTGGTGAACACAATGATACCCAATTACAAATATACTTATGAAGCGAGGGGTTGTACAAAAAAATTTGACAAAGTATGGAAAGTATGGTATGAGTCAAACACTACGGTGGGTTGAATCACATTGATCTGAGTAATTAATTTACAAATAAGTTATCCTGATATGTAATCAGAGGGTACAATATAATTAACACTACAGTGGGGAACAAATGAATAATGTTTCTAAGGATGGAATGTTATATACTGGAGATGTCATTTATGAGGACTATACGATCTAGTAAGTCGGGGATATTTTTAATGGTAATGAGGTAATCATTTTCTGGTTTGAGATATGAGCTGTGACAGGGGGGTGGGGGGGAATACATTTGGGGAGGGGGAATGTTATAGGCCCCGCGAGGCCGTCAGTTTGTTAGAGGTTATGCTATGTTGGCATGTCCTCAATTTTTGTATGTAAATTAAATTTTCAATAAAAGGAATTTAAAAAAAAAATTCAATTCTATATACTATATTTTGTAGATTATAACTTTCCCACAAACCAATTAATATACACTTATTGGATTTTTTTTTTTTTACCAAAGACATGTATCAGAATACATTTTGGCCTAAATTTATGAAGAAATGTGATTTTATTGGATAATTTTTATAATAGAAAGTAGAAAATATATATATTTTTTTCAAAATTTTCCAGTGCTGATTAAATACCACCAAAAGAAATCTCTATTTGTATGAAAAAATGATATAAATGTCATTTGTGCACAGAAGGAGATTGTGAAGGAGGAGAGTCGGCACCAAATCACACAACCTGCTCCTCCAGCTGCTACATATAAGCTGTGCACACAGGGCAACAAATGACACCAGGAAACTACATGATCAATGCACCTTATGCCGTTGAAAACACAAGGTGCAGGTAGGCAGGTTTATAATGGCTTTATAACATCCGACTGTGACCAGTTTTATAGAGAAAGTTCTGTGTCCCAAAACCATTTTCAGAGATTAGCATTGGCTGAAATCCAGTGTGAAAAAGTTTTTTTGCCATATCTTGGAATAAAGTGCAAGCAAAACGAATTAGCTATGTTAGGAATGGGAAGTTATCTACTAACTAATGTGCTCATTGTAGGCTAAAAAATTCTAGTAGATATGTGAAAGATTTTAGCTGTGTATTTCTAGACCCAGCCTGGGCCCTGGAGATGGGCTACTGTTGCTTACATCATCCACAACTAGAAATTCATTAAAAGAAGTGTGTTTTTTTCTGCCCATTTATACTTACCTAGGTGGATGGTGCATCTGTCCCCTGGTGCATCTGCATTGAGAACCGAGCGATTGAACATAGTCGATGGCTTGGTTCTCACAGATCCCCGAGCAGAGAGCTGCTGACTATCAATCAGCAGCTCTCCTGCTCTGCTCTTCCACACTCACTGGAGCAATGGTCTGTGGAGGGGTGGGGAGCAGCATTCTCAGCCTCTCAGTGGCTCACTGAGAGGCTGAAACAGGCATTAGTCCAGGCATCTGGAGGATCCAGACTTTATTGTCGGGATTACGCGGTGCCTGGACTGATTCCTGTGACATCAGCAGAGAGCAGACTTTAGACAGACTTTAGACTGCTCTCTGCTGAAAATGGGTCACAGGAGTGCAAAACAAATTGCACTCCTGTGACCCATAGGAGAAGCCAAGCCAAACAAGCTCAGGCTGGACTTCTCCTTTAAGGCTGGGTTTACACATTTCCAGCTGCGGGTTTCAGTCAGGTGTGTTTGTGTTCACTGGTTCAGGTGTTATTCGGGGCCAAATATTTCCCTGAATTCACACCTGAACCAGACCCAAAAACACACAGGACCCTTTTCAAAACCGCACTGTGGCCACCCCAGACATGTGTGAACTGACTCCATTGAAAGCTGGGAACATTCACATGTTATGCAAATTGGATGTGGATAAAAACTCATCCAAATCGCATATATGTGAACCTGGCCTGAAGCCTCCTCATCAATTTCCAGGAAATATTTTCCCTCAGATCCTCTGGTAAATGAAGCACATTCTTCTTTACCTTCTGCAATGTTCCACATAATCATAGGTGGCAATAGTAAAATGTATAGAAATTGTTTGGGAAGTGGGAAGAGCTTGCTGGGAATCCTCCTTCTCCATCTCTGTATCTATCACTGATCTAATTCATCATGAACACATTTGTACATGTTCAAATGGAAGTAAAAAAAAATTCAGCAGGATTGAATTAGAATGTGAATAAGATGAAGATGACTTCTGTACTAAATCAAAGAATATCAGCTATTTTTTTGGTGTCGATGCTCTTTTTATCAGTTTATCAATATTTTAAAAATCACGTAAAGTTACCAGGCCAGATAAACAATTGTTGGTGCAGTAAATATTTGGTGCACAGAAACCTGCTTTGTTGAATGCAGCAAGTAATTCAATTTGAAGGATTTTAAATGAAATATGCAATTAAAAAACCTGTGTGACCTTTTTTTCTAAAAAAAATTGTATATGTCAGACACCTTACAGACTCGTCCACAGTTCATGTAGGGTGTGGTAGTGAATTGTTGGATGGCGCCACAATATAATCATAGGAAAATAAGGATGTTCACCATCACACCTTGATGTGTCATCCGCAGGAGCTGCTTGAATATTGTTGGTTCCTTACTCTGCCTCTTCAACCCCAAGAACAGACTCAACCCCACTGGCACACCTGGTAATAGTGTTAGTGCAAATACTGCAGACAATGGATACAGGATGTAGTGAACACTGAAATTATCTTTACTGTGAACTTGCTTAAAGCATTGCAAAAAGGAGTGGAAAAGGTGGGACTTTATATGAGAATGGGGGGCCGTATAGATCCCATCCTCCATCCCATTAGTTATAACAGAGAAGTATTGTGTGGGCAGGACTTTGAGTGAAGCACACGGATGCAGTAAAGAAATGAATTAAAGAATGGTTTATTTAATGAGTCATTTTTTTAGAACATAGATTGGGAGTTCATTGTGTATAATGATACATTTGTATTCAAAAATAAATCTTCACATATAGATACATTGTCCAACCAAATTATAAAACAGTATTATACAGATACACAGGTCACGTAATAACATGATTAATTGTATTGTAGGAATACTTATAAAAGTAGCTTGAGCATTAAAGCGTCAATGAAAATTTAGTAGAGATAAGATAAGTAGGAAAAATGATATTAAAAACAAGCATCTTGACTCTCATAGAAAATGTAAGGCAGTATTTTACAGTTGCACGGGTCACATAAGGGCGTGATTAATTGCAGTCTAGGTAATACTGAAACCAGTAAAAGGATGCATTAAAGCATCACATTGGGAAAAAAAGAAAAAGTACTTGGTGGGAAAGAACACTTGGTGGGAAAGAACGGCCGTGATGGATTCATGAATGGGTGGTAGTAACGGCAGTTGTTAGCTCTACGCGTTTTGGGACCTTTAAGTCACTCGTCAGGAGCAAGACCTTAATAGTTCATCTAAAAAATGAAAAATATAAGGGAGTTGTGTTAATCTGGAAGAAGGGTTGGCAAATGCAGGGAGTGTGAAAAGCTCCCTCACACCCATACATTTGTCCAAAGTACTTACATGCATGTGGTAACGCAGAGGGGAATGCACAACCGTGTGAATCGACCCGGCCAGAAATGCCTGTCCCGGAGCTGAGGGGACCTGTCCAGGTGGCGCAAACCCCACAGCGGCAGCATCCCTAATTGGTGAAAGTGACGTGATTCCAGAAAACTGCTCCTGCGTGCCCCCTGGTGATCGTGGCCGTTTACCATGTGATCGCTCCATCAAATGACGGAGCGATCACATGTAAACAAACCGATGTCATGTAATGACGCCGGTTCCTCCCTCCCCTCTCTGTACCGATCAGTACAGAGGGGGAGGGATCGGATGGGAGCCGCGCTGTGGGCTGGATGTGTAGTGCCCACAGCGCAGCTCAGTGACATGTACAGTCACATCCATCCCTCCATGCTCAGCATTCCCCCCCATGCTCTGCAATTCCCTGTGCAATACTCTGCAATACCCTGTGCAATACCCCACAATACGCTGCAATACCCTGTGCAATACTCTGCAATACCCCACAATACTCTGCAATACCCTGTGCAATACTCTGCAATACCCCACAATACTCTGCAATACCCTGTGAAATACTCTACGATGCCCCGCAATACCCTCCAATACCCCGCAATACTCTGCAATACCCTGTGCAATACTCTACACCGCCCCGCAATACTCTGCAATACCCTGTGAAATACTCTGCGATGCCCCGCAATACCCTGCAATACTCCGCAATACTCTGCAATACCCTGTGCAATACTCTGCAATGCCCCACAATACTCTGCAATGCCCCGCAATACTCTGCAATGCCCCACAATACTCTGCAATGCCCCACAATACTCTGCAATACCCCACAATACTCTGCAATACTCTGCAATACCCCACAATACTCTGCAATACCCCACAATATTCTGAAATACCCCACAATATTCTGCAATACCCCACAATACTCTGCAATACCCTGTGCAATACTCTGCAATACCCTGTGCAATACTCTGCAATGCCCCGCAATACTCCGCAATACTCTGCAATGCCCCGCAATACTCTGCAATGCCACGCAATACTCTGCAATGCCGCACAATACTCTGCAATGCCCCACAATACTCTGCAATACTCTGCAATGCCCCGCAATACTCTGCAATACCCCACAATATTCTGCAATACCCCACAATATTCTGCAATACCTCACAATATTCTGCAATACCCTGTGCAATACTCTGCAATACCCTGTGCAATACTCTGCAATGCCCCGCAATACTCTGCAATGCCCCACAATACTCTGCAATACCCCACAATACTCTGCAATACCCCACAATACTCTGCAATACTCTGCAATGCCCCGCAATACTCTGCAATACCCCACAATACTCTGCAATACCCCACAATATTCTGCAATACCCTGTGCAATACTCTGCAATACCCTGTGCAATACTCTGCAATGCCCCGCAATATTCTGCAATACTCTGCAATGCCCCGCAATACTCTGCACTGCCCCGCAATACTCTGCAATGCCCTGCAATACTCTGCAATTCCCCGAAATACTCTACAATGCCCCAAAATACTCTGCAATGCCCCGCAATACTCTGCAATGCCCTGTGAAATACTCTGCAATACCCCGCAATATTCTACAATGACCCGCAATACTCTGCAATGCTCCGCAATAGTCTGCAATACTCTGCAATGCCCTGCAATACCCCGCAATCCTCTGCAATACCCTGCAATACTCTGAAATACCCTGCAATACTCTGCAATACTCCGCCATACTCTGCAATACTCAGTGATACAAAGCCATACTTTGCCATGCTCAGCCATACTCGGGTGTACTCGGCCTTTGTATGTGGCCAGGCTGTGGAAGTCTCACACATGTGGTATCACCGTACTCAGGAGAAGTAGGAGAATCTATTTTGCGGTGTCATTTTTGGTATGTACATGTTATGTGTTAGAAATTTTGTATAAATGGACAATTTTGTGTTAAAAAAATGTGTTTTAACCACTTCCCGCCCGCCGGCCGTCATACGATGTCCTTGACTTTGTGCGGGGATATCTGAATGATGGGTACAGCTACAGGCATCATTCAGATATCAGCTTTTTCAGCCGGCGATTCCCTACACCATAAGAATGATCATAGTGGCTGTTCCACTGCTTGATCGTTCTTACGGGAGGCAAGAGGGGAAGTCCCCCCCTTCTCGTCGCCCTCAGGTGCTTCTACCGACTCACCGCTAAGATCGAAGCCAGGATCATTTTTTTATTTTTTTTATTTCAGGCTTCCCAGCCTAGAGGTGAGATGTGGGGTCTTATTGACCCCATATCTCACTGTAAAGAGGATCTGTCATGCCATATTCCTATTACAAGGGATGTTTACATTTCTTGTAATAGAAATAAAAGTGATGAAAAAATTTATTTTTTGGAAAAAAGCCTCAAACTAAAATAAAGTAAAATGAACAATAAAAAAAAAAAAAATTTTTCCCCATGTCCCCATGTGCTCGCAGTCAGAAGCGAACGCATACGTAAGTTGTGCCCACATATGAAAATGGTGTTCAAACCACACATGTGAGGTATCGCTGCGATCGGTAGAGCGAGAGCAATAATTTTGGCCCTAGACCTCCTCTGTAACTCACAACATGTAACCAGTAAAAAATTTTAAAGCGTCTCCTATGGGGATTTTTAAGTAGCGAAGTTTGGAGCCATTCCACGAGCGTGTGCAATATTGAAGGGTGACATGTTAGGTATCTATTTACTCGGCATAACTTCATCTTTCACATTATGCAAAAATATTGGGCTAACTTTACTATTTTGTTTTTTTGGAAGCACAAAACTTTTTTTTTTTTAAAAAAGTGTTCGAAAAATTGCTGTACAAATACCGTGTGAGATAAAAAGTTGCAACGACCGCCATTGTATTCTCTAGGGTCTTTTCTAAAAAAATGTATATAATGTTTTGGGGTTCTATGTAATTTTCTAGCAAATAAATGATGATTTTTACATGTAGGAGAAAAATGTCAGAATTGGCCTGGGTGCTCCAGAACGCCTGGAGGTGCTCCCCTGCATGTTGGGCCTCTGTATGTGGCCACACTGTGTAAAAGTCTCACACATGTGGTATCACCGTACTCGGGAGTAATAGCAGAATGTGTTTTGGGGTGAAATTTGTGGTATGCATATACGGTGTGCAGGGGCGGGCTGGGCCGGGGGGCAGAGATGCAATTGCCCGCTGGGCTGCTCTCATATGTTCTATAAAGGCTGCTGTGTCGCCAGCTCAAAACCGCACATGCGCAGTTTTTGAGCTGGCCGAGTGCGGCATCTCCATTCAGTACTGTGAGCCAGCGATTTCTCAGGGCTGACAGTCTGTGTTACAGAGCACAGCCCAGCCCCACCCAGCCCCTCCCTCCTCCACACTAATAGCTGGCAGAGGCTGGACCTGCTCTTTGTTTCCCCGCCCACACTCCGGGCAGCCCGTGTGCTGTCTGTGAAGAAGATGTGTGGGCGGGAAAGGTAAATCTGAGCAGTCGGCTCGAATGCTGGGACCTTCCAAATGAGTGAGCTCCTCCTCCCTCCTCTGCAGCCAAAGAGGTTTTTTTTTCTAGCAGCCACATTACTTTGCTTGCCCTAGGTGTTATGATGTGGGCTCAAACTGGCATGCTGCGGGTTGTCGGCAGTGCTGTGTACTGGCAGTCTTCCTGCATGTTGTCCCCGGTCCCATAGAGGTTGCACATTTTTACTGCATGTTCTGAAAGTGTACAAAACGCCCTGCATGCTGCATCTTTGGTGCACTTTCAGAAAATTCAGCAAAAATGTGCAACCTAAAAGAAGTCTGAGGGACTATGGCTATAGAAAACTGCCAGTACACCAGTGTGAGCCCAAAGGCTTGTATTCACTTTCAGGGGCACTGCCACTCCTCTGAAAAGTGACAGACAGAGGAGGTGATATCACATTTCCTCCCTGCCTGTTTTAACCCCCTAAATCCCAGTCCCTGCAGGTAATGGCACGGTTCACTTTGAACTCCACCTTATTTCCATTACTCTCTGTAGGTTATGGATGTGCTCTCACCTTATTGTTTGCACATCTAATACCTAAAGAGTTATGGAAATAAGGTGGAGTTCAAAGTGAATTTCTACACCTAAGTGGAGCACTCCTTTCAGAATATTTGAGGATGATATTAAACCCAAAGACTGGTGAATTTAAGCCACCATAGACAGATTTAATTTTCTGCTGAACCAACAGAATTTTGATCTATCTATGTGCAGACTGGTTGTACAGAATTCAATCTATCAACTGACTTCAGTACAGCCAGCATGTCTTTCTTTTTTTTTGGAAATCACTGCTGGCTGCTATAGCTGGCAGCAGTGATCACTGTATTCTGTTGGCTGGGAAACTTTTACCCCCACAGAGAGTGACCCCTTCACACTGCCCCCACAGAGCGTGACCCCTTCACACTGCCCCCACAGAGCGTGACCCCTTTACACTGCCCCCACAGAGAGTGACCCCTTCACACTGCCCGCACAGAGCGTGACCCCTTTACACTGCCCCCACAGAGAGTGACCCCTTCACACTGCCCCCACAGAGAGTGACCCCTTCACACTGCCCCCACAGAGAGTGACCCCTTTACACTGCCCCCACAGAGCGTGACCCCTTTACACTGCCCCCACAGAGAGTGACCCCTTTACACTGCCCCCACAGAGAGTGACCCCTTTACACTGCCCCCACAGAGCGTGACCCCTTTACACTGCCCCCACAGAGCGTGACCCCTTTACACTGCCCCCACAGAGCGTGACCCCTTTACACTGCCCCCACAGAGCGTGACCCCTTTACACTGCCCCCACAGAGCGTGACCCCTTTACACTGCCCCCACAGAGCGTGACCCCTTTACACTGCCCCCACAGAGAGTGACCCCTTTACACTGCCCCCACAGAGAGTGACCCCTTTACACTGCCCCCACAGAGAGTGACCCCTTTACACTGCCCCCACAGAGAGTGACCCCTTTACACTGCCCCCACAGAGAGTGACCCCTTTACACTGCCCCCACAGAGAGTGACCCCTTTACACTGCCCCCACAGAGAGTGACCCCTTTACACTGCCCCCACAGAGAGTGACCCCTTTGCACTGCCCCCACAGAGAGTGACCCCTTTGCACTGCCCCCACAGAGAGTGACCCCTTTACACTGCCCCCACAGAGAGTGACCCCTTTGCACTGCCCCCACAGAGAGTGACCCCTTTGCACTGCCCCCACAGAGAGTGACCCCTTTGCACTGCCCCCACAGAGAGTGACCCCTTTGCACTGCCCCCACAGAGAGTGACCCCTTTACACTGCCCCCACAGAGAGTGACCCCTTCGCACTGCCCCCACAGAGAGTGACCCCTTCACACTGCGGGCAATGTGGAGCAGTCTCTCTCTCTGTGCAGGCAGTGTCAATCGGTCTCTCTCTCTGTGCAGGCAGTGTCAAGCGGTCTCTCTCTCTGTGCAGGCAGTGTCAAGCGGTCTCTCTCTGTGCAGGCAGTGTCAATCGGTCTCTCTCTCTGTGCAGGCAGTGTCAATCGGTCTCTCTCTCTGTGCAGGCAGTGTCAAGCGGTCTCTCTCTCTGTGCAGGCAGTGTCAAGCGGTCTCTCTCTGTGCAGGCAGTGTCAAGCAGTCTCTCTCTCTGTGCAGGCAGTGTCAATCGGTCTCTCTCTCTGTGCAGGCAGTGTCAAGCGGTCTCTCTCTCTGTGCAGGCAGTGTCAAGCGGTCTCTCTCTGTGCAGGCAGTGTCAAGCGGTCTCTCTCTCTGTGCAGGCAGTGTCAAGCGGTCTCTCTCTGTGCAGGCAGTGTCAAGCGGTCTCTCTCTCTGTGCAGGCAGTGTCAAGCGGTCTCTCTCTGTGCAGGCAGTGTCAATCGGTCTCTCTCTCTGTGCAGGCAGTGTCAATCGGTCTCTCTCTCTGTGCAGGCAGTGTCAAGCGGTCTCTCTCTCTGTGCAGGCAGTGTCAAGCGGTCTCTCTCTGTGCAGGCAGTGTCAAGCGGTCTCTCTCTCTCTGTGCAGGCAGTGTCAAGCGGTCTCTCTCTCTCTGTGCAGGCAGTGTCAAGCGGTCTCTCTCTCTCTGTGCAGGCAGTGTCAAGCGGTCTCTCTCTCTCTGTGCAGGCAGTGTCAAGCGGTCTCTCTCTCTCTGTGCAGGCAGTGTCAAGCGGTCTCTCTCTCTCTCTGTGCAGGCAGTGTCAAGCGGTCTCTCTCTCTGTGCAGGCAGTGTCAAGCGGTCTCTCTCTGTGCAGGCAGTGTCAAGCGGTCTCTCTCTCTCTGTGCAGGCAGTGTCAAGCGGTCTCTCTCTCTCTGTGCAGGCAGTGTCAAGCGGTCTCTCTCTCTCTGTGCAGGCAGTGTCAAGCGGTCTCTCTCTCTCTCTGTGCAGGCAGTGTCAAGCGGTCTCTCTCTCTGTGCAGGCAGTGTCAAGCGGTCTCTCTCTGTGCAGGCAGTGTCAAGCGGTCTCTCTCTCTCTGTGCAGGCAGTGTCAAGCGCTCTCTCTCTCTCTGGGGCAATATAGAGCAGTCTCCCCTCTCTCTCTATCTCTCTCTCTCTCTCTGTGCAGGGAATGTGGTGTAGATGGATGGTGAGCTCATTCGGTGGTTCAATGGGCCACTTGACTGGACTTGCCCCCCAGGCCTAAGGCTGCCAGCCCTCCCCTGGCGGTGTGTGAGAAATAACCTGCTAATATGACAATTTTGTGAAAAAAAAAAATCTTGATTTTGCAAAGAATTGTGGGAAAAAATGACAACTTCAAAAAACTCACCATGCATCTTTCTAAATACATTGGAATGTCTTCTTTCCAAAAAGGGGTCATTTGGGGGGTATTTGTACTTTTCTGGCATGTTAGGGTCTCAAAAAATTATTTCCGTCAGTAATTCAGGTGTGATCAATTTTCAGAGATTGGCACCATAGCTTGTGGACTCTATAACTTTCACAAAGACCAAATAATATCCACCGATTTGGGTTATTTTTACCAAAGATATGTAGCGGTATAAATTTTGGCCAAAATATATGAAGAAAAAATTACTAATTTGCAAAATTTTATAACAGAAATGAAGAAAAATGCATTTTTTTTGTGTGAAAAAAAAGGACAAAAATTTCATTTGGGTACAGTGTTGCATGACTGAGTAATTGTCATTCAAAGTGTGAGAGCACCGAAAGCTGAAAATTGGTCTGGTTATTAAGGGGGTTTAAGTGCCCAGTGGTCAAGTGGTTGAACATGTGATCAATTGTGTAATTAATTGAAGCTAATCAATTATTTAAATGAAATTTGGTTAATAACAAACATGTGTGATTGAGTATAGGGGCAAATATGTGTATCCAGGTGAATTAACTCAAAGTGAACCTAAAAAAATGAAATAGTTCATTTTATATAACTATAAGTGCTGGATGAATGTGCATGTATAGTGCTATCAAAACAAATTGTGATTATTATTGTATAATGTTACTCATTCATATACATTCAATAAATACATCATTAAAGACTTATACATATAAAGTGCATTAGTGTAAAAAGGAAAATGTGTCTGTATCTATATAATAATTGCACAATGAAACACTAAATACCTAGAATGCTACCTATATGTATATAGGTGTAAATATGAGAAATAAAAATTATCTGTATACGCATATAAAAAAAGTAAATAATACATATGTGATATAAAAACATAAATTAAAATGTATATATCAAATATATGCACAGGATTCATTATGTGCATCCGTACCCATTCATTTAGTAGCCACAAGGCGTTATAAAATTCAATATGAAATAAATTCAATGGTTTAAATGTTTTGATAATAATGTAATCCTTCATATGGGATGGGCAAAAAGAATAATGGGTATGGAAAATATAGTAGAAACCTGAAGATTGGGAGTAAGGAGGAAGGAAGAACCACAAGACTGGATGGACACTGTATATCAGAAAAAGCCGTTCTATAAATGAGAATAATCATGTAGATCAATGTAAATATAGAACAACTTGGGTGGGACACAAGAAGTTGAGATAGATGTTTTAAAAAGAGGAATAATAGAGGAATATACATCCAGCAAAAGCTGTATGAAAATATAAAAATAAAAGTGAATATATATATATATATATATATATATATATATATATATATATATATATATATATATATATATATATATATATATATATATATATATATATGTCTGTGTGTAGAACCTCATGCTATCAGAAACTATAAACTATTTGGCCACTATTATATTGCTAATACCCCAAACTGGCCTGTACTATGGCAAGTAACCGAGATATGTATCCTATGAAAAACCTAAAACAATCTGTCGATGTGATCGATCGATATGTTCAGAAACAATGTAGTAAATCAGTCAATAAGCTTGGCATCATCCTAGCATGTATTACAACGAATGACCAAAGTATGTATCCTGTGAATGACATTACATTAAATCGGTCGATCAAATCGATCGATGTGTTTAGGAGCAATGTTATGATTCAAATAATAAGATCACTGTGTCTAAATGATAAAAAACCATGCTGGCATGTACCCAAGTCTATCTATCCTCAAAAGGGGAAAAAAAGGGAGGAAGGGGGAGGGGGGAAAGAAAAATGAAAAATAAAAAGTAAAAAGTAAAACCTGAATAAATAAACATAGGGGAACAGACCGTTTGAAACAATGTATTTATATCTCAGACTACATGTTGTTGACCAATGATATATGACAGTCATGCCGGGCCAGCACGTGTCAATACAAATGACTATGACCCATGTCCTATGAAAAAGAGTCATTAGATCAGTTGATCAAAAAGATCGGTAAATATATAGAGAGAACAGGACAATGGATCAGTGCATGGGCTCGGCTGGGTCTACCATATATAATGACAAGTAACCAAAACTATATCTTATATGTTACATGAAACGTTAAGTTGATAAATTGAGTGAGAATATTTGGCCACTATTATGTAGCTATTACCCTAAACTGGCATACACTCTGTAGAGTAACCTAGATATGTATCCTATGAAAAACCTAAAATGAATCGGTTGATGTGATTGATCGATATGTTCAGAAACAATAAAACAAATCAATTAATGAACTCAGGATCGTCCAAGCATGTTATGCAACAAATGACCAAAATGTGTATCTTATGAATAACGTTAAATTGATTGGTCAATAAGGTCGATCGATGTGTTTAGAAACAATGTTGTGATTCAAATGAGAAGATCAATTTGTGGCTTAAATGATAGAAAACATGCTGGCATGTGCCCATATCTATCAATCCTCAAAGGGGAAAAAAAGGTAAAGTAAAAGAATAAAGGGGGAGGGCAGGAGGGGGAGAGGAAAATGAAAGAAAGAAAAAAAATGGAATAGATGAAGATGGGGAACCAACCATTTGAAAAAAAATGTGCGTACGTCTCAGACTACATGCTGTTGACCAATGATATATAACATTCATGCTGGTTCAGCACATGTCAATACACATGACTTTGACCCATGTCCTATAAAGTAAAGTCATGAAATCAGTCGATCAAAAAGATCGATAAACATATAGAGAGAACAGGACAATGGATCAGTGCATGGGCTCGTCTAGGTCTAGCATATATAATGACAAGTAACCTAAATCTATGTCTTATATAAACCATTAAATTGATCAATTTGACCAATAAATTCTTTTGGGTTTGTGGACCGGCCAGAGAAGAATAATGTTTTTATCACACATAGACGTTGTTACTTTCGTATTCTATGTGATCTCTGGTCGTTTTGTCTCTCTTGTTCTCTATGGCGTACTTTTCCATTTTGTTCAGTTTTCTGTTTGGGTGGCCATCCAGCTCCGAAAAACCACCATGGGTTTGTAAAGTGGTCTTTCTGTATGGTGGACATGTCAGATTGTAGATTTTCAAGTTCCTTCTTTTTTGATGAGACAGTAATGTCCAGAAGTTTAAATGAGCAGCTTGATAATGTGTCAGTCCACTCTTTTTTCAAGCGCTCATCAAACAGATCTGATGTGGAGAATGTTTCAATCCTCAAGTCATGTGAGATCTGTGCTAAGAAAATGTATTCTGTTGAAAAGCCGACATCCCAGAAAGGCCTAATATCCCGGCCATCAGGTATTCCAATCTCCTGAAAAGACGTCTGAATGAAACCTCCTTATCGTCAGTTGATTGGAGGGTGTGTGTCTGTAGATTCAGCCAGAAGGGATTGTCTGATGGCCCTGTGAGGGTTCTACTAAACCTGAGATCTGCTGTGCCAGGAACTGATGAAGTGTTATCCATATTAGACGATCTTCCACAAGGACGAAGAAATAAATAAAGTGAAAGAGTGATAATCCAATAACTCCTCCGATCTGGTGATAAAGTATGCAAAATCCAGGAACATTTGGGGAAGGGATCAAGGGGGCAAGGGATTTGTTGCAATACATGCTAGGACAATGCCGAGTTCATTAATTGATTCATTTGATTGTTTCTGAACATATCGATCGATCACATCAACTGATTCATTTTAGGTTTTTCATAGGATACATATCTAGGTTACTCTACAGAGTGTATGCCAGTTTGGGGT
The DNA here is from genome assembly GCA_037952925.1 of Lithobates clamitans. Lineage (NCBI taxonomy): Eukaryota > Metazoa > Chordata > Amphibia > Anura > Ranidae > Lithobates > Lithobates clamitans. The sequence goes on from JBBGZY010000810.1 coordinate 3,546,006, forward strand.
AATAGCTACAATATAGTGGCCAAATAGTCTAACTCAATTTATCAACTTAACAATTCATATAACATATAAGATATAGTTTTGGTTACTATTATCATTATATATGGTAGACCCAGCCGAGCCCATGCACTGATCCATTGTCCTGTTCTCTCTATATATTTACCGATCTTTTTGATCAACTGATCTAATGACTCTTTTTCATAGGACATGGGTCATAGTCATTTGTTTTGACACGTTCTGGCCCGGCATGACTGTCATATATCATTGGTCAACAACATGTAGTCTGAGATATAAATACATTTTTTCAAACGGTCTGTTCCCCTATGTTTATTTATTCAGGTTTTACTTTTTACTTTTTATTTTTCATTTTTCTTTCCCCCTCCCTTTTTTTCCCCCCTTTTGAGGATAGATAGACTTGGGTACATGCCAGCATGTTTTTTATCATTTAGACACAAATTGATCTTATTATTTGAATCATAACATTGCTACTAAACACATAGATCAATTTGATTGACCGATTAATTTAATGTCATTCACAGGATACATACTTTGGTCATTCGTTGTAATACATGCTAGGATGATGCCAAGCTTATTAACTGATTTACTACATTGTTTCTGAACACATCGATCGATCACAGATTTATTTAGGTTTTTCATAGGATACAGATCTCGGTTACTTGCCATAGTACATGCCAGTTTGGGGTAATAGCAACATAATAGTGGCCAAATAGTTGCTAATAGCATGAGGTCCTATACATAGACAATGTTTATATATATATATATATATATATATATATATATATATATATATATATATATATATATATATATATAATATATATACAGGGCTTTTTTTCAGGGGGAACTTGGTGAAACTCAGTTCCCCCACCTCTGGCTCAGAGGTGTGCCTGATCACCACAATCACTTGTAAACACAGAAGTCTGGTTTCTGTGTTTACAAGTGACAGCTCTGCACTCTCTATGTAATGCAATCCTGGTATTTAATGCCCCTTTAAGACCCTCCTAATGTTTTCGTGAAATTTGACTGAACAAACCCACTATTTGATGTGATTTGGAGGGTGTGTGTAAGGGAGGGGTTTTGTGGGGCCGTAGTTAAGTTCCAGCACCTATTGTTTGAGAAAAAAAGCCCTGTATATATATATATATATATATCTATATATATATTTTTATGGTTGGTGCCCTATGTCCGACATGGACATAGATAACATTTGTAGTTAACATAAAACTTACCATCGGAAATAGACCTGGAAGTGTGCCTTGGTCTGCTGGTCGGTATGCCAGAATAAGGGGGCAAAAACTTTCAGGTAGGGGTGTAGTTTTATTAGTTTTGGCTTTATTTATTTGAGCAAGTTTGGTGAATGCTTGTGCCGTTTCCACCTAAGGAGTGGGGACGTACCGGGCGAGGTAGGCAGAGTTTCACCTGCTAAGTCTCTTGATGACGTGGTCTGGGACCCATGCTGAAATGCTGCCAAGGCTGCCCCAATACTAAAGAGTGACCAGAGTGCTGACTGGGGTCGAGGTGTAGGCAGCGTAGAAGAACCCCCAGGTGTTTGATGAACTGGCAGGCACTCGAGGGTTGCCCAAAAAGGAAATAGGGGACTAGAGTTTGAGTGTTCCGGTAGGAGTGACAGCAGGTGGTCGAGTATGGTTACTGGCCACCGGACGTTGTTTATTTTATAGAGATGGATGTCTATCCTGGAGCTTGATTGCTGGGTTTTGGACACTGCAGGGTGGAGGATGAAATGGTGTTGGCAGCGAGCCAAATACACAGAACTTGGCCTGTGGGATTGCTGCGGGTGAACTCGCTGGGCTGCCAGAACCCGTGGTAGGCTAAGTAAATGGCTGCTTGTATGACCAAACTGGGGAGAAGGCCAAATAGCGAACTGGTTAATATAGTAGACATGTCCCAGAAGATGGCAGCCTGGAACGAACGTGCAGTGGACATTAAACTGGTGTTGCCAAGATAATTACACCAGCCTGCGCAGGAAGGATATAACAGAGCGATGTGGACCTGGCTTCATTAAGAGGCTCGCCCTGGACCGGATGTCGGTGGCAAAGCCACAGCCTGTCCTGTCCAGATAAGACCCTAGAGTTAAGCGGCTGCCATGACCGGTTGTAGCTTGAAGAGGGAGGAAGTCTGGGTAAACCCGGGGTTTAGGAGTGTGTCATGAACAAGTGTGACCAGAACCGTGTGATCTGCGACAGAGGACACCAAAACGTATGTAAGTGAAAATATATATTAATTTATTAAGGAAAGTGAGTAATAAATAACAACCAACTCCAATATGACACAGTGCAATAACCAACCACAGACAGAGACCTACAAATAACAATAGACAGATAAATGCAATAAATGGGAAATACCAGGTTCATAAACAATAGCCAGGCCAGGGTCATACACAGCAGATCAGCAGGGAATGTTCCAGAGACGTAAACGTAAGCCAGGCCAAGGTCATACACAGGGAAGTCAGTAGATAGGGTATGGAACACAGGACAGGGAGAGGATGGATGGGTCAGACTGCAGGCAGGGACGCAAGGTAACAGGTGGGACAGGATAGGGTCCCGACCAGGGGACAGGATCAGGGCTCAGGATCAGATAGCTAGCAGGTCAGGAGGCAATGACGAAGTCAAGGCAAACATGTGAATGTTTGCCGAGTATTTATAGGCTTGTGATTGGCCTCAAGTGACACCTGATTGCAGGAGGCACTGTCTGCTCCATACTGCCAGGATCCATCCGCTGGTGGACGCCACTACTGCGGCCCAAAGATGATATACTATCAACAGGGAAAAGCTCTCCTGACAGTTCCAAACTGCCAGGAGACACCTGCTGGTGGACCTCAGTACTGCATGCCAAATAACAGGCATTACCAGCGGATGGAACATTTCCTGACAGAGTGTCTCTGGGGGCCATGTACTTGTAAACCGATGATGGCCAAAAATTGCCGCGATGCCTGGTGGCTGTGGCATCTGTCACTACCTGGGGTAACAAGGGCGATGTAGGTGGTATAATCATTGATACACCAATCCACGTAGTACGGGACCTTCCGACATTGATAGGTCCGTATTCTCAGGAAAGACTGAAGCTACTTCTTAGTACACACCCGTGTATGGGTGAAGTCTTGGGGAACTAACCTGATACGGGTCAGCTTGTCAAGGTTAAGGCTGGCCTGCGTGGTGTTTGTTAATTCGGAGGAGGTTATTGTAGACCTCGGTTCCGGATTGTTGAGTTTAGAGACTACAAGCTGAAGGACATAATGGTATTACCAGCTAGTCAAGTGGTGTCTACATAGTACCTGGCTGCCTGTGCCAGTAAAAGTGAATTTGTTAGGCCGTAGAAAACCACAGAGGGCCAGGTAGATGGCTGCTTGTATGACTAGACTGGGGAATGTCTGTGGTTTTGACATTGTCCCTGTAGATGGCAGTTGTGATGGGCAAGTGTTTGCCATTAGCTATGGGCTGATGCTTCTGGATGACACGTAGAAAGGATCCTACTGTATGAGCCGTAAACACGGATGACTCTCTAGGGTCCTGTGAGGGCAAGAAATGCTGGATGCTGGCTAGGTATAGCCTGATAGTGTTATGAGGAGCCAGCTGTGTGTGGCAATACGATACCTGGTGCGGGATGGAACCTGAACTCAACTGACCTAAGCAAGAAATGATACCGAAATTGATGAGTGGCTCGTATGAAATGCCACTGGAGACAACTGGCCGATTAAGTGCCACTGAAGAATGATGTGTGACTGATTGTGTGCCACAGAAAATGTGTTTGTACTGATTGTAAGAAGTCATGCTAAAATGCGAGCCTTGCAATGATTGCAAGAGTTGTGCTTAAATACGTGCTTGCAACAATTGCTGGGGAGTTTGTGTCAATGGAGATGTGTTTGCCGTGACTGTGAGAAGTCCGTATTACTGCATGTGCTATCACGGACTGCAAGGAGCTATACTTGGATGCGTGTTTGCAATGATTACAAAAGTTGTGTTTGGATGCGTGCTTGCTATGATTGCAAGAAGTTATGCTTGGGTGTGTCCCTGCAACATTTGCAAGAAGTTGTGACTGGATGCGTGCTTGCAATGATTGCAAGAAGATATGCTTGGATGCATGCTTGCAACGTTTTGCAAGAAGTTATGCTAAGATGCGTGTCTTGTAATGATTGTAAGATTTGTGCTTGAATGTGTGCTTGCAACGATTGCAAGGGAGTTCCTGTCGCTGGAGATGTGTTTGTTGTGACTGTGAAAAGTTCGTATTGCTGCATGTGCTTGCAAGACTGCAAGAGTTAAGCTTGGATGTGTACTTGCAATGATTGCAAGAAGTTGTAATTGGATGCGTACTTGCAAGGATTGCAAGAAGTTATGCTTGAATGCATGCCTGCAACGTTTGCAAGAAGTTTATGATTGGAAGCGTGTTTGCAATGATTGCAAGAAATTGTGCTTGGATGTGTGCTTGCAACGATTGCAAGAAGTTCTGTGTGGATGCGTACTTGCAACGATTGCAAGAAGTTATGTTTCGATGTGTGCTTGCAACGAAATGCAAGAAGTTGTGTTTGGATGTATATTGCAACGATTGCAAGAAGTTATACTTGGATGTGCTGTGACTATGAGGGGGGATAGTAGTGAAGCGAAGGTTTCTACGAATGAATCGGGACCATGACTGAGCTTCGAAGGAAGACGGGATGTGGCCCCCCTTTTTTTTTTTTTGACTGACCTAGAGGAAATGACAGATGACTTGGTTTGACTACCTGGTTTGAACGGTAAATTGTAACATGTTTAAGCGACAGGTGCATGGTGATTAAATAAAATGAGTGAAATGTTTGTGCCATGACAGAGGCACGAATCAGTGTGCCATGACTGCGCCAATGAGGCCACACCAACTGGGGCTTGCCGGGATGAATCGATGCCTGATGGATGCCCTAAACTTGAATCGGGGCGCGGCATGCGACAACGAAATGAATGAAATGTTTGCCTTAAAGTGAAATGAATGAAAACGTTTTGCCATGACAGAGGCACAAATCGGTACTGCCGCAGCTGCGACTGACAGCGATCCAGACTCTGGAGCATGTACTGAAATGAGGCAAAAAAAAAAAACGCTGGTGCATGCCGGAATGAATTGGTGCATCATGGATGCGACTGGATTTGAATTGGAGTGCGGTATGTAATAGTGAAATGTTTGCCCTGGCAAAGGCACGAATTGGTTATGCTGCAACTGGTAGCTAACCAAGTTCTGATGCAGGTGTTGGCTGAGGCCGAAACGTTTTATTTATTTATTTATACTACTTGATTTATATATATATTTATTTATTTATTTTTTTTGTATTAAAAATTATTTTATTTTTTTTGTATATATATTTTTTTTCTCGACTGCGACAAATGACGAGTCGGACTATGGAGTACAAATGAAACGAGGCCAAGACAACTGGGGCGCGCCGGGATGAATCGGTGCATCTCGGATGCTACTGGATTCGAATCGGGGCACGGTATGTGACAGTGAGATGAGTGAAATGATGAAATGAATGAAATGATTTGTCATAGTAGAGGCACATGCCATGGCAGAGGCACGAGTCGATCATGTCGCGACTGCAACTGACAACGAACCGGACTCCGGAGCATGTACTGAAATGTGGCCGAAAATACCTGGGGCACGCCGGAATGAATCGTTGCGTCATGGATGTGACTGGATTTGAATCGGAACGTGATACGTGACAGTGAAATGATTTCCCATGACAGAGGCACGAATCGGTGACAAACTACGACTGACAATGAACCGGACTCTGGAGCATGTCCAGAAATGAGGCCGTCCATCATCACAGTGCACAGCATGGAAGGGGGTCACCAGTAAAGAAAAGCAAACTGCACTTTATATGGTGTTTGCACAGAAGAAAAGAAGTCACTTTATCCTTTATTTTTGTTTACTTCATGGAGCACTTTATTATCTAGTACTTTTTTGGAAAATTGTGAATCACTCTTCAGAGGACTGTGAATCGCTTTTCAGAGCACTTTGTCATTATTTTTATACATTTTTTTTCACTTTTTTCATTTTGTATTAATTGTTTACAAGTATAGAACATTAACTCATTATTCATTCATCTATATATGGTATATGTGTGGCACATATTGATTCATTTTTAGTCATTGTCCATTGTACATGTGGATATATTTTTGTGGATATATATTTACCACATATTATTCACAGTATATTATCACTCCAATAGCACAGCACTGTTTCACTTTTTTATCTAGTACTTTTTTGGAAGATTGCAAATTACTCTTCAGAGGACTGTGAATCGCTTTTCAGAGGACTTTGTCATTTTTATTTTTTTTCATTTTTTCATTATTTACTAATTGTTTACAAGTATAGAACATTAACTCATTTATCTATATATGGTATATGTGTGGCACATATTGATTTATTATTAATCATTGTCCATTGTACATGTGGATATATTAGGTAATTTACCACATATTATTCACAGTATATTATCACTCCAACAGCTCAGCACTATGTTTCATTGTTAAAAATCCCCAGCATGTTATCCTATGTGTCCATGTACATGGCAGGGCCTTTTTATGGCTGTAAAAAAACAAATCTAGTGGGTTCTGAGAGGAGTTTTTCAGCTGTAAAACGCAAAAAAAAACGCAGATAAACACTAAAAAATGCAGCTCTTTTAGACATACAAGGGGTCACTGCACAATAATCATAGATGCTATATGTTACAATTGTCATTGTTTTTTAGATATTTGTATTTTTCAATAAATTTATATTTTTTATACTGCTATATCTTCCCCACTGTTTCTCGCCTCCCTGGTAATACTCAGTACTACCTTCTGTTTTGGGGTGGCGTTCATTGAACAGTAGCCGGGTTCACACTGGTGCATGATAACCACCGCATGGGAAAAACGCACCACATTCACATGCAATGTCTGTGCAATGCTATTTGATCTATACATTTTGTATGGCTCAAATCACATCATGCTTTTCACCAAAATATTTTTGGACCCTTTTTTTGTGTGCACCAATATTGCATTGCATGGTGTGAACATCCATGAGATGCGATTCTTGCAAGCGCACTGCATTTTGCATTCTTTTTCAGGGATGGTGTTCATCAAACATTATCCCGGGTTCACACTGGTGCATGATGAACACTGCATGGGAAAAACGCACCACATTCACATGCGATGTCTGTGCAATGCAATTTCTTGCTAGTGCTCTCTCTGCTCTGAAAAATTGGCCACTAAACAATACACAAAGGCTGTGCAGAGATGCATTGTGGGAAAGTGGGAGTTACTAATAGCAGAGAGGTGGTTTCTGGCTAAAAAAAACACAGAAAAAACGCTATTACAAAAACGCTGAAAAACTCTCTACAAAGCTACTGGAGTTTTTATAGTTTTTAGACTGTCCGGTGTACATAAGGCCTTAAGGTTTCTTCTCTTCCCATCTTCTTATTTTGTGTGTACACTCCATCTATACACATCACATAGAGCTCTATAGGAGGTTATTGGGAAATTTCTACCTTTCTTCTTCACTCATTTCATGGCAGCTTCAATCTTCTAGATTTATAATAAACATGAATCAAAATCCCTCTTAAAGTGGTAGTAAACACTGACAGGTGACTTGTACAGGGCCGCTGATAAGGGGGTATAGGTGGCCCTCCTGTACCATGTCCCATAGGGTCAGCAGAGGGGCCCGGTAGGTGGCATGTATGTGAGGGTTGTCACGATCGTCCTGTATCTTACTGTGTGTCCTCCCAGCCCTCCCACATAGTGAACTAGCAGGCCAGGACTCAGGAGATCCCAGGTGATATCATGAGGGAGGGACTAATGAGGGACCTCAAATACCCATTGGATGAGGAAGCAACAGGAGGCGGTGCAGTCTAAAGCTTACAGGCTGCACTGTCACCCAGCTGTCTCCTCAGCCAATGGGTGCACAGGGAGCGCCGTCTATTTCACGCCTTAAATCTTCATCCCGCGGTCCTCCTGTCTGGGTGCCGTATGGAGCGGCTCTGAATGCAGTTCCTTGGCAGCCTGCAAAGACTGAGGTGAAGATGGAAGCCCTGTGACCGGTGACAGCGTGCTGCTGGAGGGCTTTGTTTTAAGGTAAGTCTCTCATAATGTGCTAGTAAGTGATGCATACTAGCACATTATGACATTAACTTGCAGGGGACTCTTTTTTTTAAGGCTTTACTAGCACTTTAATAATTCAGCTTGTAATTTGTATTTCCTAGTTCCTTAAACTAATTTTACATTAAAAAAAATATATATTTACACTCTCTTCTATATAGTGCAGGTATAATATATTTAAAGGTGGCCAATACTTTATAAAATTGTAAACTCAATAATTTATATAGAAAAATAACAAAGTCTCTCTAATATCTCATATTCTCTTTGTTTATCTCTGTCAGATCCACCAGGCAATCGACTCTCACTCAGAGCGATTGTTGATGTTGTTATTGGAATCATTGTTGTTCTTGCTGTTGTTATCGCAGTTGTTGTTTGGATAAGTAAGTATAAGGATTTAGGGAATAATAATTTCTATCTGCACACTCACATTGGATTTTAGTTATTTTTTTACAGGTAAAGTTTTTATTGAGTTTCATAATAACATACAATATACACACAGCATTCCCCATACAGTACATGCCAGAATCATTAGAATTGTAATTACATGACATGTTCATACAAACTTTAAAAGACCAGGATAACACACATGTCACAGTAAGACAACTTTCACACTGCAGCGCCGCTAAAACAGCGCTAAAGCATCAGTCGTTTTGGCTTTGTTTTAGTGGCTGTTTTGCGACTCTAGCGGGTCAGTTTTTTGGGTAAGAAAACAAAAAAAGACCAGTTTTGCGGCACTTCCGAATCGCTTTTCAGGCTTTCATTGCAATGGGCAGGGGCATTTTGGGAACGCTATTTACAGCGCACCCAACCCACCCCAAAGATGCTGCTTGCAGCACTTTTCCTAACATCCCGCAACACACCGCCCCAGTGTGAAAAGACCCATTGCAATGAATGGGAGGCACTTTTCAGGCACTTATCAGAGGCTATTTCTAGCGCTAAACACCTGAGTGTGAAAGGGGTCTTAGTGTCAAGGGGTATAGCCTCATTTTTCATAGAATTTCAGCTACTATAGTCACATTAGACATGTGCAATCAGTTTCGTAATGAATCAAAATTCGGCCGAATTCTGCATCTTTCAGACATTCGGATGCATCAAAATGTCCGAATAAAAAAAATAACGAGTTTCAACTAATACAAAAGAAATTATAGTGAATATAACAAATGAATTTGACATGATTCGGTAAATCGTTAAAGATCTAATGAAACAAAAAGGTCATCTCAAAGTAAATTTTACAGTCCAATCAGCTGATTAATTTTGTGCTGGAGGTTGGATTACTGGCAAAGTACATGGGAATGTAGACAGAAATAATAACTTAAAATAAATACCAACAAACAGAATAGTGGAGTAAACTTGGCCGCGGCCTTTATTATTGGTATACAATTTAATTTATAAAACATAAATCGTTCATAGTTAAATAAATGAATTCACAAATAACTTCTTTACTCAAATAACCATACATTAAGCAACCCAGCCACTACGACTCAGGTTGATGAAACGTATAACAATTTATAATAATCAATCCCATAAGCCAGGGTTGTTTTAAAAAAAAAACAAAAAAAAAACACAAGCCTGGCCCCATTCTCCCCGCATCACGGCCAACTCCACTATAGTTTGTAAATTATTATTAACCACTTCCCGGCCGGTGCACGCCAATGTACGTCAGCAGAATTGCACGGCTGGGCAAATGGGTGTACCTGTAAGTCCCATTGAATTTCCCACCATGCCATTGCGTGCGTGCCGGCTGGGAGCTCCGTGAGTCGGGTCGCGTGTCCCGCGGACTCAATCGCTGCAGGGATACCCGCGATCGCCTCACGGAGAGGACGAATGGGGAGATGCTAATGTAAATAAGCATCTCCCCGTTCTGCCTAGTGACAGTGTCACTGATCTCTGTTACCTGTGATCGGGAGCAGAGATCAGTGACGTGTCACAGCTAGCCCATCTCCCCTACAGTTAGAAAACACTCCCTAGTACTGACTTAAAGCCTCCCCACCCCTTAGTGGTTAACCCCTTCACTGCCAGACTCATTTACACAGGAATCAGTGCATTTTTATAGCACTGATTGCTGTATAAATGACAATGGTCCCAAATATGTGTCAAAAATGTCCGATGTGTCCGCCATAATGTCGCAGTCACAATGAAAAAAAATCACTGATCGCCGCCATTACTAGTAAAAAATAATAAAAATGCCATAAAACTATCCCCTATTTTACGCTATAACTTTTGCGCAAACCAATCAATAAACGCTTATTGCGATTTTTTTTACCAAAAAATATGTAGAAGAATACGTATCAGCCTAAACTGAGGAAAAATTTTTTTTTAATTATTTTTGGGGGATATTTATTATAGCAAAAAGTAAAAAATAATGCGTTTTTTTCAAAATTATTGCTTTTTTTGTTTATAGTGCAAAAAATAAAAACCGCAGAAGTGATCAAATACCACCAAAAGAAAGCTCTATTTGTGGGAAAAAAAGGACGTCAATTTTGTTTGGGAGCCACGACGCAGGACAGCGCAATTGTCAGTTAAAGCGACACAGTGCCAAATCGCAAAGCTCTCCTTTCGGCCCAGAATATGAACTAGTGCCCTAGGATCCAAATGGACAGGGACTGACCTGTGGATTAGAATAAACAGTTAGGACGAATGTATAACTTATAAGCATCTGACTGCCATCTGCCGATGCGTTTAATAATACCTACATCTAGACCTAACCTGGCGGCCTCAGTTGCTGCTCCTATATGAAAAGAATGGGATGACAGGGCCAATTTGTCCAGCTTTAGGATAGACAAACATTTGTGAAAAACAGCATTGAACTGATATTTTAACAGGGGAAGGCCATTGTAATGAATGAACAATAGGTTGCTGTGTTTATATCTAATCCTAAGAAAACTCCGTAATAAGACCGGGCAATAGGTGAACCTGGAAATGGATGCAAGTGAACCCAAACACCCTTACCGAACTGGTCCGTTTTTGATCTAGGAATAAATAGATTGACGGTATCGTCCAATAAAACATGCGACAACAGCCCCGACTCGGAATTTTCATTTGGAGATAATACTTCTGAAATTCTCAATGCTCCGAAAAAGAGTAATGAAAACACAGCCCGAAAGAGAATTGCTTAATAGGGCGAAAAACAGACCTTGTCAACTGCCGCACATAATTTGGAAAGGATGTCTGGAGTAATCTCAATTCTGGTATCTTTATGAAACGAACATTTTTTATAACCCTTAAGGCCCCTTTCACAATTATACGACTTGTCCCATGATTTTGTACTGCAAAATCGTATGACAAGTCATTCTCCATGATTTTCAATGACTACCATTCATATTGGCACGACTTTAAGTCGTGCCGACTTCAAAGCAGTCCCTGCACTACTTTGGTCCAACTTCCATAAGAGTTGTACTCCATAGACCTCAATGTTAAACCTTCAAGTAGCATGCAAGTCGTGCCTGAATAATATAGACACGATTTCAGCACTACTTTGTAAGCACAAGCTGAGAATGGTTAATGCAAAAGCTGTGGCAAAGTCGTACAAAGTAGTACTGCTCCCAAATCGCTGTAAAATCGCGGCAAAATCGTGGCAAAATAGCGGTCACGAAATTGTGTTAAAATCGTGCAACTTTGAAGTCGTATAAGTGTGAAAGGGGCCTAAGTGTCTGTCTTACCGAGAATAAGGAGGAACAAGAAGGGTAATTATTCAATTTGAGAAAAAAGGAAATACCCGCTAATGTTTTGTTAATATAGGACCACGATAAAGATTTAGACATTAAGCTGTCTAAAAATGACTAGATTTTCAGAAAATGGAGGCTGGGGGTCGCCAGATAGTCGTAGATGACATAACCACAGCAGCCATGCTGCTGAGTATGCTGAAAAAGAAAAGGGGGCGATGGATCTCCTAATATTCGCGCAAACCCACTTTAAATCAGGTTCCATAGATACGAAGGACACTGGATCCCTATCTCGTCCGCAACTGGAAACAGAGACTTAAATCTCTTCATCTGCAAACTGGAAAGAGAATCTGCAACTTCATTAAACTTACCAGGCAAGTAACGGCCTTTAACCCAGACATTAAAGTGGGGTTCCACCCAAAAAAACAAAAATACCTCAAAAATTCTAAAAAAAAAACTAAAAAAATTTGGATATTTTTTTTTTTCACTTACCTCTAAATGCCTGTTGCTAGGTGGTCCCTCGTAGTCTGCCTCTTCCTTTGCCTGGGCTGGTGACATCACTTCCCCCCAGGCACAGGAAGGGCTCCGCTCTGCTCCCTCCCTCCTGTCAATCATCTGGGACCCATTACAGGTCCCAGGTGATTGAGCGGCCAATCACGGCGTGCGGCACTGCTCGCGCATACGCAGTGGGTGCCAGGCTGTGAAGCCACAGCCCAGTGCCCACAGTTGAAATGCCGGCGCCGACGAGCGGAGGGGGGGGACGAGTAGGGCTTCTATCCCCCGCATTGCTGGACCCTGGGACAAGTAAGTGTCCAATTAAAAGTCAGCAGCTGCAGTATTTGTAGCTGCTGACTTTTATTTTTATTTTTTTTTGATGGCCCCCCTGGGTGGAACTCCTCTTTAAGACTTAAGCATTTAAAGACAAGGTATCTTATTAAAATAATGACAGGAGGGGATTTGGATGACAAGCAATTTATAGCAAGAAGGACCCCCCTTGTTATCTGTGCTAAAGAGGATCCTTTTATTTACAAACCACTCACCCCAAATCTCCAATGCTACCAAAATGGGAAACAATTCTAGAACCACTATATATTTTTTAAGTAACCTTTTTTCTGCCAAGTTGGATGCCACAGAGAAGCGCATCAGTGAGTATTCCATAAGGCAGAAAAACCCACTGAGCCCGCTGTGTCTGTGAAAAGACAGAAATCCTTATCTTCTATGAATTCAGATTGAAATATCGCCCTACCATTGAAAACCTCCAAGAATTGGACCCATACTAGAAGGTCCTCTCTAATCTCACCAGTAATCCTAATGTGAGATGTCGGTGACTTGAACCCTGAGATGGCCAAATACAATCGCCTAGAGAATATCCTGCCAACAGGTAACACTCTGGAAGCGAATGCCAATAAACCAAGTAATTTTTGCATTTCCTTCAGAATGACCTTTTTCTTTCTAATGGTGATATTAATCATATATTTCAGGTTTTCAATCTTATCCTCTGGAAGTTCGAATACCATAGCCTTTGTATCAATAATTCCTAAGAAAACTAAATGCGTGGTGGGGGGTATAGTTTTTTCCTGAGCTAGTGGAATGTTAAATTCATCGCAAGTTTTTATAAAAGAGTTCAGAAGATTGGCACAATCAGTAAAGGAATGCCCAAGAAAGAGGAAATCATCCAAATAATGTAGTATAGAGCAAGAACCTGAACGAAATGTACCCATTCAATGAATGTTACAAATGCTTCAAAGTATGTACAGGAAAGTGAGCAGCCCATCGAGAGGCAACGATCGAAGAAAAAACAGTCATCAAAACAAAAACCTGGAGAATTAAAGGATAAAGGGTTAATGGGCAATAAACGAAAAGCAGACTGGACATCCTCCTCTGCAAGACAAACTCCTTGTCTTAATTTATGGATTATTAACAATGCATCCTCAAATGTGGAATAATGAACAGAGGCCGACTCCTCGCTTATCTGATCGTTCAAGGAATTACCTTTAGGAAATGACAAGTGGTGTATCAGCCTATAAGAACCTTTTTCTTTTTTTCAGGAACAACCCCAAGCGGGGAGATTCTGAAATTGTGGAAAGGAGGGTACAGGAAAGGTCCTGCAAACCTACCTTCCTGTATTTTCTTGGAAATCTTTTCTCTCACCACCTCAGGAAAATCCAAGGCGGATTTCAAATCTCTCTCAAACACACAGCCTTGGCCCTGAAAAGGAGGGAGTAAAAAACCCTCAAACAGCAGAAGTGCCGTCCGTCTGTCTGTGTACCGATGAAGCCAGGGGAACATTTTTTGCAACCTCACCGGTGTTGGGGCCTTTTGAAAAGGGGTCTCTACCCTGAGATTGGCTGGAAACCGCCATCTTTTAAAAACATTTTGACCCGGGATGTGCCCCCAAAATGCGCATTCATGTCTGAACCTGCAAGAACCTGGCCATTTGCATTGTGTCATTGAATGGGAAACATAAACCTTCTTTGTAAGCGGTAGCTGTTGACTGCACAGGAAATTGTTGTTTGCTACTGAACGATCGCTGAGGCAGAAGAAGATTGAGCCACAGCCCCATATCTTTGCAACCCCATGTCAAGCTGGGATGTACTGAGAATTTCTGCCTGAATGATTCGTCATTAACAAACCATGATATACCTCCGAAATTGTTATACGCTTCCAGAACAACGTCCAGATCCTGGAATAGAGCCGCACTTTTATCTGGAGTCTGTTCACAAATCATACTGGAATATATACAGAAGGCTTGTAGACAATTGTTGAAATTCCTGGCCACTGGTCTGCCTCTATCTTCTTCTGTTCTTTCTTCTTCTTTTGTCCCCTTTAAATAGAAATTCTTTTGAGGACGGCAGAAGAGACAGAAGATCTACAAATTCCCCCGGATAATATTTTCTTTTACACTAGAAGACAAATGGGAACCCAGCGAGGAGACAGTACACGGCAATGCTTCCTTACCAAAAACTTCTGAACCTGTGAAATCTCAGACTTGGGTAAAGCATTAGAGCGGGGTTTCACTGTCTCAATTTTTTTTTGCAAAATGATAATGTTTGATATATTAAAATATCTGACTTACTGGTTCTGTTTTTCGAGCTTACTGCTCTCTGTTTTCTCATATAAAAAGTTATATATTTTCCTTTTGATGGTTTCATCTTTCCTGTGAGCATGTGAAGCCCCCAGGCATCCTCTTCCGGGATATAGTGCTGCTGATAAACCAGCATGCACCGCACCTTCTATCCCCGATCTCCCGCATGCGCAATAAACAGAAATTGTAGCGCCATCAACAGCTCAGGTTGCCATCATAACGGGCGGCATCATAGGAAGTCCCACCCTGTTGTGATGGCAACGGAGATAAGCAAAAACAAAAAGAAGAAATCACGCGAGATTTCACGGCGAGTCTCCGCACTGAATGACACGAGATCCCAGGAGACAGAGCGGCGATCAGAGGAAATGACGCGAATTCCCCGCAAAATCCCCGCCCACAGCCACAGGGACCGAACACAGGCTGGGCCACTTATCCTAAGGTAGGAAAAATATAAATAAAGGTCCATATAACACTCGGTGATATACTTAGAAGACACGGAGCCAAAGTTTAAAAAATGAGTGAAGATCGGCTCTAATATTAACAGCAGATAATGGAGGAGCAATTCTAGGCACTGAGCCGGGATGGGCTGAAATGGCCTCATTATTACTGCCAAGGGATGAAGAAGGACCAGTCCAGACTGCAGGACTTACACCGTCCTGATTAATAACAGGAGGGAAGGACATAAAACTATCTACTAGGGAAGACAATGAAGTAGTTAAAGATGTTCTTCCCCTTGAAAAGTGAGCAATTTTGGTTGCTTTTCATAAATTTTTTTACATTTATTTTATTTAATAATTTTTTCTTACCCTTGAAAAGTGAGCGATTTTGGTTGCTTTTCATAATTTTTTTCTTCCCCTTGAAAAGTGAACAATTTTGGTTGCTTTTCATTATTTTTTTTCTTCCCCTTGAAAAGTGCGTGATTTTGGTTGCTTTTCATTAATTTTTTTAATATATTTTTTATTTCATTTTTTTTTCTTCGCCTTGAAAAGTGAGCGATTTTGGTTGCTTTTCATAATTTTGTTTCTCCTTCCCTTGAAAAGTGAGCTATTTTGGTTGCTTTTCATTTTTTTTAGTTTTTTTTAATTTAATTTTTTTTCTTCCCCTTTAAAAGTGAGCAATTTTGGTTGCTTTTCATTATTTTTTTCCCCTTGAAAAGTGAGCGGTTTTGGTTGCTTTTCATTATTATTATTATTATTTTTTTCTTCCCCTTGAAAAGTGAGCAATTTTGGTTGCTTTTCATAATTTTGTTTTTCCTTCCCCTTAAAAAGCGAGCAATTTTGGTTGCTTTTCATAATTTTGTTTTTCCTTCCCCTTAAAAAGCGAGCAATTTTGGTTGCTTTTCATTATTTTTTTTTGTATTTTCTTTATTTAATTTTTCTTCTTCCCCTTGAAAAGCGAACAATTTTGGTTGCTTTTCATTACTATTTTTTTTTCTTCCCCTTGAAAAGCGAGCTATTTTGGTTGCTTTTCATTTTTTTTAACTATTTTTTTATTAATTTTTTTTCTTCCCCTTGAAAAGCAAATATTTTGGTTGCTTTGCATTTTTCTTTTCTTCCTCTGGAAAAGCGAGTGATTTTGGTTGTTTTGCATTATTTTTTTCCCCTTGAAAAGCGAGCAATTTTGGTTGCTTTTCATAATTTTTTTTACATTTATTTTATTTAATAATTTTTTTTACCCTTGAAAAGAGAGCGATTTTGGTTGCTTTTCATTTTTTTTTTAGTTTTTTTATTTAATTTTTTTTCTTCCCCTTTAAAAGCGAACGATTTTGGTTGCATTTCATTTTTTTTCTTCCTCTGGAAAAGTGAACAATTTTGCTTGCTTTTCATTATTTTTTTTCTTCCCCTTGAAAACC
The DNA here is from genome assembly GCA_037952925.1 of Lithobates clamitans. NCBI lineage: Eukaryota > Metazoa > Chordata > Amphibia > Anura > Ranidae > Lithobates > Lithobates clamitans. Next base: position 3,562,734 of record JBBGZY010000810.1, read on the forward strand.
GAGCGATATTGGTTGCTTTTCATAATTTTGTTTTTCCTTCCACTTGAAAAGCGAGCAATTTGGTTGCTTTTCATTATTAATTTTTTCCTTCCCCTTGAAAACCGAGCGATTTTGGTTGCTTTTCATTAATTTTTTTTTATATTTTTTATTTCATTTTTTTTTCTTCGCCTTGAAAAGCGAGCGATTTTGGTTGCTTTTCATTATTTTTAAAAAATTTTTTTATTTCATTTTTTTTTTCCCCTTTAAAAGCGAACGATTTTGGTTGCATTTCATTTTCTTTCTTCCTCTGGAAAAGTGAACAATTTTGGTTGCTTTTCATTATTTTTTTCCCCTTCAAAAGCGAGAGATATTGGTTGCTTTTCATAATTTTGTTCTTTCCTTCCCCTTGAAAAGCGAGCGATATTGGTTGCTTTTCATTAATTTTTATTAATTTTTTTTATTTCATTTTTTTTCTTCCCCTTGAAAAGCTAGCGATTTTGGTTACTTTTCATTATTATTATTTTTTTCTTCCCCTTGAAAAGTGAGTGATTTTGGTTGCTTTTCATACTTTTGTTTTTCCTTCCCCTTGAAAAGCGAGCAATTTTGGTTGCTTTTCATTAATTTTTTTTATATTTTCTTTATTTAATTTTTCTTCTTCCCCTTGAAAAGCGAACAATTTTGGTTGCTTTTCATTATTATTATTTTTTCTTCCCCTTGAAAAGCAAACAATTTTGGCTGCTTTTCATTTTTTTTTCTTCCCCTTGAAAAGCGAACAATTTTGGCTGCTTTTCATTTTTTTCTTCCTCTAGAAAAGCGAGCAATTTTGGTTTCCTTTCATAATTTTTTTTACATTTATTTTATTTAATAATTTTTTCTCACCTTTGAAAAGCAAGCGATTTTGGTTGCTGTTCATTTATTTTTTATTATTTTTTTTCTTCCCCTTGAAAAGTGAGCAATTTTCCTTGTTTTTCATTATTTTTTTAATAGTTTTTTTCTTCCCCTTGAAAAGCGAGTGATTTTGGTTGCTTTTCATTATTTTTATTTACCCTTGAAAAGCCAGCAATTTTGGTTGCTTTTCATTATTTATTTTTTTTATTTATTTTTCTTCCCCTTGAAAAGCGAGCTATTTTTGTCTGCTTTTCATTTTTTTCTTCCTCTAGAAAAGCGAGCGTATTTGGTTGCTTTTCATTATTTTTTATTTTTTCTTCCCCTTGAAAAGCGAGTGATTTTGGTTGCTTTTCATATTTTTTTTTACATTTATTTTATTTAATTATTTTTTCTTACCCTTGAAAAGCGAGTGTATTTGGTTGCTTTTCATTATTTTTTATTTTTTCTTACCCTTGAAAAGCAAGCGATTTTGGTTGCTGTTCATTTTTTTATTTAAATTTTTTCTTCCCCTTTATACTTGATTTGATTGTAGCCGTATTAGTGCAATTGTGACAGAGAAAATTGAGTACTGTCCGTGATACTTTTTTTATTTGCACTAACATACAATTTTTCAGGACAAGCTTTCGGGGTATGTCCCCTTCTTCAAGGTCCAAGCAGTACTGATTCACCAATTTTTAAGCAGAATGTTAAAGAAAAAGAAGAAAAAGAAGAAAAAAAAGAAAAAAAAAAAAAAAAAAAAAAGAGAAAACCAAACACATACAAATCAATGGTAATAAAGATAGCAGCAGAGTTAGTGAGATAAGACAGAGGGAGAGCTAGGGGGGAATGCAGGGGGGATACTAATCACAGAGCGGTGGTAAAACTTTAGCATAATGTGTAAGGAAACCAATATCTAAATTCAGGCCATTATTTTTCGTGTCAAAAAGAAGTATCATTCTTAGTTCAAACGATTTCCTTTCCTGGATAGTTCTGAAATTCCCTTTAGGGTCGGTTCACACTATTATTATTATTATTATTATACAGGATTTATATAGCGCCGACAGTTTACGCAGCTTGAGAAAGGAGCGCACTCGAGTGCGCATGCTCTGAAACGCGTCGCCTTACGGCAGTACAGCACATACTTTGGATGTGCGTTCCAGCGTCCCAGCCTCCCAATTGACTATTCGGCGGTGCCCAAGCCTCGTTCTGGATTAACACTGATACCGGAAGCTTCCACCACACGGACCAGCCGTCAGCAATAGAGGAATAAGACTGTGGACATAGGAGGACGCAATCCTGTATGGCTATACTGAACTCCCCATGCCGGACTATCTGTTTTTAATGTGAGTGTTTTTAATGCTTATATACCATTAAATATACAGTTTACTAAGAGGCGCCTTTCCTGTTGTTTTTCTGAGATGTTTATCTCTGTCTTCTGGGTCTGAACAAATTCGGTGGTATCTGATGGCCTGGCTGTGTATGATGGCCAGTTTAGTGTGTTGGGGGTGAAAACTGGAACTATGAAGATAGCTGCATCGGTCAGTCGGTTTTCTGTATATCGACGTGTGTAACTTGTCATCCCTGATGTATACTGTAGTGTCCAGGAAGTTGACATGTGTGTTCAAATAGTTCATTTTTAGTTTGATAGATGGGTGAAAAGTGTTGATCAATGAGAAGAATTGGTTTAGATTTTCTTCACCTTCAGTCCATATCATAAAGATATCATCAATATAGCGATAATATAATCCGACCCAGGATTTTACTCAGCAATTAAAAGGTCTCATTGCCACAATACCAAGCCACCTACATTCAGAACTCATCAATGCGATTCCGGATAATCCAGAAATTGGAGACTTCTACATGCTGCCCAAGATCCACAAGCCAGGAAATCCAGGCAGACCCATTATAACAGGTATGAATACACTTACCGAACATATCTCAGGCCTTGTAGAAAACATGTTAAAACCTTTAGTCATGAACACTGCGAGTTTCCTGCAAGATACCACTGATCTTCTGAACAAGCTTAACAATATACAACAATTACCACCAAATACACTTCTAGTCACTATGGATGTAGAATCTCTGTACAGTAATATCCCTCACAAGGATGGGTTGGCGGCATGTCACAGATTCTTATCATCCTCACCAGACCACAAATACACTGCTGAGGATGTGACACGGCTCATTGAATTCATTCTTACACACAACTACTTCACTTTCAATAATGACATCTATCTCCAGTGTATGGGTACTGCTATGGGAAGCAAAATGTCACCCCAATATGCAAACTTATTTATGGCCGACCTAGAGGACAAATTTCTGAACAGCATACAACAAAAGCCATACAGATATTATCGCTATATTGATGATATATTCATGATATGGACTGAAGGTGAAGAAAATCTAAACCAATTCTTTTCATTGATCAACACTTTTCACTAGGGTTGTCCCGATACCGATACTAGTATCGGTATCGGCACCGATACCGAGCATTTGCCCAAGTACTTGTACTCGGGCAAATGCTCCCGATGCTTCCCCGATACCTAGAGGACAGCTGTGATCGGCGCGTGGGGGAGTTACAAGATTCTCCCCCAGCGGCTTTCACCAGCTTTAGTGACACAGCGGTGATCTGTCACAGCTGACTGTCACTGCATCCTCCTCCGTGCTCCCTCTGTTCCTCTGTGCCTCTCCGCTGTCCCCTGCATTCCTCTATCCTTATCTGTCCCCTCCGTACTCCCCCTCCGTTCCTCTCTCCTTATCTCTCCCCCTCCGTTCCTCTATCCTTATCTGTCCCCTCCGTTCCTCTATCCTTATCTGTCCCCTGCATTCCTCTCTCATCTGTCCCCTCCGTTCTCCCCCTCAGTTCCTCCGTCCTCCCCCTCCTTCCTTTGTGTATGGAGAGAGTCAGCTGACTCTGTCCATTCACATAACTGAAACATTGTAATCTTCTGTGATTACTATGTGTCAGTTTATGAATGGAGAGAAGCCGCTGTCTTCTCTCCATTCATTCTCAGTGCAGCTGAGGCTGCAGAGAAAGGGACTGGGGAATCTCTATCCTCGGTCTCTTTCTCTGTCTCAAGGGGGAGATATCAGAGGTCTGTTAAGACCCCTGATATCTCACCAAAGCCCCCCAACAGGGCTGATTTAAAAAAAAAAAAAAAACAATAAATAATAAAAAAATATTATTGTAAAAAATAAAAATTGTAAAAGAAAACAAAAAAAAACCACACACACATACAACGTTCACCCCCCCCCCCCAAAAAAAATAGCAAAAAAAAAAATGTCACGTGACATTAAAAAAAAAGTATCGGTAATCGGCATCGGCGAGTACTTGAAAAAAAGTATCGGTACTTGTACTCGGTCCTAAAAAAGTGGTATCGGGACAACCCTACTTTTCACCCATCTATCAAACTAAAAATGAACTATTCGAACACACATGTCAACTTCCTGGACACTACAGTATACATCAGGGATGACAAGCTACACACGTCGATATACAGAAAACCGACTGACCGATGCAGCTATCTTCATAGTTCCAGTTTTCACCCCCAACACACCAAACGGGCCATTATACACAGCCAGGCCATCAGATACCACCGAATTTGTTCAGACCCAGAAGACAGAGATAAACATCTCAGAACACTGGCAGACTCCTTCCATAAGAAAGGTTACAAAGACAAAACCATCAACAACAGCATAAACACAGCCTTGAAAACCCGAAGAGAAAATCTCCTCCAATACACAGAGAAAAAACAAATAACCGAGTACCTCTAGTCACCACATACAACCCAGCACTAGAAGGGATCAAAAAGATAATCAAAGATTTACAACCCATAATAACAGAGGATGAAACTCTAAAAGGAATATTCCAACAACCCCCATTATTGGCTTTCAGACAACCACCCAACCTCAGACACAAACTAATCAGCAGGAAACTTCACTCTGATTATGAAGTCACAAATAATGGAAGCAAACCCTGCAATAAAAAACGCTGCAAACTGTGCAACCAGATCAATCTATCCAAAAGTGTTACACACACAAATGAGACCTTCAATATCATGGGATCTTACAGCTGTACCTCCAGTAATGTTGTGTACCTCATCCAATGCAAAAGGTGCAGCAAAGGATCTTATGTTGGTGAAACAGGACAGAAGTTGCAAGCGAGGATGAATTTGCACAGACATACCATCAAAGAACATAAAGAAGACAGTTTATGCACACCTGTGGGACATCATTTCTCACAATCGGACCACACCATAGAAGACCTCAATGTCTTAGTTCTTAAAGGGAATTTCAGAACTATCCAGGAAAGGAAAATGTTTGAACTAAGAATGATACTTCTTTTTTGACACGAAAAATAATGGCCTGAATTTAGATATTGGTTTCCTTACACATTATGCTAAAGTTTTACGACCGCTCTGTGATTAGTATCCCCCCTGCATTCTATAGCTCTCCCTCTGTCTTATCTCACTAACTCTGCTGCTATCTTTATTACCATTGATTTATATGTGTTTGGTTTTCTCTTTTTTTTTTCTTCTTCTTTAACATTCTGCTTAAAAATGTGTGAATCAGTACTGCTTGGACCTTGAAGAAGGGGACATACCCCAAAAGCTTGTCCTGAAAAATTGTATGTTAGTGCAAATAAAAAAGTATCACAGACAGTACTCAATTTTCTTCCCCTTTAAAAGTGAGCAATTTTGGTTGCTTTTCATTATTTTTCTTCCCCCTGAAAAGCGAGCGATTTTGGTTGCTTTTCATTATTAATTTTTTCCTTCCCCTTGAAAAGCGAGCAATTTTGGTTGCTGTTCATTATTATTATTTTTTCCCCTTGAAAAGCGAGCGATTTTGGTTGCTTTTCATTATTTTATTCTTTTTATATTTTTTATTTCATTTTTCTTCTTCCCCTTGAAAAGCGAACAATTTTGGTTGCTTTTCATTATTATTTTTTCTTCCCCTTGAAAAGCGAGCTTTTTTGGTTGCTTTTCATTTTTTTTTTAACTTTTTTTTATTAAATTTTTTTTCTTCCCCTTGAAAAGCGAGTGATTTTGGTTGCTTTTCATTATTATTTTTTTCTTCCCCTTGAAAAGCGAGTGATTTTGGTTGCTTTTCATTTTTTTTCTTCCTCTTGAAAAGCGAACAATTTTGGTTGCTTTTCATTATTATTTTTTTCTTCCCCTTGAAAAGCGAGCGATTTTGGTTGCTTTTCATTATTTTTTTTTTTCTTTCCCTTGAAAGACGAGCGATTTTGGTTGCTGTTCATTATTTTCTTGCCCTTGAAAAGCGAGCGATTTTGGTTGCATTTCATTTTTTTTTCTTCCTCTGGAAAAGTGAGCAATTTTGGCTGCTTTTCATTATTTTTCTTCCCCCTGAAAAGCGAGCGATTTTGGTTGCTTTTCATTATATTTTTTTTTTTATATTTTTTATTTCATTTTTCTTCTTCCCCTTGAAAAGCGAGCGATTTTGGTTGCTTTTCATTTTTTTTTACTTTTTTTTTATTAAATTTGTTTTCTTCCCCTTGAAAAGCGAGTGATTTTGGTTGCTTTTCATTATTTTTATTTTTTATTTTTTTTATTTCATTTTTCTTCTTCCCCTTGAAAAGCAAGTGATTTTGGTTGCTTTTCATATTTTTTCCCCTTGAAAAGAGAGCAATTTTGGTTGCTTTTCATTATTATTTTTTTCTTCCCCTTGAAAAGCGAGTGATTTTGGTTGCTTTTCATTATTTTCTTGCCCTTGAAAAGCGAGAGATTTTGGTTACTTTTCATTATTTTTTTTTATATATTTATTATCACTAATTTTTTTTCTTCCCCTTGAAAAACGAGCGATTTTGGTTGCTCTTCATTATTATTATTTTTCTTCCCCTTGAAAAGCGAGCGATTTTGGTTGCTTTTCATTATTTACTTTTTTCCCCTTGAAAAGTGAGTGATTTTGGTTGCTTTTCATTATTTTTTTATTTTTATTTTGCTCTTCCCCTTGAAAAGCGAGCAATTTTGGTTGCTTTTCATAATTTTTTTTACATTTATTTTATTTAATAATTTTTTCTTCCCCTTGAAAAACAAACAATTTTGGTTGTTTTTCATTATTTATTTACTTTTTTTTAAATTCTTTATTTGCAAAGAGGCGGGAAAACAGCAATATACAAACATCAATAAAACGGGCACATCAATTTTCCACATTTTACGTCCAGTTCTACTGATTAATCCTTACTGACCAGCAATACTGCCTGATAACGTGTAGAATCCTATACAGTCTCACCCTAGTTAACCGGTTTACAATTCAAGGAGGCCTGCAGTGCCAGGTTTACTATTATGTATTATCTCTTGTTGTATTCTCTTTTCTTAATTTTCTGTGTTCTCCCTCCTCTTCCCTTATCTGTATATGTAGTATGCGAACAAAGATAAACTAAGAATGGAAAGAGAAGGAGACAAGGAAAGTATAGAGAGCGAGGGGAAGAGGGATGAGAAGGAGAGAGGAGAGAGAGCGAGGGGAAGAGGGATGAGAAGGAGAGAAGAGAGAGCGAGGGGAAGAGGGATGAGAAGGAGAGAAGAGAGAGCGAGGGGAAGAGGGATGAGAAGGAGAGAAGAGAGAGCGAGGGGAAGAGGGATGAGAAGGAGAGAAGAGAGAGCGAGGGGAAGAGGGATGAGAAGGAGAGAAGAGAGAGAGTGAGGGGAAGAGGGATGAGAAGGAGAGAAGAGAGAGCGAGGGGAAGAGGGATGAGAAGGAGAGAAGAGAGAGCGAGGGGAAGAGGGATGAGAAGGAGAGAAGAGAGAGAGTGAGGGGAAGAGGGATGAGAAGGAGAGAAGAGAGAGCGAGGGGAAGAGGGATGAGAAGGAGAGAAGAGAGAGAGTGAGGGGAAGAGGGATGAGAAGGAGAGAAGAGAGAGCGAGGGGAAGAGGGATGAGAAGGAGAGAAGAGAGAGAGTGAGGGGAAGAGGGATGAGAAGAGAGGAGAGAGCGAGGGGAAGAGGGATGAGAAGGAGAGAAGAGAGAGAGCGAGGGGAAGAGGGATGAGAAGGAGCGAGGAGAGAGAGCGAGGGGAAGAGGGATGAGAAGGAGAGAGGAGAGAGCGAGGGGAAGAGGGATGAGAAGGAGAGAGGAGAGAGAGCGAGGGGAAGAGGGATGAGAAGGAGAGAGAGCGAGGGGAAGAGGGATGAGAAGGAGAGAAGAGAGAGCGAGGGGAAGAGGGATGAGAAGGAGAGAGGAGAGAGAGCGAGGGGAAGAGGGATGAGAAGGAGAGAAGAGAGAGAGCGAGGGGAAGAGGGATGAGAAGGAGAGAGGAGAGAGCGAGGGGAAGAGGGATGAGAAGGAGAGAGGAGAGAGAGCGAGGGGAAGAGGGATGAGAAGGAGAGAAGAGAGAGAGCGAGGGGAAGAGGGATGAGAAGGAGAGAAGAGAGAGAGCGAGGGGAAGAGGGATGAGAAGGAGAGAGGAGAGAGCGAGGGGAAGAGGGATGAGAAGGAGAGAGGAGAGAGAGCGAGGGGAAGAGGGATGAGAAGGAGAGGAGAGAGAGAGCGAGGGGAAGAGGGATGAGAAGGAGAGAAGAGAGAGAGCGAGGGGAAGAGGGATGAGAAGGAGAGAAGAGAGAGAGTGAGGGGAAGAGGGATGAGAAGGAGAGAAGAGAGAGAGTGAGGGGAAGGGGGATGAGAAGGAGAGGAGAGAGAGAGCGAGGGGAAGAGGGATGAGAAGGAGAGGAGAGAGAGAGCGAGGGGAAGAGGGATGAGAAGGAGAGGAGAGAGAGCGAGGGGAAGAGGGATGAGAAGGAGAGAAGAGAGAGAGCGAGGGGAAGAGGGATGAGAAGGAGAGAAGAGAGAGTGAGGGGGAAGAGGGATGAGAAGGAGAGGAGAGAGAGCGAGGGGAAGAGGGATGAGAAGGAGAGAGGAGAGAGAGCGAGGGGAAGAGGGATGAGAAGGAGAGAGAGCGAGGGGAAGAGGGATGAGAAGGAGAGAAGAGAGAGCGAGGGGAAGAGGGATGAGAAGGAGAGAGGAGAGAGAGCGAGGGGAAGAGGGATGAGAAGGAGAGAAGAGAGAGAGCGAGGGGAAGAGGGATGAGAAGGAGAGAAGAGAGAGAGCGAGGGGAAGAGGGATGAGAAGGAGAGAAGAGAGAGCGAGGGGAAGAGGGATGAGAAGGAGAGAGGAGAGAGAGCGAGGGGAAGAGGGATGAGAAGGAGAGAAGAGAGAGAGCGAGGGGAAGAGGGATGAGAAGGAGAGAAGAGAGAGAGCGAGGGGAAGAGGGATGAGAAGGAGAGAAGAGAGAGCGAGAGAGGGAAAGAGGAACAAAAAAAAGGGAGGGGGGAAGGGGGGGTGGGAAAACCACCCCTCTCCAGCCACACCTACAGTGTCTCCACATTCCAATTCTCCAACTTACTAAATATCTAGGCCACCAGCCCTGCATACTCTTCTGAGTAGAAAAATTGGAGCCAATAATACCACTTCTTAGAGAAGTGTTCTCCACGTCCCTGGTCTATGGCCATGAGGTCCTCCATTTTGTGAATATCAACTATCTTTTTCAACCAAACCGCAATACCCAGGGGCTCCGTCCTTTTCCAGAATAGGGGAATACAACTTTTCGCCTCCGTAATCAATGAGGGCAGGATTGATTTCCTGTATGCCTTGCTTGGTATTTCATGATGGTGTAATCGAAAGAATTCGGGGGTCTTGGGCAGCTCCCTATCTGTAAACTTCTGTGTGATCCGGTGTACCTCTGACCAGAAAGGTGCTAGAAGCCTACAAGACCAGAATATGTGAAGAAGAGAGCCCTCTTCCTCTCCACACCTCCAGCAAATATCCGCGCTCTGAGGAAACATCCGATGTACTCTGGTGTGTAATACCAATGTGATAGGACCTTGAACCCCGCTTCCTGTTGGGCCGCACAGATCGAAGTCTTGTAGGTAAAGAGAAATCTTCTCTCTGCCTGTCTCTCGTTTAGCTTTATTCCCAAGACTCGTTCCCACTTAGCTAGATAAGGAGGTCTAAATCCCTCGGGGGGTGAGATGAGGAGCTGGTAAGTTAATAAAATGGCATGCTGCAACGGCTCCTGCTCCGAACAAATGAGTTCGAGTGCTGTCAGTGCTCGCAAGAAAGGTGCCGGTGAGGGCTGTGCTCTAAGAAAATGCGCTAATTGGACCTTTTGCCAGAAAGAAAGGCTCGCCAGGAGGGGATCATTCATAATTTCCTCCCTGGTCATCCATTTCCCATTCCCAATGAAGTGACGGAGCTGAGACCTGTTACGCCCCTTAAGAGCTTGGAATCTGGGTTCGTTCACTCCTGGGCTAAAGGCAGGATTATCACTTACTGGGGTTAGTGGTGAGGGAGCGGGCACAATCGAGTGTTCTCTAAATATTTTTTGGGCCATTCGCCAAGTCTCACCCACTGTAGGATGGTCCGTTATGCAGACTGGTAAATTCTTCTGACACCACGGCAATCCCTCTAGCTCCACACCCGTCAAACACTTTTCTATTTGAATCCATTGTTTTAGTGTCCCATGGCGACACCAGTCAATTATTCTTGTCAAATGGCAAGCGGAATGATAGAGAGCCACATCTGGAAGAGCAATTCCATTTTGGTAACCGTAGGATTGATTGGGCGAGCCGTGGGGGCTTTCCAGCCCAAATAAACAGGGTCAACTCCCTATTTGCTGCTCTTAGAAATGCCTTTGGAATCCTAATGGGTAGAGTCTGGAGATAGTATAAAATGCGGGGCATAACATTCATTTTTACTATACTACATCTTCCAAACCAGGAGAACAAACCCGATTGCCACTTCTGCAGATCTTTTTAATGTCTCTCAGCATGGGAGGAAAATTAAAAGTGAATAAGTATTCCACCTTCTTTGGTAGACGGATGCCCAAGTATTTGATACAGGAATCCGCCCACTTAAAGGGAAAATCTGCTTGCAGCAGTTTAGCCAATGAACTCAGCATGGATATATTTAGGGCTTCTGATTTTTGGAAGTTAACTTTAAAATTAGATAATTTACCGTATGCCCTGAGCTCTGACATCAAGTTAGGTGTGGAGACTAGGGGATTAGATATAAAGAAGAGCAGGTCGTCCACGAAGGCCGCTATTTTGGGAGACAAGGAGTCCTTCAGGTGTATCCCTGATATGTTAGGATTGTCTCTCACCGTACGGAGAAAGGGCTCCAATGCTAAGATAAATATTAAAGGGGATAAGGGACACCCCTGCCTTGTCCCGCTGGCAATAGCAAAAGGGGAGGATAGCAGTCCGTTTACTTTCACCTGAGCCGATGGTCTAGAATATATGGCTAACATCCAGTTCATCATCCTCTGTCCCAATCCTATGTGATATAGGGTCTCGATCAAGAAGGGCCAGTTCACCCTATCGAACGCCTTTTCGGCATCGGTAGAGAGAAGTAGCATCGGGATTCCCTTCATTAGTGCTGCGTGGATAAGGTTGATTGCTTTCGTGGTGTTATCCCTCGCCTCTCTGGAGGGCACAAATCTGACCTGATCTGAGTGGATAATTGACGGGATCCAATCCGATAATCTCATGGATAGAACTTTGGTAAAGATCTTTAGATCCACATTAAGGAGGGATATAGGCCTATAATTCTGACAATACAACGGATCTTTCTCCTCCCTTGGAATCACCAAAATGAACGCCCGTAATGAATCCTGAGGTAGACTCGTCCCCTCCCCGGTGTCATTATAGGCCGCAAGAAAGTGTGGTGTCAGGATACCCCTGAATGTCTTATATGTCAGCGAGTATCCGTCTGGGCCCGGAGCTTTACCTTTTTTCATACGGGTGATGGCCAGTGCTACCTCCTCCTCCGATATTGGTACCTCCATAGTTGCTAATGCCTCATCAGGCAGCCGAGGGAGACCCGATTTCTGGATATATTCTCGTATAGCCTCCCTTTCTCTTACTTTATCACTACCCGACAATTGTTGTGGAAGGTTATATAAAGAGGTATAATATTTGCGGAAATGTTCCGCAATGTCCTCCGTAGTATGTACTTTGTGGCCCTGTTCTCCCATGAGCTCAGGGATGAACATTTGTGCCCTCTGGGCTCTCAAGGCCCTCGCTAGCAATTTACCACATTTGTTGCTGTGCTCGTAGAAAGTGCGTTTGCATTTCGCGATCACTGCCTTAGCTTTGAACATTGCCAGGGCTCTCAATTGATTTCTCAGAGTTGTAAGCTCCAAAAGCGTTTGAGGTGCAAGGGATTGTTTATGTATGGATTCCAATACCCTAATTTTATCTAAGAGGTCAAGGATTTGCTGAGACCTCGCCTTCTTGAGGTGAGTACCAATTTTTATTAGAATTCCTCTGATAGTGCACTTGTGTGCCTTCTAGATCATCTGGGGTGTACTATCCAGGCCTACATTATCTGAAAAAAAGTTTCTAAGTTCCCTCGCCACCTCCTCCACCACTTCAGGATCTTGAAGTAATGAGTCATTAAGCCTCCATTGCCATTGTTTAGGCACATGTGGTATGAAGTCTATGTCAACAAAGACCGGAGCGTGGTCTGAGAAAGTGATGGACCCTATAGATGCCGATCGTACCCTAGACAGCATGGATTGGGGTAGCATAAAGAGATTGATTCTTGTATAGGAATCATGAGGATGAGAATAGAAGGTGTAGTCCCTCTGTGTCGGGTTCAACACCCTCCACACATCGACCAGGTGAAAGGCATGAAAATTCCTTTTTAAGCGCTTGAGTGCTGCATAAGAAATTTGGGAAGTTTGCCTAGACGCGTCTAGGTATGGGTCCATAGTGAAGTTGAGGTCTCCCCCCAACACCACCGCCCCCTCAGCAAAATCTTGTAATTTCATCAGGATAGACTCAAGGAATCTAATCTGACCAGTGTTGGGGAGGTACAAATTCACTAGAGTTACCAAGGAGCTGCCCAAGGTTCCCTTCACCAGTAATGCCCGTCCCTCAGTGTCATTCCACTGGTCTTTCAGTGTCCATGGCGTTGCGGCACGTATTAAAATGCTAACCCCCTTTGACTTAGATTCGGACAAGCACCCATGGTATGTAGTTGGGAAAAAGCGATCTCGAAGTCTTGGCATTGCATCGGCTCGAAAATGAGTTTCCTGTAAAAAGCATATATGGGCCTTCGCTTGTTTCAAATTAGCTAAGACCATAGATCTTTTCTCAGGGGTATTAAGTCCCTTGACGTTGATAGACATTAATCGGAGAGTATCCCTGGAGTCCATGGTGTAGGCTAGGCTTAGGGAAGGGGTACAAATTAAAAAAAAAAAAAGGGGGGGACCGGGGGAGGGGGTTGGAAAAGGTAAGTAGAAAAAAGCAGAAAGAAAAAGGCAGAAAAGTAGAAAGTGGGTCACTAAAGTATCAGTGTACCCAGAAAAAAAAGGGGGGGGAAAGAAAAAACTAAAAACGCCTACGTTTGGGAGACGTATGCCCCGTACACACGGCCAGATTTTCCGATGGAAAATGTCCGATCGGAGCGTATTGTCGGAAATTCCGACCGTGTGTGGGCTCCATCGGACATTTTCCATTGGATTTTCCGACACACAAAGTTGGAGAGCAGGAGATAAAATTTTCCGACAACAAAATCCGTTGTCGGAAATTCCAATCATGTGTACACAAATCCGACGGACAAAGTGCCATGCATGCACAGAATAAATAAAGAGATGAAAGCTATTGGCCACTGCCCCGTTTATAGTCCTGACGTACGTGTTTTACGTCACCGCGTTTAGAACAATCGGATTTTCCGACAACTTTGTGCGACTGTGTGTATGCAAGACAAGTTTGAGCCAACATCCGTCGGAAAAAATCCTAGGATTTTGTTGTCGGAATGTCCGAACAAAGTCCGACCGTGTGTACGCCCTATTAGTCTCAGAACACCCTTGGGACTACTAAACCAAGCCCCAGAGGGGGGCGTGGCCTGCTGCAGCATGGAGTAGGACGTGTTAGACCCGAGCTCCGTCCAGTACTCCTAAATCCATAGCCATCCTGTATCCCAGCATCATCCTGCAGCAACCTGACGTACCTCCTGAGTCCCCTGCAAGTGTATTGATCTGTTCCTGCAGGTCTTCGATCGGACGGGCGTCCGAACCGGCACGGACCGCGGCTTCGGGCCTACCCGATTCCGGAGGCCATCCTGTCCTCCTCAGCCTCCCGGGTGCCTGGCTCTCCTCCTGCCCTGAGGGCTTCCAGAGGAGGCTCAGGCGGAGCGATATCAGTCCGCACGGCGGCAGCCCCAAATCTAGGCCGCGGCTTCGGCCTAGTCCGGAGCTCCGGCGGCCATCTTGCTCCTCCAGGCCTCTCCAGGGGTGCTGCGATCTGGCCCCTGGGACACCTGGCTTCCCTATTACCAGCTGATCCCCCTGCACAGGACCCTGAGACTAGTCAGAGTCAAACAGTGCCCCCCCACACAGCGACAGCCTTAAATCCGAACCGGGGATCCGGCCTAGTCTCGGCGGCCATCTTGGTGCTCTCAGCCTTCCCACCAGCATTGCATCCTTAATTCCTGGACTCTATACCCTGCACTCTCTGACCTGAAATTGGACACGAACAGTACCGGAGCTTCTTGGGACCGGTATGACCGGAGGGAGATACTCCCAGGCATCTCGCAAGTCCCGGAACACTCCGAAGAAGCAGGCCTCCATAGTGCGCCTGTCTCCCGCCACAGCGGCCAGCATGGCGTCTCAGGCAGAGGAGGGAGAAGCAGCTCTACGGGAACAAACTAACTTTGAAGCCCTCATGCAGGCTATTACTACCTGCCAAACTACCCTGACGGGGAAAATAGAGTGCATGCAGCTGGACATCAGCCTCATTCGTAGAGACATGGACTGTTTCTGCTCCAGGCTCACTGAAGCTGAAAGAAGAGTGGGGGAGGCAGAAGATACACTACAAGACCAGGGAGTCTCACTCCGCACGTTGCAGACTAAAATAAAAGTCCTGGAAGGTCGTGCGGAGGATGCAGAGAACAGAAATCGAAGGAACAACCTCCGGATAGTGGGATTACCAGAGGGCGCGGAAGGTAAAGACCCCACGACGTTTACTGAGCGCTTGCTGTGCACCCTTCTTCCAGATGCCAAGTTCTCTGATGTCTTTGTGGTGGAGAGGGCACATAGAATGCCTGCTACCCGGGGGCCCCCGGGAGCTCCTCCACGCACATTTATTCTGAAACTCCTGAATTTTCGGGATCGAGATCTGGTTTTGCGGGAGGCGAGAAAGATTGAGGTGCTTCGCCATGAGGGAGCGAGACTCATGATCTTCCCAGATTTCTCCATCGACACACAAAAGTCAAGAAGATCGTTCGATCAGATCAAATTAGATCTCCGCAATCGCAAGATCAAATATAGTATGCTATTCCCCGCCCGTCTGAGAGTGCAGGATGGAGAGTCAGTGCGGTTTTTTACATCTCCAGAAGAAGCATCCAGATGGCTTGAAACAGTACCACGAGGTTGACCCGATCGCTCTTACCAAATCCTCCTATAACATAAGTTTTACTGCAACAAAGATCACCTTCATCTGCTGACTTCACTACAAGCCCGAATCCTTTACCTCGGCCTGTCCAACCAGTTCAGAAAAAGTCACTTTTATATTCTTCTTAAGATCCGGTTCTGTGAGTATATATCCCTACTAATTAGAGAACATATACGCAAAAAGAGATGAAGAATTGTTTGTGATCGTGCCTAAACATATGGTGAGGGGACCGGGATCTCCAGTTTGCAACGTGTTTAAGTTTAAGAATAGTACCCCCGGATTTTTTGGGAGACATTTTGATATGCTGGGATCGTTTATCCGGGAAATTTGGGTCTTGTTGGCTGCTCTTTATGAACACAGACTAAGTCGCTCTGATGGCTCACTGTTCACGGGCCCCATGGGCAGTTGTCACAATTAGTTTTGGGGAACGAGCATCCCAAAGTTTGGGGGGTGGTGCGGGGAGGGGGGAGGTTGGGAAAGGTTGGTGCTGGGGTTCCCACCCCAGATTAGTTTTACGTTATGTTATTTTTCTTTTACTTTTTATACATATGGCATTTATTTACTCCAGATTGTACAATCAGTGCTCTACTCAAAGCAAGACATGCAGTGTTAATCTGCTAATGCTAGAGAGGGAGGGTTATTCAGCTCACTGTATTATCACAAATGTATATCTCACTAAGCGTATTTTGATATCATGCAAGCTCTGTATGGAGCGTATGCTGTACCAATCCTGTGGCACGTGTATCAGGGCACCAGAATGAATCTCCTTAATGTTATGTCCTGGAATGTACGGGGCCTAAACTCTAAGATAAAACGCTCCCTAGTTTTTACTTACATAAAAAAATACAACCCCCATATCTGCATTTTGCAGGAGACTCACTTAACGGGGAGCAGGACATTGGCTCTAAAAAAGCCCTGGGTAGGTTCATATTATCATTCTACATACTCTACCTATTCTAGAGGAGTCAGTGTCCTGGTCCATAAATCACTGCCCTTTACACTGCTAGATCTCCACCTAGATCCCGAGGGGAAGTATGTTGTCATGCATGCCATGTGCGACAGGATTGAGATGGTAATAGTGGGCTTATATATTCCACCCCCAGCCTCCATGACGATTTTGCATAAACTGACCCCTATACTGGCTTAATACCCGGCTGCAGCCATTCTTCTGGCTGGAGACTTTAATATGCCACCGGACCCCAGTATGGATAGGCTGGGTGACGATGGGGCCTCTGACTCCCCACTGAAGAGATGGGCGGAGGGATACGGCCTAAGTGATGTGTGGAGATGGCGTCACCCCAGGGATAGGCAATACACTTGTCACTCTGCCACATATGCCTCTTTCTCAAGAATTGATTTGTTCTATGCTGGTGGACCCATTCTCTCCCGTGTCCAGGAGGTTAAGATTCTGCCACGTGGCATTTCTGACCACGCCCCCCTCCTACTACAACTAAACACGGACTCGCCAACGGGCTCCGGCCTATGGCGGGTCTCGGGTTTTTGGATAACGGATGAGAGTGTTGCCCCTGAGATAGAGGGAGAGATGAATATATATTGGTTACAAAATAAAGCAACGGCCTCCCCTGCAATGGTGTGGGATGCCTTTAAGGCATATACACGAGGTCAGTACCGCATGGTTATAAATAAAGTTAGGAAACTCAATAGGCTTGCATTGGAGGAGGCTGAGGGACGGGCTCAGACTCTGGAATCCAGCTATGTGACCACCAAAGATGCGGGAACTTATACCGCACTTCAAGCTCTCCACCGTGAGATTGCGTTGTTGCGAGCAACTGTGACCCGCAAGCTACTGCTCTCACAGTCCCAGAGGATATTCGAACAAGGTGAGAGATCAGGGAGGCTGCTGGCATGGCTGGCCAAGGAGCGCTCCACCATAGCACACATTGCCAACATCAAAGATGACATGGGGAACATTTTGGCAGATCCTGCTAAGATCAATGCTAGATTCGCACAATTTTATGAACGCTTATATACATCAAAAACTGACTACACCCTAGATACCTTGCAACACTTCCTAGGTCAAATAGAGTTCCCAGCCCTCTCAGAAGAAAATAAAACTAAATTAGATGCACCCATTACCCTTAAAGAAGTGCAGACGGCAATCTCTTCACTGCAATCTGCAAAGTCCCCAGGCCCAGACGGTCTACCGGCCGAGTTTTATAAAACTAATAGTGAGTCATTGGCCCCTCAGTTTCATGAACTTCTTCTGTCTATGCTGGAGGGTCAAAGCCTTCCTCCATCAATGTCAGAGGCGGTGATTGTTGTAATACCTAAGCCCCGTAAAGACCCCGAGCTATGTGAGTCATACCGGCCTATTTCGCTATTAAACGTCGACGCTAAGATCATCACAAAAATTCTAGCGAATCGGCTTAATACTGTTATCCTTTCTCTGGTTAATGGAGACCAGACGGGTTTCATGCCAGGTAAGGGAACAGACATCAATTTGCGACGATTGTATACAAATATATCCCACGCACTTGCCAGAGGTACCCCCGGAGTAGTGGCCTCCCTAGACGCCGAAAAGGCGTTCGACTCGGTCGAATGGGAGTATCTTTGGCATGTCTTGGGAAAATTTAATATTGGGCCTAAGTTTATCTCTTGGATAAAGCGGATGTATGCCAGCCCCACTGCCAGAGTCAGAACCAATGGGTCCCTCTCGCCCCCCTTCAGATTACATAGGGGTACTAGACAGGGATGTCCTTTATCCCCGGGTTTGTTCGCCCTAGCTGTTGAACCTCTTGCTATCCTTATTAGGTCTTCCGTGGCTGCAGGGGGGATGGAGGTGGGCCCTCTACGGGAACAGATCTCCCTCTACGCGGATGACGCTCTCCTTTATCTCCCAGATGCTTCCCACTCCCTCGAGGAGACCTTGAGGATCATAGACTTATTTGGCTCCTTCTCAGGTATACGCATAAATTGGAACAAATCCATGCTTTTCCCGATCTCCCAGCCGCCCCTACTCCCTCCCCACCATATACCTCTGCAAACGGTCACTAAGTTTCGGTATCTGGGCATTGAAATACAAAAAGATCTCTCTTGTTATCTGACAGATAATGTATACCCCATTCTACAGCAACTAATAAGACGCTGCTTAACATGGAAGTCCCTTCCCCTGACACCGGTGGGTAGGATAAACCTCCTCAAAATGATATTCCTCCCCAAATTCCTGTATGTATTTAGAAACACTCCAGTACCTATCCCTGAATCATTTTTTAAGCAATTAGATCGGGTGATTAACAATTTCATTTGGGTGGGACAAACCCCCAGGGTTGCCAAAACAAGCCTGCAACTTCCCCTATCTGCGGGCGGGCTGGCATTGCCGTGCTTCAGGAAGTATTATTGGGCAGCGGTGCTGGTGATGGTACGTTGGTGGTTTGTTCAGTCTCGACATAACCCAGCGGTTAATTTAGAAGCAGCCATATTGGGGTCGTATTCAGCATTGAGCAACCTGGTATTCAGGGGTCCAAAAGCACAAGATAATATGACTATCCCCATGCGCACGACCGCCAAGGTATGGGAACAGCTGACAGCTAAGCTCAACCCACCACAAACTTATTCACCCTATACACCACTCTGGGGTAACCCTAAACTACCACATCTGTTAACGATCCCAGACCCAGCAGTCTGGGCTAAATATGAAATTAAAATCTTACAGCATATTATGCCAGAGGGTAAACTCCTTACATTTGACGAATTGCGTAATACCTTCCAACTCCCTACCAAAATGTTTTTCCGCTATTTGCAGCTGAGACACGCAATTCAGGCTCAATTCCCTTCAGAAATTCAACTACATTCACATATGGTGGAGCGCTTCCTTATTTCCAAACATGTGGACCGTATCCTTTCCTCTTTGTATCTCCGGGTGTCCCTGGGAACTGATAACCAGGGGACTAGGCTACTTAACAAATGGAAGCTGGCTGTGCCCTCCCTGACGGATGACGACTGGGAAGAGGGAGTCCAACAATATATTCCGTTAATGATATCCGCCAGGGACAGGTACATCCAATTAAAATTCCTTCACCAGGCATACTACACACCCCAACGGCTTGCTAAAATTTATCCCTCTCACTCTGATAGGTGCCCAAAATGCAATACGGATATAGGTACTTTCTTACATGTGGTGTGGTCGTGCCCCCTTCTTCAACAGTTCTGGAGGGAGGTGGTGCAGTACATCAATTTAATTGGGAACCTGACACTTACACTGGATCCCCGAGTCCTTCTCCTGGGGATCTGTGATACCCTTATCGCGAACACCCATAAGAGGCTATTCGTTTTCTACGCTCTATTCTATGCAAGGAAAACCATTTTATTTAAATGGAAACAGACAGACCCCCCAACAGTGGGACAGTGGAAAACACTTATTGATAAGACCCTCCCTCTATATAAGCTCACATTTATGAGCCGGAAATGTCCCAAAAAGTTTGAAAAAATTTGGGGTGCATGGGTTTCTAGATGAATGGCCTCTGATGCGGATTCCCCCCGGGAGAACTCGCTGAACTTATACACCACCAGTTCGGTTAAGAAATATTTAGAACACACTTAAAATTACCACTAAAATACACCTTTTTTCTTTGAGGAGGAGGTATTGCTCCTAAAAATATAACTTTGCAGTGATATGTATACATGTAACTAAGATGTGAACTGATGTGCCTTGCTAGCTTTTTGATGTAATACTGGAGACTATTTGGGTTTTTTCTTTTTTTTTTTTTTTCTTCCCCTTTCTTATATTTTTATGTATATGTATGGATATATGTATATTTATATATATATTTGTGAATGTACTTCTTTTTTATGTTTGTACTGAAACTTTTCTCCGTTGGAGATAAATAAAAACGTAACTGTTAAAAAAAAAAACCAAGCCCCAGAGGGGTGTTATCCTAATTGGGGTAGTGGCTGAACACAACCGTGGTCAGGAGCTCCCCAACCAGACCCATATGTAAAAGAAACAAATATAAGGAAAGTAAACTATCCTGAACCAGCATGTAGTTCAAGGAAAATTGAAACTGAAAAACGAAAAATTATCATGAACCAGCATATAAGCATCAGTAACTTGAACCTTAATCCGGCTATCTATGAGGCAAGGTACACATTGAAAATTATGACTTAGGAGGAGTACTTCTGTCGCCTGCTACACCCCACTGCTTGCAATCAGTTAATTACATTCCAGTGATGTCTCACTGGAAAACCCTTGTGTCCGTCCAACTATATGGGTGCGCAGCAGGTGAAATTCAGCACCTTTTAGAGCGCTGATGAGGCATAACAGTGTAATAACAAGCATAACTTAGAGCATGTCTGTGCTATAGGGACCATACATTTATAACAGTAACATTCTTACCCCCCCAGGCATCATTTGCTGGTATCCTTGGTGCAACTGGAATCTGACATACAGCCCCGCACCAGCCATCTTTTTGAACGTGTTCCTTTCCCCAGCGTAACTCTCGCTGGGAGGGCACATCATCTCTGACCATGGTGACACAGGGGTCCCCCCATTAACAGAAAGCCCCCTGCGTCATCCCGATATTCACCAAGAGGCAGTGCCGTGCTGCACGTCTACAACAAATGAGCGTCCTGTTCCCTACTTCCTGCTATGTTCTAGATCCCCCTCTTCCCTCCCCTTCAGTGCCTCCACCTCCAAAACACACAATACCTTCCACATGTTTATTCTTAGATGTCGAGAGGGGGTTAGAGTCCTCTCAATTTGCTGTGTGAAAAAATGTGTTAGTGGTTGTCCTCTTAACCTGTAACGTGCATTTTCAAACTGTTGCAGTAGTTCATGGCCCATATTGTCCCAGGATAGCCAGGCCACCCCATAAGACAGCTGCCTCCTCTCAGCCAGAGTTTCCTATCTACTTGATGATGATGACATGGTTGCATACCGGGTGGTAAACTCCGTGGCGTACCCTGGGAAAGGGGGAATGTAATCTTTCTAATGTGGCCACACATCACAGTCCTGGAGAGGAGATGGGATCGGCAGTACTAATCTCCTGTTCACAAAAGAGTAATGTAAAGGGCAGAGGGGGGCACCATTGGGGTCTGAGCGGAGCCCCATAAAGGTCAGGCATCCAGTGGGGCGGGGGCAAATTCAATATCCCTGAGCCTGTTGATTGTCATGAAAACATTACGAGTCCCGTAACACAGTCACCTCGCGCTGTCAGTCACTTACATGTATGGGATCTCTGGTCTCACGGCTCCGGATCCCCTCTTCCTATCGGAGTGTGCTCTCTTTGTCTGCGCCTGGTCGATCGACGAGGGAGACCCAACGAAGCACTCTAGGGGGGCCGGACGGAAATCCCTGCTCGGTATGGGACCCAGCCAGTCCCGCAGCAAAACCGGCTCCATCCCCAGGAAGGCAAATAGGTCCGGGAGTTCGGCATGTCGGCGTAGAGTAAATGTGTCACTTCCTTTCCAGGACGGTCAGTTGTATAGGGAATCCCCATCGGTATGACAGTCCCGCTCGGCTTACTCTCTCCAGCAATGGCTTCAGCATCGCTCTCCTCAGGAGGGTTGCACGGGACACATCTGGATACACTGAGATCTGTGCTCCGTCAAAATCCGGGCCCTTGAGCCGCGCTGCGCATGATCTGTTCCTTGTGATTGTACCGGTGGAGATGCCATAACACATTGCGGGGACGTTCCATGTCCGCATGTTTTGGGCCAAGCGCTCTGTGTACCCTGTCAAACTCCAGGGGGGCAGGAAGGTCACCATCTAGTATTGTGTGTATTAGTGCCCGCACTGTTTCTATTAGATTCTCCGGGCCGGTAGCTTCTGGTATGCCTCTGAACCGTATGTTTTGGCGCCGGCTACAGTTCTCTAAGTCCTCGGCATGCAGCTGTACCTCCGCTAGCTGTTCCTGATATCTCTGCTGCGATCTCTCCAGTAGTGTTACTCGAGTCTCCAGAGCCCCCACTGAGGCCTCCTCTTTAGTCAGCCGCTTATCAATCTCTTGTTCCTCTGCCCGGATCTCCTGCAGATCGCGGCGGTGCTGTTCCTCTACTCTCAGGACAAGCGCCTCCACGTCTGCCTTGGTGGGGAGAGCTTCCATGTCTGCCTTGGTGGGGAGAGCTTCCATGTCTGCTTTAGTGGGCAGAGCCCTCAGCAATGCTCTTATGTCAGAATCATCGCTGGGTAGCTGCACAGAAGGACCTGTTGCCGGCTGGCTGTTCAGCGATGGGTTTAGCAGATTCGGGATCCCCGTGAGGGCCTGTGAGCTCGTACTCTGTGAAGCCGCCATGCTGTCAGGAGATGCAGATGGTGAGCAGGCCTCGCTACGTGTTATCCCAGCGTGATCCTCCTGGCTTGGTCTGGACTTTTCTTTTAGATATCGGTTGATTTGTGCCGCCGGGTTTAGCTTGAGAGATGCCTTGTACTTGCCTCTCTTTCGATAGCTCATGGCCGGGTAGATAGAAGCTGGTGAAATGGCATAACAGCCTCGTTCGCTGGGTCTGGGGTCAGGAGCTCAAGCACCAAGTGACTTCACTCCGCCATGTCCAGGCCACGCCCCCACAGTCCTAGTTCTAATATTCACCTAGGTGCCCGGGGACAGGAGCTGATCTTGCAAAGTTAATGTGTGAGGTGTCAGCCCTCCCTTCTCAGAGGCACTGGCCATCTGGAGCCTTACCCTGTAAGATACAGGGGACGAGTAGGCACTGTCTAGAGGGGCACAGCAGAGCCACAATCCATGTTCACAGCCCAGGCATAGGGGGTAGGTGTGCCAAAATGGCCGCCGATCACCATATGTAGGCCCAGGCGGCAGTCTAGGCCGGTTATGGGCCTCAGTTTCCTTGGGTCTCTGAAGGGTAAATAGGACAGCAAACAGGGGGATGAGTGCAGTCCAGCCTTCCCAGGAAGCTATCTAGTAGCGGGGTACCTGTGTGATGCAGCAGGTTTCAGGCAGGGCCGTAGGTGAGGAGGACCAAGATGGCCGCAGCCTCCAGTTGTAGGCCGAAGCCGTGGTCTAGATTTATTTTGCCACCGAGCGGGAGATCGCCGCTCCATTCGGGCCGCCGCACGATCCTCCTCTTCAGGAACCAGATTCTTCTGTCCCAGGTGTCCCAGGGAGACAACCCAGCCGGCTACCCAGTGCAAACAGTCCAGGATTAGTAATAAAACGGAGTACTGGATGGAGCTCAGATTCCACACGTCCTACTCCATGCTGTGTCAGGCCACGCCCCCTCATTATTTTTTTTAATTGTTTTTTATTTTTTTTCTTCCGCTTGAAAAGCAAGCGATTTTGGTTGCTTTTCATTATTTTTATTTACCCTTGAAAAGCGAGCGGTTTTGGTTGCTTTTCATAATTTTGTTCTTTCCTTCCCCTTGAAAAGCGAGCGATTTTGGTTGCTTTTCATTAATTTTTTTAATATTTTCTTTATTTAATTTTTCTTCTTACCCTTGAAAAGCGAACAATTTTGGTTGCTTTTCATTATTATTATTTTTTTTCTTACCCTTAAAAAGCGAGCGATTTTGGTTGCTTTTCATTTTTTTTTAAATTGTTTTTTATTTTTATTTTTCTTCCACTTGAAAAGCGAGCGATTTTGGTTGCATTTCATTATTTTTATTTCCCCTTGAAAAGCGAGCGATTTTGGTTGCTTTTCATTATTTATTTTTTTAAATTGTTTTTTTATTTTTTCGCTTGAAAAGCGAGCGATTTTGGCTGCTTTTCATTTTTTTCTTCCTCTAGAAAAGTGAGCGTATTTGGTTGCTTTTCATTATTTTTTTATTTTTATTTTGCTCTTCCCCTTGAAAAGCGAGCAATTTTGGTTTCTTTTCATAATTTTTTTTTACATTTATTTTATTTAATAATTTTTTCTCACCCTTGAAAAGCGAGCGATTTTGGTTGCTTTTCATTATTATTTTTTTTCTTCCCCTTGAAAAGCGAGCAATTTTGGTTGCTTTTCATTATTTTTTTTTAATTGTTTTGTTAGTTTTTTTCTTCCGCTTGAAAAGCGAGCAATTTTGGTTGCTTTTCATTATTTATTTTTTTTATTTATTTTTCTTCCCCTTGAAAAGCGAGCTATTTTTGGCTGCTTTTCATTTTTTTTTCCTCTAGAAAAGCGAGCGTATTTGGTTGCTTTTCATTATTTTTTATTTTTTCTTCCCCTTGAAAAGCGAGTGATTTTGGTTGCTTTTCATAATTTTTTTTACATTTATTTAATTTAATTAATTTTTCTTACCCTTGAAAAGCGAACGATTTTGGTTGCTGTTCATTTTTTTTATTTAAATTTTTTCTTCCCCTTTAAAAGCGAACGATTTTGGTTGCATTTCATTTTTTTTTCTTCCTCTGGAAAAGCGAGCAATTTTAGTTGCTTTTCATTATTTTTCTTCCCCTTGAAAAGTGAGCAATTTTGGTTGCTTTTCATTATTTTTCTTACCCCTGAAAAGCGAGCGATTTTGGTTGCTTTTCATTTTTTTTTATTAAATTTTTTTTCTTCCCCTTGAAAAGCAAGTGATTTTGGTTGCTTTTCATATTTTTTTCCCCTTGAAAAGAGAGCAATTTTGGTTGCTCTTCATTATTATTATTTTTCTTCCCCTTGAAAAGCGAACAATTTTGGTTGCTTTTCATTATTATTTTTTTCTTCCCCTTGAAAGGTGAGTGATTTTGGTTGCTTTTCATTTTTTTTCTTCCTCTTGAAAGGCGAGCGATTTTTGGTTGCTTTTCATTATTTTCTTGCAATTGAAAAGTGAGAGATTTTGGTTGCTTTTCATTATTTTTTTTTTAATATATTTATTATCACTATTTTTTTTTCTTCCACTTGAAAAGTGAGCGAGTGAGCGATTTTGGTTGCTTTTCATTATTATTTTTTTTTTTTATTTACTTAATTTGTTTTCTTCCTCTTGAAAAGCGAGCAATTTTGGTTGCTTTTCATTATTTTTCTTCCCCCTGAAAAGCGAGCGATTTTGGTTGCTTTTCATTATTAATTTTTTCCTTCCCTTTGAAAAGCGAGCAATTTTGGTTGCTGTTCATCATTATTATTTTTTTTCCCCTTGAAAAGCGAGCGATTTTGGTTGCTTTTCATTATTCATTTTTTCCTTCCCCTTGAAAAGCGAGCAATTTTGGTTGCTGTTCATCATTATTATTTTTTTTCCCTTAAAAGCGAGCGATTTTGGTTGCTTTTCATTTTTTTTTAAATTTAATTTTTCTTCTTCCCCTTGAAAAGCGAACAATTTTGGTTGCTTTTCATTTTTTTTTTAACTTTTTTTTTTTATTAAATTTTTTTTCTTCCCCTTTCTACTACCAATAATTTTGCCCCCTTTACAAAACCTCCAGGAGGACCAGCAATATAATCAGGACCATTTTTTAGGTGAAGAGAGGACCCCCTGGAGGGGACCTCCATGGACTCCTGTGGGGTGAGAGACCCTGCAGGTTACGCGAGTCCTCAGGACCAAAGGAGAGGTCCCCAAGACTCGAGAAACAGTCAAGGCAGTCTAAAAAGAAAACACCGAGAGGGTGTAGGGGGGGAAGACGACTCCAAAAGGCCAAGACCCCACTAGGCACTGGTATCTTTCATATAAGTGGTACCCTTCTCACTACTGATGAGACATTAGTTCTTGGTCGTGGTTTGAAGTTTGCTCCTATTCGCAATTTAAATAAATTTCAAGCCTATATCAACATACAGAAATATATTGGTAATTTAAATATCAAAAAATATTTTCTCTCTAATTCAGCACAACGGATCACTCCCCAAGAGGATATTACTTCTAGGCTTTCCAACCTTCGTAATCGATCCGTTTTTAATCCCCTATGCAGTGATAATAGGCATTTGGAGGTATTTAAGAACATGGTTTGTCATGATCTTGATAAACTCAAAATCAAGAAGGCTAGAGACTCTCCGGCCATTAAAAGAGGTATATCCTCCCTGGAGCAAAGGAAGGATATAGTGATCCGGCCAGCGGACAAAGGGGGAAGGATTGGTTGTGCTTAGTAAAGCGTATTATCAGGCTGAATGACCGGAACATCTATCAACTCCTGAGGGGTGACCCTATGCTGACTTTTAAGAATAATCTACACTCTTTAGTAGAAAAAGGCAAAAGCAAGGGAATTCTGAATCCTAAGGAGGCGGCCTATCTGGATCCTTTTTATTGTAGGACTCCCATAATATATATTTTACCTAAATGACATAAAAATTCCAAACATCCACCTGGTCGTCTGATTGTGAACGGAATTGATTCCGTCACCTCGAGGCAAGGCCAGTATCTCGATTTTTTTCTTCAGCCACTTATTACTAAAACTAAAGCATTTTTACGTGACACTAAATTTGATTGTAGCCGTATTAGTGCAATTGTGACAGAGAAAATTGAGTACTGTCCGTTAGACTTTTTTTATTTGCACTAACATACAATTTTTCAGGACAAGCTTTCGGGGTATGTCCCCTTCTTCAAGGTCCAATATGTGACGAACGCGGGTGTCAGATCCCTGCCCTCCTCGCTAATTCACGACAAAGGACCGGCCAACCTCACACCACGCTGTCACTTACGTAACAATGCCACTCTCAGCTGCGCCCAGCACAAAGATTTTCCAGCTTGCAGGACCACAATCTAGGTGCGAGCAGCCTGAGAGTGATTGTCACTGGGCCAATTACACAATTAACCCTTTAACTGCCACCACCCCCGTTTAAAAGACCGAGCCGGGGGAGACTCATAATTTTGCAATACCAATTATAATTTTAGAATAAGCGTCTGCCACACACACTGCCACCCCAGACAGGTCTGCTCAGAGTCTTACTCTACAACAGTAGCGCCCTTCAAGAGGCAGGTTCCTTTATAGCTTGCATTAGGAGCTTTAGAGACAAGGTTAACACTTTTCAACATAAGGGTTTATTATGAAAAGGTCAAAGTTGATGCCAATAAAATATTTACAGAAAAAAGATGTTTCAAAAAATAAAGACAATATACAGCCACAAAGCAATAAGGTAGGTTTGGGAAGGAAGAATACTTGCAATTAATGTCCGAGGGTTGATCAGAGTTCAATCGATGAGCTAGGTAATCGGTTCTCGACTTGGCAGATGTTTCTTCTTGGATGGTAAAAGGAGAACTGCCCATTGTCTTGGCATCTCCTCTTGTCTGTCAAATCAAAGGGGGTGTTGACAGCGACCAGTAACCAATCATCTGGTCATCCTGTTTTAGGGGTTGGTTGCTGGGAGGTGTCTACACTCATGACCACGTCCCAGGTAGATTTTGTAATACATACTCATATATCTGCATCTATAGTGTTTACAGACTCCAAATATCCATATTATTATTCAGCGTGAGATTTCCTTCAAAACAAGTCTAAACATGCCATATCTATAACATATAGCCTGCTTTGGAGGAATAAGTGGTCCCAGGGGTTTCCCATATGACCTGACATAGGGGTGTCTGGACTTGAAACGTTCCATATTATCTGAGGAAGCTAAATATGTCCAGATTATGGCTGTGCTATTACTAAGTCAGAAGTTATGACTTAGTAATAGTACTGCTTGGACCTTGAAGAAGGGGACATACCCCGAAAGCTTGTCCTGAAAAATTGTATGTTAGTGCAAATAAAAAAAGTATCACGGACAGTACTCAATTTTCTACGTGACACTAAACAAATTCTTCAAATTCTGTCCACCCTCCCATGCACTACGTCCAGTATATTGATTACTGCAGACGTTGGTTCTTTATATACAATTACCGTATATACTCGAGTATAAGTCGTTCCGAGTATAAGTCGAGGCCCTAATTTACCACAAAAAAAAAATGGGAAAAACTTATTGACCCGAGTATAAGATGAGGGTGAGAAATGCACAGCTACTGTAAGTGGAAAAGAGGGTCAACAATGCCCATTTGCAGCCTCACTGTGCCCATTTGCATGCCTCACTGTGCCCATTTGCAGCCATAGGTCCCCTGAACTTCAAACTCGGTAGTTAAGGGTTCCTAGATGCCCCCTAGCTGCAGCCAAAATTTGGGGTCTCTGAACCCAAAGGGTCCTGAAATGACATTGCTGCAGATAGACACAGTTGACCGAATTTGGGGCCCCGTATCTCGGGGCCACTTAGTGCTAGGAACCCCAAATTTGTTGTGCAAACCCAGTGGAACTAGCACCATAAAATTTCCAAAGCTGGGGTTTCTAGCACCAAGTAGCCCCAAGATACAGGCCCCAAAAATCAGTTCAGAAAATGTCAAGCACTTTTCTGCAGCAGAGAATGACATTTTCTGAACCAGGTTTGGGGCCCCGTATCTCAGGGCCACTTGGTGCTAGGAACCCCAGCTTTGGATATGTTATGGTACCAGTTCCAGTGGGTTCCTAGCACCAAGTGGCCCCGAGATATGGGGCCCCAAAATCGGTTCAGAAAATGTCAAGTACTTTTCTGCAGCAGAGAATGACAGTTTCTGAACTGATTTTGGGGCCCCTTAGTGCTAGGAACTTCAGCTTTGGATATGTTGTGGTACCAGGTCCACTGGGTTTGCATACCAAATTTGGGGTTTCTAGCACCCAGTGGTCCTGAGATACGGGGCCCCAAATTCGGTTCGGAAAATGACATTTTTTGCTGCAGAAAAGTGCTTGACTCGAGTATAAGTCTAGGGGGGCACTTTCAGCACAAAAAAAGGTGCTGAAAAATTCGACTTATACTCGAGTATATACGGTATTGATCATAAACAGGCCTTGGATTCTGTTAGATGGGCTCTGGCAGCCACTGAGTTCCCAAGTGACCAGATCTCCTTCTTACTAGAAAGTCTAGAATTTTGTTTACTGAATAATTATTTTTGGTTTAATGGTGATTACTTTCTGCAGACGCGAGGTGTGGCTATGGGGGCTAGGTTTGCTCCCAGTGTGGCCAACTTGTTCATGGCCCACTGGGAGGAAGATACCATATTTCATGACCCCCCCATCGCAATTATCGTGCTACAGAAGGTACATTGATGATTTAATCATGGTGTGGGAAGGTGACTTAGCGAGTTTGCAAGTCTTCATGGATAAGCTGAATGATAATCATAAAAACATTGAGCTGACATGGACGATCAACCAACAACAGATCACATTTTTAGACCTGGAAATTTTTAAAGGGGAGGCGGGCTTTCAAACTAGGAATCATTTTAAAGCAACGGATAGGAATGCGTACATTCCACTGACTAGTTGTCATCACAATTCGTGGCTTTGCAATATTCCAAGAGGCCAATTCATCTGTTTGCGTCGTAATTGTACCTCAGATGATGACTTCCTATCACAGTCACAAGTTTTGGCAACCAGGTTTAAAGGAAAAGGTTACACGCAAGCTATGGTTGACTCAGAAATCACTAAAGTACTCTCAATAGATAGGAACACTATTGTGGCAGATAGGGTCAAACCCACCGAAACAGAAGACAGTGCCACCAGCTACCGTATTATACTGGATTACAATATCCAGTATTAAAAATTCAAGCAAATTATAGCTAGACACTGGCCTATCCTTAAAGGTGACCGCACCCTGGGGTCTGTTCTTCCTGAGCGTCCACAGTTCATATATCGCAAAGCCCCCTCCTTACGTGACCAGATAGCACCAGGGGTCATTGATCCACCAAAAATAGGGACTAATAGGTTGTTTGGTTTTTTGTCTGGCTTCTATGCGTGTGGCAAATGTGTCACTTGCAGGAAAGCCAGCAAAAATATCAAAAGGCGGAAAGAGTTTGTCTCAAATGTCACGCACAGAAGTTATCAAATTGAAGGTCTAATTACGTGTTCGTCTGTGGGGGTGGTCTACATGCTGGAGTGCGATTGTGGCCTTCAGTATGTGGGCCGCACCTCAAGAGCAAAGCATCTTTGCTTGCACATTATTGAAAGATGGAAGTCAGTAGAGCTTCTGATAGTTTACTAAGCTCTGGAGCAACTGCACTTGCAAAATGCACAGTCTATTTGTCTTCAGTAAATCAACCCCAAAGTTTCTTCTGCAATAAAGGATTCTTACCTGTACTCAGATGTAGAGCTGTTCCATAGAAGACACTAAATAGATGCCAGGATCCCTTTTCCCAGTAGTTTCCTTGAAGCCAAGCACTTGTTGACAGTGCTATAGCCGAATGAAAGGCTACAATATGGTTGTCTAGTTCTGGGATGCCGTTATATGATTATGGCCCATGATTGCACCTGCTGTGTGCCCGCTGCTGGGCGCGGGCAGCGCACTCTGTGATCATAGTATCCTCTGGATACTGCTGATCACATATTGAGGTAAAGAGCCACTCAGCGGCTCTTTACCACATGATCAGCTGTGTCCAATCACAGCTGATCATGGAGGTAAACAGAAGCCGGTTATTGGCACTTCATTCCTCATACTGACAGCGTGAGGATCGGAGAAGAGAGCCGATAACCAGCTTTTGTGTGATTAAATACCACCAAAAGAAAGCTTTATTTGTGTGAAAAAAATGATAAAAATTTCATATAAGTACAGTGTTGCATGAGTGAGTAATTGTCATTCAAAGTGTGACAGCGCTGAAAGCTGAAAATTGGCCTGGGCAAGAAGGGGGTTAAAGTTCCCAGTAAGCAAGTGTTTAACCAGTCCAAGAATATGCTTTTTGATGCTTTAAAGAGAACTTGGATGAGTAGTGTGTAATGGTAGGATACTCCAGTAACCCATAGTAACGATTTGAAGACACTGAACTTTCTCTTCAGCACTGTGAGCCAAGTCCTTACACAAGCTGTTGATGGACTGAGCTTTGTAGTAACACTTAGATTAATCTAATCAATCTCCTTAGACATGCAAGTCCTTTCACTAAGAATTGAATAGACTGAGCTCTTCAGGACACCAGACATAATGGGGTTGATTTACTAAAAGCAAATAGACTGTGCACTTTGTAAAGTGCAGTTTCTCTCGTCAAGTGCAGTTGGTCCAGAGCTTAGTAAATAAGCAGAAGCTCTGCTGACTTCCATCATCCAGTTGTAGCCAAGTCTTTAACCTTTTCCAGCCTAATGAGGACCTTCAAGGCCAAAGACAGCTGAAATCCTTCCATATGTAGTGGGTTGTGAGGCATACTGGGTGCAAAGATGGTGAAAGTCATTGGGCACCAGACATTTCTTGGATGCAAAAGAGGTTTTATTTCTTTTTAACCGTCCTTTTATATTTTGAAGGGAAAGAGGGTTAGGGCCAGGATACCCTTTGAGTGGTAGCAATTTCAATTAGCAGACTTCGAGACTTCAATAGGAGGACAGCCGTACAGGGAAAGGCCCCAGCAAGGCGCCACTTCTGCATGTGCAGGATTGCTGTCTCCTATGGCAACAGTACTTAACAGTTCCTAACACAAAGTTCAACAGTTCACTCAGCTTCACTACAACTTCTACTTGTAGTTGTCCAGCCCCTTGATCACCACCTGAAGTTTCCCGATTCTCCACCATGCCCGTTCGGTGAGAATACTTACTCATTGTGGTCCCTGGTAAAGGTGGTTGGCCCCTTAGTGGTTCTCCGGCTGACAGAACCGTCACTTCTGGTTGGACTGCAAGCCGCATTACCAACCCTGTGCTGCTCTCTTACTTCTGGATAAGATCTCCTGTAAGAATCGATATAATTATTAATATTATATCTGCGTATTAATTTGTCTAGTCCCTATCATTGGTTGGTCCATTAAACTCTGAGCACATGCTATTGTTAATATCACAATAATACCAGGTTAGCTATGAAACCAAACACACGGTGCTGCTAGTAAAACAATATCTTATTTTATTTCCCAAGGAGTCATGAAACTATCATAAAAGTACTAAAAGGGTATTACAATGTTACATAGCTTACAATCAGAACACCCTATACTAACAGCACATCTCTACAACATATAACAACAATGAAATATCAAAGATACTTATCACACATGGTTTCCTCTGCGGGTTCTGGATGATAAAGGGGGTTTGGGCCTCATGGAATATAGGCCCAAGCCCTCGGTCAGAGCAAGGTCCCAAGATAGCATAGGGAGACCCTTACAGCAGGCTTCTCAGCAACCAAGAGAGAAAGATCAAAAGCCTATGTGTTCCTTTCATTCAAACATACACGCCCACTCGTAGCCACCCCCATTTGCCTTTTATAGAGGTATCATTTCAAATGTCTGCCCATTCTCCAGGAGGCATGCTTTATTGTCCCCCAGGGCCAGCGTCTCTATCAGCCCTGTGTCAAATCTCAATAGACATCTTTGCAGCAGTGGTCTCTTTGAAGCTTGTACTGTACTCGCACATGTCACAGCAGGTGGGCTTGAGCCAAGGCATTGTTCTTCTGATCACAAAGCTTTGATGTGTTTCATTCCTACCTGGCTGTGTCAAACAGGAAGTGAAATACCAGAAGTAAGATATTAAACCATGTTGCTATCCAACATATGCCGCTTTGCGCCTAAAGGGCGCATACCACCCTTCTTCAGACACGGCTCCTATTGAACAGTCCATAACTGTTTCCTCCCCAACATGTGTTTCCAAGCCAGTACCTATAGAACAGTCTTTAACTGTCTTAACGTGTTGTGTTTTCAACATGTGCAGAAACAGTCCCTATGGAACAGTCCATAAATGTCTTAACGCATGTTGCGCCTCTCAACATAGGCCTCAGAACCAGCTCCTGTGGAACAGTCCATAACGGTCCCAACGTGCTGTGTTTTCCAACACGTGCCGCTTTGCTACTGGGTGACACACCAACATCATTCTTCCGTGACAGCTCCCATGTCACCATTCTGTATCTTCTTCTTTCTAACATCTTCATGAAGGGGTATAAAACAGGCAAGGGGTGTCCATACACTCATCATTCACCAGCACACATCCAGAGCAGCATCTTAACCAGCTTTCAGATATAGAGTCTCGAGGAGGGCCTTTTGCCCATATTACTAGCTTAAAATATACCTTTATCACACTATACCATGACATAAATCAACCCATTACCATAATATATATATGTATACCTATGACCCATCAGATTTTTGGGCATGTCAGCGGTATTGCAGGGCTCTGACTTGGCAGCAAAGTCTCTAACTTGTACGCAGAGACCCTACCGTCACTTCGTTCCCCAGCTTGCATAGATAACTTTGTGACCCTTCTATATAAATATCAAGTTTAACAACACATATAAATCTGTAACAATGACAAAACCCACACAATTCCATCCCTGTGCCTGGGTTTCAAGACCATGCCCAGGGTTTACCATGCACCTCTACCTATGGTTAGGTTCAAAGAACCATCTAGTTCCATGACTAACGTTACATCGGCATTCTTTAGGACAAGGAAACAAACTCGTCTATGTCCCAAATAATACCCAGGTGCTTCCTTCCCAGCAATGATCCTTCCATCCCGAATACAGAATGAAATATCTTCCCAACATTTTTTTTGTTCACCACCATGTATTGACCTGGCATACAAAGGACATCATGGTCATGCTTCTGACCAAGGGAAGTATCAACCTGCCTCCATCTTCCAGCTTCTTTGGTCATATGTGGGAAATTAGCCTCAAACGCAAGAAGATAGAATCCCCAGTCAGTAAGCCCATTAATGCCACCAAATATACAGACCGAGTCTGCACTTCTGTACTTGAGATCATACAGCATAACACCTTTCACAATCCAAACTGGTATGGCCCATCCAGGCATTCGACCACCACTTTGGATCAGTGTAAGCGACGTGTTTGGCAAAGTCTTACTGAGCGGTGATGCTAACTCATAAGGCCTCTGTCCCTCATATGGAGATTGTACAATCAGCTCAATGCTGGTTGACACTTCCACCTGCCACTTCGTGCACGCAAGAGCCAATGACAGATTCCCGTCCCATACCATCACATTCTCTACCAACCTCTCAACATGGTTGACAAAATCTTGAGCCACTTTAAGCTGGGTATATATGTGTGACTTTGTTGAATGTTATTAAGGATGCCACCAATCTCTGAGTAACAAAGCCCCGCTTATTCTCTGAAGCTATGGCTGCGAGTTTGTTCCTCAGGAGGCCGACGTCCACCCCATTAACAACACCCATCCCAGCTCCTATTCCCCCAATATAGTGCTGAATACATCCCTCCTCTTTCGGGTTACTCCTCAGAAACACGCGCCCTGCATGAACCTCCTTCTGTGTCCGCACATCTCTGGGAGCAAGTCACTGGTATACTGACCGCACTTGATTCAGTGTATATTCAGCACATATAGGGTAATGGAATTCTACCAACCATTGCGAGACATTGAAGTGCCATGTGGTGAAGGCATACTGTACCCTGGTAGCCAGCGTTTTGCTCCCTGTATCTAACGGAGCATGCTCCTGTGCGTATTCACTGGCCTTCCCTGTGCCGGGTTTCAACCTCTCAGGTGAGACATCAGCCAGGCGTATCTCCCCATACAAGGAAATGTTCACCCCATTGATGTGTCACCTGGCCAACCTCTAGTCTGGCCAACCGACACCTTATTATGTATACGCGCCAGTCTCCTGGGTACCTGCACCATATTACTTTCGTTACGTCAATACATGTCATACATTAAAAACCTTTTCTTCTTTCAATTCCTTCCTTCAACAAAAAAAATTTTACATTTCAGGTTCTGACAGATTGGATGTGTATATTCCTTCCCCAACCTCCAACCCATCGTACATGTATTAATAGCACGTTTGTATTTATCAGGCGTGAATCCGGCAAAAATGTCTCACAAGTGTCGTTGATAGGCACAGTCCTTCAGATTCAGGATTAGGATTAAATTGTCCATAAGCAAAAACAAGTATCAAACTGAATCTTTTTGTTTGTCCCTTCTCTCCTGATGTTTATCAGAACAAATTTACAGTGTGATGCGGCACAGTCAAACTGCCAACCAGATGAACATCTGTCATCCCTGTTCCAGAGACCTCTCCAATCACGCTTCACCAGGACTCTGGAAGTGAAAAAAACAAGAGCAGAATCAAATTCTTATCCATAATATCTGCTCGCTTACTATGTTTACTTATAGTTCCTTCCTTGGAACCCAGGAACTTAGTATTCCTGGTTTCTGCAACTCTGACCAAACCATCAAAACAACCATGACCTCTTTAGGCTGAACCCACTCTAAAATGGATTCCCCTGGTATGATCAAAAAATTTTAAAAACATGAACTTGAATGTTGCTTCTCAAAATTCAAAATTTTAAGTATTAAAAAGACAATGCATTATCTGTACTTTCAGACCTATGCACCAACCCCCCTTTCAGGTGGACAAAGCGTACACCTTGTAACTTTTCCCACCTGAATGAACATAAAACAAAGAGAAAAAGCAAACTCCAGAAGCTAAAATGGCTTCCTACCAACAACTCTTGTCTTAAATCAACAAAATGTATTCAGCTGCAGGACATATCCCATGACCATCTATTCAGCTGCTAATTGACGGAATGGCCAATTACCCCTCTTTCAGGTGGACTAAACAATAATTTCTCCACCTGAACAAACAAAAATGGATGACAAAACAAATACCAAAAATATTATAAAAAAATTAAAAAACTTAACAAAAAAAAAAATTAAAATTCTGGCCATTATTACACAAAAACAACATGACAAGACAACCACCATAAGACAATGACAAACACTCAACTTTTAACTAAAGACATCCATGGATTTTCCTCCTGAGAAGAGTAAGTGCTCATTTCCATCTGAAAGACAATTAGTTAATGGGAAAAACAAAAAATAAACAAAACATCTGTACCTCATCACAACATTTGTAACTTCACTTGTAACACTTGAAACCCTTAATGCCTGACTATTGTTTATCTTATTTTTTTTTTCATTGTTTGCAAACAATTACTAATTAATGAGCTCATGGTACCATTTGATAATCGATTATGCCTTTACCATAACCTAATCCCTGTTTTGCTAAATGTGCCCACTGTTGTTCTCTCTTTGAAGAACCTGCAAACAAACACAGACATTAGTATCCAAACCAGTTTTATCTTCTTCCAAGGTCTCTGAAAAAGGAACACAAAGACAGTGATTACACACAATTATCATGACAATTGACTTTTTGAGTCCCCCAAGCCTTTTCCCATTAATTGCAATGTAGGGGAACATTTGCTATGTATAAGGTTTAGATGTGAGGGTCGTATATAAATAAAATATGGCAAGGAGCATCCATGCAGCTCACTAAGTGCTGCTAACATTGTTTTCCCCAGTGCTACATTTGAATAACCATGCAGCTACCTCCATTTTGACTCTACGTAACTGTTCCCCATATTGGCGATCTTCATTCTGCAGTCTCCGCATTTGGGTCTTTAAAGGGAAATGGGTGTGATTACTACAGCCTCCATGCTTTGGGTTGCTACCCCATCGGGCAGAATACACTTCATAATGCCTTGGGGTCGTTTTGGGGTACTGCGATCTTCTTTTGATACCATTATTCGCCGCCCAACAATTTTTAACGATGTGACCCCCCCTTTCACACAAAAAACATTTGAGGGCTGGTCTCTCTGTATATGCCCTTCTTTGAGCATACGGCAGTGGAAACTCACACTGCTGGACATTATTACTATGATTACTATGCTTGGAATAAGCAAAATTTACACTTTCATCGTCTGAGGAGTCATCAGAAGTTTCAACTCCTGAATCACTTTCAAGCACAGTTATCGCATTTTTATTTACATCTCCACCATTGATTTCTGTCATAGCAACATCACTTGCAGCAGTAAGAGCGTCTGGTTTTTCTGCATGCTTGACTCCTATCTTTGCTGAGCACTGAGCATGTGCGGAGGGTACCTCCACCATTGCACATTCGGCTATTGCATGTTTGGAGGATAACTCCGTTATGGCTGCCTGTGCACCCTGTAATTCTGGAGTTTCCTGCTCCATGCTAGCAATGTTAAGGTCTTTACAAAATCTATGTCCATGCCTATTCCATTTAGAACGTCTGAACTCTCTCTGCCTTCCTGTACCTCTGC
Organism: Lithobates clamitans; assembly: GCA_037952925.1. Taxonomy (NCBI): domain Eukaryota; kingdom Metazoa; phylum Chordata; class Amphibia; order Anura; family Ranidae; genus Lithobates; species Lithobates clamitans. The sequence continues at coordinate 3,599,818 of JBBGZY010000810.1, forward strand.
TTATTACGGATACACCTGCCTTTGACCCATATTCCCTACCACTGGACTCTTGACAGAAGTCTCGCAGGATATTGACAAAATTTTGGTAGGATCTAGCATTCCTCAGAGCCATTCTAATGGGATAGCTTACATAACACTTATTGGCCATTGAGTATATGAAACTTGTATCATCCTCCAATAAGTCAGGACAGTTGAACACTTTCGTATACAATGAAAGATACTCACTGCAGAACAAAATTGGGTCATCTCCTCTCCTAAATCTTATTCGTTGTAAATCACTCATACCATTATCACGACTGTCCACAATACGCTGCAACTCTTTCCTCCGCACCTCTGCATCTGCTAAGCTATCATTAACCTGTGCAAATAACTGGCCTGCCAAAGGTCCTGGTAGCCATGCTCTCAGAAGAGAACATGCATCCTCATTAGTCAAATGAAATTTAAGGACTAGAGCCTCAAATTTATTGGACAGACTCACTGGTGATTCCAGGGCATTAAATTCACCCAGAATCTGGCACAAAGTAAGTCTCTCTTGGATTGTAATCAAACTGTTATCCTGCTTCGAAGCTATGGGTGCAATAGCAGAATGTGTTTCATCACAGCCCTTCTCCTCATTGACTGTGCAGATATTGGCCAATTGGCACGTTCCTTTGTGCTCATTGAGCGATACTATACATTGCTCTTTAGTAACAAGCTGGGAGTGTGCATTTGCTAACTTTCTTTCTAAAGACATAACCAACTCTTCCATCTCTGACAACTTTACTCGCAATGACTCTAAAAGTTTGCTCTTCATATCACAGTCCATGCTGCACCTCTGCAGCTGTTCTTGTAGCTCGCTGTTTCTTTCTGACAAATTGCGTGCTGTAGTCCGCAATTCATCCATCTCACTACTAGAGTCTGTTGTGATCTTTAGAAGGTTTTCACTGATTTTCTCTATGTCCTCCCCGAGACGACTCCTCTCTGCTTCCCACTTCCCCTCCATTTGCTCAGATATAAATTTAATTCTGAGCAACACTGCAATTTCATTTGCCAACCTTTCTTTTTTAACTTTCTTTTTTAGCTGTTTACCCAATCTGCTATTATGTTGTTGACACTGTGACAATAGAACCTTACACTGGCTTTTAAGAGGTTCATCTGCACATGAATGATAATTGGCAGAAGCGTACTTTTTAACATATGTATACACCAGTTCCATTTCACAACCATACAATCCACACAATACACAATTCTATTTGTACCAGCGTTCCAACACTGCACTGAGTAATAAACCAAACTCACTTGTCGTTAGCTCTTACAACTCACGAAAAAAAACTGAATCGCTCTTCTAGCCTTCAATATCCTTCATTCATTACCACTTTTACCTGATATCCTTCAAAACCATTAAACTTTTACATATCCATAGAAAAGACCCACCACACTTATTGTGGCATTATCGGCTGCCTTGTATATAAGCACTTCTGTCCTGTAGGTTCTATGTGGCTTTTAGGATTACCACATGCTTACTGGGGAATATCCATTGATATGCTAATTAGCCTACCCCCCACTGAAACTCGTTTTACCTGCTTTTACCAGAGTTGCTTACCATGCAAAGATAAACAAAAAAAAAACTGCTACAATGCCATTTAAATCTAACAGTGACTTGTAGTTCTACAGCCTATCAGACGCAAGGCACATTCTAAGACACAAGGCATACTGTCAATCAATGCCTTCCCGTTAGGTTGCAGGCCACATTGATCTCCTATTGGAACAAAGCTATTTCACTCTCACGTGGGTAAAAAAAAAAAAAAAAAATGTAAAAAATTAAAAATTTCAAATAACAATCTATAATTCTCCCACTTTTTCCTCAAAGATGTATGGTAATTCCTGTCAATCTCTAACCAAGGGTGATCAGCCCTTTTACTCGCCAGCACCTTTGGCTGGTTACAGGCCTAAAGCACATTAATGATACAAACGTTTAACATATACTTTCAGAATTCGCAAGCCAGCGCCAATCTTGTACATGGACTCGAGACAAAAATACATTAGGTTTTTGTGGATTCTGTGTAAAAATAAAACTCATCTGGGGTGCCAATTGTAAGAATCGATATAATTATTAATATTATATCTGCGTATTAATTTGTCTAGTCCCTATCATTGGTTGGTCCATTAAACTCTGAGCACATGCTATTGTTAATATCACAATAATACCAGGTTAGCTATGAAACCAAACACACGGTGCTGCTAGTAAAACAATATCTTATTTTATTTCCCAAGGAGTCATGAAACTATCATAAAAGTACTAAAAGGGTATTACAATGTTACATAGCTTACAATCAGAACACCCTATACTAACAGCACATCTCTACAACATATAACAACAATGAAATATCAAAGATACTTATCACACATGGTTTCCTCTGCGGGTTCTGGATGATAAAGGGGGTTTGGGCCTCATGGAATATAGGCCCAAGCCCTCGGTCAGAGCAAGGTCCCAAGATAGCATAGGGAGACCCTTACAGCAGGCTTCTCAGCAACCAAGAAAGAAAGATCAAAAGCCTATGTGTTCCTTTCATTCAAACATACACGCCCACTCGTAGCCACCCCCATTTGCCTTTTATAGAGGTATCATTTCAAATGTCTGCCCATTCTCCAGGAGGCATGCTTTATTGTCCCCCAGGGCCAGCGTCTCTATCAGCCCTGTGTCAAATCTCAATAGACATCTTTGCAGCAGTGGTCTCCTTGAAGCTTGTACTGTAATCACACATGTCACAGCAGGTGGGCTTGAGCCAAGGCATTGTTCTTCTGATCACAAAGCTCTGATGTGTTTCATTCCTACCTGGCTGTGTCAAACAGGAAGTGAAATACCAGAAGTAAGATATTAAACCATGTTGCTATCCAACATCTCCTAAACAGTCTTTTTCTTGTTTATAATATAAAAAATAAAAAAGTCAGTGGTGATCAAATACCACTAAAAGAACATAAAAAAAACATATACATTTCATTTGGGTACAGTGTTGTATGACGGAGCAATTGCCAGTTAAAGTAACGCAGTGCTGAATAACAAAAAATACCCTGGTCATTAAGGCTGGATTCACACCTATGCAGTTTTGGTGCTTTTTGCATTTTGCAGGTTTGCACTACAGTCCATTTACCATGGTTTCCTATGGAACATGTTCTGTAGTGCAAATCTGCAAAATGCAAAAAGCACTAAAAACACATAGGTGTGAATCCAGCCTAATGGAGTAGAAACTAGGGATGGGCGAATGATTCAGCCCGGGCAGAACTTTGGTTGTTTGGATGTTCGGCGAACAATATGCGGTGTTAACTGCAAATTCGAAAAAAAAAAAAATTTTTAAATGGCCGTTTTTTTCAGGAGCAGTGATTTTGATAATGCTTAAAGTGAAACAATAAAAATGAAATATTCCTTTAAATATCATGCCAGGGGGGTGTCCTTAGTATGCCTGTAAAGTAGCACATTTTTCCGGTGTTTACAACAGTACCACAGCAAAATGATATTTCTAAAGGAAAAAAGTCATTTAAAACTGATTGCGGCTTTAATGAATTGTCGGGTCTCGGCAATATAGATAAAACTCATCAAAAAAATGGCATGGGTCCCCCCAGTCCATTACCATGCCCTTTGGGTCTGGTATGCATATTAAGGGGAACCCCGAACCAAAATGAGAACAAAAAATTGTGTGTGGGGCCCCCAAAATCCATACCAGGCCCTTCAGGTCTGGTATGGATATTAGGGGAACCCTGCCCCAAATATAAAAAAAAAATGGCATAGGGGTCCCCCCAAAATCCACACCAAACCTAAATCTTAAGGGGAGCCCTGCGCCAAAATTAAAAAAAGGCGTAGGGGTCCCCTAAAATCAATACCAGACCCTTATCTGAGCACGCAACCTGGCAGGCCACAGGAAAAAGTCCTTTATTAAAAAATAAAAATGTCCCGCAATGTAAATCCATCTCACGCCGCCCGATGGATCAAAAAATAAAAAAGCCACAACAGCTCCACCTCCATGGGAGGCTCCTGCCGAGTGATGCTTTTACTTGATGACAGCTGAGGGTGGGGCCACTCAGTGATGTAAATGGGTGACCCTACCTTCCTCTGATGTCACGTGGCATCAGAGGGGGTGGGGTCACAAGGACTTGTCCCAAAGTGTCTCTTGTCATTTTTACTATTTTTGACACTTTTTTGTGAAATGGTAGATGTCCATATCCTATGACCATCTCCTGTGCCATGTCCATATCCTCTGACCATCTCCTGTGCCGTGTCTATATTCTCTGACCATGGCACAGGAGATGGTCAGAGGATGCAGACATGGCACAGGAGATGGTTAGAGGATATGGACATGACACAGGAGATGGTCATAGGAGATGGTCAGAGGATACAGACATGGCACAGGAGATGGTCAGAGGATATGGACATGGCACAGGAGATTGTCAGAGGATATGGACATGGCACAGGAGATGGTTAGAGGATATGGACAGGGACCAGGAGATGGATGGTCAGAGGATATGGACATGGATTGTCTCTGACTGGCCTGCACTCTCCAGGGTCACTGTTGTGCTTGAACTGCTGGCCAAGCACTGCCCACCGGTGCCACCCAAATGCAGGGTCAACAGACATTTTTTACTGGCATTTTTCTCCTGCATTTACGGGCTGCCCATAAAAATATGGGCAGTTGGCAACAATGGTGGGGTATCATTAGATTGTAAACTCCTTCTCAGGTGCGGAATGGTGCAGAGGGTTCTCAGATCAATAAGTAGAGATCCCTCCTGTGATTGGTCTCTGGGATTTCTTGTGGATCTCGCCAATTTTAAGTATTAGGAGATGATTGGGGGATTTGCACATTCACAATCTTTGGATTCCTAGAACTCTATTGGTGGAATGTCTGTAGGTTTCACTTTCACTTTGTGGCTTCTCATCTCCAACCTTCGTAATCTAATTCTGCCCGGTAACTGCTGATCCTCCATTTCCTCATTTTCCTGTTGGAAAGAGAGAAAGCCTCCTCCAATCAGCACAGAGCTCCTCCTTCCTGTACACAGACTGTCCTGATCTGGGTGAAGTGGAAGGTTGTCGTGTTTTGGGGTCTCTCTATAGAGGACAGCGGGGAGGATGAAGATGATGATCCCCCTCATCCTGATTATTCTGGGGGTGTCAGGGGTGAAGTGTGGTAAGTAGAGGACAATATAGATGACATCTTGTCAGTGGGGGGGGATTTCCTCCAAGTGTTGTATAGAATGGTAGAAATCAATGTTTAGTGATAAAGGTAGAAGTATTGTGGAAGTGACAACCATGTCCTGTCTGTGTGAAGATGACAATACGGCTCTCCAGGCTCTGAAGAATCTTTATTGATCTTGTGTACGGAGCTGATGATGGACGGAGAGGTCAGGGGGTCAGAAGACATCACAATGTATCAGCTGACAATACATTTCACCTTCTCACTCATCACACCTATTTCTTCCTATAGATCTCATCCTGGAGGGGGCGCTGTGTTCAGTCTCATCTTTGTGATCTAAATGATAAATATTTAGGGTGATATTAACCCCTTAATGCCTGAACCCCATTTTGTAACTTTGACATGTGTTAGTAAAACTGAACATACAGTATCATCACAACTACTTACTGTATCCAGGAGAATTATGTCTTGTTTTTTCAGGATAAAATGGTAATGGATATCTCCTGATATTTTTGGGGGGCCTCCTGCACACCAATGTAATAATTTACTGATGTTTATATGCAGCATATTGCCGGCAAAAAGTTTCTGAATAAAAAACGTAAAAGCCTTAAGTATACACATGTACACTATATCTCAAACAAGCGTCTCCTACAGGCTTTTGAGCTTTTTTGAGCTCTCATTTTTTTTCTGCCTGAAAACTCCTCTCCATGTTAGCCAATGTGTCCATACACACTATACACACCATACACACTATACACACACCATACACACTATACACACTATGGATTAAATGCTTATAGTCACAAAACCTTGAAAAAAGCTCAAAATATGCAATAAGAACACACGAAAGAGCACAAAAAGCATAAGCTTCTTCAGGCTTTTAGGCAGAGAAATAAAAGCTCAAATTCCTTAACCTCTATGCACCCGCGCTATAGCTGAAAGATGGCTGCAGCGTGGACGCTAATTGCCCGGGAGGCCGTCCCTGGAAAAAACAAAAAAAACAAGAAAAAAGTGATGTCAGTGCCATCTGTCCCCACTGCCATCTGTCCTCACTGTCATCTGTCCCCAGTGCCACGTATATGTGCCATCTGTCATCGGTGCCATCTGTCATCAGTGCCACATATTAGTGCTATCTGTCATCAGTGCCACCTGTCAGTGTCATGTGCCATCTGCTATCAGTGTCACATGTCATCAGTGTCACGTGTCATCAGTGCCACGTATCCTTGCCATCTGTCATCAGTGTCACGTGTCATCAGTGCCACGTATTAGTGCCATCTGTCATCAGTGCCACGTATTAGTGCCATTTGTCATCAGTGCCATCTGTCATCAGTGCCACCTGTCATCAGTGCCACATATTAGTGCCATCTGTCATCAGTGCCACCTGTCAGTGCCACATATTAGTGCCATCTGTCATCAGTGCCACATATTAGTGCCATCTATCATCAGTGCCGTATCAGTGCCATCTGTCATCAGTGCCACGTCAGTGTCACGTGTCATTGTCCTGGTGCTCCAGGGCCTTCAAAAATGTAATAGGTAGTCAACAATTTAGATGTGTAATTTATGCTCCTTGAACACCTGATGATGCTCCCTGCATGTTGGGCCTCTCTATGTGGCCAGGCTGTGGAAAAGTCCCACACATGTGGTATCGTAATACTCAGGAGGAGTAGCAGAATGTATTTTGAGGTGTTATTTGTGGTATATACATGCCATGTGAGAGAAATAACCTATTACAATGACAATTTTGTGGGGGGAAAAAATCTTTATTTTGCAAAGAATTGTGGGAAAAAATGACAACATCAAAAAGCTCACCATGCATCTTACTAAATACCTTGGACTGTCTACTTTCAAAAAAGGGGTCATTTGGGGGGTATTTGTACTTTCCTGACTTGTTCGGGTCGCAAGAAATGAGATAGGCCGTCAGTGCATCAAATGTGATACATTTTTTATGATTTGCACCATAGTTTGTAGACTCTCTAACTTTCACAAAGATCAAATAACATCCACTAATTTGGGTTATTTTTACCAAAGATATGTAGCAGTATAAATTGTGGCCAAAATTTATGAAGAAAAATTAATAATTTGCAAAATTTTATCACAGAAACAAAGAAAAATGCGTTTTTTCATAATTTTCGGTCTTTTTTCATTTATAGCGCAAAAAATAAAAAACCCAGGAGGTGATCAAATACCACCAAAAGAAAGCTCTATTTGTATGAAAAAAAGGACAAAAAATTGATTTGGGTACAGTATTACATGACTGAGTAATTGTCATTCAAAGTGTGAGAGCGCTGAAAGCTGAAAATTGGTCTGGGCAGGAGGGGGGTTCAAGTGCCCAGTGGGCAAGTGGTTAAAGCAGCTTTTTTTGAGCTGCAGTGTACATGAGCCCATCAAAGACATCTTCATACTCTTCTAGCTGCCAGTGTTTCAATGTATGTACATACATTCATATATATTTGTGTATACATTTATGGAAATGACTGCACTCAAACATATATTGTTCTTTTTTTATGGCTCTGAACACATTGCTTCATTATGGCACTTTTTGCAGCTGTGGGGATTGTCCCATAAAGAACAATGTACCTGTGTATAGATTTCTTTATAAAAAGCTACAAATGCTGCATTTCTCCACTCATGTGCAATAGGCTTTAACAGCAAAGGAAAACTGACCGACAATAGTAAAACAAAACTTTCTTTGTAACTTTAACTGTATATTTTTTGTGGTTACCATGACCACAAAAAACCTCCAAAATAAATATTCCTACATCTGATGTTCATGGTGAGAGCGAAAAAGTAATTTATTTGTAGTTTGTACCTATAGCAGGGACAAAAAATATATGGTGTAATTTGATTTTTTATCCTATTGCCACGTACACACGGTCGGACTTTTCGTCTACAAAAGTCCAACGGACGCTGACGGACTAAAGCTGGCTGGTAATCCGATCGTGTGTGGGCTTCTCCGGACTTTCAACGTACTTTTTTAGCCTCAAATCCGACGTACTTTAGATTTGAAACATGCTTCAAATCTTTACGTCGTAACTACGACGGACCCCGAAATCCCCTCGTCTGTGTGCTAGTCCGACGGACAAAAACCCATGCTAGGGCAGCTATTGGCTACTGGCTATGAACTTCCTTATTTTAGTCTGGTGTACGTCATCACGTACGAATCCATCGGACTTTTGTGTGGTCGTGTGTAGGCAAGTCCGTTCGTTAGAAAGTCTGCCACAAGTCCGCCGCAAGTCTGCCGAAAGTCCGCCGGAAGTCTGTCGGACAGGCTGTCGGACTTTTGTAGCTGAAAAGTCCGACCGTGTGTACACGGCATATCTGAGAACACTGACACACAAAACTTTTTTATAATTCTACCTAAAAAGTTTTGACCCTGACATTATCCTCCACCAGGCTCTGATCTAACCTTTTTATCTTTATTTTGCATTTATTACTTTTTTACATTCCAACCCTCTGGCTATAAGAAAAAGGAAACATTCAGGGGAATTCACAGGGAGTATCTAAAGACTCGTACACATGATCGGACTTTAAACAAACTTTTCCATGGATTTTTGTCAAAAGGGCGTTGGCCATAAACTTGTTCTGCATACACATGGCAGGACTTTTTAGGCAACAAACACATACGTAGTGACGTTTCAACGTACTGACGAAACTTCAAAAGAGGAAGTTCAATTCTCCGTCGCCACCTTTTGATCAACTTCTATATTGTTGTCTGATCTTTTGCATTGGTTCTGAGCATGCGTGTTTGTACTAAAGTCCGATGGTTTTGTGTACACACAATCAGACTAGCCGACCTAGGACTTTTGTTGCAGGAAAGTTTGTCTGTTCGCACAGCCAACATTTGTCCGATGAAAACTGAAAAAGTTTGTCCGATGGAGCGTACACACGGCCGGATGTTGCCTTAACCACTTGAGCCCCGGACCATAATGCTGCCTAAGGACCAGAGGTCTTTTTCCAATTTGGCACTGCATCGCTTTAACTGCTAATTGCGCGGTCATGCAATGCTGTACCCAAACGAAATTTGCGTCCTTTTCTTCCCACAAATAGAGCTTTCTTTTGATGGTATTTGATCACCTCTGCGGTTTTTATTTTTTGCGCTATAAACGGAAAAAGACCGAAAATTTTGAAAAAAAATGATATTTTCTACTTTTTGTTATAAAAAAAATCCAATAAACTAAATTTTAGTCATACATTTAGGCCAAAATGTATTCGGCCACATGTCTTTGGTAAAAAAAATGTCAATAAGCGTATATTTATTGGTTTGCGCAAAAGTTATAGCGTCTACAAACTAGGGTACATTTTCTGGAATTTACACAGCTTTTAGTTTATGACTGCCTATGTCATTTCTTGAGGTGCTAAAATGGCAGGGCAGTACAAAACCCCCCCAAATGACCCCATTTTGGAAAGTAGACACCCCAAGGAAATTGCTGAGAGGCATGTTGAACCCATTGAATATTTATTTTTTTTGTCCCAAGTGATTGAAAAATGACAAAAAAAAAAAAAAAATATTTACAAAAAGTTGTCACTAAATGATATATTGCTCACACAGGCCATGGGCCTATGTGGAATTGCACCCCAAAATACATTTAGCTGCTTCTCCTGAGTACGGGGATACCACATGTGTGGGACTTTTTGGGAGCCTAGCCGCGTACGGGGCCCCGAAAACCAATCACCGCCTTCAGGATTTCTAAGGGTGTAAATTTTTGCTTTCACTCTTCACTGCCTATCACAGTTTCGGAGGCCATGGAATGCCCAGGTGGCACAAAACCCCCCAAAATGACCCCATTTTGGAAAGTAGAAACCCCAAGCTATTTGCTGAGAGGCATATTGAGTCCATGGAATATTTTATATTTTGACACAAGTTGCGGGAAAGTGACACTTTTTTTTTTTTTTTTTCACAAAGTTGTCACTAAATGATATATTGCTCACACAGGCCATGGGCATATGTGGAATTGCACCCCAAAATACATTTAGCTGCTTCTCCTGAGTATGGGGATACCACATGTGTGGGACTTTTTGGGAGCCTACCCGCGTACGGGGCCCCGAAAACCAATCACTGCCTTCAGGATTTCTAAGGGTGAAAATTTTTGATTTCACTCTTTACTGCCTATCACAGTTTCGGAGGCCATGGAATGCCCAGGTGGCACAAAACCCCCCCAAATGACCCCATTTTGGAAAGTAGACACCCCAAGCTATTTGCTGAGAGGCATGGTGAGTATTTTGCAGCTCTCATTTGTTTTTGAAAATGAAGAAAGACAAGAAAAAACATTTTTTTTTTTCTTTTTTCAATTTTCAAAACTTTGTGACAAAAAGTGAGGTCTGCAAAATACTTACTATACCTCTCAGCAAATAGCTTGGGGTGTCTACTTTCCAAAATGGGGTCATTTGGGGGGGTTTTGTGCCACCTGGGCATTCCATGGCCTCCGAAACTGTGATAGGCAGTGAAGAGTGAAATCAAAAATTCACGCCCTTAGAAAGCCTGAAGGCGGTGCTTGGTTTTCGGGGTCCTGTACGCGGCTAGGCTCCCAAAAAGTCTCACACATGTGGTATCCCCGTACTCAGGAGAAGCAGCAGAATGTATTTTGGGGTGTAATTTCACATATTCCCATGGCATGTTTGAGCAATATATCATTTAGTGACAACTTTGTGCAAAAAAAAAAAAAAAAAAAAAAAAAAAATTTGTCTCTTTCCCGCAACTTGTGTCGCAATATAAAATATTCCATGGACTCGACATGCCTCTCAGCAAATAGCTTGGGGTGTCTACTTTCCAAAATGGGGTCATTTGGGGGGGTTTTGAACTGTCCTGGCATTTTATGCACATCATTTAGAAGCTTATGTCACACATCACCCACTCTTCTAACCACTTGAAGACAAAGCCCTTTCTGACACTTATTGTTTACATGAAAAAGTTATTTTTTTTTGCAAAAAAATTACTTTGAACCCCCAAACATTATATATTTTTTTAAAGCAAATGCCCTACAGATTAAAATGGTGGGTGTTTCATTTTTTTTTTCACACAGTAATTGCGCAGCGATTTTTCAAACGCATTTTTTGGGGAAAAAACACACTTTTTTAAATTTTAATGCACTAAAACACACTATATTGCCCAAATGTTTGATGAAATAAAAAAGATGATCTTAGGCCGAGTACATGGATACCAAACATGACATGCTTTAAAATTGCGCACAAACGTGCAGTGGCAACAAAATAAATACATGTTTAAAAGCCTTCAAAAGCCTTTACAGGTTACCACTTTAGATTTACAGAGGAGGTCTACTGGAAAAATTACTGCACTCGATCTGGCCTTCGCGGTGATACCTCACATGCATGGTGCAATTGCTGTTTACATTTGACGACAGACCGCCGCTTGCGTTCGCCTTAGCGCGAGAGCAGGGGGCGACAGGGGTGCTTTTTTTTTTTTTTTTTTTTTTCTTTATTTTTTTTTGCTTTTTTAATCTTACTTTTAAACTGTTCCTTTCATATTTTTTTTTTAATCATTTTTATTGTTATCTCGGGGAATGTAAATATCCCCTATGATAGCAATAGGTAGTGACAGGTACTCTTTTTTGAAAAAATTGTGGTCTATTAGACCCTAGATCTCTCCTCTGCCCTTAAAGCATCTGACCACACCAAGATCGGTGTGATAAAATGCTTCCCCAATTTTCCAATGGCGCTATTTACATCCGGCGAAATCTAAGTCATGAAATGCTCGTAGCTTCTGGTTTCTTAGGCCATAGAGATGTTTGGAGCCACTCTGGTCTCTGATCAGCTGGCTGAATCACCGGCTGCATTCTCAGGTTCCCTGTTGAGACAGGAGAGCCAGAGAAAAACACGGAAGACGGTGGGGGGGGGGTCATTCCCTCCCACGGCTTGTAAAAGCAGTCTAGAGGCTAATTAGCCACTAGGATTGCTTTTACATGAAAGCCGACCGCTGGCTGAAAAGAATGATACCAAGATGATACCTAAACCTGCAGGCATCATTCTGGTATAACCACTCAAAGTCGTGAATGGCGTACCTGAAGACAAAAAAATGGTTAACAATGGTTAACAATAAAGCACAGTAAACAGTAAAGTATAAATAATTACATACCTGAAAAACAAACATGATAAAACATAATAACAATAACAATAAAACATTGCAGAATAGAATACAGTAAAAAAGAGCAGAACAATAGAGAGAGAGAATAGAGAGGGAGAGAACAATAAAACGACAACTATTTTTTTTTATTTCATATTTTTTTTTTTTTACACTTTTTTTGTAACTAACTTTTATAACGGTAACCGGTTCAGGTTTGGGTCTCTCAAAATGCGATGGCATCTTGGGAGACCCTGTGAAAGTGTGCCTAGTCTGTGCAATGCTGTACCCTACGCTAATACTCAACTAGTGAATGGTAGCGTTCAAAACATTCACCAATGCAAAGACCAGGATTATCAGGACAGGAGGGACAATAATAGCGGGTGTCACGCCTATATCCGCGCTTGCTGCAGACACAACATCTTTTTTGGGGGGTTCGTTGGGTAGGGGTACTCGGGAGGACATAAAGAAAATGCCTCTCATGCAGCCGATTGCATTTGGTTGGGGATGTGAATGGGGGAAGTACGGGCGCTGCAGAAGCGGTGGGTTCCCAATTAGGATTGGCGAATGCAGCAGGAAGGGCATTATGGGCACGACGGGCCTGTGTTTGTCTTTTTGGTGGCAGCGGGACACTACTTGTGCTTGCCACCTCACCAGCTTGAACTGCACTTATTGGACTCGCCACGTCACCAAGTGTTACTGCAGTGCTGGTTTGACTACGACCGGGGTGTACTAGGCCGCTGGCGCTTTCCAGTTCCCCAAAACGCTACCAAAAAAACTGTTAGCGATCGCAGGGATCAGGCCTGACTCTGCGAACGCTGCAGTTATGCGTTTAGAGTTTTGTAAGTGACAGTGATCGATCGATACTGCACTTGGGTGGGCTGGGCTGGGCCGGGCCGGGCGGAGGGGCAAAACGCAGGTGCTAGCAGGTATCTGGGCTGATCCCGCTAACACTGCGTTTTTGGGAACCCTAAACTGCTAGTGACGCTAGTATAGATCTGATCGGATCAGATATTGATGCGATCAGATACTATACCACTAAGGGAGGTGTACGGTGCGTGCGTGGGTGTTAGCGGTACTGGCGCTAACCTGACGCTGCCTGGGGCTGGTGCTTGCCAGTTCACCAAAACGCTACCAAAAAAACTGTTAGCGATCGCAGGGATCAGGCCTGACTCTGCGAACGCTGCAGTTATGCGTTTAGTGTTTTGTAAGTGACAGTGATCGATCGATACTGCACTTGGGTGGGCTGGGCTGGGCCGGGCGGAGGGGCAAAACGCAGGTGCTAGCAGGTATCTGGGCTGATTCCGCTAACACTGCCTTTTTGGGAACCCTAAACTGCTGGGGACGCTAGTATAGATCTGATCGGATCAGATATTGATCCGTTCAGATACTATACCACTAAGGGAGGCGTATGCTGCGTGCGTGGGTGTTAGCGGTACTGGCGCTAACCTGACCCTGCCTGGGGCTGGTGCTTGCCAGTTCACCAAAATACTACCAAAAAAACTGTTAGCGATCGCAGGGATCAGGCCTGACTCTGCGAAAGCTGCATTTATGCGTTTAGTCTTTTGTAAGTGACAGTGATCGATCGATACTGCACTTGGGTGGGCTAGGCGGAGGGGCAAAACGCAGGTGCTAGCAGGTATCTGGGCTGATCCCGCTAACACTGCGTTTTTGGGAACCCTAAACTGCTGGGGACGCTAGTATAGATCTGATCGGATCAGATATTGATCCGTACAGATACTATACCACTAAGGGAGGCGTATGCTGCGTGCGTGGGTGTTGGCGGTACTGGCGCTAATCTGACGCTGCCTGGGGCGACGCATATCACCGCCGGGTGATCGGGGGGCTAAACCTTTATTCGGTAATAAACGGCGGGTGCCCTGACACTATAAAAAATAAACAAACTAACCAGCGTCAACCGTAACGGTTATACGGTGATCAGTGGTGAAAGGGTTAACTAGGGGGCAATCAAGGGGTTAAAACATTTATTCGGTAGTATATGGGGGTCCCTGTCGCTATAAAACACTGACGGCGAACCTAAATATTTATGTCCCTAACTAGCGTCACCAGCGACACTAATACAGCGATCAGAAAAATGATCGCTTAGTGACACTGGTGACAGGGGGTGATCAAGGGGTTAAAACTTTATTAGGGGGGGTTAGGGGGGTACCCTAGACCTAAAGGGGGGTAACAGTAACTGTCCCAACACTGTAACTGTCACAAACTGACACTATGCAGTAATCAAAAAAAAAAAAAAACTGCTGGTGTCAGTTTGTGACGGGGGGGGGGGTGATTGGGGGGGGATCGGGGTGTTTTGTGTGCCTGGCATGTTCTACTGTGTGTGTGTAGTGTTGTGCACTCACATACCTGTCTTCTCTCCTCGGGCCGGAACGGAAATTACCGAGCCGAGGAGAGATGACATAATTTCCTTTGCTGCTGTTTAGCATACAGCAGCAAAGGAATGATTCGATTGGCCGGCGGCGATCGCGAGGGGGGGCCACGAACGGATGGTCTCCCCCTCACCACCGATCGCCGCTGGACAAAAGACGACCGCCTCGGGCACCGGGGGGGGTCTGATCGGACCCCCCACCCGCGGAAGGCAAATCACGTACCAGGTACGTGATTTTGCCTGTCCGTGCCACTTTGCCGACGTACATCGGCGTGAGGCGGTCGTCAAGTGGTTAAAACAGGTCATTTGCATGTTTGTTGTCAAAAAGTCTGATCGTGTGTATGGGCCTTTAGAAACAGTTTATAATTAAGGATGAGCTCAGGCGTGTTCACAACCTGCACATGTAGAGCCCACCAGGAAGTCAGCACTGCACAGCGCTGATCACAGACAGTGAAACATTTTCCAGATCCGCGGCAGCAGAGATCGAGAAATGTCTCACTGTCTGTGATTAGCGCTGTACAGTGCCGACTTCTTGGTGGGCTCTACATGTGCGGGTTGTGAACACGCCTGAGCTCATCCTTATTTATAATCCTGACCTTCCTCCGCACAACAAATGTTGGTTGAGGTGACAGATCTGTGTACCTGTTGTAGAAAGGGACATGAATATGGGGCTGACAGTAGGAGGAGCCTATGACTCCCACCACCCTTAGTGTCTCCTGTGAGACCAGGAAGTGAAAAGAGAAGTACTGCAGCTGGGTCAGCACTGGAGTGGTGACAGGAGTCAGGTAGGTGTTTAGGAAGGAGGTGGGTATAACAGTTGGTGGGGCATTTTATACAGTACATTAATGGAGGGAATGCATTAAACCAGGGGGTCAGCAACCTGTAGATTGTGATCTACCAGAAGATCGTGGACCGGTGACTGGTAGATCTCGGTCTGGGCTTGCTGTCCCCCCCATCCCAGAGCATCAGAGTGCAATGCAGAGGGACTACTTGTAAAGTTGATCTGTAGTAGGGAGCCGCATAATCCGATGTCTCCTCTGTAGTGCCGGCTCCTGATCCATGTGGAGTGATACCAACTGCACTCCACCTCTTATCCCGGCTCGTGGTCTCCAGAGTGGTGCCAGCAGGGGGAAAGAAGAGATCTTCAGGTCAGTGTGAAACAATACAATGGGCATTATAGTATATGGCTTCTTTCACACTGATGTGCTGCGGTTTATGCAGTGTAAGACAAAGACAATTCCATAGCTCAACTTACCAACCAGTCTGCTGACCAACCAAATTAGCCTGTCTAACCGTCTGTTAAAAGCAGGGGTTTAGTTAGCACACATTTGCAAACGCATGTGAAAGCTGCAAGGCCTCGTCAAGGCACCCTGTATTACTTGCAGTCCTAACACTAAATGTATAAGTGTCTCCACAGTGGAAGCACATGCATTGAATGGATAGGTGTGAGACAGGTGAGTCTGGAGGCCGCCCTAGCCCCCTTAAAGGGACAGGAGCACACTGGACACCCAGCAAAAGCACAATGGCAGCAAAGGTGCCCTGTGTGTCCCTGACCCAAATATACAAACAGTAACAAAACACTGGCCACCGCCCACACCCATAACTGGCCTTCACAGTAAGGAGCACATGGAGGGCATATACATGTAAGACAAAGACAATTCCATAGCTCAACTTACTTTATGCAGTGTACCTGCATCTTTCCTGCGGGTTTGCTGCACTTAGCCATAGACTTCTATTATATCCTGTGGGTTTTGGTGCATTTTCTAAATGCAGGAGTTTTGGTGCTTTCACAAAGTGTACCACGCCTGCAGATATAATAGAAGTCTATGGCAAAGTGCAGCTAAGCCAGGAAGGTCACAGATGCAGGTGAACACAGCCTTGTAGGGGTTCATTTACATTTGCAGTTTGGGGGGGTGGTAAAACCCCATAGCCATGTTTTTACTAGCTCTGCTCCAACCCCCTTTAGCTACAATGGTCAGGGGTGTACACATTTCACAGCTGCAGCAGGAGTTATATGCCCTGTCATAGTTGGTGGGTGTAGCGCCTGCCAAGCATTACCCATTAAAGTGAATGAAGCTGCTCTGCATGTGTCCTACAACCTTGTGCAGTACAGCAAACAAGGGGATAAAGCAGGCAGCTTTAATTTTAGCTCCATAATCTCCCCTCCACCTAATTTTACACTTGGCACAATGCAGTCGGGCAAGTACCGTTCTCCTGGCAACCTCCAAACCCGGACAAGTCCATCAGATTGCCAGACAGAGAAGAGTGATCATCACTCCAGAGAACTCGTCTCCACTGCTCTAGAGTCCAGTGTTGGTGAGCTTTACACCACAGAATCCATCGCTTTGCATTGCACTTGTAAGACTTGGATGCAGTTGCTCAGCCATGTAAACCCATTCCATGAAGATCTCTCTACACACTGTTGTTGTGCTAATCTGAAGGCCACAGTTTAGTTTGGAGGTCTGTACATATAGACTCTGCAGACAGTTGGTGACTTCTGTGCAATGTGCGCTTCACCATGCGCTGACCACGCTCTGTCATTTTACGTGGCCTGCCACTTTGTGGATGAGTTCCTGTTGTTCCCAGTTCCTTCCACTTTGTTATAATATCACTAAGGCCCTTTTCACACTGCCACGACTTGAAAGTCGTGTGATTTTGCTGCGATTTTTACCACAATTTTGACGCAATTTCAGGGAATGCCTGTATAAACTTGAGGTCTTTGGACCTCAACTCACATCAAAGTCTGATCAAAGTAGTACAGGGAGTACTTTGAAGTCGGTGTGACTTGAAATCACACAGATATGAATGGTACTCATTGGAGGATTTACAATCATCTTTACTTTCCTTACATATTTGTTGTAGTTGAAGGATATAGACCGCCTTCCAATGTGACCTTTGTGGTCTCCTTTGAATAATTGGTGTTGGGTTGGCTTCCTGTGATTGGACAAAGCTGTGATAATAACGGATATGTAAATAATATACATTATCACAATGTGTAAATGATGTAATGTGTCATGTAAGGTATTTTGTATGAGATGTCACAACTGACCATAAAAATATGTTGTTATTTGGGAATATTATCTCCACTTATCTCCTGAAGAAATGGACACAGTCCATGAAATACATTGAGAATGTACAAGACGGGCTGTAAAGTCTTTTCATTTAGCAAAATACATGAAGAGGTAAAGAGGAATTAAACTAAAAAAAATTATTTTATATATATGGCAGCTTACTAACCTTGTGATGGCTGCACTGGTTATATGAGGCTTTTTTCCCTTTATTTTGCTTGTTGATCCTGCCAGTAACACTCCTCCCATGTTGGGGTGTCTCCACTCTGGATGGAGGAGCAGCAGAGACACCCTTGAACAGCAGTATTGTCAGTCGGGGGAGGGTAGTGTTAGATACATTGGCTGATTTAGATGGACTTGACTAACAAATACAGCTTTTTAAGCAGTTACAGCAACATTTTTTTCTTTTAGGGTAAATATTTTACATTAAAAAAAGAAAAGCTGTTTATTGTAAGCACCCCTGTCAGTGGTAAATGTTTTGTCTCATCCCTCCAACTGCTACTTTTGCTGCACAGCTTGGTCTGGTAAAGTAAGTTGAAAAATAATAGACTTTCTGGCAGGATCACTGAGTGGTAAAAATTGAAAAAAGTTAACAAAAAACAAACAAACAATGCAGCCATTGCTAAGTTCTTGTAAGCTGCAATATAAAAAAAGAAAAAGTCAAACAAGGTATTTATTAGATATAATAAGGGGTCACTAAAAGCTAATAAGAGGTTTCATATGAGCAATTTGTATTTAAAAAACATTTTTGTTGGATTTGACAGTCTAAGTCACCAATCCGGCTAAAGCCACTGATTGAAGGAAGCCGGTCCCTGTGATGAGAATGCTCTGCATGATCTGGATACATATTCTACTACTATTGTCTTTTATTTTATGTAGAGATGCTGTATGCAGTACTACATCAGAGCAGTAGGTGGCAGTATAAGACTTCTCTGTGCTGAGCTGGGTGATGGCAGCATTCCGCTGTAATGTGAAGTCATGCAGTTTCCTGGAAATTACTTGTTTGTCATTATAAATATTCTCCAGCAGGTGGTGCTGTGCACTCTAAGCCCTGGTTCACACCGCCAAGACTTGTCATGCAACTTGAGAGTTCAAAGTCACATGACAATTCCAATTGGTGCATCTCAAGTCGCTCTGACTTAGAAAAAGATTCCTGCACTATTTTTTGTGTGACTTCAGCATGACTTGCATTGACTTCTGTTAGTAAGAAGTCATATACAAGCCACAATGAAGTCATGCAAGGATATCAAATTTAGAGTTTGCGTGATTTCAAAGTCATGGCGGTGTGAACCAAGGCTTAGTAGAGGAGGAAAGTAATCTTTTACATGAAGAAGAAGAGCACAGCCAGGGAAAAGATAAATGTAACAAATATCAGCTGTCTATGTATGGAGCTCTCTGTACATTACACTATATTATTATACTCACACATGTGCCATGCCTCCTGAAATGCAGGGAAAAGGTCCCGGCAGCATTTTAGAAATTGCAGTTTGCAGAGGAACCACAAGTGCAGTGCGGTTCCCATGCGGGAACAATTTCCAGTGCTTTTGTCATGTCATTAGGATTAATGACACCCGCACCCACCCAGAATGATTTGTCTACGTGGGTGGTTGTGGCTGTGGAAACAGATGTGGTCCTTCGGTGACAATAACCCGCACAGATCTGAACCTATCCTTAATGACAGTTGGCGACCCTGGTATATGCTGTGTGGGGAGGTAGAGAGCAGGTTGTGGGTCAGGGGCTTTGGGGGTACAATTGAAATTTGGGGGGTGCAGCCCACCCCAGCACCCACCTAAATCTAGCCAATGGGACATTTACTTGCCTGGCACTATTGGTAGTCTCTGCATTTGCTGCTGCCGGTGCTAGTACAAACACGGCATCCCCGGCATCCCTCCAAGTGTGTCTGTGCCTTGCTTCTCAGTGCCGCCACCATGCAGCTACTACATCGCTCCCAACTGCCCCTGATTTGGAACAATGTCCCTCCTTCCTCCTCATTTTCCTCTGATCTGTATAGTTGTATATAAAATGCACGGTTCATCTTTCAATAACTGTTTCCCAGTGCTAAACCTTTCATCCAGTTTCTAAATTTCTGCATTTGTAAATTTCAAAAAACAGTATAAGGCCCCTTTCACATGTGCAGACCGTTCAGATCCGCCTGTCAGTTTTTTCAGGTTGATCTGAACGGGCGCTCCATACAGCTTTATGGAGAGTCAGATGTCAGCATTGACATGTCTGCTGAAATCCGATCCGCCCCAATCTGCAAGATCCAGACGCATGGATGTGCTATTTTGCACCCATCTATTGGATCGGATGAAAATGGACAGACGGTCCGTAATCATCCGATCCCCTCATATTGAAGAGTGGACTCCCTGGCAGGTCCATTCCTGCACAGAGTACAGAGACGGACTTGTCATCCGCCGCTTAAGCGGGGATCAACGGAGCGATCCCCGCTGAGCAAGCGGAGTAGTAGAAACAGACAGCCCCGTGTGAAAGGGCTCTAAAGGAATATTAGTGGTAAAAAAGCACTTGTGGGTTTACCTAATCATTTCTTTATTTTATTTTTTTATAATTCTTCTTTAAGGGGGTGTGGCAGGGGGTGTGTCCTATGCCTACATACTTTTGCTAATAGGTGTCCCTTGTTCCCATCTCAAAAAGTTGTGAGATATTCTACTATCCTTGTACAGCATCAGATGTGTCCTCCATATGGGCCTGGCTTGTCCTGCCCCTGACTTGGAGACCCCTGTTATAGATGATCAGGATTCCCTGGAATTGTCCTGAGTGTGTCTGTATGTCAGTGGGGGGTCATTAGATTGTAAGCTCCTTCTCTGGTGTGGAGGGTTCTCTGTAGATCAATAAGTAGAGATCCCTCCTGTGATTGGTCTCTGGTATTTCCTGTGGATCTCCCCCATGCCCGGTATTAGGAGATGATTGGGGGGTTTCCTAGAATTCTATTGGTGGAATGTCTGCAGGTTTCACTTTCACTTTGTGGCTTCTCATTTCCAAACTTCGTAATCTCATTCTGCCCGGTAACTGCTGATCCTCCATCTCCTCAATTTCCTATTGGAGGGAGAGGAAGCCTCCTCCAATCAGCACAGAGCTCCGCCTTCCTGTACACAGACTGTCCTGATCTGGGTGAAGTGGAAGGTTGTTGTGTTTTGGGGTCTCTCTATAGAGGACAGCGGGGAGGATGAAGATGATGATCCCCCTCATCCTGATTATTCTGGGGGTGTCAGGGGTGGAGTGTGGTAAGTAGAGGACAATATAGATGACATCTTGTCAGTGGGGGGGATTTCCTCCAAGTGTTGTATAGAATGGTAGAAATCAATGTTTAGTGATAAAGGTAGAAGTATTGTGGAAGTGACAACCATGTCCTGTCTGTGTGAAGATGACAATACGGCTCTCCAGGCTCTGAAGGATCTTTATTGATCTTGTGTACGGAGCTGATGATGGGCGGAGAGGTCAGGGGGTCAGAAGACATTACAATGTATCAGCTGACAATACATTTCACCTTCTCACTCATCACACCTATTTCCTCTTATAGATCTCATCCTGGAGGGGGCGCTGTGTTCAGTCTCATCTGTGTGATCTAAATTATAAATATTTAGGGTGATGTTAACCCCTTAATGCCTGAACACAGTTTTGTAACTTTGACATGTGTTAGTAAACTGTCCATACATTATCATCACAACTACTTAAAAATAAAAAATGTTTTGGCTCTAGATATTATTTAAAACTAAGCAACTCTGTTGATAACTTTTTCTATTTCAGTTTTGGATAGATTAGGGAATGATTAGGTCATCTGGCAGCATTTTCTTACTCTTTGTGCTACGAGAGAGATTTTCTCTTACTTCCTGTCCAGATAATGGGTGTCACACAGAGCAGGAAGAGAACATAAATCTCTCTGTGGGTACACAGACTGTGTTTAACTAATTCTCTATCAGAGCATTTTTTTTATTTTTTCACATATCTAAGCATCAATATTGGTGTGGTCAGATGAATTGAGGGCAGAGGGGAGATCTAGGGTCTAATAGACACCATGTCACTACCTATTGCTATCATAGGGGATATTTACATTCCCTGAGATAACAATAAAAATGCTAAAAAAATGAAAGGAAAAGTTTAAAAATAAAATAAAATAAAAAAGCAAAACAAAATCACCCCTGTCCCCCTGTGCTCATGCGCAAAGGCGAACACAAGCGTCGGTCTGGCGTCAAATGTAAACAGCAATTGCACCATGCATGTGAGGTATCACTGCGAAGGTCAGATCGAGGGCAGTCATTTTAGCAGTAGACCTCCTCCGTAAATCTAATGTGGTAACCTGTAAATGATTTTAAAGGCTTTTAAAAATTTATGTAGTTCGTCGCCACTGCACGTTTGTGTGCAATTTTAAAGCATGTCATGTTTGGTATCCATGTACTCGGCATAAGATAATCTTTTTCTATTTTTTTTATCAAACATGTGGGCAATATAGTGTGTTTTAGTGCAAATACTGTGTGAAAAACAAAATTACAACACCCACCATTTTAATCTGTAGGACATTTTGCTTTAAAAAAATATATAATGTTTGGGGGTTCAAAGTAATTTTCTAGGAAAGAAAAAATATTTTTTTCATGTAAACAAAAAGTGTCAGAAAGGGCTTTGTCTTCAAGTGGTTAGAAGAGTGGGTAATGTGTGACATAAGCTTCTAAATGTGCACAAAATGCCAGGACAGTTCAAAACCCCCCCAAATGACCCATTTTGTAAAGTAGACACCCCAAGCTATTTGCTAAGAGGCATGTCGAGTCCATGGAATATTTTATATTTTACCAAAAGTTTCGGGAAAATGGCAAACTTTTTTTTTTTGCACAAAGTTGTCACTAAATGATCTATTGCTCAAACATGCCATGGGAATATGTGGAATTACACCTCAAAATACATTTGGTTGCTTCTCCTGAGTACGGGGATACCACATGTGTGAGACTTTTTGGCAGTCTAGCCGCGTACAGGACCCCGAAAACCAATCACCGCCTTCAGGATTTCTAAGGGCGTAAAATGGTGATTTCACTTCCTCACTGCCTATCACAGTTTCGGAGGCCATAAAGTGCCAAGGTGGCACAAAACCCCCCAAATTACCCAATTTTGGAAAGAAGACACTTCAAGCTATTTGCTGAGAGGCATTTTGAGTCCATGGAATATTTTATATTTTGCCACAAGTTTCGGGAAAATTATAATTTTATTTTATTTTTATTTATTTTACATAAAGTTGTCACTAAATGATATATTGTTCAAACATGGCATGGTTATACTGTGTTTCCCCGAAAATAATCCCGGGTCTTATATTAATTTTGGCAACAAAAGACACAGTAGGGCTTATTTTCGGGGTAGGTCTTACCATGTAATGTGTTGTCTTCTCTCCCCCTCTCTCTCCCTGCCTGACAGGAATCCCCAATGTGAACCAAGTTAAAATGCTTGTAAAATCCTATAATCCACACTCTTACAGTAGTATATAATGAATAATGTGTGTGTTTCTGTAATATAATTGTGCCAAATACCTTCGTTATAGCGCCGCTCTGTGCTTCTGTGACCCACCAGAGCTCTCTTCCCCGCAATTATATTACAGAAAACACACACATTGTACATTTTATTCTACTGTAATAGAGTGGATTATAGGATGTTACAAACATTTTAAACTAGGGCTTATTTTCGGGGTAGGGCTTATATTGCAGCCCTCCTGGAAAATAACTCTAGGTCTTATTTTCAGGGTAGGTCTTCTTTTCGGGGGAACCCGGTATGTGGAATTATACCCCAAAATACATTCTGCTGCTTCTCCTGAGTACGAGGATACCACATGTGAGACTTTTTGGGAGCCTAGCCGCGTACAGGACCCCAAAATCCAATCACTGCCTTCAGGATTTCTCAAGGTGTAAAATTGTGATTTCACTTCCTCACTACTTATCATTGTTATGGAGGCCCTGAAATGTCCAGATAGCACAACCCCCCCAAAATGACCCCATTTTGGAAAGTAGACACCCCAAGCTATTTGCTGAGAGGCATGGTGAATATTTTGCAGCTCTCATTTGTTCTTGAAAATGAAGAAAGAAAAGAAAAATGTATTTTATTTTTTCAATTTTCAAAACTTTGTGACAAAATCGAGCTCTGCAAAATACTCACTATACCTCTCAGCAGATAGCTTGGGGTGTCTTTGGTGCCATCTTGGCATTTCATGGCCTCCGAAACTGTGATAGGCAGTGAGGAGTGAAATCAAAATTTTACACCCTTAGAAAGCCCGAAGGCGGTGATTGGTTTTCGGGGTCCCGTACGCGGTTAGACTGCCAAAAAAGGGATAACATGGGAGGGGAAAAAACTGGGAAAAAATGGGACTTTATATGAAGCATGCAGTCTGAGGGCCAACCAGCTATCAAATAGTAAAATTGCTTATATATATATATATATATATATATATATATATATATATATATATATATATATATATATATACAGTAGGACCATAATAAGTAAGATAAAATTGATAAATGATGGTGGTAATGTAACCCCTGAATAGGATCTCAAATACACCTATGCATGTATAAAGTACACAGTCTCAGGGACAACCAACCATCAACAGTATAAAATAATTGTTTATTAAGGCACAATAGGACCATGATTGATAAGGTAAAAGTAATAATTAATAATGGTAGTATAGCCCATAATTTCATCTATACACACGTTATGTTGATTGTTTACATATCTGAACAGTATTTACAATGATGGGGATAACCTCCAAACTTGCTAGTCTGCCAAATGTGATAGGGAAGAGACCCTGGGTATGGTATCTCAATCCTATACCACAAATTAGATATAAAATGTATAAAGTATAATATGTAAATCCAGACACAGCTTCAATTAGCTCATAAGTAAATCCGGACACGGCTTCAATTAGCTTGACGCGTTGATTTGATTTGGTATTACCGCTCATCAGGAGCAAAGCACGTGATAGTAATCAGAAATGAAATAGATAATTGTCTAATAATTGCCATGTAACGGAAGAAATGGTAACAAATTATGAAAGATATCATAGTAAAGCAGTGTCTAGTAGTGACAATGAGGATGAGGGATTGGTGATTAGTAGGGATGAGCTGAACATCCCCCTGTTCGGTTCGTACCAGAACATGCGAACAGGAAAAAAGTTCGTTCGAACACGCGAACACCATTAAAGTCTATGGGACACGTACATGAATAATCAAAAGTGCTAATTTTAAAGGCTTATATCCAAGTTATTGTCATAAAAAGTGTTTGGGGACCCGGGTCCTGCCCCAGGGGACATGGATCAATGCAAAAAAAAGTTTTAAAAACGGCCATTTTTTCAGGAGCAATGATTTTAATAATGCTTAAAGTCAAACAATAAAAGTGTAATATCCCTTTAAATTTCGTACCTGGGGGGTGTCTATAGTATGCCTGTAAAGTGGCGCATGTTTCCCGTGTTTAGAACAGTCTGACAGCAAAATGACATTTCAAAGAAAAAATGTCATTTAAAACTACTCGCGGCTATTGTATTGCCGGTCCGACATCACACATAAGTACATTGATAAAAATGGCATGGGAATTCCCCACAACCTTCAGGTCTGGTATGGATATTAAGGGGAACCCCGGCCAAAATGTTAAAAAAAATGATGTGGGGTTCCCTCTAAATTCCATACCAGACCCTGGTATGGATTTTAAGGGGAACCCCGTGCCAAAATTAAAAAATAAAATGGCATGGGGCCCCCAAAAATGCATACCAGACCCTTATCTGAGCACGCAACCTGGCAGGCCGCAGGAAAAGAGGGGGGATGAGAGAGCGCCCCCCTCTTGAACCGTACCAGGCCACATGCCCTCAACATTGGGAGGGTGCTTTGGGGTAGCCCCCCAAAACACCCTGTCCCCATGTTGATGAGGACAAGGGCCTCATCCCCATAACCCTGGCCGGTGGTTGTGGGGGTCTGTGGGCGGGGGGCTTATCGGAATCTGGAAGCCCCCTTTAACAAGGGGACCCCCAGATCCCCCCCCTGTGTGAAATGGTAAGGGGGTACCCCTACCATTTCACTAAAAAACTGTTAAAAATGACAAGAGACATTTTTTGACATTTTTTTTTCCTTTATTTAAATGCTTCTTCTTTCTTCTTTCTTCTATCTTTCTTCATCATTTTCTTCTACTTCTTCTTCTTGAAGAAGAGAAGAAGATGAAGAGAATAGCGGGAGCCTCCCCCCATGCCATGGGTGCAGAGCGGCCCGAGGAGAAGAAGATAGAAGACGCCGCGGAGGAGAAGCTGGACAAGAACACCGGAGGAAGAACCAGAAGAGCCAGAAGAACCAGAAGAAGATGAAGGAAGATAGAAGAAAGAAGAAGCATTTAAATAAAGGAGTTGTCAAAAACTGTCTCTTGTCATTTTTAACATTTTTTACAGTTTTTTAGTGAAATGGTAGGGGTACCCCGATACCATTTCACATAGGGGGGTGGGATCTGGGGGTCCCCTTGTTAAAGGGGGCTTCCAGATTCCGATAAGCCCCCCAACTGCAGACCCCCACAACCACCGGCCAGGGTTGTGGGGATGAGG
This sequence comes from Lithobates clamitans, assembly GCA_037952925.1. NCBI lineage: Eukaryota > Metazoa > Chordata > Amphibia > Anura > Ranidae > Lithobates > Lithobates clamitans. Next base: position 3,626,081 of record JBBGZY010000810.1, read on the forward strand.
CCCTTGTCCTCATCAACATGGGGACAAGGTGTTTTGGGGGACTACCCCAAAGCCCCCCCCACCCTATGGATTTTTGGGGGACCCCACGCCATTTTTTTTTTTCATTTTGGTGCGGGGTTCCCCTTAATATCCATACCAGATCTGAAGGGTCTGGTATGGAATTTAGGGGGACCCCCACGTCATTTTTTTTTAAATTTTGGTTCGGGGTTCCCCTGTGGGGAATTCCTATGCTGTTTTTCTCAATGAACTTTTATGTGTATTGTCGACCGGCAATGCAATAGCCGCGAGTAGTTTTAAATGACTTTTTTTTCCTTTGAAATGTCATTTTGCTGTCAGACTGTTCTAAACACGGGAAACATGCACCCCTTTACAGGCATACTATAGACACCCCCCAGCTACAAAATTTAAAGGGATATTACACTTTTATTGTTTCACTTTAAGCATTATTAAATTCACTGCTCCTGAAAAAACGGCTGTTTTTAAAACTTTTTTTTGCATTGATCCATGTCCCCTGGGGCAGGACCCAGGCCCCCAAACACTTTTTATGACAATAACTTGCATATAAGCCTTTAAAATTAGCACTTTTGATTTCTCCCATAGACTTTTAAAGGGTGTTCCGCGGCATTCGAATTTGCAGCGAACACCCCAAATTGTTCGCTGTTCGTCGAACTGGCGAACAACCGATGTTCGAGTCGAACATGAGTTCGACTCGAACTCGAAGCTCATCCCTTATGATTAGCTAGTAAACATGATAAAGCCTACATAGTGGGAGATTGGAAAGTGAGTGGGTAACAATAAATAATTAAAATAACTTAAATAAGGGAAGGAGAAAATGGGTAAATAGAGCCTAGTATTAACACCCAAATTAAATGATACCCCAGAGATAGGGAGTAGAAAAAACCAATTACCGTATTTATCGGCGTATAACACGCACCCCAATTTAGGAGGGAATTTTAAGGGAAGAAAAACTTTTAGGAGGGAAGTTGAAGGGAAAAAAACTTACATTTAAATGCCCATCATTGCAGCCTTCCCAGTGCAGCCTTGCCCCAGTGCAGCCATGTCAGTGCAGCCTTCCCCAGTGCAGCCTTCCCCAGTGCAGCCTTGCCAGTGCAGCCTTGCCAGTGCAGCCTTGCCAGTGCAGCCTTGCCAGTGCAGCCTTGTCAGTGCAGCCTTGTCAGTGCAGCCATGTCAGTGCAGCCATGTCAGTGCAGCCATGTCAGTGCAGCCTTCCTCAGTGCAGCCTTCCCCAGTGCAGCCTTGCCCCAGTGCAACCTTCGATCCCCTGTCCCTGCTTGCTGGGCTTCAAAATCACTGACCGCGATTTGAAAATGGCGCCGCCGGCACCGAAATACACAGAGCCGGTCCTCGGCTCTTTCCGGCGGCTCTCGTTTACTTTCGGTTTCACTCGTAGCCCCAAGTGGAGCTATCTGAACCTACTCGGATAGCTCCGCTCGGGGCTACGAGTGAAACCGAAAGTAAACGAGAGCCGCCGGAAAGAGCCGAGGAACGGCTTTGTGTATTTCGGCGCCGGCGGCGCCATTTTCAAATCGCGGTCGGCGATTTTGTTATTTTGACAGGTCAGGATCGCAGGGGATCAGCGTATAACACGCACCTGCGACTTTCCCCTGATTTTAAGGGGAAAAAAGTGCGTGTTATACGCCGATAAATACGGTATATTTAGCAGTGCGGTGTGTGTAATGAATCCGATCAGGACAAGAGGACCCCGAGGACACGGCTAGACTGCCAAAAAGTCTCACACATGTGTTATCCACGTACTCAGGAGGAGCAACAGAATGTATTTTGGGGTGTAATTCCACATATGCCCATGGCCTGTTTGAACAATATGTCATTTAGTGACAACTTTGTGGAAAAAAATGTGGAATTTTCCCGAAACCTGTGGCAAAATATAAAATATTCCATGGACTCAACATGCCTCTCAGCAAAAAGCTTGGGGTGTCTACTTTCCAAAATGGTGTCATTTGGGGGGGGGGTGAGCTATCCGGGCATTTCATGGACTCCCAAACTGTAATAGGTAGTGAGGAAGTGAAATCAAAAATCAAACATTTCAAATGTACCCTAGTTTGTAGATGCTATAACTTTTGCGCAAACCAATAAATATACGTTTATTGATTTTTTTTTTATACCAAAGACATGTGGCTGAATACATTTTGGGCTAAATGTATTTGGCTAAAATTAAGTTTTTATAACAAAAAGTTGAAAATAATTTTTTTTTCAAAATATTAGTTTTTTTTCTGTTTATATCGCAAAAAAATTGAAATCACAGAGGCAATCAAATACCATCAAAAGAAAGTTCTGAATAGACACTGAATAGACATGATGTGATCTTCTTATTCCGGCAGTGATCGGGGTCAGTGATGAGACTTGTATGTAATCATTATATACATTATACTGTGATGTGTACAGGATGTATATATAACACTCTGTATGTACCGTATATACTCGAGTATAAGTCGTTCCGAGTATAAGTCGAGGCCCTAATTTACCACAAAAAAAATGGGAAAAACTTATTGACCCGAGTATAAGACGAGGGTGAGAAATTCACAGCTACTGTAAGTGGAAAAGAGGGTCAACAATGCCCATTTGCAGCATCACTGTGCCCATTTGCATGCCTCACTGTGCCCATTTGCAGCCATAGGTCCCCTGAACTTCAAACTCGGTAGTTAAGGGTTCCTAGATGCCCCCTAGCTGCAGCCAAAATTTGGGGTCTCTGAACCCAAAGGGTCCCGAAATGACATTGCTGAAGATAGACAAAGTTGACCGAATTTGGGGCCCCGTATCTCGGGGCCACTTAGTGCTAAGAACCCCACATTTGGTGTGCAAACCCAGTGGAACTAGCACCATAAAATTTCCAAAGCCAGGGTTTCTAGCACCAAGTAGCCCCGAGATACAGGGCCCCAAAAATCAGTTCAGAAAATGTCAAGCACTTTTTTGCAGCAGAGAATGACATTTTCCGAACCAGTTTTGGGGCCCTGTATCTCAGGGCCACTTGGTGCTAGGAACGCCAGCTTTGGATATGTTGTGGTACCAGGTCCACTGGGTTTGCATACCAAATTTGGGGTTCCTAGCACCAAGTGGCCCTGAGATACGGGGCCCAAAGTTGGTTCGGGAAATGAAATTTTTTGCTGCAGAAAAGTGCTTGACTCGAGTATAAGTCGAGGGGGGCACTTTCAGCACAAAAAAATGTGCTGAAAAATTCGACTTATACTCGAGTATATACGGTAATCATTATATACATTATACTGTGATGTGTACAGGATGTATATATAACACTCTGTATGTAATCATTATATACATTATACTGTGATGTGTACAGAATGTATATATAACACTCTGTATGTAATCATTATATACATTATACTGTGATGTGTACAGGATGTATATATAACACTCTGTATCTCTCTATCAGACAGTCACTCTCTGCGGTATTATACCACTGGTGTCTCCTCTCCGGGATCCGGACTTCCTGTGTACTCTGAGGTTGGATATGTTGATGATCGGGAGATAACAAATTATAATAGTGACACCCGGCAGTGTCTTCCCAAGACTGAGTGGATGAAGAAACTGGGATCTGATTACTGGGAGAGGAACACACAAATGGGTCGAAGTGATGAGGCTTCTTTCAAGCACAATGTACAGACAGTGATGAGCCGATTCAATCAGACTGGAGGTGAGAGAATTCTTACATTTCTATTTCTTTATTACACGGAATACAAACTCTGCAGACAGGATACGGGGGGGGGGGGAGGGGGGCAAACCCCGGAGAGATGAGACATTCTATGAGACAGATTTATAGAAGATCACAGCTTGATCAATAAATTCCTCCCTCATCTGATCAGAATTATCTCCTCACCTATAAAATATACACAACTACTTCTTCTAGGAAACCTGGAGTGAGAGAGATATGGAGGACACCATAGCTGATCTCTAATACTCGGCTCCTATCTGCCAGCCTGTCATACGGATTCATTACTTTCCATAGATTTGGGGTCATGACCCCAGAACAAGCAGATAGAATAAAGTGGATGTCTGGTACAAACTTTTTCTCTTAAGTTTTGAATAAAGTGGGGAAAGGTAAGTACCCCTGCCAGGTTTTTACACTCACTTCCTGTCCTACTGACTACATTTTACCAAACAGAAAGTTGGGGGAAATCTCCAACAGCAACACAGTTAGAAATAAGTATGATTGTATGTAATAGAGTAGAGGAAGACTAGAACTCATGTCAGATATTTAATTCTGTCTTTGTCCCTCTTGCAGAGTTTTTCTCACTTCCTGTTTGGTGAAATGTTGTCAGCAGGACAGGAAATGATCCTAATTCTCTGTAATGGAGCCCTGGGGAGCAATAAAAACTCTGCAGGAGGTATAATCCTTCCCCCGCTCTCTCCAAAACTGGAAAGAAAAGTTTTTGCCTGACATACACTTTAAGTCTTCTCTCTGACTTCACTTGCTGCATGCTTTTCCCATGTGAGGGAATCAAAGTATTAGTGCAAAAATAGTCAGACAGTCATCAGTTCTAGGAGAATGTCAGCAATGGGGGAGCAGATTTCTCTCTGTACAGGTTGTGGGTCTTATTTGAACCCTTTGACAGCCATACAGATGGAATGGAGTACAGGATCATCATGATGACAGTTAGGGGGTAAAACAAGCTGATTGGTGGAATAACAGGTGTGATCTGTTTCTCTTCTCATCTGGATTTGTCTTGGTGATAATTATTAACAAATCAGAAAGTGAGGAGAAATATTCTGAATACTGAGACAGCAAATATAACCTAATGGGGTGTAATCCTTCCCTACTCCATCTAACAACTAAAACATCTTCATCTATACATAGACTTTAATTAGATGAAGGTATGATGAGGGGCCAGTACATATCAGGGCCTTATCAGCCTGGCTCTCAGGGGCCACACACTCTAAGCCCCGGATCACACCAATGCGATTTGTCATGTGACTTGGGACTTCAAAGTTACATCCCATGTATTTCAATCAGTGCATTCTCATTTCCATGACTCAAGTCACAGCAACAAAAAATGAGTCCCTGCACTACTTTTGTATGACTTTCAGTGTGACTTGTCCCCATAGACTTCTATGTTATCTCCCAGAAGTCCCATCACTATAGATAAGAATGTCACTTTATAGGATCCTTTATTTCCCCCTCACCTCTCCTCCCTGGTCATCCTCACTGCCCAATAACCTCCCCCATCACATCCCATTCACACCTCAGTGTAATAGAAACGCATGTTCCTGCTCACATTTCTTGTGCTTTTTTCACTCCTAAACGCACATCACACATATGGCAGCTCATTTACTTGAATGGACAGCCCTATACACAACAAACACCTCAAGGTAGCTCAGGAACCTTTCTGGTCGCACAGCGTCACACATTTGGGTGCGTTTGTAGTGTGTTTTGCCACCATTGGGTTTCATTTCACATCTGTGTATTTCTGAATGTGTGGTAATCTGCACAGAACACGCACTTTACCATGATTAGTAAACACCCGGCAGGCATTGCTTTGTCATTTAGGCTGCGTTCACATCTGTGCGTTCCCAAATGCATGGCAACCCACACAGAAAACACACAACGCACATTAACCACTTGAGCCCCGGACCATTATGCTGCCTAAGGACCAGAGGTCTTTTTCCAATTTGGCACTGCGTCGCTTTAACTGCTAATTGCGCGGTCATGCAATGCTGTACCCAAACGAAATTTGCGTCCTTTTCTTCCCACAAATAGAGCTTTCTTTTGATGGTATTTGATCACCTCTGCGGTTTTTATTTTTTGCGCTATAAACGGAAAAAGACCGAAAATTTTGAAAAAAAATGATATTTTCTACTTTTTGTTATAAAAAAAATCCAATAAACTAAATTTTAGTCATACATTTAGGCCAAAATGTATTCGGCCACATGTCTTTGGTAAAAAAAATGTCAATAAGCGTATATTTATTGGTTTGCGCAAAAGTTATAGCGTCTACAAACTAGGGTACATTTTCTGGAATTTACACAGCTTTTAGTTTATGACTGCCTATGTCATTTCTTGAGGTGCTAAAATGGCAGGGCAGTACAAAACCCCCCCAAATGACCCCATTTTGGAAAGTAGACACCCCAAGGAAATTGCTGAGAGGCATGTTGAACCAATTGAATATTTATTTTTTTTGTCCCAAGTGATTGAAAAATGACAAAAAAAAAAAAAAAAAAAAATATTTACAAAAAGTCGTCACTAAATGATATATTGCTCACACAGGCCATGGGCCTATGTGGAATTGCACCCCAAAATACATTTAGCTGCTTCTCCTGAGTATGGGGATACCACATGTGTGGGACTTTTTGGGAGCCTAGCCGCGTACGGGGCCCCGAAAACCAATCACCGCCTTCAGGATTTCTAAGGGTGTAAATTTTTGCTTTCACTCTTCACTGCCTATCACAGTTTCGGAGGCCATGGAATGCCCAGGTGGCACAAAACCCCCCAAAATGACCCCATTTTGGAAAGTAGACACCCCAAGCTATTTGCTGAGAGGCATATTGAGTCCATGGAATATTTTATATTTTGACACAAGTTGCGGGAAAGTGACACTTTTTTTTTTTTTTTTTTTCATAAAGTTGTCACTAAATGATATATTGCTCACACAGGCCATGGGCATATGTGGAATTGCACCCCAAAATACATTTAGCTGCTTCTCCTGAGTATGGGGATACCACATGTGTGGGACTTTTTGGGAGCCTAGCCGCGTACGGGGCCCCGAAAACCAATCACTGCCTTCAGGATTTCTAAGGGTGAAAATTTTTGATTTCACTCTTTACTGCCTATCACAGTTTCGGAGGCCATGGAATGCCCAGGTGGCACAAAACCCCCCCAAATGACCCCATTTTGGAAAGTAGACACCCCAAGCTATTTGCTGAAAGGCATGGTGAGTATTTTGCAGCTCTCATTTGTTTTTGAAAATGAAGAAAGACAAGAAAAAACATTTTTTTTTTTTCTTTTTTCAATTTTCAAAACTTTGTGACAAAAAGTGAGGTCTGCAAAATACTCACTATACCTCTCAGCAAATAGCTTGGGGTGTCTACTTTCCAAAATGGGGTCATTTGGGGGGGTTTTGTGCCACCTGGGCATTCCATGGCCTCCGAAACTGTGATAGGCAGTGAAGAGTGAAATCAAAAATTCACGCCCTTAGAAAGCCTGAAGGCGGTGCTTGGTTTTCGGGGTCCTGTACGCGGCTAGGCTCCCAAAAAGTCTCACACATGTGGTATCCCCGTACTCAGGAGAAGCAGCAGAATGTATTTTGGGGTGTAATTTCACATATTTCCATGGCATGTTTGAGCAATATATCATTTAGTGACAACTTTGTGCAAAAAAAAAAAAAAAAAAAAAAAATGTGTCTCTTTCCCGCAACTTGTGTCGCAATATAAAATATTCCATGGACTCGACATGCCTCTCAGCAAATAGCTTGGGGTGTCTACTTTCCAAAATGGGGTCATTTGGGGGGGTTTTGAACTGTCCTGGCATTTTATGCACAACATTTAGAAGCTTATGTCACACATCACCCACTCTTCTAACCACTTGAAGACAAAGCCCTTTCTGACACTTATTGTTTACATGAAAAAGTTTTTTTTTTTTTGCAAAAAAATTACTTTGAACCCCCAAACATTATATATTTTTTTAAAGCAAATGCCCTACAGATTAAAATGGTGGGTGTTTCATTTTTTTTTTTCACACAGTAATTGCGCAGCGATTTTTCAAACGCATTTTTTGGGGAAAAAACACACTTTTTTTAATTTTAATGCACTAAAACACGCTATATTGCCCAAATGTTTGATGAAATAAAAAAGATGATCTTAGGCCGAGTACATGGATACCAAACATGACATGCTTTAAAATTGCGCACAAACGTGCAGTGGCAACAAAATAAATACATGTTTAAAAGCCTTCAAAAGCCTTTACAGGTTACCACTTTAGATTTACAGAGGAGGTCTACTGGAAAAATTACTGCCCTCGATCTGGCCTTCGCGGTGATACCTCACATGCATGGTGCAATTGCTGTTTATGTTTGACGACAGACCGCCGCTTGCGTTCGCCTTAGCGCGAGAGCAGGGGGCGACAGGGGTGTTTTTTTTTTTTTTTTTTTTTCTTTATTATTTTTTTGCTTTTTTAATCTTACTTTTAAACTGTTCCTTTCATATTTTTTTTTTTAATCATTTTTATTGTTATCTCGGGGAATGTAAATATCCCCTATGATAGCAATAGGTAGTGACAGGTACTCTTTTTTGAAAAAATTGTGGTCTATTAGACCCTAGATCTCTCCTCTGCCCTCAAAGCATCTGACCACACCAAGATCGGTGTGATAAAATGCTTCCCCAATTTCCCAATGGCGCTATTTACATCCGGCGAAATCTAAGTCATGAAATACTCGTAGCTTCCGGTTTCTTAGGCCATAGAGATGTTTGGAGCCACTCTGGTCTCTGATCAGCTCTATGGTCAGCTGGCTGAATCACCGGCTGCATTCTCAGGTTCCCTGTTGAGACAGGAGAGCCAGAGAAAAACACAGAAGACGGTGGGGGGGGGGGGGCATTCCCTCCCACGGCTTGTAAAAGCAGTCTAGAGGCTAATTAGCCGCTAGGATTGCTTTTACATGAAAGCCGACCGCTGGCTGAAAAGAATGATACCAAGATGATACCTAAACCTGCAGGCATCATTCTGGTATAACCACTCAAAGTCGTGAATGGCGTACCTGAAGACAAAAAAATGGTTAACAATGGTTAACAATAAAGCACAGTAAAGTGTAAATAATTACACACCTGAAAAACAAACATGATAAAACATAATAACAATAACAATAAAACATTGCAGAATAGAATACAGTAAAAAAGAGCAGAACAATAGAGAGAGAGAATAGAGAGAGAGAGAACAATAAAACAACAACTATTTTTTTTTATTTCATATTTTTTTTTTTTTTTTACACTTTTTTTGTAACTAACTTTTATAACTGTAACCGGTTCCAGGTTCGGGTCTCTCAAAATGCGATGGCATCTTGGGAGACCCTGTGAAAGTGTGCCTAGTCTGTGCAATGCTGTACCCTACGCTAATACTCAACTAGTGTATGGTAGCGTTCAAAACATTCACCAATGCAAAGACCAGGATTGTCAGGACAGGAGGGACAATAATAGCGGGTGTCACGCCTATATCCGCGCTTGCTGCAGACACGACATCTTTTTTGGGGGTTCGTTGGGTAGGGGTACTCGGGAGGACATAAAAATGCCTCTCATGCAGCCGACTGCATTTGGTTGGGGATGTGAATGGGGGAAGTACGGGCGCTGCAGAAGCGGTGGGTTCCCAATTAGGATTGGCGAATGCAGCAGGAAGGGCACTATGGGCACGATGGGCCTGTGTTTGTCTTTTTGGTGGCAGCGGGACACTACTTGTGCTTGCCACCTCACCAGCTTCAACTGCACTTATGGGACTCGCCACGTCACCAAGTGTTACTGCAGTGCTGGTTTGACTACGACCGGGGTGTACTAGGCCGCTGGCGCTTGCCAGTTCACCAAAACGCTACCAAAAAACGTTAGCGATCGCAGGGATCAGGCCTGACTCTGCGAACGCTGCAGTTATGCGTTTAGTGTTTTGTAAGTGACAGTGATCGATCGATACTGCACTTGGGTGGGCTGGGCCGGGCCGGGCGGAGGGGCAAAACGCAGGTGCTAGCAGGTATCTGGGCTGATCCCGCTAACACTGCGTTTTTGGGAACCCTAAACTGCTGGTGACGCTAGTATAGATCTGATCGGATCAGATATTGATGCGATCAGATACTATACCACTAAGGGAGGTGTACGGTGCGTGCGTGGGTGTTAGCGGTACTGGCGCTAATCTGACGCTGCCTGGGGCTGGTGCTTGCCAGTTCACCAAAACGCTACAAAAAAAACTGTTAGCGATCGCAGGGATCAGGCCTGACTCTGCGAACGCTGCAGTTATGCGTTTAGTGTTTTGTAAGTGTCAGTGATCGATCGATACTGCACTTGGGTGGGCTGGGCGGAGGCACAAAACGCAGGTGCTAGCAGGTATCTGGGCTGATCCCGCTAACACTGCGTTTTTGGGAACCCTAAACTGCTGGGGACGCTAGTATAGATCTGATCGGATCAGATATTGATCCGTACAGATACTATACCACTAAGGGAGGCGTATGCTGCGTGCGTGGGTGTTAGCGGTACTGGCGCTAATCTGACGCTGCCTGGGGCGACGCATATCACCGCCGGGCGATCAGGGGGCTAAACCTTTATTTGGTAATAAACGGCGGGTGCCCTGACACTATAAAAAATAAACAAACTAACCAGCGTCAACCGTAACAGTTATACGGTGATCAGTGGTGAAAGGGTTAACTAGGGGGCAATCAAGGGGTTAAAACATTTATTAGGTAGTATAGGGGGGTCCCTGACGCTATAAAACGCTGACGGCGAACCTAAATATTTACCTCACTAACTAGCGTCACCAGCGACACTAATACAGCGATCAGAAAAATGATCGCTTAGTGACACTGGTGACAGGGGGTGATCAAGGGGTTAAAACTTTATTAGGGGGGGTTAGGGGGGTACCCTAGACCTAAAGGGGGGTAATACTCACTGTCCCAACACTGTAACTGTCACAAACTGACACTATGCAGTAATCAGAAAAAAAAAAAAAAAAAAACTGCTGGTGTCAGTTTGTGACAGGGGGGGGGTGATTGGGGGGCGATCGGGGGGGGATCGGGGTGTTTTGTGTGCCTGGCATGTTCTACTGTGTGTGTGTGTGTTGGTGCACTCACATAGATGTCTTCTCTCCTCGGGCCGGAACGGAAAATACCGACCCGAGGGGAGATGACATCACTTCCTTTGCTGCTGTTTAGCATACAGCAGCAAAGGAGTGTTTTCATTGGCCGGCGGCGATCGCGAGGGGGGGGCCACGAACGGATGGTCTCCCCCTCATCACCGATCGCCGCTGGACAAAAGACGACCGCCTCGGGCACCGGGGGGGGGTCCGATCGGACCCCCCACCCGCGGAAGGCAAATCACGTACCCTGTACGTGATTTTGCCTGTCCGTGCCACTTTGCCGACGTACATCGGCGTGAGGCGGTCGTCAAGTGGTTAAGACATGTACAGATGTGATCACAACATAACTTGTAAACCACATTTTCTGTGCAGGTTGTTGTACATTCAGAAATGCGCAGATCCAAACGCAGCCTGAATAGGAACACATGTGCGTTGCTGAAAAGTTACAAAACACATGCGTTTACATCTGCTTGTTTCTGAAAGTGTGACAACTCACACAGAAAACATGTGCTTTGCTGTGCATTTCAAAAACACACAGAAATACATGTTGTGCTTGTATCGGCATTTAGGCTGCGTTTGTATCTGTGCGTTTCTAAGCAGCAAATAACGAGCACAGAAAATACACGCTTTGCTGTGCATATCAAAGACGCATGGAAACGCACCTTAAGCTTGTGTTACCATTTAGGCTGCGTTCTCATCTGTGTGTTTCCCTTTTGTGTGACAACCTATACAGAAATCACACGCTTTGCCCAGCATTGTGAAAACATGCGTTGTGTCTGCATTACCATTCATTCACATCTGTGTTTTTCTGAATGAACGGCGACCCGCAAGTGCCGTGTGTTTTATAAATGCACCACAACGCACATCATGCTTACATTACCATTTGTATCTGTGCATTTCCAAACGCATGGCAACCACAAGAACATGCACACTTTGCCATGTATTTAGAAAACACGACAATGTTCATCACACTTGTGTCACCATTTAGGCTGTGCTTTTATCTGCACATTTTTGAACACATGGTAACCCACAAGAAAACGCACGCTTTGTTTGCCATGCATTTTGAAAATGTGCAATAATGTGTGTCCCACTTTTGGAACAATTTAGGCTGCATTCACATCTCTGCATTTCTGAACATTTCCAAACACATGACAAACTACAATAGAAATGAGCACTTTGTTGTGTGTCTCAAACGCATGGCAACATACATCTCACATGGTTACCATTCATTTGCATCTACGTCTTTTCCAAACACATGGCAACCTGTAAGAAAAAGCACACTTTGCCAAGTATTTTAAAAATGCACAGCAATGTGTGTCATGCTTGTATTACCATTTAGGCTACGTTTACATCTGTGCGTTTCCAAGCGTGCGACAACTCAGCACAGAAAACACTCACTTTGTGCATGTTTCAGAAACGCACATCACGCTTGTCTTGTCTTTATGACAATTTCTGGAATGTGCGGTAAGTCATGCCTTTTTTGTGTGAGTTGCATGCAGATGTAAATGCAGCCTAATTGTTAATGACACCCCAATCACAGTTATCTTATGTGTGATTTGTTATCTGACAAAATGTTCTACCAACTTTCCAAAATGCACACAGAAAAAAATGTAACACTTCACCTCTGACAATGTTCTGGAGATACTTTGTGACATTTGTTGGGGGAGGGGAGCCCACTCCAGTGAATGGGATGTCCGATGTGCCACACCAATTTACAGCTGAGAAATGTACAAAACAGTGTGAGTGGGAAGATCCATTTCACCTACACTGAGGGGTGACTGGGATGTGATGGGGGAAATTTTTAAGCACCAAGAATGACCAAGGAGGAGAGGTGGGGGGTAAAAACACCAAACCCTGACCCACCAGAGTCGCACAGGAATGCTTCTTATCAGGGGAAGTCGCAGGGAAGTTGTACAGCAAAGTCATGTTGGAAATGATGAGACTTTCATGTCACACAAGTGTGAAGCAGCCAGAGATAAATCCATATTGTAATTGTAATGTGACATAGATGGAGAAGACACATCGCTCCTCTCACCTGACCTATGGGTGGGATGTACAGAGCAATGCATTGTGGGTAGGTACATACAGATCATCCAATACCAGGGAGGGGGGATGTCAGATTCTGAGGGTCCCAGAGACCTCTGATTGGGATGATGGTGGGTGTGACCCCTCTCGGTGCTTCTGTTTATGGGACACTTTTGGATTGATTTATAAAAATAGTAGAAGTTATTCACTAAGCAAAGTGAAAGTAATGAAATAAATGTAAGCAGTATGTGCTTCAAGCAACCAATCACGTGCTTGTAAAAGATGAATATTCCAAGTGAACACAGGACACGCCCCCTCCAGAGTGAGGGGAAGGATTTCCTCCATGCACAGCTGACTTCCTGTCTGGGGACTCCATAGAGAAGTATGGAGATGTGTCCCCTGTCAGGTCTCCTGTGTGTATTATACATGGAGGATCCACCAGAAATGACACAACACAGACTCCTCCTCCCAGCAGATGTATAATATGGAATCTCCCATTCCTGTTCTGTGGGGGAAGGTTTACAGACATATTTGTAGTCAGTCTTCTACAGGAACCATTCTGTGATGTGGATTGTCTATGTATGAATAGTAGAAGATGGATGAGGAAGGTGTACAATGGCCGTGTATTGTCTCTCAGGGGACATCTGGAGGTCATTATTGAGGAGATTTCCTGTGACATGATCTCTCTGTACAATCTGCAGCCATGATGAGGGAAGATATTCTAATTATTCCTTAATCCACCAATCCTGTGTCACCATCACTGGGGGAGGGGTCATCTACACAGTGTGTGATTGATAGAAAATTGGAGGGAAACCAGAGATCAGAGATTTCTGCAATAGTGGAAGATATATATCTGTAGTACTGGCCGTGTCATTATAAGGAGATCTGTGCTGTATATGTACACTCTGTATACACACATCTATCCCTGTACATATCTCCTCCCTATACCATCACCTCCTCCATCATCAAATATTACACACATCACTTCCTCTGATCCCGGGTCACATCTTCCTCTTCTCTCTGCAGGGATCCATTCCTACCAGATGATGTACGGCTGTGAGCTGAGAGATGACGGCACCACTGAGGAGTATATGCAGTATGGATATGATGGAAGAGATCGCATGTATCTGGACACACAGAGAGGGATCTATATCCCGACCATGAATGAGGCTCAGATCACCACACAGAGATGGAACAGTCCGGAGGTGAGAGCGGGGGAGAGACACAAGAATTATCTGGAGAATGAATGTATAGAATGGCTGAAGAAACACATCAACAATGGGAGAGAAGATCTGGAGAAGAGAGGTGACTACACTATATACATCATATATGTTATATCTACACGCCATATATACACACTACACTATATACATCATATATGTTATATCTACACACCGTATATACAAACTACACTATAAACATCATGTATGTTATATCTACACACTGTATATACACACTACACTATATACATCATATATGTTATATCTACACACTGTATATACACACTACACTATATACATCATGTATGTTATATCTACACACCGTATATACATACTACACTATATACATCATGTATGTTATATCTACACACTGTATATACACACTACACTATATAGCGGAAAATTTGTTATAAAATTCTTACCGTAATTTTCCTTTCCTGGCCCATCCTAGAATAGAAAATAGAATGGAATAGAAAATAAGAGTAGAAAAGAAAATAGAAAAGAATAGAATAGAAAAAAAATAGAACAGAATAGAATAATATAGAAAGAATATATAATCGTCTTCTAAAATTTGAATTTAGAATAGAATGAATTTGAGTAGAAAATATGAGAATGCAATTGAATAGAAAAACAATACAATAAAATATAAAAAAAATAATAAATATATAACTATCTTCTGAAACTTAAATAGAGTGAATTTGAATTCGAATGTAGAATACATAGAAAAAAATAGAATAGGATAGAAAAAAAATTAATATAGATTAGAATAACATTGGATATAAATGTTATTCTATTCTGTTCTATTGTTTCTATATTCTATTTTCTATTCTATTATCTTTTCTATTTAAATTCATTCTATTCGTAATTGGAATTCATTCATTCGAAATTCAAAATTCAGAAAATGGTATTATAATTTATTCTATTCTGTTCTATTGTTTTTCTATTCTATTCTTTTCTATTCTATGTTATTTTATTCTCTTATTTTCTATTCTATTCTTTTCTATTCTATTATAATCTTTTCAATTCAAATTCATTCTCTTCAAAATTGGAATTCATTCTATTCTAAATTTGAATTTCAGAAGATGGCTATATATTATATTCCTATTATTTTATTCTATTATTTTCTATTGTTTTTCTATTCTATTCTTTTTTTATTCTATAGTATTCTCTTATTTTTTATGCTATTATTTTCTATTCTATTCTAATCTTTTCTATTTGAATTCATTCTATACGAAATTCAAATTTCGGAATATGGTTATATGGTATATATAACCATCTTCTGAAATTCAAATTTTGTATAGAATTAATTCAAATTAGATCAGAAAACATTAGAATAGAATAATAGAATAAAAAAAAGAGAATACAAGAATAAAAAATAAGAGAATACAGAATAGAATAAAATATAATATGTATATTGAACCATCTTCTGAAATTCGAATTTCGTATAGAATGAATTCAAATAGAAAATATTTGAATAGAATAGAAAATAAAATAAAAAAATAGAGAATACTATAGAATAAAAAAGAATAGAATAGAAAAACAATAGAAAATAATAGAAAATAATAGAATGAAATAGAATATAATATATAACCATATTCTGAAATTCAAATTTCGATTAGAATGAATCAGAATAGAAAAGAATAGAAAAGGAAAACAATAGAACAGAATAGAATAAAATATAATATATTAACCATCTTCCGAAATTTGAATTTCGTACAGAATGAATTCAAAAATATTAGAATAGAAAGTAATAGAATAAAAAAATGAATACTATAGAATAGAAAAGAATAGGGTAGAAAATCGAAAGAATATAATATATAACCATCTTCTGAAATTCAAATTTAAAATAGAATGAATGTGAATATAAACGATTAAAATAGGACAGAAAAAAAGTATGGGATCGAAAAAGAATAGAGCAGAATAGAATAAAATATATATAGATAGATATAGATAGATAGATAATATAATTTTCTATTCTATTTATCTTTTTTATTCAAATTTGGAATTCATCCTATTCTAAATTAGAATTTCAGAAGATGGCCATATATTATGTTGTTTTTATTTTCTATTGTTTTTCTATTCTATTATTTTTATTCTATTGTATTCTCCTCCTATTTTTTATTCTATTATTTTCTATTCTATTCTATTCTAATCTTTTCTATTCAAATTCATTCTATACGAAATTCGAATTTCAGAAAATGGTTATATATTTATATTTTATTCTATTATAATCTTTTCTGTTCAAATTCGTTATGTTCAAAATTGGAATTCGTTCTATTCGAAATTTCATTTTTCGGAAGATGGTTATAAATTATATTCTTTCTATTTTATTCTATTATTTTTTATTGTTTTTCTATTCTATTCTTTTTTATTCTATTATTTTTTATTCTATTCTATTCTTTTCTTTTCGACTTAAAATTCATTCTATATTAAATACAAATTTTGGAAGATGGGTTATATGTATTATATTTAGTTCTATTCTGTTCTATTGTTTTTCTATTCTATTCTTTTCTATTGTTTTCTATTCTAATCTAATCTTTTCTATTCAAATTCATTCTATATGAAATTCAGATTTCGTAAGATGGTTATATCTTCTATTTTATTCTATTCTGTTCTATTTTTCTATTCTCTTTCTTTTTTATTCTGTTCTGTTCTCTTCTTTTTTTATTCAGTTCTTTTCTATTATTTTCTACTCTGTTCTAATCATTTCTATTGAAATTTGAATTCATTCTATTCGAAGTTAGAATTTTGGAAAATAAATGGTTATATATTCTTTTTTATTCTATTCTGTTCTATTGTTTTTTTATTCTTTCTTTTCTATTTTATTCTCTTATTTTCTAGTCCTCTTTTCTATTCTAATTTGAATCCATTCTGTTCGAAATTGGAATATATGCTATACAAAATTCAAATTTCGGAAGATGGTTATATATTCTATTTTTTTCTATTCTGTTCTTTTCTATTCTATTATAATCTTTTCTATTTGAATTGAATTCATACTGTTCAAAATTGGAATTAATTCTATTCGAAGTTTGAATTTCAGAAGATGGTTATATATTATATTCTTTCTATTTTATTCTATTCTTTTCTATTGTTTTTCTATTCTATTTGTTTCTATTCTCTTGTATTCTCTTATTATATATACTGTTATTTTTTATTCTAATCTTTTCTATTCGAATTTGAATTCATTCTATACGAAATTCAAATTTTGGAAGATGGTTATATATTCTATTCTGTTATATTGTTTTTCTATTCTATTCTTTTCTATTTTATTCTCTTCTTTTCTATTCAAATTAAATTCATTCTGTTTGAAAATTGGAATTCATTCTACTTGAAATTTGAATTTCGGAAGATGGTCTATACTATATTCTTTCTATTTTATTCTATTCTGTTCTTGTTTTTCTATTCTAATATTTTCTTTTCTATTTAACATAAATAAAGCAATTGTATGATTTTAAAGTACTAATTTTCTAATTGCCAGACAGTCAGCATCAATAATCTAATGCAAAAGCTGCATTTAAAGCAAAAAAAATGTGAATACGAATGCGGTTTTGAATCCCGATACTGGTTCAATACAATTTCGAATTAGTTTGAATTCGGTCGTTTTTTTTAGGTAGAATTTTTTAGAATGCGGTTGAATTTTTTCTAATTCAAAAATGAAACTAAACGAATTCCGAAAACAAATGTAATGACTGCAATGAATTTAACAAAACTAATTTAGTTAAATAACGAATCAAAACAAAATTTTTTTTTCATACTGCACTATATACATCATATATATTATATCTACACACCGTATATATACACACTACACTATATACATCATATATATTATATCTACACACCATATATACACACTACACTATGTAGCGGAAATTTTGTTATCAAATACTTACCGTCATTTTCCTTTCCTGGCCCATCCTAACATCAGCACACAATGGGTTAACACCTTCTCTGGAGCCCACAGGACCTCCTCTTCCTAGCTAAATGAAAGACAGCCCCTCCCAGAACTGAAGTGTTTGATAACCTAGCCTGCGACAGGCCACTAGGGAGGGAGTGCTGTGCTGATGTTAGGATGGGCCAGGAAAGGAAAGTTACAGAAAGTAATTGATAAAAATTTTTCATTTTCCTGGCCCACCTAATGTTAGCACACAACATATGATATACCATAGCTGAATTAATGGGTGGGAGAGAATAAATTAAAAGATACACTGACTGTGATGGGAGGCCCGTGGAACCCAGCTTCCCTTGCAGAGGTTGGGAAACCCTTGTTTCAGCTCCCCATGTACTTCTTATGTGCAAGCCACCCTGTGTCTATTAGGGGCACAGGGTGACTGAGAAAAGGATGGACAACTACTTAATGAACACTGAGAATGTAGTTTGGATTCTTCAAATGGGACAGTAATATTTATCAAAAATATCCCTCAAGAAATATATGAAAAATTATTCCCACTGTATCAGAATGATGGAACATTGTATGAGCTTTGCCTAAGACTATTGTAGATAGGAGCTGGACAGTCTGCTACTGGGGTCTCCTGCTATAGTATGAAGGTGTTCTGTGTTTATACTTATGATACTGTGCATTGAACTTTGAGCTTGGTGACTCAGTATGTCTGACCTGAAGAGGAGATTTAATTGAGTCACCTAGGTTGGGTTAAATGACAAGTTAATTAGCTTATATTAATTATGTTCTTGATTACAGTTTGTATTGTTAGGGTAATATGATCATGAGGGGGGAATGTCCTCCTGTTGGGTATATATATTCTGTTTGTATGAACATGGAAAACTTTTATTGAAACTCAATCTATTGTCAGCTAGTGTTGTACAATCGGCTATAATATCTGATCTCTGATGTTCAGACTGAAGGAGACTGTATACTGACAGATGCACCAAACTGGGTTCTGGGAAGGTTCTGTTACACATCAAAAAAAAACTGCTAAAGCCAAAAAGAATTGATCTCTCTTATCCCAAACTTGCTGACTGCACAGTACATTTGTAAGGTTGAATGAAGGCCGCACAAGACCTAGCCATCTTACATATATCTTCCAAGCAATTCTGGCATAACTGCCCCAAAGGCTGCTACCCCTCTAGTCAAATAAGCTTGCAATTGTTTCAGAGCAGAAAGGCCTACTTCCTGCATAAGTAAAGAAAATAAATAAAATACAGCTCTAGAAAAGCAACAAATAAAAGCAGCAACAAAGATCATCAAATATCTCTATGGTGAAAATGTACAATTTTAAAATAAGTTGCGCTAAACCTAAACAATCACACTTAAGTGACAAAAAATAAATGGATAAATTAAAAAATGTCAAATATTCAATTGTGATCATACAAATAAAAGTCCATATGAGCAATGTGATACAAAAATTTGAAAAAACAATATTTGTGAAAAAACAGGTGCACAATATTGATAGATGTGTGGAAGGATCAGTGTAGATGAACGACAAAGTCCACTGCAAATATGAATTCTCCAGTACCCGTCACCACTCACTGAAGGTAAGGCTAATGGAGAAACGGGTCTCACCTTGAAGGAAAAGCTCTATAAGTGGGAACCCTTGCCAAATTGAATATTTGTCATTTTTTAATTTATCCATGTATTTTGTGTCACTTAAGTGTGATTGTTTAGCGCAACTTATTTTAACATTCTACTTCCTGCATGCCAATCTAATCACCCTGATAACCCAACAGCGGATGACTCTTGAGGACCTGATGGCTAAAAGAAAAGATTGTCCACTTTCCTCTTCTTTTTTTTTTTATCCACTTTTGACCAAGTACACTGTTAGTAACTTGACGATGTGTAAGGAACTGAAGTCTTCCTGCTGTGCACTCAGTAACTCTCGTGTGAAAACTCTGAGGGACAACAGTGATACCAAACTTAATTTGTGAAACCACTCTGGTCGCAAACCGAATTGCTCATGAACCGAGGCAAATTTTCCCATAGGGTTCAATGTAAATCCGGTTAATTGGTTCTGAACTTTTTTGTTGTTGTTTTTGAACCACAAATATATGAAACAAAGATCATTATGAGGAGAGAAAACACTAACCTTGCTTGAGATGACTTCTGGCATGATGGAAGCTGGGTGGGAGGTGGTTACTGTTTAGAGGGAAAGTCACTCTACATAAGGGGAGATCTCCTTCAGGGGTTTCCTCGCTTCTTTGTCTCTTAGCCGCAGACTGTTTTGCTGAAAAATCTGTTTAATGTCAATTGTCTTTTCCTGCGTTGCATAACCCTCTGGAAATGAGACCACGTTATCATTCATCAGATTTAACACTGTTCGTTACAGTTATGTTGGGGTGGGGCTTCTCAAAAAAATCATGGCACTCATTCCATTTTCCCATAATGGATTTTATGGCATCACTGCTAACCTCCTCCCTGTCTCCCTCTTCCTCAGTGGAATGCTCCTCAAAAAGCGCCTAGTGCTGCTCACTATGGAGTTCATAAAGTTCTTCCATGGTCCGCTCCTCTTTATGTTCCTCAACAAGCTCCTCTACGTCTGCACCATCGACATCCAGACCCATACTATTGTCCATTGACACAATCTCCTCCACTACCTCTGCATCATACCCTTCAAATTCACGTTCAGTGACACATTCTGGCCACAGTTTTCTCCAGGCTGAGTTTAAGGTTCGGTGAGTGACCTCTTCCCAGGCTTTGTCGATGAGGTTAATGCAATGGAGAACATTGAAATGTTTCTTCCAGAATTCCTTCAGAGTCAAGGGCGTCTCTTCAGTGACACTAAAACACCTAGTGAAGAGCGCCTTTGTGTACAGCTTCTTTAAGTTGCAGATCACTTGGTGGTCCATGGTCTGCAGAAGAGGTGTCATGTTGGGGGAAGGAAATTGGACCTTTTATGAAGTCATGCTCAGTGTCCATATCATCCACCAAGGCTGGAGGGTGTGCCAGGGCATTGTCCATCAGAAGAAGGCACCTTTCAGGCAGTCGGTTGTCAGAAAGATATTTTTTACGGTGGGTGCAAACACCTTGTGCAGCCATTCCATGAACAATTGCCTTGTGACCCAAGTTTTCGCATTGGCCCTCCACATGACAGGCAGTCTGGCCTTGTTCACGTTCTGTTTCCTGAATGCACGAGGGGTCTGGGAATGGTACACCAGTAGTGGCTTAATGTTTAGATCGTCGCTTGTGTTCGCACACAGCAAAAGGGTCAATCTGTCCTTCATGGGCTTGTGCCCGGCAGTGCCTTTTTCCTCCTGCGTGATATAGGTTCTGTTTGGTATTTTTTTCCAGAAGAGCCATGTTTCATCACAGTAAAAAACACTTGTTGAGTGATGTATCCTTCAGTCTTCATGAATTTGACAATTTCTTTCTTGTAGGCTTTTGCACTGGCCTTGTCAGAACTTGAAGCCTCACCATGTCTTATCACACTGTGGATGCCACTTCTCCTGCGGAATTTTTCAAACCACCAGCTTTAAATTCTTCACTTGCTGCACTTGTAGAGGGGTTTGTTTGCAGTAAATCACTGTGAAATTTCCTGGCTTTTTCACAGATCATAGCTTCACTAACGCTATCACCTGCCAGCTGTTTCTCATTCAACCACACTAACAAAAGTTTTTCCACCTCTTCCAGCACTTGTGTCCTCTGCTTGGTTAACCTCGTTACTCCTTTTTCCATATCAGCTTCTTTGATGGCAGCTTTGTTCTTCAAAATAGTTGAGATTGTCGACTTCGCCATCTTGTACTCCGAGGCCAGATCAGTCACACGAATAACACGGTTATGCTTTTCTATAATTTTCTTCTTCAGCTCAATGGTTATTTTCTCTACAATGTTATTCTTAGATTTTGCTTTTCCTAGCAAGAAGACCAACCTTAACTGACTGTAAGTGGTTCTCTGCCCCGCAAAAGGTTTCTTTGCAAGATGTAACAGGAAAAGGCTTTTGGTGTCCCCTTATCAGGCAATGTAGGCTACTACTGTCTTGTTATCGATCAACTTTACTCAGACCCCCTTGAAGAAGGTCCTGAAAAAGCTTCCTTCCATTCAAGATACTTGGGAGTCTGCGCTCCACCGTGCTCCAATGGCCTTGCACTTCTTTCTTCAGATTGTAGACTCCCCAACCACAGAGACTGGCATTTGGCTTCAGAATCATCCTATCCCCTGGGCTGAGAGGCATGCCCCTAAAGAAGCACAGTGACAATGTCCAAAATTACAGTTCTTCCTGAACTTGTATAGGCGCAAAGATTTTATGATCCATAGACAGCCCAGCTCATGGACTAAAGCAGGCAAATTGAAATGCCCTCATGTGGTAGGGCGTGGCTTAGCAATGGCTGAGTGAGGAAGCACTTTTGGAGAGCTCCTGGCTATACCCCTCTCTAACCTGCAATCTGACGGTAACCACGCAGCTATTACAAGGCATGCTATCGACCAAAAGGTACAGGACACGATCAGCGACCAGCAGTCACCGGTCCTTAACACCCCGGAGTGGCATCAAATGCTATTTCAAAGACTCAGTGTCGGTCTCACCGGGCGCCATTGCAACGGTGCCACGTGTGCACCCCAGGACAGAAGCAGACACGCTGGACTTACCAACATCCCCGCACACTTCTCCAGCTCAGAATTCCACACTATCGATTCCAGCAGTCTTTCAGGAAGACATGGCAGGATCATCCCAACGTCCGAGTGGCATTCCAGATGACCTCCGGAGCATACTACAGGCCCTCCCCACTAAGGCTGACTTTGAGGCCTTGCCCTCGCGATCAGACATGGAATCCCTTATTCTGAGAGTGGAGGAGGCACACGCCCGAGACATTCAGGAACTGAGAACAGGGATACAAGATCTCACAGAAAGGGTGGATAATAGTGACCTGACGGTCTCATCCCTTTCACAGCGCATCCTGGCCCTGGAACGCATGCAGGAGTCACAGGCCTCACAGACCGTTGACCTACAGCTGCACACGGAAGACTTGGAGGACCGCAGCCGCCGCAACAACTTGAGGCTGCGGGGCATTCCAGAAGCCACAGGATCGGAAGACTTGGCAGCGTCGGTCACAGCTATTTTCCACAAAATCCTAGGCACCACTCCATCGCAGCTAGAACTAGACCGGGTGCACAGAACTCTTGGGCCTAGGTCGCAGGACCCAGACAGGCCGCGGGACGTGCTCTGCAGGATTCACAGATACACGCAAAAAGAACTCATACTCCGTAAAGCGTGGGAACAAGGCGAAGTGGAGTTTGATGGAGCCATAATTAAAATATTCCCGGATCTCTCGAGAGCCACGCTGCAGCGGAGAGCCCTACTGAGACCGGCGCTAGAGCTGGCCAAGAGACAGGGATGCACATACCGCTGGGGATACCCCTTAGCGGTAACTTTTCGAAATGGAGTCTCATCATTTACCCTACGCTCACCTGCGGACCTGCCAGCCTTTTTTGAATACCTGGACACAGAACCGATCCAGGTCCCAGATTGGCTAGCTTTCATCCCCAGGATGGCGACACGCACGGGACCCAACGCCCAAAGGAATCACCAGCCTCCGCGCCAGCAGAGATCTCGTAGGAGAGCCCGCACGGTGTCCGCCGAAGACTCCCGGGAAACGTGAACATAAAAGACATCCGAAGATCAGGCATCAGCATACATTTTAATTTCATCTTTCTTTATTGAATTCATCTTGGTTTCTCTCTACCCCTGCTTTACTGACCGAGACCCACACGATAATAAGAATGGACATTCAATTATTCAAATGCCTCTGTCTCCCTGAGGGATGCTGACCAGGCTGCACTACAGCGTAGGACCCCCCCCCTCTCGCTCCCGCACTTTTTACATCGCTGAATGCACGCTGTCTCACGCTGGGGTGAGCACAGTATCATCACTCCAAAGGAAAGAAGGCAATCTGTTCTTACTACAAGGTCACCAGACGCTGCACACAAACAGAAAGAGGCAGGCGACGTGGTGGCAAGCTGGAAACACACGCTATTTCAGGACTACACTGCACTAAGTCTCCCAAAGAGGTTCACGGAATAGGAGACACGGAAACACACAGGTATGACTGGTCACAGGTAGTGACAGAGAACTCTCCAACGAGTAATCCCATCAGCTGCGTAGCCATGGGTAACACGAAACTGAGTTGGCGACATCGACATGCAGGAACTGATGGAAACATTAATGCCTACAGGGCAGAGTACTGGCGGGGTATCCCCCTACCTCTAGCTATAATATGTCTCTAATGCTGGTAAAGGAGACAGAGGGAGAGCGACGGGGGGAGGGTTTACCCCCCAAATAGAGTTCACCGGACCCAGCTACAGGTCAAGAAATAGCTACCGGAGTA
The DNA here is from genome assembly GCA_037952925.1 of Lithobates clamitans. Taxonomy (NCBI): domain Eukaryota; kingdom Metazoa; phylum Chordata; class Amphibia; order Anura; family Ranidae; genus Lithobates; species Lithobates clamitans. The sequence continues at coordinate 3,650,405 of JBBGZY010000810.1, forward strand.
GTGTATGCATTTATCTAGTAAGTCTAAAGTACGGGCCATATCCAGGCCCATCACTATATATGGGGCAGAGGAGAGAGGAGAATATGTGGACACATGGGAGATTATTAGCTTTAATAGATAACATGCGGTCCCCCCTCCTATCTTAAGCCCTGATGGGGATCTCACCTCACCCCCCCCCGAGGCAGGAGATGCCTCCGCAGAAATCATAGAACAGTGGGCTCACAAGTTTAAGTTCATAGTTTCAGTAAATATGCAGGAATGAAGACTTCATTGTTGTTATTTTGCTTTTGCCTGAATCAAGAGTAAATGTCCAAAAACAACGTGGTTATGCACATAATGTTATATTTTATAATGGTTTTCCTTTTATTTCTTTTCCAATATTTAGCACCTTGTTTATATAAAGATTAGCTTATGCCTTATGATCTCTTGCACTAAACCCGTCATCATTCTCACTGAATCATATACTGTTATATACAGGGACGGAGAGGGGTGGCAGGTAGACTCCTCGCCGGTTATTGTTTCACACAACCCCAATTAGGCCAACACTCAGTTACCAGACTTGTTCTGGTGAGTGTCAAAGCACTATTGTGCGGTTCTACTAGAACAACTAATTATACTTATCTAGTACTTCTTAGACCCTAGCTTCTCTCTTTTCTTAATTAACCTTTCTACTCTACATCCCCCTCCCCCCTCACCTGCTCCCCTCTCCATTCTCTCTTAGATTTCCCCACTCCCCCCCCCCCCTTTTTTTTTTTTTTTTTTTTCTCTCCCCTTTTAATACAGGAGAGCATGGAGGCGGTGAATATACTTACACTAAATGCAAACGGCCTAAACGTGCCGGAAAAGAGGCGTATGCTGCTACAGGATCTAAAACGCAATAGAGCAGACCTGGCTCTAATACAGGAGACACATTTTAAACACAGTAATCTCCCTATACTGAAAAACAAATTTTATCCAATGGTATACCACTCCACCAATGGGACTACAAAGACCCGTGGAGTGTCTATACTCATCGCCAACGGAGTACCTTGGAAATGTGCAGAAATATTATCAGACCCAGAGGGAAGATATCTGTTCCTCCGGGGTGAGATTGGGGGGACACGGATAACACTTGCGAACATCTACGCACCTAACAATCACCAGGATCGCTTTATCAATAAGACTATAGAGACCCTGATGGAATTCTCTAGAGGCCACCTTATAGTTGGAGGCGACTTCAACATTCCCCTAATTCCCTCCGAGGACACTTCCTCAGGAACTTCCTCTATCACTCCTTCTGCGAGGAAACGAATCTCCCGGACACTACACAAGGCACAATTGATTGACGGTTGGCGACTCCTACACCCAACCGAACGGGATTACACTTTTTACTCCAATCCTTACAAACAATACTCCAGGATTGACTATTTTCTACTCCCCCACGCCCAATTACATGCCCTTCAAGATTCCAAGATAGGCTCAATCACGTGGTCTGACCACGCTCCTGTCCTATTGACCTATGCCTTGACTGACAACCCCACTGACAGACAAAAGACCTGGAGACTGAACGAAGGCCTCATACATGACGATGAGGTACTTACAGACATAAAGAGGGAATTGGACTGCTACTTCCAAACCAATGACACCCCTGATAGTGATCCTGGAATTGTTTGGGAGGCACACAAAGCGGTGATTCGAGGGGTTCTGATAAAGCATGGAGCACGCATTAAACGAATGCGATCGATCCAGATGACTGCCCTCCTACAGGATTTACATTTGGCAGAGGCAAGACACAAACATGCACAGACATCGGCGGGAGAAGCAGACATCTTGCTTCTACGCAATAAAATCACTGACCTTATGCAGTTTCGAGCAAAAGCCGCGATACAAAAATGCAAACGCGTGACGTATGAATCAGGGAATAAATGTGGCAAGGTGTTAGCCAAATCATTAAGAGAGCAAGTCCTAGCAAACTACATCCCCTACATTGTATCTCCTTCTGGTCAGAAGACTACACTACCTCAGGCGATAGCAGATGAATTCAAGGAATTTTACTCCTCCCTCTATAACCTGCAACAACAACCAGCATCGCATTCACAAATAGCAGATTACATAACTAAATCTGACATGCCTAAATTACCTACGGAGTTCAGTGAGTTACTGGAAGAACCTATTACCATGGAGGAGATTCAGAAAGCAATCGCATCCATGAAATTAGGGAAGGCTCCGGGACCAGATGGCTTTACGGCCCTATATTACAAAACCTTATTACCATCCCTGAGTGAACCCATGCACAAATTCTTTAATTCACTGGACTCTAATACTCATTTCCCCAGAGACACACTGACAGCACACATCACAGTGATACCCAAGGAAGGGAAGGATGTGACATTATGTGGGAGCTATAGGCCAATTTCTCTTCTTAATATAGACCTTAAAGTATTTACAAAAGTACTATCAACTAGGCTTCAAACATACCTTCCGTCCCTGATACATCTAGATCAAGTAGGCTTTGTCCCATCCAGAGAAGCTAGGGATAATACAATCAAAGCCCTCAACGTCCTGCATGTAGTCAATCAGAATAAGACCCCCTGCATATTTCTAAGTACAGACGCAGAGAAGGCCTTTGACAGGGTGAATTGGCATTTCCTGACCTCAGTTTTAAGACATGTGGGCTTGGGGAATAGAATGCTAAATTGGATCACCTCAGTTTACACCAACCCCACAGCAAGAGTACGGGCAAATGGGAACCTGTCTGCCCCTTTTGAGATCAGGAATGGAACCCGTCAGGGATGCCCATTATCCCCGCTTCTATTTGCCCTGTCACTGGAACCCTTCCTGCGAACGGTTAGGGCCCAACCAGATATTTCCGGAGTAACCGTGGGGGAGACGCAGCAGAAAATCGCCGCGTACGCCGATGATATGCTGTTCACTCTCACGAATCCGATCATATCTCTACCCAACCTCCTCCAGGAATTCAAAACATATGGGAATGTATCTAATCTAAAGATAAATTTTAACAAATCAGAAGCCATGAGTATTGGGATCCCATCTCGCCTCCTCAACTCCCTGCAGGATAGTTTTAAATTTAAATGGACTACTACCGCCCTGAAATATCTAGGAACTTATATCCCTCCCAAATTGTCTCAAATCTATACCATGAATTTCCCTCCACTATTGTCCAAGGTCCGATCCCTACTGAAAAATTGGAACACAGGACTACACTCTTGGTTCGGTAGGTGCAATATCCTGAAGATGTGCATACTGCCAAAGTTTTTATACCTCATACAAGCCCTTCCGATCCAAATACCCACCCACTACTTTGACCAGACCAACACTCTGTTCATGGACTTTATATGGACACATAAGAGACCTAGGGTTAACAGACGACAGCTCACATTACCCAAACTATACGGAGGACTGGCAGTCCCAGACCTTCGTAAGTACCAACAAGCAACCCACCTGTCAAGACTCATAGACTGGAATCACCATAACACCACCAAGCTATGGATCCAATTAGAACAAGCCCAGTGTACTGTACCTTTAGATAGAGCTCCATGGTGCCATGATTTATTACCTAGGGATATGAAAAACCACCCCCTGATAGGTGTTACCACACGGATTTGCTCATCTCTTTTTGCTAGACTACATCTTACATCCCTAGATACCCCTCTACGCCCGATCCTGGGCACTCCAGAATTCAATCCTGGATGTACGGATCCAATTTTTCGATCCTTACGTAATGCAGGTTACTCACAGGTATCCCATTATATCATAGGTGGACGTTGGCCCTCCATAGAGGAGTTGATGAGGCCAGAGGGGCCGTTCCACTTGGATTTTTGGAGAGCTTTACAGCTCAAGCACTTCCTCAAGACGCTACCCCCTCCCGGACAATTTGACCGAGCCTTGACTACATATGAGATATACTGTTCAGGAGAAGGTGTCCTCCCTCACACACTGTCAGCCACATATCAGCTGTTGATTACACCACCAGAGAATTACCAAATCCCCACTCTCAGGACATGGGAGAGAGACATGCAGTGTAATTTTACGTCACGCCAAAAACAAAATATACTCTACTTTACATTCAAATCCTCTATATGCACGAAAATGCAGGAAACTAATTATAAATTAGTTACCAGATGGTACATCACCCCTGAGAGACTGCAGAAATTTTTCCCATCCTCCTCGGGAATATGTTGGAGATGCGGAGAGGAACAGGGCACGATTCTTCATGTTTTTTGGACATGTCGGAGATTGGAGCGGTTCTGGAAATCCATACAGCAGACAATACAGAAATTTACGGAACGCCAAGTGGTGGCGGACCCTAGTTTTTTCTTGCTGCACGCCTCTACCATGTCCAGAAAGACATATAAAAAATCTCTGATCCGACATCTCCTAGATGCGGCCAAGGCTTGCATCCCTCTGCTGTGGAAAACCACCAGACCCCCAACCGTGGGTATGTGGTTAAAAAAAGTAGAAGACATAAGGCAGATGGAGGACCTTATCCTCACAGCCCGTAACCAAACTGAACTATACACTAAGACCTGGTCGCAATGGCTTATGTACATATTCTCCACTGAGGGCCAAAACTTACTGGCAAGCTCGTGATCAAAGCGGAACGTGGAAACCTACAGGCAGCAGCTTCCTAGTAGACAGGTATGTACAAAGATATAGTTGGACATCGCCTCCGTGCTCCCTGTACCCCCTCCCCCCTATCCCACCCGTGATCCACACCTCCTTCCCCACCCCACTTTCTCGAATCTGCTAACTCTCAACTTCTTTCTCTCTTTCTTCACTCTAATATTATTCTTTAATAATTACTGTTTTGAAAAAGGAAAATGGCGGGGCAACTGGGGGGCAAACAGACTTTGTCGAGACCCATTCCAGGGGTGAATTTAATATACAGACTGTAATAACATATACATGACCCTGAAATGGGAAATTGCATTGTCATGCTCTTTGTTATGCTGTTGTCAGAGGCTGCGCCCTCGCATTTCTGCTTTTGTTTATGCTGACACTCTGGGCCCTTGTCCCTTCCTGCTCTTGAATAAACTTATATTTGAAATGCCCTCATGTGCTACCTGCCCCAAGATACCACCACTGCCAACAAGATCTTCAAAAGATTCCTGGGGCTGTGCTAATTCTGTAAAAAGCAGACACCTGAACTGGAAGGGACATGTGGCCACTGCAAATCTCACATGCCTCTGGTGCTCGGCATTGATTGGTACATGGAAGTATGAGTCGGCAGGTCTATTGACACTAACTGGTCCTCCTGCTGAACTGTCCCTGTAACTCTCTGCATGGATTCCATCTTGAACCTCTTGGTGTGTCTGAGCACATTTTATTCCTTCAAACTGAAACAAGCCAAAAGGCTCCTGCCTTAGGTACTAGAAAAACTGGGGAGAGAAGCCCCCAGATGATTCTATGTTTTTGGCATCACTGGCAGGGTGACCTTGTAGCAGTATAAATTATTATACCTAATCTTGCAAACTGAGATCTGTTGGTCATAAATTAGATGGATTCAGTCATCAACTTTGGAATTCTCCATTGTACTTCCACCTAACTGTATTCTGGACCCACTGGTCTTTAATGATTGTCATCCAAACCCTCCAGAAGGCTACAATCATCAACTTCACTCAGGCCCCCTGGCCCCAACTGGAGGAGACTGGTTGGACGCACCTTCAAAATACTTTCCAGCCACCTTACCAACTTGCTCTGGACTTGATTTCATGTAAAAAAGTAACTTTGAGGCACCTCCACTGTGATCTGTTAAATCTGCAGCCTGACATATAAGATTTTGCCTTCTGCACCCTTCTGAAGTTCAGTATGCTTGAGTGAAAGATGGCAGCCTCCTCTTACTTGTCTGTGGCCACAGTCCAGACTTTTTCCTTCTGTCATTCACTTAATTGCATTTTACAGCGTTTGGCCAAACAATAACCTCCCATTATAGGAAATGTTGAAGGCTTGTGTAGAAGTTCCACCTGCCCTCCAGTGGCATAACCACAATGCTCTCATGGCAGTGACTGAGTGCGCCAGTGCTTGTACTGGGTCTATCAAAACATCCATCAAAAGTCAGTTGCCAGGTTTAACTCCTCCAGAAACTGTGCCAAATCTTGCAGTTCTCAGTCTTGAATTCAATGCCATTTCTAAACAGTTTATATATCGAAGTTAATGCTATTGCTGGTTGATGGGCAAAACCTGTCACTGTATAGACTCTCTACAAACCTGATGGCCAGATCACCTCAATTTCTCCGTTCAAGAGGTGTTTCTGCATTGATGGTCATGATGCTTTCTAATGCGTTTTGCCACTTTCCAGATCTGTTCTATACAGAAACAGTTGGAATCCAAGTTATACACTCTACATGCGTTCTTGATGCAGAATAAAAATGTACTGGACTGCATCTGGTGTGAACAAGTCCACTTTCCCATCCATAGGATCTCTAAAGGCAACTGAGTTTTAAAAAGGCAAAGACACTTGATGCGCCAGACACTAGAGGGCAGCATCTACCCCTGAAAGTGCAGTGCATAAACATAACATCAGCCATCTTATATGGATAAAGCTTAGAGAACCTGTTACTATAAATTGGTCTTCTGATGAGGTCTCTGCCATTCTTCATCAACAAGCTCTTTACGCTCTTTTTTGTGTTGTTTGTGGTGTATATTTGCAGCACGCTTTCTGCTATAGCCGCTTTAATAGGGCTTAGAATTTTGCACAACCGCATTGTGAGGCAATTTGTGCAGTGTCATTTCTCTGCCACTGCAGACTGCATGCAAGCCCAAAATTCCCCCTGAGCTTGGTGAGGCATTTCCTATCATGCTGACATAAATGCATGTGAGTCAGTGCCACATGGAGTGCTTGGGGAGCATGAAAGCCGCCCTGTGGGGACTTTGTGGGATCCGGGTTGTCCTGGTCAGGATAAGATGATTGTTGGCGGGTCGTATGTTTTTTTGAGCATTTGTGTTCAGGGCTTCTGCTCCTAAAATAATGCAAAATGCCTTAATTTGCATTCCTTGAGCACTCTTTTAAAAATCATGTCCCATGTTGCCCCCTCCTACCTTTGCTAGACTTCTGTGCCACTAACAGGTGTGACAAGCTCATATTTGCACATAATATATGGAGAAAATCATATTGCCACACACCAAAAAACAGGTACACTGTTTCTTTAAGACCCATCTGCCTTCATCCACTCACTTCAGAAGCAGCAGCAGGTGAGCTCAGGAAACACTTCCAGAGGCAGACACAGTCAGAGTGTGAGACAAAACCAGTCAGACTGTCAAACCCACAGAAGTACACAGCATAGCAGGGGAGCCAGGACAGCACATCCAGAGGCAGACAGGAGACACAGTCAGAATCTGAGGAAAGTCTTTACCTGGCAGGACTGCAGAGAGAGAGGGAGAGAAGCCCTCTCAACTGCAGACCTCCAAGATAATTTACGCCATTGCATGGCGACTGGCAGGTACCATCCTTTGCTGCCCATCTGCTGACCCCTCAAAATAACTCAACACACAGCCAATAAAGTCTAAACCACTGGCAACAAAAGTGAGTACACCCCTAAGTAAAAATGTCCAACTTGGGCCCAATTAGCCATTTTCCCTCCCTGGTGTCATGTGACTCGTTAGTGTTACAAGGTCTCTCTCATACTGGCTGTGTGTTGCGTTATTTTGAGGGGACAGCAAATTTACACTGTTATACAAGCTGTACACTCACTACTTTACTTTACATTGTAGCCAGCAAAAACATGCTCATGTCTGTGTGAATGAGACCTAAATGCCCAATCATGTGCTAACAAATATTGTATATTCCCTAATATTCCTTGTACATTATTGGGTATTCAAAGTGATCACCGTTTCATCTTATTTATTAACATTAAAGTATAACTAAAGGCAACATTTTGATTTATTTTTGGATAGAGTTGAGAGGAATTGGGACCCCTGTCAGGTTTTTATTGCTGTCTGTGCCCCCATTAGTGAGATTCCCCCTCTCTATTTGTCCTGATGACCATTATAACTGAGAGTTAAAGGGTTACCAAACCCTCATTTTTTTTTTTAAATAAACATATCATATTTACCTCTACTGTGCAGTTTGTCTTGCACAGTGTGGTCCCGATCGTGGCTTCTCCTCGCATCAGTAAACCCCCTAGAACTGCTATCCCTGGGGGTTACCTTGCGGGCACGCTCCTGAGTCCAGCATTTGCGCCCATAGACACAGAATGCCAGACTCGGCCCCAACCCCCGGGGCCCACATCATTGGATTTGATTGACAGCAGTGGGAGCCAATTGCTGCGCTGCTATCGATCTATCCAATCAAGAGCCCCGGGCAGAGAGGTAGAGCGCGTCTCCGCCGAGGGAACGAATGGGCTCAGGTGAGTAAAACAAGAGGGCCAGGGGGCCGTCAGTGTCAGAAGTTTTTTCACCTTAATGCATAGGATATACAACCCCTTTTAAAGTGAAAGAAAATCCCCAAATTTTGGGTTGTCGCCAGAACAAGAATAGAGAGGAAATCTTCCAATGGGGATTTCCTCACTTTTTTGTTTTGGCTATGGGACAGGAAGTGAAGAAAAATCTCCCCAGAGGTGCACATAGCAAAAACCTCCATTATGCTATCCAAATGAAACAAAAATGTTTTGACTTTAGTTCTATTTAACCACCTCCCACCCAGCCACTGCACATATACAGCCAGGTGGGAGTTTTCTCCTTCTGAGTGGACATTCAGGAACATCCCTCAGAGGGAGGGGGATCACACATGCGTGTCCTCGCAGCGCGAGATCCCGATGCGCTTGTGTCACCCGGACATGGTGCATCTTCGATCAGCAGGAGGGCTCTGTGATTGGTCCTCTTGATCACATGACTGTGTCCAATCACAGCCGTCATGTGATGTAAACAGAGAGCTGGTTGCTAGGTGATCGGCTCTCCTCTCCTCACACGGAAGATGTCGGAGAGGAGAGGTGATCACTGCAGCCAGCCGGTGATCAGTGAGTATGAGATGTATTTTACAGCTTTTTACACACTGATGACCGGCCCAGTGTCCCCACATATGTAAACACACACACACTGTCTCCAAAACACTGTCCCCACTCGTCCCCACACAGTAAAAACACCTGTCCCACATATGTAACAGTAAAATCATATGTCCCAATGATCATCTGCACACATATGTCCGTGATCACACAAACCAATTATTATACACCTAATGGGATTTTTTTACCAAAGACATTTAGCAGAATACAATTTGTCTTAAATTTATGACAAAATTTGATTTTATTGGATTTCTTTTAAAACAGAAAGTAGAAAATATTGTTTTTTTTTTTTTTAATTCTTTTGATCGGGGTCATTTGGATTGTTTCTGTTGTCATTATGATTTAAAAAGAGTAAACACAGTTGATTGATAATAAATGGATTCAGCCAAACACTAACCATTAGTGAAATAAAAGTTTTTTGTGTTATCATTCATATTCTCTGAAAGAAATCATAAATTCTGCCAGGGTATGTAAACTTATGAGCACAACTGTATGTGGAGACCATGCTAGGTGCTTAGATGAAGAGACACGGCTAACTACACTGCTATTCACCGTCTTTTCTTACTATTTCAATATATTTGCTTGTATTATGACAGTGGTGTGTGCATACTGTGCTATATATCTATAGGAACATGGGAGACATCCTGCTAAATAAATACTCCCATAAATACTCGAATATATTTCAGCATTCTAAACACACAAGCCGCTTGACGCTCTCATCACCCCTTGTTACTTTGACAGCCAGGCAGCTATTTCTCCATCTCACCGCCCATCCCAATAATTCTGGAAGTTGGTCCTGCCTCCCTCTGCCCCCATTGTCTCGCAGCAGCCCGGGAGGAAGGCATCCCCAGAAAGGACATAGGGATGGCCACGATTGGTGACAGCAGACTCCCACGTCACGACCCCATGTTGGGCTAGCAGTGCCGTGATTGGAGGTGACGCGGCAGCACCTTTGCATGGGCTTGGGGCAGAGCTGACCTATGGTTAGTTGGAGGAGTGTGAAACTGCGTGTTAATGTAACCAGTTGTGGAAAACTGAGGGCGGCCCGAGTCAGTGGTGCGTCCCGTGTGTGTGCACGGAGCAAGCGGTGGCAGCGATGGGGGAGTGGCCTGGTCAATATTCACTCCATAAGACGCACAGACATCTCCCCCTTTTTTGGGGGAAAAAAGTGCTTTTAGTTTTATTTCTTTTTTTTTGTAGCAATGGCGGCAATCAGTGACTTATAGTGGGACTGCGATATTGTGGTGGACAAATCTGACACTAACTGACACTTGACATTTTTGGGGGACCAGTGACACTAATACAGTGATCAGTGCTAAAAATATGCACTGTCACTGTATTAATGACACTGGCGCTGGGAAAGGGTTAACATCAGGGGTGATAAAAGGGGTTAACTGTGTGCCTAGCCAGTGTTTGTGCACTGTGTGGGAGGGGCTTTTACTAGGGGAAGACATCGATTCATGTTCCTGCTTTGCAGGAACACAGGATCAATGCTAGGGCTGGGAGATTTCCTAAAAAAATAATAAATCTGCGATTCGAATCGAGATTTTTTTTTTGGACACCACGCTGGTCCTGAGGAGCTGCGGGCAGGAGTTTTTAGGTGAGGCCACGGCTTTGGCCTACTCCGCGGCATCCGGCCTCACGGACTAGGCTGAAGCCGCGGCCTCACCTAAAAACCCTTGCACGCAGCTCCTCAGGACCGGCACGGTGTCAGCGCCGGTCCTGGGGATCTGCATGCAGGAGTTTTTAGGTGAGGCCGTGGCTTCGGCCTAGTCCGCAGCATCCGGCCTCACGGACTAGGCCGAAGCCACGGCCTCGCCTAAAAACTCCTGCCTGCAGCTCCTCAGGACCAGGGAAAAAAAAATCTAAAAAAATCGATTAGCTTAAATTTGGAATTGATTTGACCTCTCAACTCGATTCAAGATTTTAATCGATTTTTTCCCCAGCCCTAATCAATGCCTTCCCTACTGACAGAACGGTGATCTGCTTTGTTTACATAGACCGCCATTCTGGCTCTCTGCCTAATGATCAGCAGTTGCCAGCAGATCAGCTCTCACTGTGTATAATCATAGCAGAAGCAGGTCACCTGCAGTACACATGTGTGCCCCAGACCCCGAAGTCCAGAATCATGTACTAGGTATGTGATCCTGCACAGCAGAGCCACCCTGCCGCTGTATATGTACAGTATCTCACAAAAGTGAGTACACCCCTCACATTTTTGTAAATATTTTATTATATCTTTTCATGTGACAACACTGAAGAAATTACACTTTGCTACAATGTAAAGTAGTGAGTGTACAGTTTGTATAAGGCTTAATGTACACGGGACATTTTTACAACCTTTTTACTCCTGAACTATTTAACTTGACAGATAAAAACCCACGTTTTAAAATGTCCGTTTTGCCACGTTTACATGCCACGTTTAGCAGTGTTTTGCCGCATTTGTGTTTAGAAGCGTTTGAAAAAAAATTATATATTTTTTTCAAAATAGCCAAAAATGAAAAACGCCTGTAAACAAAATGCGGCAAAACGCTGGTACCGCATTTAGTGGCTGAAACATTGGAAACTTCGGCGTCTAAACTCATTTTTTTGCCTTCAAAGAAAAGCCTCTAAACGCAACTGCCTAAAAATGACATTAAACAAACCTGTGTACATGTACACATAAGATAACATTGGATGAGTTCAGGGGCAGCTGAAAAAAGCATCCAACTGCCTCTGAATGTCCGTTTACCAGCAGTGTACATGAGGCCTAACAGTGTAAATTTGCTGTCCCCTCACAATAACTCAACACACAGCCATTAATGTTTAATCCGCTGGCAACAAAAGTGAGTACACCCCTGAATGAAAATGTCCAAATTGGACCCAAAGTGTCAATATTTTGTGTGGCCACCATTATTTTTCAGCACTGCCTTAACCATCTTGGGCATGGAGTTCACCAGAGCTTAACAGGCTGCCACTGAAATCCTCTTCCACTCCTCTCTGATGACATCACGGAGCTGGTAGATGTTGGAGACCTTGCGCTCCTCCACCTTCCATGTGAGGATGTCCCACAGATGCTCAATAGGGTTTAGGTCTGGATACATGCTTGGCCAGTCCATCACCTTTACCCTCAGCTTCTTTAGCAAGGCAGTGGTGATCTTGGAGTTGTGTTTGGGGTCGTTAGCATGTTGGAATACTGCCCTGTTGCCCAGCCTCTGAAGGGAGGGGATCATGCTCTCCTTCAGTATGTCACAGTACATGTTGGCATTCATGGTTTCCTCAATAAACTTTAGATCCCAAGTGTTGGCAGCACTCATGCAGCCCCAGACCATGACACTCCCACCACCATGCTTGACTGTAGGCAAGACACACTTGTCTTTGTACTCCTCACCTGGTTGCCTCCACACGCTTGACACCATCTGAACCATATAAGTTTATCTTGGTCTCATCAGACCACAGGACATGGTTCTAGTAATCAATGTCCTTAGTCTGCTTGTCTTCATCAAACTGTTTGCTGGCATTCTTCTGCATCATCTTTAGAAGAGGCTTCCTTCTGGGATGACAGCCATGCAGACCAATTTGATTCAGTGTGCGGAGTATGGTCCGAGTACTGACAGGCTAATTCCGCACCCCTTCAACCTCTGCAGCAATGCTGGCAGCACTCATACATCTTTTTCCCAAAGACAACCTCTGGATATGACGCTGAGCACGTGCACTCAACTTCTTTGGGTGACCATGGCAAGGCCTGTTCCGTGTGGAACCTGCCCTGTTAAACCGCTGTATGGTCTTGGCCACCGTGCTGCAGCTCAGTTTCAGGGTCTTGGCAATCTTCTTATAGCCTAGGCCATCTTTATATAGAGCAACAATTCTTTTTTTTTTAAGATCCTCAGAGAGTTCTTTGCCATGAGGTGCCATGTTGAACCTCCACTGACCAGTATGAGAGAGTGAGAGTGATACCACCAAATTTAACACACCTGCTCCCCATTCACACCTGAGAACTTGTAACACTAACGAATCACATGACATTGGGAGGGAAAATGCCTAATTGGGCCCAATTTGTACATTTTCACTTAGGGGTGTACTCTTTTGTTGCCAGCGGTTTAGACATGAATGGCTGTGTGTTGAGTTAGTTTGAGTGGACAGCAAATTTACACTGTTATGCCCTGTACACACAGTCGGACTTTCCGACGGCAAATGTGCGATCGGATTTTGTTATCGGAAATTCCGACCATGTGTAGGCTCCATCAGACTTTTTCCATCGGATTTATTGACACACAAAATTTGAGAGCTGGATCTCAAATTTTCAGACAACAAAATCCGTTCTTGTAAATTCCGATTGTGTGTACACAATTCCGACGAACAAAGTGTCACGCAAGCTCAGAATAAATTACGAGAGGGAAGAGATCAGTCTGATAAAACTAGTGTTTGTAATGGAGATAGCACATTCATCATGCTGCAATTTTTAAAATGCTTTAAAGCGGGGTTCCACCCAAATTTTGAACAATGTCTGTATGTATTCTCTTCCTTGCCTAGATGCTGACATGCCGTTTAAAAAAATTTAAATCGCCATAATTACCTTTTATTTTTCTATTCTTCTTTGCACTTCCTGGTTCTCCTCCCGTGGGAGTAGGCGTGTTTCTAGCCTCTCCCAGACTCCTGGGAGTTAGTCTCAGGCTTCCCAGGATGCCACTGAGCATGTGCGGGAATGAGCGGTGAATGCTGGGAGCACAGCATTCACCACATCCAGGAAATAAATGCTTGTGGGCTTCAAATGCCCACAATGAAGATGGAAACCGCCTGCAGTGAATAATATAAGTTATTCTTTCTGACTAAATCTGACACAGGCGGACATATTACACACAATATGTGAATATGTAATGCTGAGAAGAAAAGTTTGTGAATGAACTCAAAAAAAAAAAAAGGATAGATAGGTTGACCCCCGCTTTAATGCAGCGCATTCTCGTCTTCTCTATAATGCTATAAAAATGAAGTTGTTTTGCTGCTCATATTCACACAGAGTTCTAACAAACTGATTTCTTTATTTCTCGCGATCTCCTGAATAATAATTTTTTTTTTCGTCAGATCTCCATAATAATGTTTCGAATTTTTGTTTAGATTTTTTTATTTTTTATTTTTTTATAGTGATCTCCATAATATTTCTCATTTTGTGTGTCAAGTTACCACAACACCATTATTATCTTGTATTTTTTAACCTCAAGGAGGTTGTTTGGTGTTGGTGTCCCTTGTTAATTTGACATTGTATTTTTGAAATGTACCTACCTACTCCACAAACAAACTGTCCTTTTGGAAGTAAAACATAGGCAAGTATTTCATTGAAAAAATAGCCATTTATTCTGGGTCAGAACAAAATAAAGAGGAAGGCATTGCTGGAGAAACTGCTGAAATAGGCTAAGCCTTTGTACCCCAGGGCACACATCAACTATTTGCCAGCCAAAATTGGTGGCCTGAGGAGTCTATATAATAGTGAGCACAATCCGGTCCAGGAATACAAGAGATCAGGAACAGCAGCAGATGACATCTATGTCCCCAGACTGTGGTCATACCACAGCCTGCATCTTTTGTCAGACTAGACTGAACCCAGGCCATCACTTTTTTGTCTTCCTTCCATGCTTCCTTTCAGGCTGTGGCTGTGGTGTTGGAGGTGTGGCAGGAGGGGGAGGAGGAGAAGGATGGTCCAACTCACTCTCACGCACTGAAAATCAAATATGTACTTTAATAATAAAAATACGCACTGACAAACAAATGCAAACTGATTACACGCACTGAAGAACAGATGCGAACCCACAAGCACAAACTGAAGAGCATTAATAAGGATCTGAAAAGCGTGAATCATCTCTCACCAAACTTCTACTAACACGAGATTAGCAGAAGTAGCCCAAAGGGTGGCGCACTTGGTATTGAACTTCCCTTTTATAGTGCCGTCGTACGTGTTGTATGTCACCGCGTTCTTGACATTCGCAATTTCCGACCAACTTTGTGTGACCGTGTGTATACAAGACAAGTTTGAGCCAACATCCGTCGGAAAAAAAACATGGATTTTGTTGTCAGAATGTGCGATCGTGTGTGAGCGGCATTATACAAGCTGTACACTCACTACTTTACATTGTAGCAAAGTGTCATCACATGAAAATATAAAGTGTTGTCACATGAAAATATATTATAAAATATTTACAAAAATGTGATGGGTGTACTCACTTTTGGGAGATACTGTAAGTGATATGGTTGGCAAGCATATTTGAATATGGAAATCATATCAAACCCCATCAATTATTTATATTATCTCACCAAGTGTTAGGGCTGGGCTCAGCCCTTCCTTCTCTGAGCTGGCCACTCAACTGTCGGCTAATTGCCAGTTCTCATCTCTCTCTCCAGTTACTCAGCTGTTGATGATATCCTGCTCATCAGTCCTGCCTACTTAAGCCATCCAGTCCAGAGGAGCTGTGCCTTCACCTTGGTCAACATCACTGAAATGATCTCCTGCAATCCTGTTCAAGACTTGCTTTGCTGACATCCCTTCTGGCTCCAGATCCTAATTGCTGTTCCACTACATTGATCCCTGACTTCTGGCTTGGCTGACTATCCGTTCTGGTTACTGAAGTTTGGTTATGTTTTTGACTACGTTTGTTCTTTTTACATTTATTATTAAACAAGTGTGATTTAACTGTACTTCTGTCTCGGCCTGATTTCATGGTTTCTGACACCAAGTCTAACATGTCATGACTTTCCCAGTGTTTGGCCTGGTCTCAGGTAATCATTCTGGATTTCTTCATCTGATAGGTTTGGTAATCTCACACATTAGGTCACATTTAGGAGTTTGTGAGAATAGTCTACCTGGACTTTTTTTGCAGAGTTTGTCCAAGGGATGGAATATTTGTTTTTGGATTCAGGAAATGATTTAAACCAGATGAATATGTGACCTCTTGTACAACCAGCAGATTTTTATTTTTCTCTTTCTCTTTCTCTCTCTCTCTCTCTCTCTCTCTCTCTCTCTCTCTCTCTCTCTCAGTGCGTCCAGAGGTGAAGGTGTGGGGTCATCATGTCATCATCAGTCAGATGATGTGACAAGACTTCAGTGCCTGGTGTATGGGTTTCACCCCCGACCTGTGGAGGTGAAGTGGGTGAGGAATGGGGAGGACCCTGTTCCTTCAGATGAAATGAGTCCAATTCTCCCCCATCCTGATGGCACCTATCAGATCAGAGTCAGTGTGGAAGTGCCAACAAGGGAGGGAGATACTTACTCCTGTCATGTGGACCACAGCAGTCTGAAGGATGAGACTCTCCGTGTGATATGGGGTGAGTTACACAGAATACATTAAACTTAGAAGATTGGGAAAAGAGAGCAACAAAAAAGTGTTTTTGTTATTCCATGTGACATATCAATTTTCTATGGGATTTTAAAATTGAAATATCAAGAACAATTCTTCATCTCCACACATTGCAGTCCCAGTTGTGTTCACTAAGATGCACGTTCAAGAGCCTTTTAAAAATATCAATAGTCCCCACCAATTGTGGAAGAGAGTTCCACATCCTTATCGCCCTAACAGTGAAAAATCCCCTACGCAGCTTGAGGTTAAACAGCTTCTCCTCCAAACTCATTGTGTTTCTTCTTACACTCCCTGAGACTGAAACATTTTTTTTCCTACGCTGGGATAACCATTTAGGTATTTGTTATTGCTATCATATCTCCTCTCAAACGCCTCTTCTCCAGGGAGAACAAATTCAGTGCTTGCAGTCATTCCTCGTAATTGAGGTCCTCCAATTGGTCCGCCTACCAATTTAGTTGCCCTTCTCTGAACTCTGTCCAGCTATACCACATCCCTCCTGAGGACTGGTGACCAGTAGGGATGAGCTTCGAGTTCGAGTCGAACTCATGTTCGACTCGAACATTGGCTGTTCGCAAGTTCGCCGAACAGCGAACAATTTGGGGTGTTCACGGCAAATTCGAATGCCGTGGAACACCCTTTTAAAGTCTATGGGAGAAATCAAAAGTGCTAATTTTAAAGGCTTATATGCAAGTTATTGTCATAAAAAGTGTTTGGGGACCTGGGTCCTGCCCCAGGGGACATGGATCAATGCAAAAAAAAGTTTTAAAAACGGCCGTTTTTTCAGGAGCAGTGATTTTAATAATGCTTAAAATCAAACAATAAAAGTATAATATCCCTTTAAATTTCATACCTGGGGGGTGTCTATAGTATGCCTGTAAAGGGGCGCATGTTTCCTGTGTTTAGAACAGTCTGACAGCAAAATGACATTTCGAAGGAAAAAAAGCCATTTAAAACTACCGGCGGCTATTGCATTGCCAACAATACACATAGAAGTTCATTATAAAAACGGCATGGGAATTCCCCACAGGGCAACCCCGAACCAAAATAAAAAAAAAAAATGACGTGGGAGACCTCCTAAATTCCATACCAGGCCCTTCAGGTCTGGTATGGATATTAAGGGGAACCCCAGCCAAAAAAAAAAAAACGGCGTGGGGTCCCCCCAAAAATCCATACCAGACCCTTATCCGAGCATGCAACCTGGCAGGCCGCAGGAAAAGAGGGGGGATGAGAGTGCGGCCCCCCTCCTGAACTGTACCAGGCCACATGCCCTCAACATTGGGAGGGTGCTTTGGGGTAGCCCCCCAAAACACCTTGTCCCCCTGTTGATGAGGACAAGGGCCTCATCCCCACAACCCTGGCTGGTCATTGTGGGGGTCTGCGGGCGGGGGGATTATCGGAATCTGGAAGCCCCCTTTAACAAGGGGACCCCCAGATCCCAGCCCCCCTGTGTGAAATGGTAAGGGGGTACTTACCCCTACCATTTCACTAAAAAACTGTCAAAAATGTTAAAAATGACAAGAGACAGTTTTTGACAATTCCTTTATTTAAATGCTTCTTCTTTCTTCCTTCATCTTCTTCTGGTTCTTCTGGTTCTTCCTCCGGCGTTCTCGTCCAGCATCTCCTCCGCGGCGTCTTCTATCTTCTTCTCCTCGGGCCGCTCTGCACCCATGGCATGAGGGGAGGCTCCCACTCTTCTCTTCTTCTTCTTCTTCATCTTCTTCTCTTCTTCTTCTCTTCTTCATTTTCTTCTCCGGGCCGCTCCGCACCCATGCTGGCATGGAGGGAGGCTCCCGCTGTGTGACGGCGTCTCCTCATCTGACGGTTCTTAAATAACGGGGGGTGGGGCCACCCGGTGACCCCGTCCCCTCTGACGCACGGGACATGACGGGACTTCCCTATGGCATTCCCCGTGATGTCACAGGGAAGTCCCATCAAGTCACCGTGCGTCAGAGGGGGGCGGGGTCACTGGGTGGCCCCGCCACCGTTATTTAAGAGCCGTCAGACGAAGAGACGCCATCACACAGCGGGAGCCTCCCTCCATGCCAGCATGGGTGCGGAGCGGCCCGGAGAAGAAAATGAAGAGAAGAAGGAAGAAGAGAAGAGGATGAAGAAGAAGATGAAGAGAAGAGCGGGAGCCTCCCCTCATGCCATGGGTGCGGAGCGGCCCGAGGAGAAGAAGATAGAAGACGCCGCGGAGGAGATGCTGGGCGAGAACGCCGGAGGAAGAACCAGAAGAGCCAGAAGAACCAGAAGAAGATGAAGGAAGAAAGAAGAAGCATTTAAATAAAGGAATTGTCAAAAACTGTCTCTTGTCATTTTTAACATTTTTGACAGTTTTTTAGTGAAATGGTAGGGGTAAGTACCCCCTTACCATTTCACACAGGGGGGGGCCGGGATCTGGGGGTCCCCTTGTTAAAGGGGGCTTCCAGATTCCGATAAGCCCCCCGCCCGCAGACCCCCACAACCACTGGCCAGGGTTGTGGGGATGAGGCCCTTGTCCTCATCAACATGGGGACAAGGTGTTTTGGGGGGCTACACCAAAGCACCCTCCCAATGTTGAGGGCATGTGGCCTGGTACGGTTCAGGAGGGGGGGCCGCACTCTCGTCCCCCCCTCTTTTCCTGCGGCCTGCCAGGTTGCGTGCTTGGATAAGGGTCTGGTATGGATTTTTGGGGGGACCCCACGCAGTTTTTTTTTTTTTGGTGCGGGGTTCCCCTTAACCACTTCAGCCCCGGAAGGTTTTACCCCCTTCCTGACCAGAGCACTTTTTACAATTCGGCACTGCGTCGCTTTAACTGCTAATTGCGCGGTCATGCAATGCTGTACCCAAACGAAATTTGCGTCCTTTTCTTCCCACAAATAGAGCTTTCTTTTGATGGTATTTGATCACCTCTGCCGTTTTTATTTTTTGCGCTATACACGGAAAAAGACCGAAAATTTTGAAAAAAAATGATATTTTCTACTTTTTGTTCTAAAAAAAATCCAATAAACTCAATTTTAGTCATACATTTAGGCCAAAATGTATTCGGCCACATGTCTTTGGTAAAAAAAATGTCAATAAGTGTATATTTATTGGTTTGCGCAAAAGTTATAGCGTCTACAAACTAGGGTACATTTTCTGGAATTTACACAGCCTTTAATTTATGACTGCCTATGTCGTTTCTTGAGGTGCTAAAATGGCAGGGCAGTACAAAACCCCCACAAATGACCCCATTTTGGAAAGTAGACACCCCAAGGAATTTGCTGAGAGGCATGTTGAGCCCATTGAATATTCATTTTTTTTGTCCCAAGTGATTGAATAATGACAAAAAAAAAAAAAAAAATTACAAAAAGTTGTCACTAAATGATATATTGCTCACACAGGCCATGGGCATATGTGGAATTGCACCCCAAAATACATTTAGCTGCTTCTCCTGAGTACGGGGATACCACATGTGTGGGACTTTTTGGGAGCCTAGCCGCGTACGGGGCCCCGAAAACCAAGCACTGCCTTCAGGATTTCTAAGGGCGTACATTTTTGATTTTACTCCTCACTACCTATCACAGTTTTGAAGGCCATAAAATGCCCAGATGACATAAAACCCCCCCAAATGACCCCATTTTGGAAAGTAGACACCCCAAGCTATTTGCTTTGAGGCATGTTGAGTCCATGGAATGTTTTATATTTTGACACAAGTTGCGGGAAAGTGACAAATTTTTTTTTTTTTTTTTTTGCACAAAGTTGTCACTAAATGATATATTGCTCACACAGGCCATGGGCATATGTGGAATTGCACCCCAAAATACATTTAGCTGCTTCTCCTGAGTACGGGGATACCACATGTGTGGGACTTTTTGGGAGCCTAGCCGCGTACGGGACCCCGAAAACCAAGCACCGCCTTCAGGATTTCTAAGGGCGTACATTTTTGATTTTACTCCTCACTGCCTATCACAATTTCGGAGGCCATGGAATGCCCAGGTGGCACAAACCCCCCCCAAATGACCCCATTTTGGAAAGTAGACACCCCAAGCTATTTGCTGAGAGGCATGGTGAGTATTTTGCAGCTCTCATTTGTTTTTGAAAATAAAGAAAGACGAGAAAAAATTTTTTTTTTTTCTTTTTTCAATTTTCAAAACTTTGTGACAAAAAGTGAGGTCTGCAAAATACTCACTATACCTCTCATCAAATAGCTTGGGGTGTCTACTTTCCAAAATGGGGTCATTTGGGGGGGTTTTGTGCCACCTGGGCATTCCATGGCCTCCGAAACTGTGATAGGCAGTGAAGAGTGAAATCAAAAATTTACGTCCTTAGAAAGCCTGAAGGCGGTGCTTGGTTTTCGGGGTCCCGTACGCGGCTAGGCTCCCAAAAAGTCCCACACATGTGGTATCCCCGTACTCAGGAGAAGCAACAGAATGTATTTTGGGGTGTAATTTCACATATTCCCATGGCATGTTTGAGCAATATATCATTTAGTGACAACTTTGCGCAAAAAAAAATAAAAAAAATAAAAAATTGTCTCTTTCCCGCAACTTGTGTCACAATATAAATTATTCCATGGACTCAACATGACTCTCAGCAAATAGCTTGGGGTGTCTACTTTCCAAAATGGGGTCATTTGGGGGGGTTTTGAACTGTCCTGGCATTTTATGCACAACATCTAGAAGCTTATGTCACACATCACCCACTCTTCTAACCACTTGAAGACAAAGCCCTTTCTGACACTTATTGTTTACATAAAAAAATAATTTTTTTTTGCAAGAAAATTACTTTGAACCCCCAAACATTATATATTTTTTTTAAAGCAAATGCCCTACAGATTAAAATGGTGGGTGTTTCATTTTTTTTTTTCACACAGTATTTGCGCAGCGATTTTTCAAACGCATTTTTTGGGGAAAAAACACACTTTTTTACATTTTAATGCACTAAAACACACTATATTGCCCAAATGTTTGATGAAATAAAAAAGATGATCTTAGGCCGAGTACATGGATACCAAACATGACATGCTTTAAAATTGCGCACAAACTAAATACATTTTTAAAAGCCTTTAAAAGCCTTTACAGGTTACCACTTTAGATTTACAGAGGAGGTCTACTGCTAAACTTACTGCCCTCGATCTGACCTTCGCGGCGATACCTCACATGCATGGTGCAATTGCTGTTTACATTTGACGCCAGACCAACGCTTGCGTTCACCTTAGCGCGAGAGCAGGGGGGACAGGGGTGCTTTTTTTTTTTTTTTTTTTTTTTTTTTTTTTCTTTATTATTATTATTTTTTTATCTTATTTTTAAACTGTTCCTTTCATTTTTTTTTTTAAATCATTTTTATTGTTATCTCAGGGAATGTAAATATCCCCTATGATAGCAATAGGTAGTGACAGGTACTCTTTTTTGCAAAAATTGGGGTCTATTAGACCCTAGATTTCTCCTCTGCCCTCAAAGCATCTGACCACACCAAGATCGGTGTGATAAAATGCTTTCCCAATTTCCCAATGGCGCTGTTTACATCCGGCGAAATCTAAGTCATAAAATGCTCGTAGCTTCCGGTTTCTTAGGCCATAGAGATGTTTGGAGCCACTCTGGTCTCTGATCAGCTCTATGGTCAGCTGGCTGAATCACCGGCTGCATTTTCAGGTTCCCTGTTGAGACAGGAGAGCCAGAGAAAAACACAGAAGATGTTGGGGGGGGGGCATTCCCTCCCACTGCTTGTAAAAGCAGTCTAGAGGCTAATTAGCCACTAGGATTGCTTTTACATGAAAGCCGACCGCTGGCTGAAAAGAATGATACCAAGATGATACCTAAACCTGCAGGCATCATTCTGGTATAACCACTCAAAGTCGTGAATGGCATACCTGAAGACAAAAAAATGGTTAACAATAAAGCACAGTAAACGGTAAGGTATAAAAAATTGCATACCTGAAAAGCAAACATGATAAAACATAACAACAATAAAACATTGCAGAATAGAATACAGTAAAAAAGAGCAGAACAATAGAGAGAGAGAATAGAGAGAGAGAGAACAATAAAACGACAACTATTTTTTTTTTATTTTATATTTTTGTTTGTGTTTTTTTTTTTTTTTTTTTACACTTTTTTTTGTAACTAACTTTTATAACTGTAACCGGTTCCAGGTTCGGGTCTCTCAAAATGCGATGGCATCTTGGGAGACCCTGTGAAATGGCGCCTAGTCTGTGCAATGCTGTACCCTACGCTAATAGTCAACTAGTGAATGGTAGCGTTCAAAACATTCACCAATGCAAAGACCAGGATTGTCAGGACAGGAGGGACAATAATAGCGGGTGTCACGCCTATATACGCGATTGCTGCAGACACAACATCTTTTTTGGGGGGGTTCGTTGGGTAGGGGTACTCGGGAGGACATAAAGAAAATGCCTCTCATGCAGCCGACTGCATTTGGTTGGGGATGTGAATGGGGGAAGTATGGGCACTGCAGAAGCGGTGGGTTCCCAATTAGGATTGGCGAATGCAGCAGGAAGGGCATTATGGGCACGACGGGACTGTGTTTGTCTTTTTGGTGGCAGCGGGACACTACTTGTGCTTGCCACCTCACCAGCTTGAACTGCACTTTTGGGACTCGCCACGTCACCAAGTGTTACTGCAGTGCTGGTTTGACTACGACCGGGGTGTACTAGGCCGCTGGTGCTTGCCAGTTCACCAAAACGCTACAAAAAAAACTGTTAGCGATTGCAGGGATCTGGCCTGACTCTGCGAACGCTGCAGTTATGCGTTTAGTGTTTTGTAAGTGACAGTGATCGATCGATACTGCACTTGGGTGGGCTGGGCTGGGCCGGGCGGAGGGACAAAACGCAGGTGCTAGCAGGTATCTGGGCTGATCCCGCTAACACTGCGTTTTTGGGAACCCTAAACTGCTGGGGACGCTAGTATAGATCTGATCAGATCAGATATTGATCCGATCAGATACTATACCACTAAGGGAGGCGTATGCTGCGTGCGTGGGTGTTAGCGGTACTGGCGCTAATCTGACGCTGCCTGGGGCGACGCATATCACCGCCGGGCGATCAGGGGGCTAAACCTTTATTCGGTAATAAACGGCGGGTGCCCTGACACTATAAAAAATAAACGAACTAACCAGCGTCACCCGTAACAGTTATACGGTGATCAGTGGTGAAAGGGTTAACTAGGGGGCAATCAAGGGGTTAAAACATTTATTAGATAGTATATGGGGGTCCCTGTCGCTATAAAACACTGACGGCGAACCTAAATATTTACGTTCCTAACTAGCGTCACCAGCGACACTAATACAGCGATCAGAAAAATGATCGCTTAGCGACACTGGTGACAGGGGGTGATCAAGGGGTTAAAACTTTATTAGGGGGGTTAGGGGGGTATCCTAGACCTAAAGGGGGGTAATACTCACTGACCGAACACTGTAACTGTCACAAACTGACACTATGCAGTAATCAGAAAAAAAAAAAAAAAATACTGCTAATGTCAGTTTGTGACAGGGGGGGGGGTGATTGGGGGGGATTGGGGGGCGATCGGGGGGGATCGGGGGTGTAAGGTATGCCTGGCATGTTCTACTGTGTGTGTGTGTGTGTGTGTGTTTTGTGCACTCACTTGTCTTCTCTCCTCGGCGCTGGAACGGAAACTGCCAGACCGAGGAGAGATGACATCACATCCTCTGCCTGTGTGAAACGACACACAGGCAGAGGAGGATTCCCATTGGCTGGGAGCGATCGCGAGGGGGGGGCCACGATCGGATGGTCTCCCCCTCGCCTCCCGACGCTCCCAGTCAAATGCCGACCGCCGATGGCACCGGGGGGGGTCCAATCGGACCCCCGCCCGCGGGAGGCAGATCACGTACGGGTACGTGATTCTGCCTGCCCATGCCATTCTGCCGCAGTATATATGCGGTAGGCGGTCGGCAAGTGGTTAATATCCATACCAGACCTAAAGGGCCTTGCATGGAATTTAGGGGGACTCCTACATTTTTTTTTTTTATTTTGGTTCGGGGTTTCCCTGTGGGGAATTCCCATGCCGTTTTTATCAATGAACTTCTATGTGTATTGTCGGCAATGCAATAGCCGCGGGTAGTTTTAAATGTTTTTTCCTTCGAAATGTCATTTTGCTGTCAGACTGTTCTAAACACAGGAAACATGCGCCCCTTTACAGGCATACTATAGACACCCCCCAGGTATGAAATTTAAAGGGATATTACACTTTTATTGTTTGACTTTAAGCATTATTAAAATCACTGCTCCTGAAAAAACGTCTGTTTTTAAAACTTTTTTTGCATTGATCCATGTCCCCTGGGGCAGGACCCGGGTCCCCAAACACTTTTTATGACAATAACTTGCATATTAGCCTTTAAAATTAGCACTTTTGATTATTCATGTTCGTGTCCCATAGACTTTAATGGTGTTCGCGTGTTGGAGCGAACTTTTTTCCTGTTCGCATGTTCTGGTGCGAACCGAACAGGGGGGTGTTCGGCTCATCCCTAGTGACCAGAACTGAATGGAATACTGCAGATGTGGCCCGAAACAAAGATTTATAAAGTGGTAGGATAATCGTTTTATCTCTGCAGTAAATTCTCTTTTTTTATGCAAGCTAATAATCTGCTGCCTTTGGTAGCTGCAGCTTAACATTGCATGCTATTGCTCAGTCTGTCTTCTACTAGGACCACCAGATCTTTCTCCATCCTGGATTCCCCCAGAGGTTCTCCCCCTAGTGAATAGTTTGCATTTATATTCTTAGCCCCCAAGTGCATCACTTTACATTTTTCAACATTAAACCTCATTTGCCATGTAGTTGCCCACCCCATTATTTTATTCAGGTCTTTCTGTAAAATTTCTATATCCTGATGTGAAGTTATTGCCCTGTTTATTTTTGTGTTGCCCACAAAAACTGAGATTGAGCTATTTATCCCATCCCTCTATATAATTTATAAATAAATTTAACAGAATTGGTCCCAAAAAAGAGCCTTGGTGTACCCCACATACCACTCCAGATCAATCCGTGTACGCATTATTTATCACCACCCTTTGGACACACCCCTGTAACCAGTTTTCTATCCATGAAAAAACTCTATGGTCTATGCCTTCAGACCTCAGTTTGTAGATTAAGCATTCATGGGGAACTGAATCAAATGCTTTTGCAAAATTCAGATATACCACATTCAAGATCTAGATGGCAGCTCACTTCCTCGTAGAATGTTAACAAATTGGTGTGGCAGGAATGACCCTTCGAAAAACCCATGCTGATTTCTGCTGATGATCCTGTTTTCATCAGCAAATTCTTGCAAAGAGTCCCTTATCCTCTTTAACAGTTTTTTTTTTCAATCAAATAATTTTTATTACGTTTTTTCACATTTTACAACAAAAGAAAAATACTTATGACATTACCATCACATTACCCCACCCGACTTTTGGGTTAAAAAAACTAAGAGCAATACAAAACAAAGAAAGAAAAGAAAAATGAATCTCCCCCTCTCTATCTGCGTTCGTCAGACCCTATTTCAATTCCCTCCTTCACATTATTCCTAGGAGATACCTATTTTATATATTTTCATTTCACTCCCGTATTAGATTTCTTATCTAATGTCCCCTATCATTAATATGCTCAACTGATTTCTCAGCTAGATTAGACACTAACCACCAATGCCAGGTCTTTTCAAATTTATTAGGACATCTCCTATGTTTAAAAGTCAGTTCCTCTCATATTAAATTAAGATTAATTGCTTTAATTCACTGATCTGTCATTGGTGGGAAAGTTTGATATCCATTTTTGCACTATAAGTTTACGTACCATGTGCATAGTTCTCAGCCACATCACTTGCACCTCAACTGGGAGAGTATCTTCTGGCATAACCCCTAACAATGCTATTTTGGGTCAGGCTGTACTTGTGTGGAGCACAAGGAGTTCAAAGTATCAAATATGGACTCCCAGTGGCGGTGCAATCTTGGGCATCGCCACAACATGTGTATAAGTGTACCGGTGCCGTTTATGCATCTTGGGCAATTAGATGTAGTTGCTTTACCCCAGGAATACAGTTTTAAGGAAGTATAGTGAGCTCTATGGATAATAACTAGTTGAGTCAAACACTGTGCGAAGGATAAGGATACTTTAAATACATTTTTCAAAGCTTGCCCCATTACTCATCACTAATAGGGCGTACACATGGCCGGACTTTTCGTCTACAAAAGTCCGACGGACGCCGACAGACTAAAGCTGGCTGGTAATCCGATCGTGTGTGGGCTTCTCCGGACTTTCAGCAGACATTTTCAGCCTCAAATCCGACGGACTTTAGATTTGAAACATGCTTCAAATCTTTACATCGTAACTACGCCGGACCCAGAAATCCGCTCATCTGTGTGCTAGTCCGACGGACAAAAACCCACGCTAGGGCAGCTATTGGCTACTGGCTATCAACTTCCTTATTTTAGTCCGGTGTACGTCATCACGTACTAATCCGTCGGACTTTTGTGTGATCGTATGTAGGCAAGTCCGTTCATAAGAAAGTCTGCCGCAAGTCCGCCAAAAGTCCATCGAATGTCTGTCGGACAGGCTGTCGGACTTTTGTAGTTGAAAAGTCTGACCGTGTGTACGCCCCATTAGTGTCTCTAGGTCTCTTCGCCACCGACTAAAGCTACCTTCTTGTGAGTTGATTCTTGTTATCGTTTTAATAGAAGAATATATCTTTCCCATTAGTCCCTGTTTAGAACATCTAGTAGTAACTGTCATAGCTAAAACCATTTACATCCAACAGTTTACATACTATTGATGTTAGGCTGACCTGCCTGTATTTTCCTGGTAAATGTCTCTGCCCCTTTTTGAATATTGGTACCACATGGGCTTTTCTTCAATCAGCTGGTACCAATCCTGTCAATATGCTGTCTATAAAGATTAGGAACAATGATCTGGGTATATCCTGACTGAGTTCCTTGAGGACAGCTCAAGGAACTCAGTCAGGATATAGCTACGACTAAGGCTATTGCCGAAACACGTCAGCTTTATTGTTTTATTGTCACTCTGATGTACCAATAAACGTCACTTCAAGGATTACAGTTTTGCCGGCTCTCCTTTTTACTCTAATATCTCATATTCTCTTTGTTTATCTCTATCAGATCCACCAGGCAATGGCCTCTCACTCGGAGTGATCATTGGTGCTGTTATTGGAATCATTGTTCTTCTTGCTGTTGTTATCGCAGTAGTTATTTGGAAAAGTAAGTATAAGGATTCGGGAATAATATTTTTTATTAGCACACTAATATCAGGCAGAGTGTCTGTATGCAACTCTTCTGAATCTATATCTGAGTGTAGAAAGTATAGAGATAGCTGTACTACTCCTAGTGCTCAGTAAAAATGCAAACCATAAATAAAAGAGAGAAGTCCATGTTGTGGCATTCACTTTGTTGGAACTAGCCCCTTATAAGCCATCAGACTTTTAAAACTGCTGCAATTCCTGTAATTCCTCATTAACCATCTTACCTCCGGAAGATTTACCCCCCTTCATAACCAGGCCATTTTTTGCGATTCGGCACTGCGTTGCTTTAACTGACAATTGCGTGGCTGTGTGACGCTGTACCCAAACAAAATTGATGTCCTATTTTTCCCTACAAATAGAGCTTTCATTTGGTGGTATTTGATCACCTCTGTGGTTTTTATTTTTTGTGCTATAAACAAAGAGCTACAATTTTGGGGGAAAAAAAGATTTTTTTTTACTTTCTGTTAAAATATATATCTAAAAAAAATATATAAAAAACAAATGTATTCATCAGTTTAGGCCAATATGTATTTTTGGTAAAAATAATTGCAATAATCGTATATTAATTGATTTGCGCAAACATTATTGCATCTACAAATTATGGGATAGATTTATGGACTTTTATTTTTTTTTTTTATTGTTTTTACTATTTACTAGTAATAGAGGCAATCTGCGATTTTTTTTCTTTTTCTTTTTTTTGAGCGGGACTGCGACATTGTGGAGGAAAAATTTGACCCCAAATGACTCTTTGTGGGGACCAGTGACATTATTACATTGATCAGTGTTATAAAAATGCACTTATCAATGTAAAAATGACACTGGCAGGGAAGGGGTTGGGGGTGATCAAGGGGTTAACTGTGTACCCTAGGTGTGTTCTAACTGTAGGGGGATGGGCTACCAGGCACATGGTAGAGATCACCATTCTCTGTCATGTCTCCTGTCAGAACGTGGAATCACCTAGTTTACAAAGACATATCCCTGTTCTGCCTCTGTACTAGGCAATCGCAGGTCACCGGCAGACATCGAGTCCGCTAGACCCATGGACACGCTTCCACAGCAGGCATGAGTGCGCAGCGGTGAGCCACCTTACAACTATGGTGATTCGCGCTGGAGAGCTGACCTGATGCTGTATAACGATGGCGGCTGGTCAGCAAGAGGTTAAACAGCTTCAATTTAGTAAAGCCCAACCATCATGTAGCAGAGCAAATCAGAAAGCAGAGCCGGCATATCTAATAGACAAATATGACTGCCCCATGTACAAAATTAACAAAACAAAGATGATTGTATTTACATCAATTTGTGCATTCCATTTAACAATCTAATTTTCAACTCTGATGTTGTCTGGGTGAAAATATTCAAAATATAGTTTATGGGTTGAGTTTTTTTTTTTTGATTTCCTAACTCTATGTCTTCATATTTCAGAGAAGAACCAGGCAGGCTACAAAAGCACCAACAGTGAGTAATGTTTGCTGTATCCCTCTGTGTAGTATTTTATATTGTTATGATTTGTAGACTGTAATCCTTATGTAGAATTTTCTAAGGATCCTCTAATGCCCCGTACACACGGTCGGATTTTCCGACGGAAAATGTGTGATAGGACCTTGTTGTCGGAAATTCCGACCGTGTGTACACAAATCCGACGGACAAAGTGCCACGCATGCTCAGAATAAATAAAGAGATGAAAGCTATTGGCCACTGCCCCGTTTATAGTCCCGACGTACATGTTTTACGTCACCGCGTTTAGAACGATCGGATTTTCCAACAACTTTGTGTGACCATGTGTATGCAAGACAAGTTTGAGCCAACATCCGTCGGAAAAAATCCTAGGATTTTGTTGTCGGAATGTCCGAACAAAGTCCGACCGTGTGTACGGGGCATAAGTCTGATGAACAATGTAATCCAAACTGCACTGACAACCTCCTCATTATTGGTATTATTGCTTTCCATACACCCCAATGCCTCTCACAAAGTACAGAAAGAAGGGAAAGTGGTCCTGGGCCATTTTTGTTTAGGGATGAGTTTGGCTCTTCTTCACTTATTGTTACCTGGACCTGTGTGTATTTAGGACATCCCATGATAAAAACAATAGATCCTGTGTAAACTCCATTTCTTGGAGTACAGTACAGGACACGGGTCCCTCTCCTATTATTTTGATCTCCCTATTTCTTGCTACAATCTTGAGGCTGTCTGGTAGTGGGCGGAGTTATATTGGTATATCTGGCAGTCTTTTTTTTCCAATCACCTGAGCACATCCATGTAATCCATGGTGAAGACTAAAGAGCCCATACTATACTGTAATGCTATGTACACACGATAGGATTTTCCGAAACAAAACCGTGGATTTATTTCCGATGCATGTTGGCTCAAACTTGTCTTGCATACACACGGTCGCACAAATGTCGTAAATTCTGAACGTCAAGAACCAGGTGATGTACAACACGTATGATGAGCTGAGAAAAATTAAGTTCAATAGCCAGTGCGGCTCTTCTGCTTAATTCCGAGCATGCGTGGAATTTTGTGTGTCGTAATTGTGTACACACGATCAGAATTTCCGACAACGGAACCAGCTCTCAAATTTTTGATGTCAGAAATTATGACAACAAATGTCTGATGGAGCCTACACATGCTCGGAATTTCCGACAAGCTCACATCAAAAATTTGTTGTCGGAAATTCAGATCGTCTGTATGCGGCATTAGACACAGATTTTACTACTAACAATGGCTATACACTAATAGATTTTCATACAAAAAATTTTTTCAAACATTTCTAAGAAAATTCTCACTATATATGAGGGCTTGACAAATATTGTTCAAAATGTTTACATTTAACTTTCAATTGACAGTGAATGGATTTCCCCAACTAAAATTACATACTCTGCTAGGAATTAGTTTATTTAACAAAAAAATGTCATCCTGCTTCTTCTAATTTTCTCCTCACTGCTGTTGAAAACCAACTTCAATTTTACCCACTAATGATTAGACAATCTAATGAATGTTCTTAAAATGAAACAATTCTAATTCAATTCTCTATGTAAAACATGGTTAAGTGGTTATGTTTGTGTGCTCTAACTAATTAACTAGTGTATTTTTTTTACTGAAATGTTGTGATTGATAAACCATTGTGCTATTATAAAAATGATTTTATTCTCCAGGGTCTCTGCTTTAATAAAATATATAATATATTTTTTTGAGAGGGGTAAACTAATCTTCAAGTCTGAAATGGCTTTTTAAAGTGGACCTTCACTCATTTTTTGAACTCTCCATCTATTAAATCTTCTGCCCTTGTTGTTTTAGCTTTGGATAGTAAAACTTTTTTTCTGCCAGTAAATACCTTATACAGCCAACTTCGTGTTTCTTGTCTGGTAAAGAGCTGCCCTAGGCTTATGACATCATGCACAGCTCTCTCTCTCTCTCTCTAGAGAGAGAGAGAGAGAGAGAGAGAGAGAGAGAGAGAGAGAGAGAGAGTTTGCCAGGAAGGGAGGGGGATGAGTCATAAGAGGGCCAATGCGAACTGCGGAGCTGGAGGTGTGTGTCTCTATAAAACCAGGAAGTGATCAGGCAGCAGCTTCAGCTGCCCACAGTTAAAATAGTGGCAGCCAGACTCAGTGGAGGGAGATTTCTGCAGCATATTTGGCAAGTACAAAATCACAGTATATGTAAAATAATATGCAAAGTGGTTGGAGGGAAGCTTCAGAATGGCAAATATTTTTATTACAAATTATGTGAGCAGACTGCAGTTCCTCTTTAATCATGTGTGCAAAAAAAGTAAAGATGACTGGCATTAAAAGTGTTAAATGGATTTTGTATTTTAAATGTTTAGAGCTCCCCAATTAGCTTTTTTTTGTTCTTACTGGTTCATGTTTTCCAGGGCAGTGCCCAGCTACCCATGCCCTTTATTTGAAAACTGTTTTCCTATTTGCCTTGAAAAATTTTCAAGGTTCACCTTCCACTGGAAAGTTTTGCTTTAATGTTTCCAATTTGCAGACTTTTGGATGTGTTTGCTGCAATTCAACCCCAAACACATTTGCCCATCACTAGATTTTTCCTGTTAAAACAACTTTGTGATCATCTCTGATAGAGGCTGTTACTTGTTGCTATGATCTCATTGTTAATGTTTTGTCACCTAACCGGCAAACACATCATTCTAATATTGTTATTGGTGTAATGAGGAGGAAAGAGACCCATATTCTTATATTAGAGTCAGTGCCGGACCCCACCACAGGTATGGTAGTGGTTGCCGCCTCTGCCATCCATCTTGTTACTCCATTCAAGTGCTCTGTATACTGGCCATGTGTGAGATTTATCTGATATTACACTGATATAGTCATGTTAGTAATATAATAGAAGCACATGGTAATCATTGCTTTATATTTTACAGCTACTGACACCGTTTCTGACAACTCCAAGGAAGTGAAGGCCTGAATGTAAGTTTTCAATTTACCATTAATGTACAAATTTTCCACATATGACACATGTTGCCCAATGAGAACCAACTAGATACTGCCTCATATTTCCAAGGAAGGTTATCTTTGATAACATATGGTATTCACTATAAAGAAAATTGTGAACATGAAAGTGCTGTACTCTATTAGAACTGGTTGAACTAGTCAAAGTTTCAGGGGGCCATTAAACTCCGATCTTCATTTACTTCCACCTACTAAGTCTCTTGGTTGCCCCCTGTACAGGTGGTCCTGGGCCAATGTAATTTTTACCCATTTAAAAAACAGCCCTGCAGTCATCACTTGTATTTGCTGTCACTGATTTTGTATCACTATAAATTGTCTCTGGACATATTGGGGCCAAGTCACACTGGGAATTGTGGTAATGCAACTGTGTAAATACAATGCGTTACCATTCTTTAGGCTGTAGTGCAATAGGGGAACCCATTCATTTTAAATGGTCTGGCAGTGCCCCATAACATGGGAAATGGACCTGACCCTTTTTTCTAATGCAATGCCTGCTACTGTGAAATTACATTGATGTGCTTTGCTTAAAGTAGTTGTTAAGTCACTATCTCATCTTTATACCGACCTCTCTGTCAGATAAAAAGCTGTATCCTAGTGCCTGTTTTTATTTTTAAAAAGCCGATTTCTACCTGTTTTAACAGAATCTCCCAGTGATTATGTGACTCAGGTTCTCTGCTCTCCCTGTCTGATAGCTCCAGCGGGCGGAGCCGAGATTCCCCTGCTGACATCAGCCGAGGAGGAGAGAGCCTGGAGTCACGTGATCGCTGGGAGACGCTGTTAAAACAGGTAGAG
Source organism: Lithobates clamitans (assembly GCA_037952925.1). Taxonomy (NCBI): domain Eukaryota; kingdom Metazoa; phylum Chordata; class Amphibia; order Anura; family Ranidae; genus Lithobates; species Lithobates clamitans. The sequence goes on from JBBGZY010000810.1 coordinate 3,683,210, forward strand.
ATCTGCTTTTTTTAAAACAAAAAAAAGCACAGGCACCAGGATACAGCTTTTTATCTGACAGAGGGGATGATATAAAGATGAGATTGTTTTGTATCAGTGGGGAGGGGAGCAGAGCAGCACTAGTGAGAGCTGACAAGCAGGGAGGGGTGGGGAGAGGAGGACAGAGGGAGACACAAAAGAGTTGCAGATAGCAGTGGATGACGAAGGCATGTACACTGACCTGTATTTCAGGTGTTACAGGAGGCCATATGACACAGCACAATCACTGTGCTGTATAACATGCTTTAAGGGAACAGGATACATTTTTATTTTTTTGGGTTAACAATAGCTTTAATGAATGGCACCTTAATGCACCACACCACACTTTGCTTATTACTATAACATATAACATTTAATTGGCCCTAAATGGTACATTCTTTTTGGTTGAGTCAATGAAAATTGCAAGCTTTCAAAACCGCTCCGTTCTCTTGTTCTGGTGATGCGAATGGGAGAAGAAGCTTGCAAATATAATTTGTTGTCTTGTTTTCACAAGTCTTCTATTTTATGTTAAACAGGGAAGGTGTGCAAAGAAATTTTATACTATCCAAATTAGTGTTATAGAACAAAAGCTGTACTATCCACAAATAGAGAACATATAAAGCCGATTAAGGTTTTCAAGTTGGGGGAAATTTTACTGAAACTGGAGGACTCAGAATCTGGTGCAGCTGTGCATGGTAGCCAATAAGCTTCTAACTTCAGCTTGTTCATTTAAAGCTTTGACAATAAAACCTGGAAACTGATTGGTTACTATGCACAGCAGCACCCAGTTCTGTGTGCACCAGTTTTAGTAAATCTCCCCTGTTGAGTAAAGGCTCCATTTCACATTTGGATGAATACTGTACCTTTCCTTACATTTATGGATAGAACTGATAAGTAAAACTTCTACTGAGAGTAACAAAACTTCTAATATAGAACTATATAAATATATACTTTTTTGTTCTTTGCAGGTTCACAAAGGAGAAGAATGCAGATGGCTTCCTTTATTTGTATATAATTTTTCACTGCACTTTTTAGAAATACCTACTTTATGATTAACCACTTGCCGCCCGCCCTATTACAGAATGACGGCAGAAAAGTGGTTTGATATTCCTGATCGGACGTCATATGACGTGATCAGGAATATCGAGCCGCTGCGCGCCCCCGGGGGCACGCATCGCTGCGATCGTTGTTGCGGGGTGGCAGTCTGACACCCTGCAACACTGATCTAGGTAAAGAGTCTCCGACGGAGACTCTTTACCATGTGATCAGCTGTGTCCAATCACGGCTGATCACGATGTAAATAGAAAGAGCCGGTGATCGGCTTTTCCTCACTCGCGTCTGACAGATGCGAGTAGAGGAGAGCCGATCCGCTGCTCTCCTGACAGGGGGTCTGTGCTGATTGTTTATGAGCACAGCCCCCCCTCGGATCCTACCCAGGACCACCAGGGAAGCCGCCCAGGACCACCAGGGAAGCGATCCACACTGGACCACCAGGTATGCCCCTAGACCACCAGGGAAATGCCACTGTGTGCCCAGGCAGCTGCCAGTCAGTGCCAACTTCAATGCCTACCACTGCCAGTGCCACCAGGGATGCCCATCAGTGCCTCATATCAGTGCCGTGTATCAGTGCCATGTATCAGTGCCCAGCAGTGCCGCCTATCAGTGCTCAGCAGTGCTGCCTATCAGCGCCACCCTATCAGTGCCCAGCAGTGCCGCCTTTCATTGCCCATTAGTGTCGCCTATCAGTGCCCATCAGTGCCAACCAGTGCCACCCAGTGCCACCTATCAGTGCCCATCAGTGCTGCATATGAGTGCCACCCATCAGTGCCGCCTACCAGTGCCCATCGGTGCCGCATATCAGTGCCCGCTCATTGGTGCCACCTCATCGGTGCCGCCGTATCAGTGCCTTTCAGTGCCGCCTTATTAGTGCCCATCAGTGAAAGAGAAAACTTACTTATTTACAATTTTTTTTAACAGAAACAAAAGCAAAACTTTTATTTTTTTCAAAATTTTCGGTCTTTTTTTATTTGTTCAACAAAAAATAAAAAACGCAGAGGTGATCAAATACCACCAAAAGAAAGGTCTATTTGTGGGAACAAAATGATAAAAATTTAGTTTGGGCACAGTGTAGCATGACCGCGCAATTGTCATTCAAACTGCGACAGTGCTGAAAGCTGAAAATTGGTCTGGGCAGGAAGGTGTATAAGTGCCCTGTATTGAAGTGGTTAAGGAGAATCTGTCATATTCCATAATCAGTATATATGCAAATATAATTAGTTGGTGGAAATCATGGGCACTTCCATGATGTTAGGATTTTTAGAACATTTTAAGAAGACATGTTAGGAAATTTTAGAATCTATACCACACACACCAGATATGTGAGTGACAGGTGCACTTTAATTATTATATATTCAGCAGCTGGTGGGATATATGGCAACCATTCATTCTGCATTTTAGAGGTGAAATTCCATGGTTCTCTATATTCATGGCTGATTTGATATTGTAATGCAGAACACTGAGGTCATCTTTGTAAAAAGTATTTATTATATGCTCCATTATGCTTACTGAAGTATGCTTGGAATTCTTACTGTCCAATAGAAATATCCATACTAGTAGCCATGTTGTCTTCCAGAGTTCACAGTTGTCCTCCTTTTGAAATGTGCATTAAATAAGAAATGCTGGGTTGACCACAGCCACCAATCACATTTACAGCCAAGAAATGCCATCATAGGCCCAAATTTCTGGTAATTAGCATGTGCACAGGGTAACAAATAGGAAAAAAATAATTGCAGGATAACTACTTTGCCAGTAAGTTTGTATGGCCAAATATATAAAAGCTCTGGCTGTATGAGATTGAGTGAGCCTCAGATTGGAGAAACCAATCTATAAATATAGGGCCAATTTCATCCAAGAAAGGATTACAAAGCAGAGAAGAAAGCACTTCTAAGTGCAGTAATAAAGCACTTTAATGACAAGGAAGGGTTAAAAACACTTACAAGATGAAATTGATAAACAGGCTTATCAAAGAATCCATAACATCCAGCGAGATCCCTCCTGGGAGTAATCCATCTTGTAAGTGCTTTTAACCCTTCCTTGTCATTAGTGTTTTATTACTGCATTTAGAAGCGCCTTCTTCTCTGCTTTGTTTTTCCTATAGAGTGTGCTTCCCTCTTCTGAAGTGCTGCTGTGGTGCATTAATCACATTTCAAGAGCCAGTCATGTAATGTTAAAGTCTTCTTGTTATCCAGAGCTCCCTTTTCTCCACACTCCAAGAAAGGAATACATTTATGCAAACATTAATTTATTAGTTGTAGATAATTATAGACCACTGAATATGGAAATCATGGCTGCCAGTAAAGTCTGAAGGTTTTACTTTGTGAAAATGAATACCTTGGACAGGAATGACAGACTTAGATAGTTAGAATAGTGGTTAGTGGATTGGTTAGCTCTTTCCTAGATTATTAGTAGTTCAGGCAAGTCAATCTTGCTGCAGAACTCAGATTTGTCTAGGTCAGGGGTCTCCAAACTATGGCTCTCCAGTTTTTCAGGAACTACAATTCCCATCATGCCTAGTCATGTCTGTAAATGTCAGAGTTTTACAATGCCTCATGGGACGTGTAGTTCCTGATCCCTTTGCAGTTTAGTGGCTACCAATTTAGGAAGCCCGTATTCTTTCCCATTATGATATTACTTTTTTATTAGAGCAATTATGTCAAAGGGAGTGAGCAATCGTGTCCCCTAATCTCCTGCACCCCCTGGTAATGAATAAAACCACATTTATCAGCCTCTTGGGAAGTCCATTTCTTTGGGTGCAGATCTGAGGAGCTCATCTAGCTCAGTATGTATAGCAAAATTGAAAAACAAGGCTGAACTCTACGGAAATCCTACTGGTAAGTTTATTTTGTGTAGCTGGGTATTGACACAGTCCCTGCCCTTATGCCACACTCTGACAGGTTTTAGTCCCTCCAAGGTCTACGATAAAGCCATAGGATGGGGGGGCGTGGCTTGGTGCATGATGAGGATGGCAGCAGACTAGAAGAGCTCCGCTAAACCCTCGGCTCCTTCAGCGAAAATGGCACCGACGCCAGCAGCAAAGATGAGCAGACTCACTCGCCATAACTCGGGCAATCACCCCCGCCGCTCAGCTCCTCTATCTGGCTCGAGAAACATTCTGGACATTTTCAAAACTCAACCCCGGAGTCTCAAGGCCCAGTCCAAGATGGCGCAGCCTCGTGGGGAAGAGGAGTTCAGCGAGGACTCGCAGTATGCAGAGGAAGACGAGGTAAGAGATGCCCTGACCCCAGAGTTGCCTCTTACACTCACTGCCATGCGGAAAATAGCAGCTGACATCAAGGGCACCCTCTTCTCAGCCATAACAGAACTTAAAGCGGACATATTGTGCCTATCTTGGAAAATGGAGGGGGTTGAGATGGCGGGCCTGAGAAGAGATAAAGCTATAGCACGCCTTGATACAATCACTGACACTCATTCAGCACGACTCATTGAGATGAATCGTCAGCTGGAAGATCTTGACAACAGGGGGAGAAGACACAACATACGGGTGAGGGGAGTACCCGAATCGGTCGAGCCAGGTAACATTACTTCTGCATTACAATATGTGTTCAATGAATTACTAGAGCGCCAAACGGACACACCGATCGATTTTGACAGAGCGCATAGAGCATTAAGAGCAAGACCGGCTGACACTGCTCCCCCACGAGACATAATTTGTTGCATACCCAATTTTAAACTGAAGGAAGACATCATGGCTAAAGCCAGGCGCAATGATCACATTACTTTTAATAACACTGAAATCTCCATCTACCAAAATGTATCCCCTATCATTTTTAACAATAGGAGAGCTCTGCGCCCCCTGCTGGAGACTTTGCGCAGACAAGGCATTCCATACAGATGGAAATTTCCTTTTGCACTAAATGCAACCTTCCAGGGCAAACAATTATTCCTACGCCCGCCCATTGACCTACCAGATTTCTGTCGAGACTTACAGATACCACCCATTGACCTGCCAGATTGGTATGGGGAGTTATGCACTCCCCCAGCAATACTGGAAGTACAGCCATTGCCTCATTTGTCCCCTGCGAAACCTCCCTATAAGAATGGAAATATCAGAAACAAAATGCTCCAGGCCCCAGCTCCACTAAGAAACATCCTAATGTTTCTAGAGCTTTGCTGCCTGACTCTGACCCAGAGTAAAGAGGAGAACGCAGGAGAATTCATGAGACCTGTTCGTACTATAGCCTACTGAAAGGCCTAGGTACACAACCTCGTCTACAAAAATTGGATACAGTTCTATCCCCCTTTTTCCTTTTTCCTCTTTTTTTTGTCTTTAGAGTTTTATTTTCATTTGCAGGTTTTTTGTTGAGACTTCCAGCAGAGGCAGTTCATACAGACACAGGCAGCCTTAAAGGTTGGTGCAGGAGTGGACTTTACTTACACAAGCAGAACTGGGTAAGAACTGTCCCTACGGATTGCTGCAGACAAGGGATAAACTAACAATGACACATTAATGGTGATAGATCCTTGCCTGTCGGCTTCCACACATTGATTGTGTCCTTCTACCTACTGCTCCCCCAAAAGCACTAAGCCCGCTACTACGCTTGTGACATAGGAGAAATCACACAATATGCCGGACACTGGAAAATAGGTATCTGTGCTTGAGTCTAACCTAATTGATGTTATATTTTCTCTGTATATGGTTTATATCTTACAGAGATGTCGGTTGCCGTTCATAAATGTTAAGATTTAATCTTTTGCAAAAATTTTTTAGGAGTCAGAGGGTGGGAGGAGTTTTCTAAACTTGGTGGAACATTTCCATAGAGTGTTAAGTTAGACTGTGGAAGTGTTTGCAGACATAATTCTGGTTGCACCCCCCCACCTCCCCCACAGTGGGTGCCAAACAACGAACACATTGGTGACACCCTATCCTGGTGGGGATCTCGCTGGTGTGCCTGTTCAAGGCCCCAAATTGTATACATTCCTCTAGGGATTTACTTAGAGGTTAATTACAACATAAACGAATCTCACTCTCTTAGTGTCGGGAGTGAGATCATACCTCTCTTTCACCTTTTTCTTTTTTCTATCCTTTCCTCTCTTCTTACTTTCTTGACCCTTATGCTGCGTACACACGGTCGGACTTTCTAGAAAGCTAGGTCCGACGTACTTGCCGCCAGACTTCCGGCGGACTACCGCCGGACTTTCTGAACGGCCGGACTTGCCTACACACGGCCGGACTTTCCGGAATCCGGTTTTCCCGACGGACTTCCGCCGGACTTTCAGAACGAACGGACTTTCCCACACACGGACAAGTCCGTTCATTTTGAACGTGACTTTGGTACGACGGGACTAGAAAAGGAATTCAATCTCGCCGCTTTTTTTGGCGAGATTGAAACCTTGCGAGCCCCGTCGCAGGCCCTTAGGTCTGGTATGGAACTTTAAGGGGAACCCCCTACGCCGAAAAACCGGCGTGGGGGTCCCCCCAAAATCCATACCAGACCCCGATCCGAGCACGCAGCCCGGCCGGTCAGGAAAGGGGGTGGGGACGAACGAGCGCCCCCCCCCTCCTGAACCGTACCAGGCCGCATGCCCTCAACATGGGGGGTGCTTTGGGGGAGGGGGCGCCTTGCGGTGCCCCCCCCACCACAAAGCACCTTGTCCCCATGTTGATGAGGACAAGGGCCTCTTCCCGACAACCCTGGCCGTTGGTTGTCGGGGTCTGCGGGCGGGGGGCTTATCGGAATCCGGGAGCCCCCCATAATAAGAGGGCCCCCAGATCCCGGCCCCCCCACCCTATGTGAATGAGTATGGGGTACATGATACCCCTACCCATTCACCTAGGTAAAAAGTGTCAATAATAAAACACAACACAGGTTTTTAAAATAATTTATTAAACAGCTCCGGGGGGGGATCTTCTTCCGTCTTCGGGGGTCCCTCCGGTTCATCTTCTCCCGGCGTCCGGTTGGTTCTTCTCCGCTCTCCGGCCTCTTCTCCCGGTGTCCCAGGTCTTCGGCCGGCCCCTCCGCTGTCTTCAGGTAGCTCTATTGCCAGCGGAGGTCCGGACTTCTGGGCTTCTGGGCTTCTTGTGTTCTCTTCTCTTCTCTTCCCCCAGATGTTGACACGACGCTCTCTCCGGCTTGACTGGTCTCTGAGGGCTGCGTTGTGACTTATATAGGCGGAGACCCCGCCCCCATATGATGTCACAGTCCCTGGGCATGCTGGGACTGTGATGTTTTAGGGGGCGTGGTCGACCACGCCCCCTAAAACGTCACAGTCCCAGCATGCCCAGGGACTGTGACATCATATGGGGGCGGGGTCTCCGCCTATATAAGTCACAACGCAGCCCTCAGAGACCAGTCCAGCCGGAGAGAGCGTCGTGTCAACATCTGGGGGAAGAGAAGAGAACACAAGAAGCCAAGAAGCCCAGAAGTCCGGACCTCCGCTGGCAATAGAGCTACCTGAAGACAGCGGAGGGGCCGGCCGAAGACCTGGGACACCGGGAGAAGAGGCCGGAGAGCGGAGAAGAACCAACCGGACGCCGGGAGAAGATGAACCGGAGGGACCCCCGAAGACGGAAGAAGACCCTCCCCTGGAGCTGTTTAATAAATTATTTTAAAAACCTGTGTTGTGTTTTATTATTGACACTTTTTACCTAGGTGAATGGGTAGGGGTATCATGTACCCCATACTCATTCACATAGGGTGGGGGGGCCGGGATCTGGGGGCCCTCTTATTATGGGGGGCTCCCGGATTCCGATAAGCCCCCCGCCCGCAGACCCCGACAACCAACGGCCAGGGTTGTCGGGAAGAGGCCCTTGTCCTCATCAACATGGGGACAAGGTGCTTTGTGGTGGGGGGGGCACCGCAAGGCGCCCCCTCCCCCAAAGCACCCCCCATGTTGAGGGCATGCGGCCTGGTACGGTTCAGGAGGGGGGGCGCTCGTTCGTCCCCACCCCCTTTCCTGACCGGCCGGGCTGCGTGCTCGGATCGGGGTCTGGTATGGATTTTGGGGGGACCCCCACGCCGGTTTTTCGGCGTAGGGGGTTCTCCTTAAAGTTCCATACCAGACCTAAGGGCCTGGGATGCCCCCCGCGCTCGCCGCAATGGGAAAATTATTTTTTCCTATTGCAGCGAGCGCGAGATGCAGTAACCTGCTCCTCCGTCGTATCTGGTCCTTCGGACTAGCATACAGACGAACGGGCTTTCCGTCAGGAACTGAGTCCGGCGGAGGTACGACGTAAAGATTTGAAGCAGGCTTCAAATCTAAAGTACGTCGGATTTCCGCAAAAATCCGACCGAAACGGTCCGTCGGAAGTCCGATGGAGACCACACACGGTCGGACTTTCCGCCGGACTTTGTCCGGCGGCGTCCGTCAGACTTTTGCAGGTGAAAAGTCCGACCGTGTGTACGCGGCATTACATGCCCCCTTATTATTATTATTATTATTACTATTATTTATTTTTCTTTCATTTTATTTTTGAGCTCTATATTGCAGTGTTAACTGAGTCAACCTCTGTCATCATGGTCTACTCTGCATTGGGCAAAAGCCCAACAGTAATATCACATAATGTCAGAGGACTCAATACCCCACAAAAGCGCACACAACTATTGCGACACCTGGGGAAGAGGAGACTGGTCTTTGTGTTCTTTCAGGAAACTCATTTCAAAGCTAATTCTATACCCAAACTAACTGACAGGTACTTCACTAAGGCGTACCATGCTGCTAACACAGAATCCAAAATGAAAGGTGTTTCCACCCTAATTGGGAAAGACTCAGGTTTTGAGCTCCTCCAACAATTAGCAGACCCGGGAGGCCAGTTTCTTCCCATTGGACCCCCTTCAGGATATATCGAATGGTAAATCCTCTATAACGTATCGTGTACTTAATTTATTAAGTAAAACTCTAATCTTTTTAACTCTTAAAGATACATGGCGAATAGCCCATCCACAGGGAAGGGACTTTACTTACTTTTCCACGATACACAATAAGTATTCTCGCATAGATTTTGTCACAAAGAGACCTAAATATTCTGACGGAAGCACACATAGGAACAAGGACAATATCAGACCAAGCCCCAACCTCCCTAACACTACAACTCCAAACACCCCTAAAAACCAGGGATGCTGGAGATTAAATTTGACCTTGCTGACAGATCCTGTAACCCTAGAACCTGTAGCGGAGGCCATAAAAACATATTTCAGAGAAAACTCCACAAAGGACGTACCACATATTATGATTTGGGAGGCACATAAATGTGTGTTGTGAGGCAAACTCATCAGCCTAGCCTCAATAAAAAAGAGGAATGCAGAGAAAGAATTAAAAGCAGCCTTAGACAAAGTACAGGCATTAGAAACCCACCACAAAAGATCGTTGGCTGTGAATACGACCGAGGAGCTTTTGTTAGCTCATAAAGAATTACAAGACAAATTAGATTTACAAGCAAAACGAATATTATTTTTTCGCAGGGGTTTTTTCTATGAACACGGGAACAAAAGTGGCAAATTTTTGGCGGGGGCCCTGAGAGATATACACTCAATCAATACCATCACGAGTATAAAGAATAGGGAGAACAAACTGATACACGCCACAGAGCAGATCGCAGCAGAGTTTCATGAGTTCTACATGAAATTGTACAACCTCCCACCCCCACATAAGCCGGAGGCAATGGAGGGCTCGAGAACGCAGATTATAACACAATACCTAACACAAAGTGGTTTACTAAGTATTACGGAGAATGACGCACTGGAAATTGATAGGCCAATAGAGCATATGGAACTCTTGCAAGCGATCAGGTCTTTAAAAACAGGGAGAAGCCCAGGCCCAGACGGCTTCACAGCGATATACTACAAGACATTTGCACACCTCTTAGCAAAACCCTTATTTCTGGCCTTAAATTCTCTCACGACCCCTCAAAACCTACCGCCCTCATTTAATACAGCACACATAATGGTAATTCCCAAACCCGGCAAGGACCCCAACATCTGCTCAAGCTATAGACCAATTTCCTTACTCAACCTAGATATGAAACTTCTATATAAAATTATTGCGACAAGAATTAGTAGATTCCTGGCTGATGTTGTTGACCCGGATCAAGCGGGGTTCATGCCGGGGAGAGAGACGTGTGATAACGTGATTACAGCACTAAATCTCATTCAGTCCCTTAGAGGGAATAAGACTGGAGGCCTTCTCCTATCCACGGATGCGGAGAAGGCCTTCGATAGGGTGGCTTGGGATTATCTGTTTGCAGTGTGCAAGCATATAGGTCTCCGGACAAATATGCTAACATGGATCTTGACGCTATACCAGAACCCGACGGCTAGATTAAAAATTAATGGATCCCTCTCAGAACCAGTACAAATCCATAATGGTACGAGACAGGGGTGCCCATTATCCCCAATTTTATTCATTTTGACGCTAGAACCCTATATACGCACAATATACGGGAACACATATATAAAAGGTTTGTCCATGGGCCAGACATGCCATAAAATTATGGCATATGCAGACGACCTGTTTGTGGTCACACAACCGCACACGTCGATTCCCAATCTAGTAAAAGAAATTCTGTCTATTTGGGTATATCTCCAATTTTAAAATCAACTATGAAAAATCGGAAGCACTTAATATTTCCTTAAACCCACAACAGCTCCTAGATACTAAGTCAAATTGCCCATTCAAATGGGTTAACTCCAAACTTAAGTACCTGGGGATATGGCTCACCCCTGACTTAAACAACATTTACATGCAAAATTTCCTCCCATTCATAAACAGTTTGCAACAGGACCTTCAACATTGGAATCTTAAACCGCTGTCTTGGTTTGGGAGAGCAGCTGCGCTAAAAATGACGGTCCTGCCCAGGGCGCTATATTTGTTCCACACATTGCCCATTAGATTGCCTAAAAAGTTCTTTTCCACACTACAGGCGATTCTAAGAGACTTCATCTGGGCTGGGAAGAAATCGCGTATCAGCATGAAAACATTGATGAAGACGAAAGCAGAGGGAGGTATTAACCTACCACATTTTAAACACTATTATTATGCGACACACCTGACTCGCATTCTTGATTGGTACTGTCACGCTTCCTCAAAAGCTTGGGTCAATCTAGAAAGCCTAAAAACAGAAATACCCCTAAGATTCTTACCGTGGGTCAATAAAGGAGCACGCTCGCCTGACCTAGATAGACACCCTACAATTGGACCAACGCTGAGGGTCTTTCAGACAGTGTCACATCTTCACAACCTTGCATCCTCTCCTGGCCCTTTACCCCACTGATTAAGAATAAGGAGTTTGCATTAGGTCACACTACAGCGTCCTTCCCTCATAGGGATGGTAAAACCCCAATGACAGTAGCTCATTGCTTAGAGAATGGTAGTTTGAAAACTTTCACCAAACTACAGACTGAACTTCAGGCCAAACACTTCACCCACTGGCAGTATAGACAGCTACATGACTATATCCTCTGCACTGACACTGGCACACTAACAGAGAACAATTCCGGAGGGAACAAACAAACTTTGAACAACTATGCCTTACTGGAGAGCAAGTGCGCAAAGCAACCTCTCTAATACATAGTTGGCTGCAGACCAGACAGGACAAACAACAGAGTAGACACAAAAAAGAGTGGAAAACTGTGCTCAAAAAATCTTTCACTGAAGTACAATGGAACAATGCATATATCCTGGCACACAAATGCTCAATCAGCACAAATACTCAGGAAACCTCATACAAAGTACTGACAAATTGGTACTTCACCCCGGCCAGACTGCACGCATGGTACCCAGAGACCTCCGAGGCCTGTTGGAGATGTGGCTCAGAAAAAGGAGACATGCTGCACATATGGTGGAATTGTCCACTAATACGTGCCTTCTGGGATGGGGTGTGCTCCAGGATACATGCTATAACAGAAACCGAAATAGTTTTCTCTCCAGAATATTGCCTGTTGCATATCTCGAACTATTAATTAAGTAGATACAAAAAGTCAGTAGTGCATCATATGTTAAACGCTGCAAAAACCATTATACCAAGACATTGGAAAACAACACACACACACCCACTCTAGCAGAATGGCTTTCGGAGGTTGACTCACTATACAGAATGGAAGAAACAGTGGCAATGACAACAGAAAGAACAGACAAATTTCATAAGATATGGAGAGCTTGGTTCATCTTCAAATACTCAGATGACTTTGCCAAGATGCAGAATGGCTAATTGCTGACTACCTTGTTACCCACACCCCCTCAATACATGGCAGAGATTGCATTAAAGTAGATCTAGATGGATTGTGATCTTTTCACCCTAGGCTGGTTCAACAGGCATGGAGCTAGAATGTCCCCATCCCCATACTCTTCTCTTTCCCCCCTTTCTCGCTTTTCCTTCTTATTTTTTATTATTTTATTGTATTATTTTGCTTATAAGGTTATACCAGACACTCACAAACTTATTTTATGAATCATAACATATCAACCATTCCATGGGTAGGATTGTACAGACGGATGGATCCAACCCGCTGGAGGAGATAATGCTTGAAGATGATTAAATGAATCACTACAGCTAGACCCATGATATGATCTGAACAACACTGTAATAAGATGTCATTTGGATACTGTGTAAGATTGTATTACTCACAGCTCTTGTTATGTTACAATAATCTTTTATGCTAAATAAAAACTTTTATTGGAAAAAAAAAAGCCATAGGATGGGCCAGTGATGGTGAACCTTGGCACCCCAGATGTTTTGGAACTACATTTCCCATGATGCTCAACTACACTGCAGAGTGTATGAGCATCATGGGTAATTTAGTTCCAAAACATCTGGGGTGCCAAGATTCACCATCACTGGGATAGGCAACATGTCGGGTTGTGGCATAAAGGCAGGGACCTTGTCAACAGCCAGCTGCACACAATACATTTACCAGCGGGATTTCCATGGAGTGTGGCCTCATTTTTCAATTTTGCTAAGCATTCCTAATGGATTTCACATTCTGCTGACCAGCTAGCTCTTCAAGTGAACTAGTACAGAGTTGGGGGCGTGGCCTGGCTCAGGATGTGATTGGACATGTTCCTGTGTAGCTCCGGTCTCTCCCTGTACAATCCTGCTCCATCCTGATCATCCATCGTCAGCACCTGAATTCTTTTCTGCCTAATCCCTCCTGGTGTGTCTTTTGCATCATTGGGGGGCACTTTGGTTGATGGGAAAGCGGCAAACAAAGAAACAACCCCCGGTAAAGATGAGCATCGCCACCCGCTCCTGCCAAGATGGCCACCGCCATACCGTCCACGGGCCTGGCTCATCTCCAGCCTCTACTCCAGATCTCTTTGGTGACGGCCTGGACGGGTCTCCACCACCTTCCCCCGAGATTCCGGACCCTGCAGCCATCCCCTCGGTACCGACCCCGGGCTCGGCGGTCATGGATGGCGCCACGGAACCCACCCTGGCAGATGTCCTGGCCATTATCAAGGTAAACCATGCAGACCTGGTGGGGAAGGTGGATGGGCTTAAGATTGACTTAACCATTATGCGGCAGGATGTGCACAAGCTACATGGTCGTGTTACCGAGACTGAGCAACGTATCAGTGATTTGGAGGACACTATTGCTCCCATTTTACCTAGACTCAATACATATGGGGGAAAGATTATAACTTTGGAGGACAAGGTCGATGACCTTGAAAACCGCCTACGCAGAAACAACCTGTGCTTGGTTGGACTTTCGGAGCGCGTGGAGGGGTCTGACCCTGTAGCCTTCCTAGAGAGCTGGCTTGAGCAAGAGTTTGGCCGAGAGCAGTTATCTCCCTGTTTTGTGATTGAGAGGGCCCAACGTGTCCCCGGGCGCCCCCCACCAGAAGATCACCCCCCACGTATGATGGTGATCCGTCTCTTTAATTACAGGGACCACAACTCCATCTTGGGGGCTGCCAGGTGGAAAGGAAGTCTCCGCATTAATAATGCCGTGGTGTCACTCTTTCCAGACTACTCAGCGACAGTCCGCAACCGTAGAGCCAGCTATCAATGGATCAAGCAGAAGCTCTGGGAGCAAGATATTCAGTACTCCATGCTATTTCCTGCCACCCTTCGGGTCACATATCAAGGGAAAGCTCATTTCTTTCAGTCCCCACATGATGCCATGTCCTGGTGGGAAGCACTACCCCGCTCCCCTAAGCCTCCTGCCTGATGCAGATCCCCACATTTTGATGGCTCCACAGCTTTACCAGAAGTTTCCTCCCTCCTCTGGGTTCTCCTTGCCTGCATTATTATTTTCTTCTCCCCCCTTTTTTGCTCTTTGGTTATGGCGAAGTTTTTTGTTTTGTTGCTGACATATGCTGACCTGGGAGGATCCTACTTGTCTCCTGAGGGAGAGTACCAAGTCTCGGTTTATAACCGGGCCCAAGCTGACTTGGGGCTCAGTCCCCTTATGTTATTTTCTTTTGAAATATTATAGTTGACTAATGATTTCTTTTGTTGCTTTTGAACTTATATTTTTTTCCTGCCTCTTGTTCTGGGCCATGGGCCCCAGGCATGGTACAAGTTCAGGGTATAGGCATACTCCCCTTTTTTGGAGCTGGGCAGGGGAATTAGTACCCCTGTTGTGTATTGATTGTGATAATGTCTGTTATTGTGTGGTTGTATGTGTATGGTTGAATGGATGTCTGACACTGCGACCCTTAATCTTATATGTGGCCGTGACCGGGGGTGGGAATCTCTCTGAGACCCCCCTGACCCGTATGCACCCACATTATTAACTCCATGTCTGATGTAACCGTTTGCTCATGGAATGTCCACGGGCTGAACTCTAAATTTAAAAGAGCATCTATCTTTGAGGCCCTGAAACATAGTAAGCCACATATCCTGTGCCTCCAGGAGACTCATTTAATGGGGTCCAAGGTGATGGCGCTCAAAAAACACTGGGTGGCCAACCAATATCACTCTACCTACTCAAATTATGCCGGGGGCGTGGCTATATTAATCCGTAAGGGATTGCCCTTCGTGTGTCACCAAGTTGTCCTAGATCCCAAGGGGCAGTATGTTATTTTACATGTATCGATACACAGCACACCCCTTATTCTGGTGGCGGTGTA
Source organism: Lithobates clamitans (assembly GCA_037952925.1). Classification (NCBI taxonomy): domain Eukaryota; kingdom Metazoa; phylum Chordata; class Amphibia; order Anura; family Ranidae; genus Lithobates; species Lithobates clamitans. The sequence goes on from JBBGZY010000810.1 coordinate 3,698,315, forward strand.
TCTCCCTCCCCCGGTCAGGGCTGCAATGTTCTCTGATCTTAATATTCAGTTTGCTAACCTAGGTCCTAGGTCCTATGCAGCCCTTTCAAGAATTGATTTTGCTCTCGCCACAAAGGATTTTTTACCTGTTGTTCGATCCATAGCGTATCTCTCCCAGACGGAATCTGACCATTCTATGATACAGGTTGGTTTGACTATGGGCCATAGACCGACGTTTCAAACATGGAGACTCAGCCTTCTCTTGATCTCTACTCCGGAGATAGCTGAGGGCATCCCGACTGACATGACAATCTATTGGTCCCTTAACACTGACTCTGCTCCTGTGGGTCCTGTTTGGGATGCCTTTAAGGCTGTGGTAAGGGGTTCCTATATTTCTAGAATTAAGGGCTACAGATCTGCTGGAAGGAGGACACAGGGCAATCTTCAGAAAGTATTGGAGGAGGCCCACACTCATCATATGGATGCCCCCTCCTCTGAAACTAGAGGCATGCTGATGGAGGCCCACCGGGCGCTGCAGTTGCACTTAATAGACTTCACCAGGAAACAACAGTTGTACCTCTCGGCTCGTATTCACGAGCATGGTGGGAAAAATGGCAGGCTCCTGGCATATCTTGGACTGTCAGGGAGCCACGATTGCTGTGATTCACCTGCCTGATGGATCAATAATATCCGACGCATTGACCATTAATCAAACTTTCACGGATTTCTATGCCACACTATATAGGGGCACGGAAATCCCTCCAGAAACAGATTTTATGGACTTCTTTGAATCCCTTGACCTCCCGGCACTCAGCGCCTCTCAGCAATCCCTCCTAGACAAACCCATCACGCTGGAGGAGGTCACCAAGGCCATAAGCCTCCTTCCCTCTAATAAAACTCCGGGACTGGATGGGCTTCCTTTGGAGTGGTACCAAGTGCACGCAGAGGTACTGGCTCCTAGGCTCCTCAAACTGTTTCAGGACTCCCTTAAATTAGGGAAGCTTCCTGAATCTTTAAACTAAGCACTTATTGTGGTTATACCCAAACCCGGTAAGGATAGTAAATATTGCGGATTCTACAGGCCTATTTCACTCCTGAATGGTGATGTAAAGATCTTAGCAAAAATTCTCGCTCTTAGGCTTCAGTCGGTCATCCTGGCCCTTATACCACCAGATCAATCCGGTTTCATGCGTGGCAGGAGTACATTTGATAATATCGGAAGGTTATACCTACATGTTCATGAGGCAGCACGTGCGAGGCGATCTGGTCTAGTCCTGTCCCTGGATATATTAAAAGCTTTTGATACTGTGAGTTGGTCTACCCTATGGGAAGCTATGGCACGGATGGGTATTGGCCCAACTTTTATTCACTGGGTTTGCTTATTATATGCAGACCCGAAGGTTAGGGTTCGCACAAACATGGACATCTCTGCACCATTTTCCTTAGGCCGGGGTACTCGGCAGGGATGCCCTCTCTCTCCCCTCCTGTTCACAATAGCCATTGAGCCATTAGCTCTGGCTGTGCGGCAGACGGCTGAGATTGGTGGTATCTGTTCGGGCCCGCTAGAGGAAAAAATCTCTTTATACGCAGACGACGCCCTGGTATACCTACATGGAAGGTAGAGCTCTTTTACTAAATTAATGCAGGTGGTGGAGGAGTTTGGTGCGGTCTTGGGACTCTGGGTGGGCTGGGAAAAATTGCAGGCCTTGGCTATCGGTCCCCCTTCTCCCTATGACTATCTGCAGAGGTCATGTATTCAATTAACACCCTCCCTTAAGTACCTTGGTATCCAGATACATGCCGACCTCCCTAGGTATGAAGAACTTAATGTCACCCCTATAGTCCAGCAGATGACGGAGAAATTCCGTACCTGGTCGTCATTGCCCCTCAATTTAATTGGTCGTATAAATATATTCAAAATGATCTTTTTACCAAAATTTCTCTATAGCTTTAGGGCCTCCCCGGTTTTCCTCACCAAAAAATTATTTGCAAAACTTGACTCTGCCCTGTTTACTTTTATTTGGAACGGTTGCCAACCTCGTATAGCCAAATGCTCTTTAGAAGCGGCCAAGCCCATAGGCGGATTGGCTTGCCCAAACTTAAGGAATTATTTTCTCGCTTCCCAGCTCACCTATATCCATGATTAGTTTCATTCTGATCCCCAAACTCTCTCCACGGCTTTTCTATTGTCCTTGTTTGCATCTCCTACCTCTTTGAGAGACGAACTGCATAGGTCAAGGAAAATGGGCGGTTCTAGATTTTCTCCCACTGAGGTTTGCTTCATGGCCTGGAGAGAAGGGGTAAAGATACTGACACAATCCCAGGTGGATATTTCACCATGGGCTCCTCTGTGGCGGAATCCAAATTTCCCTGAGCTCTGTGGTCATCCGGATTCGACGTGGTGGGCCCGTTTTGGAATCACACACCTCTCTCATATTTTTGAAGAGAATACCTTACTGCCCTTTGAATCCATTAGACTTAAATATGGCATTGAAAACAAATTCTTCTTCAAATACCTTTTATTGCGACATGCCCTTAAGACACAATTTGGCACATTGACCATAGAGCTCAGGGAATCCTCCATGGAGGACCTTCTGTCATTTCCAGAAATAAACAAACTTGTGACGACCTTTTATGGGTGCCTTCAGATGATGGGTGCGGATCCTTTTCAGAAATCTCAATGTAAATGGCAAAGGATTATGCCTGAGCTTTCTGAAGAGGACTGGGAAGAGGCAGTGGAAATATGTTTTCAGGATATCATCAGTATGGCTGATGTCCTGATACAATTTAAGTTTATACATCACTTACACTATACACCCGCTAGGTTGGTCACAATGGGACCGGGTCGAGATATTGCATGTGCTAGATGTAAAATTATTTCTGCCAATTTCTTTCATATGTTTTGGACATGTCCTGGACTTACAACATACTGGAAAGATGTATTTTCTTTTTTCAGCTGTAAGCTACATGTACCGTTGCCGCAGACTCTGGAGGTTGGACTACTGGGGGTTCTAAATGATATTGTTCCTCGCACTCATGTTAGAATGTTGATACGTATCTTATTATTTTATGCACGTAAGACAATTCTATTGCATTGGAAAGATACTGTCCCCCTTTCAGCCCATGCCTTCTTCTGTATTGTTCATGGGACCCTCCCAAAATTTAAGTTGATATATAAAAGTAGGGCATGCCCTAAGATGTTCACCAAGATATGGCAGCCATGGCTGAACTTTTCAAAGGACTTCTGGGGGAATGTCCTTTCCTCACAGTTATCTCAGTGAGGAGATAAGATGATGTGATTTTGCAAACATTATTTTTCATATATATGAATGTGGATGGAGACTTGCATATGCTCTAATAAGAGTCTATTTCATAAGGCTTGCTGGAAATGTACTGCATTAATGGGGTCATGCGTGCTAGGTGTGTGAATGGGTGTGTGTATGGATGGTGTAACTATGTCTTTGATTGGGGTATTACTGTTTTATACAGCTTACTTTATGAGCTCTGTTATATCAGCATTACTTTTTAATGTCTATGGCATACATGTACGTAGAACAGTCTGTATTGTTGACTACTTTATTATTTTATTGCTTTTGTATTTCTTTTGTTATAAAAATGAAAAATAAATACCTTTAAAAAAAAAAGAACTAGTACAGAGTTTGAAATGATTCATTTACTAGTTGACTAAACTACTATGCATTGCAACTACTACTACTAGCATCTTCTTCACCAAAGTGTTGTGAAATTTGCTAAAATTCACTAATTAATAGGCATGAATAATAGTGACAAGTTACCTAGTGTTCTTCCTTACAGTATCAGATCTGTCAGAAAGGTGGAGTTGTGTGTTATTTGAAGGACAAAGCTAGCATTAGTCCTAAACTATTGCACTGTGCCATATAGTCTGTACTAACTCATGTTCTATGACTGAGGATTCTAATTGCCGTATATGATGTGACATTTTTGTAGGATTATTCTGACCAGCAGTGCACCCTGGATATATATACTGGGACAAAATAAAGGAATGGGTTGCTTAACCACCTGACGTCCGCGCTATGGCCAAATGACAACCACAGCACGGACCTGAATTCCCGGGATGCCGTCATATGACGGCCTCCCCTGTGCACGCTCCCTGCGCGTGCTGTGATCACCGAGTCACTAAGACTCGGGTGATCACCGATCTAAGTAAGGGGCCGGTCCAGGCCCCTTACCATGTGATCAGCTGTCAGCCAATGACAGCTGATCACATGATGTAAACAAAAGATCGACTGACAGCATGAGTAGAAAAAAGAAAAAGCCGATCACCAGCTCAGATGTCAGGGACATCGGTCCCCAAGTGGAAGAGGCACATCTGCCTCATCAGTGCCACCTAATAGTGCCACCTAACAGTGCCCACAGTGCCACCTATCAATGCCCACAAGTGCCACCTATCAATGCCCACCTGTAGTGCCAATCAGTGCCACCTAGCAGTGCTGCCCATCACTGCCACCCATCAGTGCCCATCACTGCCGCCTATCAGTGCCCATCACTGCCGCCTCATCAGCGTACATCAATGAAGGAGAAAAATGACCTGTTTTTAAATTTTTTATAACAAAATATAAAAAAATATATATTTTTTTTAATTCAGATTTTTACTTTTTTTTTAACAAAAAGTAAAAACTGCAGAGGTGATCAAATACCACCAAAAGAAAGCTCTATTTGTGTTGAAAAAATGATAAAAATTTCCTTTGGGTACAGTGTTGTATGACCGCGCAATTGTCATTCAAAGTGTGTCAGCGCTGAAAGCTCAAAATTGTTCTGGATAGGAGGTTTAAGTGCCCTGTAAGCAAGTGGTTAAATATTTGAACTTTACCTTTCCACTAGATAAGTAAACGATAATTCACTTTATGACAGGTTTGCTTTTATTATATCATTTTTATAGATGTTATACACAGAGGTGGCTCTAGGCTTTGTGAGGCCTTAGGCAAAACTTGGACATGAGGCCCCACTCACGCCCATAATGAGAAAAATAATTCAAGCCATAAAAAATAACTGTGTGCCCCCCAGAGCTGCCGACTTCCCTCCTCTGCTCTCCCGCTGACTGCCTTGGGGGGATATTCAGGATGGAGGTGGGAAAAAGGGGCTGGTAAATGTCTTTACTAAAAGAACACAGTGAGTGATTGGTACTGATCACTTACTGTGTTCATTCATAACTGAAGCACAGTAAACTGTGTTTACTATGCTTTAGTTTATGAATTAACAGGAGCCTCTGTCTCCTGTTCATTCATCTGCAGTGCATAGGGGTGCAGAGTGTATGGAGGTGGGTGGTATGTACATGAGAGGGGCACGGAGTGTATGGAGGTGGGTGGTATGTACAGGAGAGGGGTGCAGAGTGTATGGAGGTGGGTGGCATGTACAGGAGAAAGGTGCGGAGTGTATGGAGGTGGGTGGTATGTACATGAGAGGGGTGCGGAGTGTATGGAGGTGGGTGGTATTGTACAGGAGAGGGGTGCAGAGTGTATGGAGGTGGGTGGTATGTACAGGAGAGGGGTGCAGAGTGTATGGATGTGGGTGGTATGTACACGAGAGGGGTGCGGAGTGTATGGAGGTGGGTGGCATGTACAGGAGAGGGGTGTGGAGTGTATGGAGGTGGGTGGTATGTATATGACAGGGGTGCGGAGTGTATGGAGGTGGGTGGTATGTATATGACATGGGTGCGGAGTGTATGGAGGTGGGTGGTATGTATATGACATGGGTGCGGAGTGTATGGAGGTGGGTGGTATGTACAGGAGAGGGGTGCGGAGTGTATGGAGGTGGGTGGTATATATATGACACAGGTGCAGAGTGTATGGAGGTGGGTTGTATGTACAGGAGAGGGGTGTGGAGTGTATGGAGGTGGGTGGTATGTACATGAGAGGGGTGCAGAGTGTATGGAGGTGGGTGGTATGTACATGAGAGGGGTGCGGAGTGTATGGCAGTGGGAGGTATGTACATGAGAGGGGTGCAGAGTGTATGGAGGTGGGTGGTATGTACATGAGAGGGGTGCGGAGTGTGCACCCCTCTCTGACAGGGAAGACAGTGAATGCATTGGTTCATTTGGACTCATGTCATATCACTAAGCTGCTTACGCGCACAGTCGCACTGCTCTGCTGCAAATATAACCCAGACAGTGTAGCAGTGGCCGGCGGGTGTCACAGCTGTCTGCTGTGGTATGGAGTAAGCACATTTTTACGAGGCCTCCCCTGTCCCCCGGCCAAGTCCACCCCTACCTCCTTCCAGGTTCAGCAGCAGCCGGCAGCTCCACCTCCACCTCCTCAGCGATCCTTTACCAGTCCGGCCCGCTCACCCTGTCAGCTTGGGGACACTGACCGGGGACATTTCCTCCAATTCTCCCACACACAAATTAGGCGGCTGTGAGGCCCCTGGTCGCGCAAGGCCTTAGGCGACCGCCTTTTTTTGCCTAATTAGAGAGCCACCTCTGGTTATACACTCATATTACTGACTGTTTTATGCTTAAAGTAAACCTGTATTTTGCCCATACTAAACGAACTAATGAGTTCACATTACTCCATAGAACATAAGCAGTATGTACTTTTCACTTTCCACAGATTTTTGCATATTTTTTCAGTTGCTCAATCTACACAGAGGCTGCACACAACTTGTCCTCCCATGTGTGATAGGCTGCAGACCTCAATGTTGGCTATATGAACCGTGTATGGGCAGGCTGAATGTATATCGAAACAAAAAAGACAATAAAAGGGAACTTGGAATATTTGGGTACCTAAAAACTACCCTCTGGTTACTTACCCACTCAAAGAAAATAAACATAAATAAATACAAGTGGGGCTCTATGGTCAATGTAAATTCTAAACAAACAAAAGAGTACCAAGAAAGCATATAGTCAAAAGGACCATAGTAATGAGCCTCAGGGGTATAGTAGACCAAAATACACAAATATAAAATGAAACCAAATAGGAAATTACAAAAGCTTTATCACAAAAATCAAAGAAAATCCAAATAAGAAAACCACCTTCCAGTCCATCCTCATAAAAAAGACAATATTGTCTAAAATACCAAACGTGCATCTAGATGCCACATACCCATCCATACAATCCACCATCCAAATGCATGCAAAGGGTACTGCATGTACAATATAGAGGAATGTATATAAATTCTACCAATAAATGATGAGGAGTGATACATAACACCCCATGGGGAAAGGCAAGTAAACCAAACCAATAGTTACAGCTCAGACATAAAGCTAGCACAGAGCTTTCAGCTAAATATCCATAATATATCACTCCAAGGTGGTACATCCGGGTAAAATAAATATAAAGTGTAAGGGGGTGCTGCAAACAGACTGGGAGGCAAAAACAGCTGTCAGGTATTAATGTTGCCACTATAGCCTAGTATGTAAAGTCCTGGAGGTAATCCATATACTGTATGTATGTATGTATACATATAGGCATTGGTGGACTATAACTGTCAGCAGAAATACACAGAAAGTCACATGAGCCACAGCATGAGCATATAGTCTGATGAATAGAAGTAAAGCAAAATAGACAGGGAGAAAACAGCTTGTGGTCAAGCAATTGTAAGTATAACAGAGCAAACAGTCTCTGGACCCGATCTCAGAGCAAGGAGAAGCAGCCACAGGCAGAGAGAGAAGCAATGGGCAGTGTAATGAATGCCACAGTGAAAATACTTATCCGATCGTCTGCTTCTCAACCTCCGCTGACAGGCTGGATATATACCAAACATCGGTGGTGCCTCCTCACAACGAGTTTGTCCGCTTTATGCAGGATCAATCCCTGTCGCTCAAGGCATGATGCTGCTGACCTGTTCCATGCCTTGAGCGACAGTATGGCGGAAGTGATGAAAATGCAGTGTGCCTCAGCCTCCAGTGCAGCAGCGCTAGTACACCCCGATCCCAGGGGAAGATGTGATGACAGACATCAGACGCACAGAAGCATGACATTAACATGTTTCGCCTGAAACACCAGCTTCATCAGGACATCATCAATTGATCAACTTGGGTACAACCAGCTTTGATGATTTTACATACAATTATCACTAAAGGCTATTATGGTTGCTAGCAATAATCACTGTCTTCTGCCAGCGGGGGCAGCTTTCCTGCCCCCCTGCTGGGAGAAGACAATGGGTCAGCAGGAGAGATTCCCGCATCAACACTGTCTGTGTTGATGGGAGAATCAAGCAAATTTCTTTCCTGCAACCCATGTATGGCCTGCCTAAGCAAGCTGTCAGAGACAACTACCTGATCTCTGTTTATGATTGGGACCCAGCAGGGCTGGCTCTGATCTTGTGACCTCTATGGCAGCCAAAGTGATGATTAAGAAGTCTGTCCCACCACTTGGCATTAATACCCAGTTGACGGGCCACCAGGAGGGGGAGGAACAGGGATAAATACTTATTGTTTTCGTTCCATAGACTAAGGTGTGCCTTTTACTTTACACAGTATGAGCAAAACACAGGTTAACTTTAAGATATACATTTACAGTGGCTTGCGAAAGTATTCGGCCCCCTTGAACTTTTCAACCTTTTGCCACATTTCAGGCTTCAAACATATAGATATAAAATTTTAATTTTTTGTGAAGAATCACAAACAAGTGGGACACAATTGTGAAGTGGAACAAATCTATTGGATATTTTAAACTTTTTTAGCAATTAAAAAACTGAAAAGTGGTGTGTGCAAAATTATTCGGCCCCTTTACTTTCAGTGCAGCAAACTCACTCCAGAAGTTCAGCGAGGATCTCTGAATGATCCAATGTTGTCCTAAATGACTGATGGTGATAAATAGAATCCACCTGTGTGTAATCAAGTCTCTGTATAAATGCACCTGCTCTGTGATAGTCTCAGGGTTCTGTTGAAAGCGCAGAGAGCATCATGAAGACCAAGGAACACACCAGGTAGGTCCGTAATACTGTTGTGGAGAAGTTTAAAGCTGGATTTGGATACAAAAAGATTTCCCAAGCTTTAAACATCCCAAGGAGCACTGTGCAAGTGATCATTTTGAAATGGAAGGAGTATCAGACCACTGCAAATCTACCAAGACCTGGCTGTCCCTTTAAACTTTCAGCTCAGACAAGGAGAAGACTGATCAGAGATGCAGCCAAGAGGCCCATGATCACTCTGGATGAACTGCAGAGAACTGCAGCTGAGGTGGGAGAGTCTGTCCATAGGACAACAATCAGTCGTACACTGCACAAATCTGGCCTTTATGGAAGAGTGGCAAGAAGAAAGCCATTTCTCAAAGATATCCATAAAAAGTCTTGTCTAAAATTTGCCACAAGCCACCTGGGAGACACACCAAACATGTGGAAGAAGGTGCTCTGGTCCGATGAAACCAAAATCGAACTTTTTGGCCACAATGCAAAACGATATGTTTGGCGTAAAAGCAGCACAGCTCATCACACTCAACACACCATCCCCACTGTCAAACATGGTGGTGGCAGCATCATGGTTTGGGCCTGCTTTTCTTCAGCAGGGACAGGGAAGATGGTTAAAATTGAGGGGAAGATGGATGCAGCCAAATACAGGACCATTCTGGATGAAAACCTGTTGGAGTCTGCAAAAGACCTGAAACTGGGACGGAGATTTATCTACCAACAAGACAATGATCCCAAACATACAGCAAAATCTACAAAGGAATGGTTCACAAATAAACGTATCCAGGTGTTAGAATGGCCAAGTCAAAGTCCAGACCTGAATCCAATCGAGAATCTGTGGAAAGAGCTGAAAACTGCTGTTCACAAACGCTCTCCATCCAACCTCACTGAGCTCAAGCTGTTTTGCAAGGAAGAATGGGCAAGAATTTCAGTCTCTCGATGTGCAAAACTGATAGAGACATACCCCAAGCGACTTGCAGCTGTAATCGCTAGGCTTGTGCAATTCGTTTCGTAATGAATCAAAATTCGTCCGAATATAACAACTTTCGGACATTCGGACGTATTCGAATATCCGAACAAAGCAATTACGAATAAAACCGAATCTGAATTAAATTCTACCATAAATAGTCGTTGTTTTCGGCATAATTCGTTAATGCTTTAACGTGGCCTAATGCATTCGTAATCGCTTTGAACGAAAATTTGAATGCACTCGAATGTCCGAAAGTTGCAAATACAGACGAAGTTGAATGCTTACGAATGCATCCGAAAGTTGCAAAATACAGAAGAATTTGAATACTTACGAATGCATCCGAATGTCCGAGAGTTGCACAATTAATACGAATTTCAATTTCAGTGTGAATTCATTCGTTATTCCGGATACAGTTCTTTAAGCCAATCACTTGATTCCTTGGGGGCTGGATTACTGGCATGGAGTAATTTACAGTCCAATCAGCTGCTTTCTTTTGTGCTGGAGGTTGGATTAGGGGTAAAACTTTACTGCACTCCTGCCTGGTGGTAACTGAGTGAGAAAGGGAGATTGAGCAGAGGAGGGGAGACATTTGAGAAGCAGCAGAAGAGAGTCCAGTCTTTTGTCAAGATGGATTCAAGCTCTCAACATGAGGTTCCACCTCCTGTTACCAGCCGCAGCAGTGACACAGCAACAACAACCACTACCAGCACCTGTGAGTACCTTGTACCACCATTGTCTGTGTCATGTATGTCAGCATCTGTATTGCCAGGCCCAGACAGTCGTACTTCCACCACCAGTACTACACAAAGTTCCAGTAGTCGTGTTGATAGGTCTCACAGGAGTGACTTTTCAAAGGGGAGGCAAATGAAGCAGCAGGAGCAGCTTTCCTGTCCTGCTTCAGTGCCTCATCCACAGCTTTCAGGCAGAGCTAGCAGCTGCAAAAGTATATACAAAAGTAATCCTGCGCTGCTCATAAGAAAGGGAAAAGCGGCTAACACAACCAACAAAGTATAAGTACAGGAAACAACAAAAAAGTGTAGCGCTAAAAACCTAATCACACATGGGTGGGTAGGTATACAATGGAAAGGATCACCAATAAAGAGACCCATTCAGGGCTGAAAAAAATGGTTATACATGTTTAGGATCTAACAATAAACAACAGTGTCTCAGTCCTAGAGGTGAACAATATGTGTAGATACAATATCCCAAAAAAGGAGACAAGCTTACTACCACCGAGGGAGATGGAGGCTTACCAGATGTGGTGGACCTAGCGGGGCATACGAACAACTAGGTTGGACAAGGCTTGGGTGGTAGAAAAGCCGTGGATGTCTGTGGTGTTGCAGGCTGCCTGATTCCTCCAACTGATGTCCAGATTATGGGAAATGTGTAGAATTCAAGGGATGTGGATAGTTCTATGGGTCCCAGGAGGGAGGGGGTGAGGTATTCCGTGTGTGGTTCCCTCAAACCGATCATTCATTGGGTGTGAGTGGAGAGGAAAGAAAAAAAGGGCCACATAGTGTAAATCCGCATCAAGATTTATTAAAAAATATATATAGGAAATACACTCACGTATAAGTCCACAAGATAATGCAGCGCTGAGAAAAAGTGGCGACAATGGGGTCCTGCCCGACGCGTTTTGTCCTAAAAAGGCGTCATCTGGGGGGTTACCCCCACTGTAGCCACACACATATATAGGGGGTGCTTCAATTAACCTGAAAAACGGCTCCACGTTGAAATAACCACACTTCCGGTAGAAGACGTCTTCTCTTACGTCACTTCCTGTTGACATACACAACGTCACTTCCCTTTCTGTGCTCACACAGTGCGCAATCGCGCAACGCGCGTCACTGGACTACTATCCCTTATTTTTCACTTCCACCGCTTGTTTACAACATCGGTTTGCGTAAGGCATTCTGTCATATTTAGCCTACATCTTTATTATTCAAAAATTCTTTTACCATCCTTGATCGTTCCCCCACTTCCTGTTTACATTTTAACCCGGAAGTGATGTGTGGAACGCAAGCTTGGAACGCACGCCGGTCGGCCATTTTGGCCAATACCGGAAGTGCGGTTATTTCAACGTGGAGCCACCAAAAAAAACGGTCAAGAAAAACCTCAAGCGCTGTGGCCACTGCCACAGTGCACAAGACAGGATTGCACTCCTTCCTCCTCCATGCTGAGGTGATGGATCAGCAGCACACATCACACAATATTCTAAATGCACTTCAGAAAATGATAGGGAAGTGGCTAGGGGAACAGGCAGGCACAAATGTCAAAATGGGATTTGTTGTCAGTGGTGGTGGAGCTAACATGACAAAGGCTATCCATGATGGAAGGTTTGTTGGTGTGCGCTGCTGTGCACACATCCTGCATCTAGTTGTTAGGTGTGCTCTTGATGATAATACTAACAGTGGAAGGTTAGCAGCACTTTTAGAGTCGTGCCGGAAAATTGCTGGTCACTTCCACCGTAGTGGGAAGGATAGCCACCTTCTCAGGCAGGAACAGAGAAAGGCAGGCCTCGTGGAGCACTGCCTCAAACAGAATGTTGGAACAAGGTGGAACTCCACCTTACATATGCTAGAGCGTATACTCGAGCAACAGAGGGCAATTCATGCAATGTCATGTGAACATTTTATTGGTATTGCCAGACCACTAGGCAGGGAGGACTGGGTCATGATTGACCAAGTTGTCACAGTGCTCAGGCCTTTTGAGGATGTCACTGACAATTTAAGCAAAGAAAGTGCTAGCCTCGCAGAAGTGGTTCCCCTCTTTGCACACCTTTCTATTAAAATAGATTCCTTCCTTTCCAAAAGGGAAAGATGGCCTGGTGGCAAAATACTTGCAGAAGTTGATGCCCTTCTGAGGAGACTGAAGGAGCAACTCAGTTGGCACACAAAAAGAGCTCATCAACCCCCACCCCGAGTTCATGTTAGCCACAATTTGTGACCCCAGAATAAAAGGAAAACTAGCACTCAGGAAAAATACTCTCAAAACCTGGCGGGATATATTGATAGAGAGGGTACGTGAGAGGGAAAGGCAAATGTGAATACAGTTAGAGGAGGGAGAAGAAGATGAGCTGGAGATGTCTGATGATACTCTGTTAGCTGATACTAGCAGCACTGCTGCCAGTGCTCACTCCTCCAGAGCATCAGCCTTTTGGGCTGAGGCACTTGACAGTTTTGTGGGACCCACTAAACAGCCCCCTAGAAAAGAAAAAAGTGCTGGTGACATAGTTAGGGCTTACCTAGCGGAACCTCCTTTGCCCCCCAGTACAGATCCCTTAAGTTTTTGGGATGAGAAGAAGGGTGTGTGGCCTGCTTTGTCCTCGGTAGCCCAGGAGCTTCTTTCCTGTCCCTCAACCACAGTCCAGAGTGAGTGGGTGTTTTCTGTAATAGGAAATATTTTATGCCCTCAGCGCTCACAATTGCTCCCCCAGCTCTTAGAGCAAATGGCTTTTTTAAAAGTCAACCTGCCAAAGCTTGATTACCCTGCTCTTGAGTTTGATGCTGAATAAAAAAATTATACTCATCCATGTTAACATAATTTCGAATTCTCCACCTGACCGAGTCCCACGTCTCCCCTAAGGTCCTCATTCCATGCCAGAAATCATCAGATATCCCATCCTGACCATTTATGTGAGGGCTTAAATATGGTAGTTAGTTATTCCATGTCTGACCCTATACCATCCTATCAAATATAATGAACAACTGAGATGGTCAGGTTGAAAACAAAGTTCCATTTGGTTTGTGATGATTTGGCATGGAATGATCCCCTACTAAGTCCCACTAAGTCATACCTCCTGCCCTGCTATTTTCCTGTCCAAGGTTAGCTACTGATCTGGTAGTCTAACTTAAATAGTTGTCCTTTTGAGACAACTGTGTAATTTAGTATCATAAAAAATAAATGGGACAGCTGTATCATTTGTACATATAAATTAAAACTTTAAAACATTCAGTTTGTGAAACTTACCTGCTGAAAGTCCTCCTAACTCCTGTTGTTTCCACTCCCCCTGCCTTCTTCTCAAATCTTCAATACTTAGGACACTGGAACACAAAAAGCATTCCCTTTAAGTTTGGTATAAGCAGCACCATGAAGGGGAAAGGCAAACTGTTTGGCAGTGCGACTGCGCACATGGTCATTCAATATATCAGGAAAGCACAGACCACGCATGAGTGCAAACAGCACCTTGGAGGATTGCCTTCTGTCAGGGTTTCACTACCTTGACAGGTGTCAAAACTGGCTCAAGCTGCTGGATTTGTATTTATTAAGTTAAAAATGTTGTAGTTTTGGTTGTTGTGTTATGCAGCTTGCCAACCTGGCTGTTGCTTGCTTACTCCTATACTTGTAGTACTAGTGGTGGAAATAGTGGTGATACTGAGTCTGCTGCAATGCTAATATACATACAGACACATGAAAATGAAGGCCTACAATGGTACTACGAGTCTCCTATACCCCCACCACCAAAATGTTTTTTCGTTCAACCCTCTGATGGCACCTACATCGTGGCAAAAAGTTTTTTGCTGCTAATATATCCAGTTCACCAAGATATTCATGCAATTTCCAGGCCACATTGTTGGCAACATGGCACTTGTAAGTTGGCACTCTGGAAAGTCATCATCCACAACAAGGAAGGAAAGACTGTTATCATGTTGCCGTGAGTCAGAAATAGGTGAGTACCTGCTCAACTGCCCACATACTCCCCCATCCATCATTGATTTCCATTCATTTATGTAACTCTTGTTTTATTTGGCAATGTAGTGTAAGTACCACTGGAATGAGTGGATGAGACTTCATCATGACAGACACATACAAGTTGAAGACTTCACAGGTACATATTAACCATACACATCTTTTAGGATGTATAAATAACGGCAAACTTGTATGTAGGAATGCACGATAGCAGTATTGGATACTAGTAATTATTTCTCTGTACTCGTCTTCAATACCAAAGACTATTCAGGTGCATCCAGGTACTGTTAGAGAGTGTGACGCCAGCTTCACAGCTTATCAGGAAGCCAGGCCTCCCAGATTCTTGATTGGCAGTCATTTGGTATTGACGAATACAGATCAAAAATTGCTCGTATCCAATATCGGTATCAGTGCATCCCTACATAGAGGGAATCTCAAGTGATGCATGCATGTTCATTTCAAATATAAAATCAAGAAAGCTGTATACTGAACACTTATACACTTTTCCAGATCATTATATGTTATAGTCCAAAGTTTCAGTAACAGAAATGGAAAAAGTATTAGTATTCATTACTAATACTTTTTCCATTTCTGTTACTGCAACTTTGAACTAGAACATATAATGATGCGGAAATAAAAAGAGAATAGTAAGGTCAGCGAGCCAGTATAATACCTACCTAATCTAAATGAAGTTGTTGGTGACAACTGGCAAGGATGTTCTTTTTAAGTTGATGATTACCATGTGTGATAGCATGTGTGTTATTATTAAGCAAAAAGCAACCAGATATGTAATAAAGTGTAAAATATCACATAATAATCAATATATAAGCACTAAAGTATGCTTTTATTTGGTGAAAATTATTTGCATTTATTTGCACAAACAAACGTAGAAAAATAACATGTATGTTAACACGTATACATATATATATATATATATATATATATATATATATATATATATATATATATATATATACACAACTCTAAACAAAACGGTGAACTGAGCTGCTTTGGGTCCTGGGGCAGAGGAAGAACTAACTCTCAGTTTTCAGAAGGAGAGGGTTCTCTGCTGCTTTGAGTACTAACAGACGAGCTCCCAGGCAATGGAGCATTGTGCCTGGAAATTGCTTCCATCAATGAGAGTCTCAAATGCTCCATTGCCTGGTTGTGCTGTTGGTTTACCCGGCTCAACAACAATTCAAAATGGTCCATTTGCTGTCTGCCTATGAGATGTATGGTCCGGGTAAGCCTTCTCATGCCCCGTGACTGCCTTCTATTTTCAATTGTCAATCCCCTCACTTCTCTAAGGAGCCTCTCAATTTGTGCAGTTAAGCCTGGTGCAGTTGGCACCCGGACAGGAGGTGGCGACTGCAGTACATGCACACTGGGAGCAGCAGTACATGGTGGCAGCAGCATGCCTGAACTTTGGCCCCTGACCTCCT
Organism: Lithobates clamitans; assembly: GCA_037952925.1. Classification (NCBI taxonomy): domain Eukaryota; kingdom Metazoa; phylum Chordata; class Amphibia; order Anura; family Ranidae; genus Lithobates; species Lithobates clamitans. The sequence continues at coordinate 3,714,278 of JBBGZY010000810.1, forward strand.
CCTCTGGCCATGGGGAGAAGGCAGGAGTCTGTGACATAGCAGGTCTCAATTCTGGCTCATTCTGCAGCTCCATACCCTCCAAAATAAGGACAGGCGAGTGCGGGCTGCACTGCGCTCTCCCCTCAGGCTGGTCTTGTTGATCTAAAATAGAAGAGATAGCAAATGTTGATGATAGCATTCATAAACATTTCTAGGTTACACATACAAACATTAGGGTAGATTTACTAACACTGGACACAGTGCTAACTCTGGTGAAGCTATGCAGATACCAATCAGCTTCTAACTTTAGCTTGTTTGATTAAGCTTTCCCCAAAAAAATCTGGAAGCTGATTGATTTCTCTGCAGAGCTGCACCAGATTTTGCACTGTAATTTTGTGTAAATCCACTTCATTGTTTACTACTTTAAAACACAACACTTCACTGTATGATTTCATGGAGAAGTGATTGAAGTATGAGTTGTGTGTATGAGTTTGAAAATGGATGGTAAGCTCTTTTATATGTTAACCCTTTCATGACTAAGTCTATTTTTGACATTTGGTGTTTACAAGTTAAAATCCGTATTTTTTTGCTATAAAATTACTTAGAGCCCCCAAACATTATATATATATATTTTTAGCAGAGAATCTAGAGAATAAAATGGTGATTGTTGCAATATTTTTTTATCACCCGGTATTTCTGCAGCGGTGTTTTAAACACAACATTTTTGGGAAAAGGGACACTTTCATGAATTTAAAAAATAAAAAAACAGTAAAGTTAGCCCAATTTTTTTGTATAATGTGAAAGATGATGTTACGCCGAGTAAATAAATACCAAACATGTCACGCTTTATAATTGCACGCACTCGTGGAATGGTGACAAACTACGGTACCTAAAAATCTCTATAGGCGACGCTTTAAATTTTTTTTACGGTTACTAGGTTAGAGTTACGGAGGAGGCCTACTGCTAGAATTATTTATCTCGCTCTGACGATCGCTGCGATACCTCACATGTGCGATTTGAACACCATTTACAACTTCCGTATGCGTTTTTTAGTGCGCGAGCTCGCGGGGACAGGGGCGCTGTAAAAATTTTATTTTATTTATTTATTTTTACATTTAGAAATTGTGTTTTATAAAAAAAAAAATTTGGATGACTTTTATTGCTGTCACAAGGAATGTAAACATCCCTTGTGACAGTAATAGGTGGTGACAGGTACTCTTTGCACTTCACAGTATTCAGATCGCCATTTTTGGCGATTCTGAATACTGTATAATTTTTTAAAACAGGCGCCACTGGCACCCGAGTAGACGGGAAGTGACGTCATGACGTCGCTTCAGCATTTACAATTAGAAGGCTGGAACGAAGCCGCTCACAGCTTCGTTCCAGACTGTCAGCAGCCGGCAGTAGCCGAGGTGGCGGATTGGTGATCAGGCCTCCCGGTGGATCGGGAGGCCCGGTAAGAGCAGCAGGAGGCGGCGGGAGGGGGGGAGTCCCCTCTCGCTCCTCCGGTATAACAGCCGAGCGGCTTTTAGCCGCATCGGTTGTTATACTTGGAAAGCCGATCGCCTGCTCTACAAAACAGTAATGGGATGATGCCTGCAGCTGCGGGCATCTTCCCGGTATAACCCCTGAAACCCGAGCCTGCACATCTGCATACACTCAGCGGGAAGGGGATAATAATGACTGTGTGTAATATGTAGATGATTATGGTATGTCCTGTTTCTTTATATTGGCAGCTTGTGTACTTACCCTGAGGAGTATTGGGCCGCTGTTTTCTGCCAGATGACGCTGGAGGGATATGGCTCGGGCTTTCTGTTAAAGATGGAAGAAAAGAGTCAAGGTAATGTTCCAGATAAAGTTGTCAACAGCGTTATTTATTTTTGCCTGTTATAAGTTGTACTACAACATCAAAGCATTATAAATAAAAGGTACCCCAGATGTATCCTGACTCCTTGTGTCATAAATTACTGTATTCCTATCTTATTGCCCAACTGTAATTGCCCAAAAATATACTGACACAAAGATCGAAGTAAATTGTTTTCTTTTGGTTGACGATCCTTGGAGGCACTAAGTATCAAAAATGTTTCCCTTGTATATCTGTGTAAACTACTTCCATGGTCCCTCCCTACCGCTCTGTACCAACTCGGGGACGAACCACATTCTGCAGATACACCATTGTAACTACCAGTTAATCCACCATAACTGGCATTCCACCGGGGACCTATACCTTAGATGGGTCCCAATCATCTGATCACAGCAAGTTATTTTAAAATACCTCCAAAGACCCAACCGAACGTACCCTGTAAAAAAAAAAACAACCAATACAACAAAAAAGTAAGCATAGGTTTCACCTTGTCTCCCCCACACTCCTGGCTTTTTGCAGTCCCTCCTCCACGCTGTCTGCCCAATCCCCTGCAGCCCCATGTTGTCTGACAACATGTTTTTATCCCAACTTGCCCCGGCTTCCCTGTGCTCCTAATCATGCTAGCACTACGTTGTTTTTTTTTTTGTTTGGGCTTCGAGTTAATACTCTGTACTCACAAAAAAGTGAACTGAGGTGAATTAAAGTGGATTGTGTACCCTACTTTGTCATTTTATCCCTACAGGTGATAAGGCTTACCTGTCGGTAAAATGAATATTATTTAGGAGATATCCTCCTCAGATGCAGCCGCTGAGGTCAGCGGTGGTGCATGTGCTCTGAAGGTCCACTGGACCCTGCAGAAAAATCAAAGCTCCTCACCAGTAAAAGGACTCCCACGTGCATGCGTGGGAGAGACCTCATTGCAGCTCCGGCCACTCAGAAGCGCCGGAGCCCACGACCGCGGAAGAGATGGCGAGGCAACGTGTCAGCCCCTTCAGCGCTGACTGAGTTGGGTTGCAGGGGCCTCGTAAGGTATTTCATAGAAATTATTATGCGATGCATACTAGCACATTATGCCATTGTCTTGCAGGTTTCTTTTTTTTTTCTTCTGTGGTTTAAAGCCACTTTAATTTGCACTGGAACTGTAAAATCAAATCTAAAGTTGCTAATGTGTTAAAACAGATGTTATATTTTTTGGCAAATTGAACAATGAACACTTTTGTGAATAATCTTTTACATATACTATACTATACCCCCCTCTTTTAGTACACAATCCCATTGAAGGTATGAGGTGTCACATGTGTATGGATTTGAAAATGGACCTTAATAATAATAATGTGTATTAGATGATAATGCCTGTGTGTATATAATATCATGGACATCGATGAATGATGATGATGGTGTGTCCTGTTTCTTTCCAGATTATATACACTACTTACCCTGAGGCATAATGGTCCGCTGCTTCCTGCCAGTTGATGCTTCTGGAGAGTCCGGGATACGGATCGGGCTTTCTGTTAAAGACGGAAGAAAAGACAAGAGTCAAGGTAATGTTCAAGCAGAGGCGGCTCTAGGCTTTGTGAGGCCTTAGGCAAAACTTGGACATGAGGCCCCACTCACACCCATAATGAGAAAAATAATTCAAGCGATAAAAAATAACGGTGTGCCCCCCCCGGCGCTGCTGACTTCCCTCCTCTGCTCTCCCGCTGACTGCCTTGAGGGAATATTCAGGATGGAGGCGGGAAAAAAGGGCTGGTAAATGACATTTACCAGCCCCTATCTTTACTAAAAGAACACAGTGAGTGATCGGTACTGATCACTTACTGTGTTCATCATAACTGAAGCACAGTAAACTGTGTTTACTATGCTTTAGTTTATGAATTAACAGGAGCCTCTGTCTCCTATTCATTCATCTGCAGTGCATAGGGGTACAGAGTGTATGGAGGTGGGTGGTGTGTACATGAGAGTGGTGCAGAGTGTATGGAGGTGGGTGGTATGTACATGAGAGGGGCACGGAGTGTATGGAGATGGGTGGTATGTACAAGGGAGGGGTGCAGAGTGTATGGAGGTGGGTGGCATGTACAGGAGAGGGGTGTGGAGTGTATGGAGGTGGGTGGTATGTACAGGAGAGGGGTGCAGAGTGTATGGAGGTGGGTGGTATGTACATGAGAGGGGTGCGGAGTGTATGGAGGTGGGTGGTATGTACAGGAGAGGGGTGCAAAGTGTATGGAGGTGGGTGGTATGTACAGGAGAGGGGTGCAGAGTGTATAGGGGTGGGTGGTATGTACAGGAGAGGGGTGCGGAGTGTATGGAGGTGGGCGGTATGTACATGAGAGGGGTGCGGAGTGTATGGAGGTGGGTGGTATGTACATGAGAGGGGTGCAGAGTGTATGGAGGTGGGTGGTATGTACATGAGAGGGGTGCGGAGTGTATGGAGGTGGGTGGTATGTACAGGAGAGGGGTGTGGAGTGTATGGAGGTGGGTGGTATGTACAGGAGAGGGGTGCGGAGTGTATGGAGGTGGGTGGTATGTATATGACATGGGTGCGGAGTGTATGGAGGTGGGTGGTATGTACAGGAGAGGGGTGCGGAGTGTATGGAGGTGGGTGGTATGTACATGAGAGGGGTGTGGAGTGTATGGAGGTGGGTGGTATGTACATGAGAGGGGTGCAGAGTGTATGGCGGTGGGAGGTATGTACATGAGAGGGGTGCAGAGTGTATGGAGGTGGGTGGTATGTACATGAGAGGGGTGCGGAGTATATGGCGGTGGGAGGTATGTACATGAGAGGGATGCAGAGTGTATGGAGGTGGGTGGTATGTACATGAGAGGGGTGCGGAGTGTGCACCCCTCTCTGACAGGGAAGACAGTGAATGCATTGGTTCATTTGGACTCATGTCATATCACTAAGCTGCTTACTCGCACGGTCGCACTGCTCTGCTGCAAATATAACCCAGTGTAGCGGTGGCCGGCGGGTGTCACGGCTGTCTGCTGTGGTATGGAGTAAGCACATTTTTATGAGGCCTCCCCTGTCCCCTGGCCAAGTCCGCCCCTACCTCCTTCCGGGTTCAGCAGCGGCCAGCAGCTCCACCTCCACCTCCTCAGCGATCCTTTACCAGTCCGGCCCGCTCACCCTGCCAGCTTGGGGACACTGACCGGGGACATTTCCTCAAATTCTCCCACGCACAAATTAGGCGGCTGTGAGGCCCCTGGTAGCGAGAGGCCTTAGGCGACCGCCTTTTTTGCCTAATTAGAGAGCCGCCTCTGTGTTCAAAATAAAGTCAACAGCTTTATTTATTAATTTTTGCCTGTTATATGTTGGACGACAACAACATATTTTCTTTCTCGAACATCACGGGACACAGAGCCTCAGTAATTACTGATGGGTTATATAGGTATCACTGGTGATTGGACACTGGCACATCCTATCAGGAAGTTCAACCCTCTATATAATCCCTCCCCCTTGAAGGGATACCTCAGTTTTTACGCCAGTGTCTTAGGTGATGGACGTGTAAAGATGTCCTGTGCTGAGCTCCAAAGGGAATATCCTATATCCTATACTGGGGCAAGCGAGGCGAACCGGATCCATTCAAAGTGTCTTTTCATGGCCGAATTTATTGGTACCCGGGCCTCGTGTCCGAAGAAACAAGGTTTTACCCGTAACGCTTCTCTTTTTAGAGAGCTGAACCCCGCAGATCAGAAAATGGCTTTAAACTTCCTAATTTCTGGCGAGGTGCTTTACGGTCCCAGAACTGTTGGATCGCCCTATTCATAGGGGGCCCCAGTCTCTGACGGTTTTTTCAAACGGAGCCCACCGTGAGAGGTGAAGATTGGGTCTGTGTAAACAGCACCCTGCAGCTGGATAAGGTAAGAGGAGATTCCACAGAATTTTTGAGTTCTAGTGGCTTTTCTCCTTTAAGGTAAATGCATGCTATGCCTATTGTGACCACCGGGGGCTGCCAAGAGCACAAACCTGCACATGCTGACTGTCTGTCTCAGTGTTTTCCATCGCTGTTTATGTCCCAGCGTCTCAAGCAGGCTGCAAAAAGGTAAGATGGAAGGGGGGATTTCTCATGTTTGAATGTTCCCCCCAGGCTAGAGAGGGGCCACAGGGGTCTAGAAAGTGGTTATACCACCTGGGCTCTGCGGCCTAATGGCCACCATCTCTGAAGATAGCCGTTCAGGCAGATCTTGTTACCAGCCTCTCTCCGACCCCCCATCCCCAGCCTTCCTCCAGAAGCATGACAGGAGAGTCAGCCAGTGCGGGAAGCACTCGTTTTTTTCAAAACTCAAGGGGGGGTAGAGGAGGGGGCGGGACGTCTGCACAGGTGCTTAGACTCCCACTCAGGCCAGCTGCAGGCTATTAAAGGCACTCTGTACAGGTGCACACAGCCTTCTGAGAGACACAGAGCTGACGGTCGCATGTAAGGTGGGCAGGCATTCTCCTAGGCAGCATTTACTGAAGTAACATCAGACTGAGCATTGGGTAGCAAGGCTTTTAGCCAGACTACATCGCTCAGTGGGCAGTGTTCATTTGTATACCTCACACCTTGTTGCTTTGCACTATGGGTAGAAGAGGTTCAAACACCCCAGGAACCAGAGACACTAGGGGATCTCATTCAGGTTCTGAGGGCCCCCTGTTGGCAGCATCCTCCCCCCCTAAAGATGGGCCAGGGACGGCTAGCCAGGGAGAGCCATTGGGGTCAGGGGCTACACCTGCTTCTGGCACTTCAGCCCCTGTATATATTACACAAGAGGTTTTTTCCTCAACCATTAATGGTCTAGAGGAAAGATTAATGGCCGTGATTACGTCTTCACTCAGTGGAAGAAAACGCACTAGGCTTTCCTCTGTTCCCCAAGACCTTCAGACAGAGGAGCTCTGGGATAAAGGAGATGAACTCCTTTCAGAGGATCGGGATGGGATGGATGATTCCTCTTCCGAGGATTCAGGTGGAGAGGGACCCTCTGCGACTTCCCAAGTGGAGAAAGTCTTAGTGCAGATCCTCACTGGATTGGTCCGATCCACATTTAAGTTGCCCGTACCTGAAACTGCTAAAGAATCCTCTTCTGCTTTGGGGTCACTGAAACCTTTCCAAGCAGCACATGCTTTTCCTGTTCATAATTTACTTGAAAAGCTCATTTATTCTGAGTGGGATCACCCAGACAAACGTTTTTTTCCGCCGAGAAAGTTTTCAACACTTTATCCGATGGAAGAAAAGTTTATTAAAATGTGGGGAATACCGGCTATTGATGCCGCCATTTCCTCCGTAAATAATAGCCTTACTTGTCCTGTAGACAATGCTCAGATGCTCAGGGATCCTGTAGATAAAAGGATGGAATCCCTATTGAAGGATGTTTTCTCCTTAGCAGGATCAGTGGCCCAACCTGCAGTAGCAGCGATTGGAGTCTGTCAATACTTAAGAGACCATGTTAAGCAGGTCATCAAAGTATTACCTGAAAAGCAGGCCCAGGGGTTTGCTAACCTTCCAGCGGCCTTATGCTTTGTGGTTGACGCCATTAGAGATTCTATCGTGCACACCTCCCGTCTTTCACTGGGGTTGGTGCATATACGTAGAATCCTATGGTTGAAAAATTGGTCAGCCGAAGCACCATGTAAGAAGCTACTGGCTGGGTTTCCATTTCGTGGTGCAAGGTTGTTTGGAGAGGACTTGGATAACTATATCAAGAGAATCTCTTGTGGGAAAAGCGCTCTCTTACCTGTCAAGAAGAAGAGTAAGCATCACTCTTTCAAACGGACTCTTTCCCCAGCGCCGGGGGCTTCAGCCTCCAGGCAGTCTCGATGGCCGCCTCCATTGGGGTCCAGAGACAAGAGTCAACCCCAGGGACAAAAGAAGTCCTGGGGAAAGAAGCCTACTAGGCAAAACACTAAGACCTCTGAATGAGGGGGCACCCCCGCTCACTCGAGTGGGGGGAAGACTGTGACAGTTCTCAGAGCTCTGGCAGGAGGACTTCCAGGACAGATGGGTAATCTCCACGGTAACCTTAGGGTACAAGCTGGAGTTTCAGGAATTCCCTTCTCCTCGGTTCCTCAGATCAAGTGTTCCCAGAGACCCAAAGAAGCAGTCGCTCCTTCTAGCATTAGAGCGACTTTTGTCACAGGAGGTCATTATGATAGTTCCCGCAAAGGACCAGGGATTGGACTTCGATTCCAACCTTTTTATGGTCCAAAAGCCAAATGGGGGTGTCAGGCCCATTCTGGACTTAAGGGATCTGAACCGATTCCTAAGGAATCAATCCTTCCGCATGGAATCGATTCGAACAGTAGTTCCCACCCTGCAGGGAGGAGAATTTCTGGCATCAATAGACATCAGAGATGCATATCTGCATATGCCCATTTTTCCTGCTCAGAAGTTTCTGCGCTTCGAGGTAGGAGGGCGCCATTTCCAGTTTGTGGCTCTGCCTTTCATGATAGCCACTGCACCTCGAGTGTTCACAAGGATCTTGGCTCCTCCTCTGGCCAGATTAAGGGCTCAGGGTATAGCTGTCATAGCATACCTAGACGACCTGCTCTTGATAGACTGGTCGGTAGCCTCTTTGCATGGAAACTTGAGGACCACGGTCAGGTATCTAGAACACCTGGGTTGGATCCTCAACTTAGAAAAGTCTTTCCTAAAACCAGTAAGAAGACTGGAGTATTTAGGTCTGATTATAGATACAAGCCAGGAGAAAATATTTCTACCCCAGGCAAAGATCGCTGCTTTAAGAGAGCTGATTCTGGTAGTAAGGACCAAGAAGGGTCCCTCAGTCCGCCTTTGTATGAGGCTACTAGGGAAGATGGTGTCTTCATTCAAAGCAGTTCCCTATGCTCAGTTTCACTCAAGAATGCTGCAACACAGTATTCTGTCGACCTGTAACAAGAAAGTTCAGGCATTAGACTTTCTGATGCACCTGTCGCATGCGGTGCATCAGAGCCTCAAATGGTGGCTCATACCCGAAAACCTGCAGAAGGGGAAATCCTTTCTACCAGTTACCTGGACGGTGGTAACAACAGATGCCAGCCTGTCAGGTTGGGGAGCAGTTCTGGAACAGGCTGCGGTCCAAGGGGTATGGTCCAAGACAGAGAGGACCTTACCCATCAACATTCTGGAGATCCGGGTGATACATCTAGCTCTAAAAGCCTGGACTATTAGGCTACAGGGTTGTCCGGTCAGGATCCAGTCCGACAATGCCACAGCAGTGGCTTATGTCAATCATCAGGGAGGCACCCGGAGCCGAGCTGCTCAAAAGGAGGTGAACCAGATCTTAGTCTGGGCAGAGATGCATGTGCCATGCATATCGGCAGTTTTCATCCCGGGAATAGAGAATTGGCAGGCGGACTATCTAAGTCGCCAGCAGTTACTTCCAGGGGAATGGTCTCTGCATCCCGACATCCTTTGGGCCATATGCCAAAGATGGGGGGTTCCAGATGTAGATCTCTTTGCATCCCGATTCAACAAAAAGATAGACAGATTTGTGGCAAAGACAAAAGATCCTCTTGCATGCAGGACGGATGCATTGGTGATTCCGTGGCATCGGTTCTCACTGATTTACGCATTCCCGCCTATTCTGCTATTACCACGACTCCTTCGCAGGATCAGGTAGGAAAGGAAGTCGGTACTTCTGGTGGCCCCCCGCTTGGCCCACAAGGACTTGGTATGCAGAAATAGTAAGGATGACGGTAGGTCCCCCGTGGACCCTACCAGTACGCCCAGACCTGTTCTCTCAAGGTCCAGTGTTCCATCCTGCCTTACAAACGCTAAATTTGATGGTTTGGCTATTGAGACCCACGTTCTGAAGAGTCGTGGGCTCTCAGGTCCTGTCATATCTACCTTGATTAATGCAAGGAAGCCAGCTTCCAGAATGATTTATCATAGAGTCTGGAAAGCTTATATAACCTGGTGTGAATCCAGAGGTTGGCATCCCAGGAAATATGTCATAGGTAGAATTCTTGATTTTCTACAATTAGGATTAGAGATGAAGCTGGCCTTGAGTACCATCAAGGGCCAGGTCTCTGCTTTATCAGTATTATTTCAGCGGCCACTTGCTTCGCATTCTTTGGTCCAAAACTTTATGCAGGGGGTGATGCATCTTAATCCTCCAGTTAAAGCGCCCCTAAACCCCTGGGACTTGAACTTGGTTCTGGCTGTGTTACAGAAACAGCCTTTTGAATTAATAAGTCAGATTCCTTTGGTCTTGTTGACAAGGAAGTTAATTTTTCTGGTGGCCATCTCTTCTGCTAGAAGAGTATCAGAATTAGTAGCTCTTTCCTGTAAGGAGCCTTATTTGATTATACACAAGGATAGAGTGGTACTACGCCCTCATCCTACTTTTTTACCGAAGGTGGTTTCTGATTTTCATTTAAACCAAGACATTGTTCTACCTTCCTTTTTTCCAGATCCCTGTTCTCCGGAAGAGAGATCTCTACATTCGTTGGATGTAGTAAGAGCAGTTAAGGCCTATCTAGGGGCAACTGTTCAGATCCGCAAGACGGATGTTTTGTTTGTGCTGCCAGAGGGTCCCAATAGAGGACAGGCAGCGTCAAAAGCTACCATCTCTAAATGGATTCGACAGTTGATCATTCAAGCTTACGGTTTGAAACAGAAGGTTCCCCCGTTTCAGATCAATGCACATTCCACAAGGGCTATTGGTGCTTCTTGGGCAGTGCATCACCAGGCCTCTATGGCTCAAATCTGCAAGGCCGAAACCTGGTCTTCAGTTCATACATTCACCAGATTCTATCAGGTGGATGTGAGAAGGCATGAGGATATCGCCTTTGGGCATAGTGTGCTGCAGGCAGTGGTACAGGGTCCTCAGGTCTGATTGCACCCTACTTGGTTGTGGTTCCCCCCTCAGGTAGCATTGCTCTGGGACATCCCATCAGTAATTACTGAGGCTCTGTGTCCCGTGATGTTCGAGAAAGAAAATAGGATTTTTTAAAACAGCTTACCTGTAAAATCCTTTTTTTTCGAAGGACATCATGGGACACAGAGGTCCTGCCCCTCTTTTAATACACTATATTGCTTGGCTACAAAACTGAGGTATCCCTGCAAGGGGGAGGGATTATATAGGGGGTTGAACTTCCTGATAGGGTGTGCCAGTGTCCAATCACCAGTGATACCTATATAACCCATCAGTAAGTACTGAGGCTCTGTGTCCCGTGATGTCCTTCGAAAGAAAAGGATTTTATAGGTAAGCTGTTTTAAAAAATCCTATTTTATAATCAAAGCGTAAAAAAGTGCACTGAGGTGAATTAAAGTGGATTGCATACCCCACTTTGTCATTTTTTTACCTACAGGTAATCCTATAATAAAGCTTACCTGTAGGTAATATGAATATCCCCTAAACCTGTATGGTTTAGGAAATATCCACCTCGGATGCAGCCGCTGACGTCAGTGGCGGTGCATGCGCTCTGAAGGGCCGGCGGATGCAGGACGGTTCAGAAAAATCAAAGCTCCTCGCTGGAAACAGGACTCCCACACACATGCGTGGGAGAGACCCCATTGTGCCTCCAGCCACACACAGCGCCGACGCCCGGAAGAGAAGGCGAGGCAACGTGTCAGCCCCCATAGCGCTGGCCAGGTTGGGCTGCTGGGGCCTCGTTCTAAAGGTATTTCATAATGTGCTAGTATGCAATGCATACTAGCACATTATGCCATTGTCTTGCAGGTTTATTTTTTTTTCTTCTGTGGTTTACTACCGATTTAATTTGCACTGGAACTGTAAAATCTAATCTGAAGTTGCTGATGTGTTAAAACAGATGAGATGATATATTTCTTGGCAAATTGACCAATTAACATTTTGGTGAATAGCCTTTTACATATACTATACTATAGTACACCCCCTCTTTTATTACACAATCCCATGCTTGTTTTAGTTTACCCTTGACAGTAGTGTTCTGATCTGAACACCCTTCACAATGGTATCTTCTCCCCCACCTTCATAGCACCTGAGCACACCTGTGTCCTCTACCCTCCCCCTTTGCATCCTAACCCCCCTGCAACTCGACCCTCCTTCACATCACAGCCTCGGCACCTCTGGCCCCCTTCACATTACACAGCCCCCTGCATATTTGGCCCCCTTCACATTACACAGCCTCTGCACCTTTGACACTTTCACATCCCCCCTGCAGCGCTGCCCCATCTTACCTTATTTGGGCACACAGAGCCGGAGACACAGCAGCACTGAATAATGGGTGGGAGCAGGAGGTGCTGAAGTTAACCAGCAGTTGATTGGTTGCTAGGGCCGCATAGCAACCAATCACCTGCTGTTTAACTTGTGAAGTTATTTTCAGCAGCTCTGCGATAGTGACAGTGGCAGAGGGAGGTAGACAGAACCGGCACCTAAATGGCTGGATTGTGGCATTCCAGATGGCACAGTGACTTGGTCCACATCTGGCCCACAGTTCGCCATTTAGTGATGCCTACTTTAAATGTTAAAGAGGAGGGCCAGTCAAAAAAAAATTAAAAGTCAGCAGCTACAAATACTGCAGCTGCTGACTTTTAATTGGACACTTACCTGTCCCAGGGTCCAGCGATGTGGGGGATTGAAGCCCCACTTGTCTCCCCCTCTGTTCAGTAGCACCGGCATTGCAACTGTGGGCGCTGGGCTGTCACCTGGGACCTGTAATGGGTCCCAGATGATTGACAGGAAGGAGGGAGCAGAGCTGAGCCCTTCCTGTGCCGAGGGGGAAGTGATGTCACCAGCTCATGCACTGAAAGAGGCAGACTATGAGGGACCCCCTAGCAACAGGCATTTAGAGGTGAGTAAAAAAAAAATATCCAAATGTTTTTTTATTATTTTTTTTAGGCACAATCATGACTTTTTTTTAGGGTGGAACACCACTTTAAATAGAAGTTTATCATTATACATCCTTTGTCTTTGTGTTAGGTACTCACCAGAATGTCGATGGGATGGACTTGGAGCTGATCACTCTACAGATGATGTTGCTCGATCTGGAAAATATGTATGTAAAGAAAAATGTAAGTCTCACATGCATAGTCATACAAAATAATAGTGATCTTGAAACAACCATATAACAGCAATATATAATGATTCATTTTACTCACCACCAGCTCTTTGATGTGGACCCCTGCTGCTGACTCCAGGGACATCCTCTGCCAGAAGGCCAAGGCCATCTCTCAGCTTTGCCTCCCATTCACGTAACTCAACAGGCTTTCCCCTAATATGCTCTCCCCGTAGACGCTTCTTCAGCTTTTTGATGACTGCCGCCCGACAATCATAGAATCTGCACATGAAAAATAAACATTATTAGTTACATAAAATAGAAACCAAACTGATTTATTTTTTTGAAAAGCAACCTGTTGTTTCACACAGTGATGATTTTATAATATTTCCATGTATGTTAATGTTCTCTTCTGTATGTGGCTGTGCCAAATAAATAGTTTTGTAAAGTAGAACTGTTACTTTTTATTAACTATTACACTGTGTATTTTTTACAAATGTGTGTTCTAAGAGCCCTTCCACACTGGGGGGTTTGCAGGCGTTATTGCACTAAAAATACCGCCTGCAAACCATCCCAAAACAGCCGCTGCTGTCGGGCTTTCACACTGAAGCGGTGCGCTGGCAGGAGAAGAAAAAAACTCCTGCAAGCCGCATCTTTGGAGCGGTGAAAGAGCGCTGTATTCACCGCTCCTTCACCGCTCCTGCCCATTGAAATCAATGGGACAGCGCGGCTATACCGTGGCAATACCGTGGCTATAGCCGCGCTAAACAAGCGGTTTTAACCCTTTTTCAGCCGCCAGCGGGGGTTAAAACCATACTGCTATCAGCCGAATACCGCTGCAATAACAACGGTAAAGCAGCGCTAAAAATAGCACTGTTTTACCGCTGACGCACCCACCACCCCAGTGTAAAAGCAGCCTAAGAGTGAAAGAATATTGGAATAATTACCTATGTCTGATGCCAGTGGTGGACCTGCTAAACTTGGAGACCGCATTCACGGAGTCCTGGACTCGTCCCCAGCCTGCTGCTTTCTCGGATGTTGGCACGGTTTGGCAGAAGAGTGTCACTTTTTCTCTCAGAACTGCAGCAACCAATGCAGCATTCTCCTCTTGGGTAAATACAGGCCCCCTTGATCTTTGTCGCTTGCTTTGGTGGGGTTGCTGCATGTCTGAGTCTCTCTGATGTAGTGGGGGACACATGTCTCTGTTTTTGGCCATGCTTCCACTCCACTCCACCTCCACACTCTCTTCCAGGCCTTGGCTCCACTACACGCCTCCGTTCACCTCCACTCCTCTCCCCTCCACTCCTCCTCTCCCCAACAATACTCTCCCCTCCATGCCTCTCCTCCCCTCCACTCCTCTCCTCAACAATACTCTCCCCTCCACGCCTCTTCTCCCCTCCACACCTCCTTTTCCCTCTATGCTTCCCATCCCCTCCTCTTCTCTCCTCCCCTCCACACCTCTCTTCCCTGCCTCGCCCCTCACCTCCATGCCTCCCCTCCATGACTCCCCTCTACACCTCTCCTCCCCTCTACGCCTCTCCTCCCCTACACGCCTCCTCTCCCCTCCACACCTCCTCTCCCATGAGTCCCCTCCTCCACTCCTCCACTCCCCTCCACTCTTCTGCTCCCCTCCACTCCTCTCCCCTGAGTCCCCTCCTCCACTCCTCCGCTCCCTTCCACTCCTCTCCCCTGAGTCCCCTACTCCACTCCTCCGCTCCCTTCCACTCGCAGTCACGGCAAAAACTCTCATACCGACACACTCACTAACACCAACATTCTCACTCACAAGATGACTCACACGTCCATTCTCACTCCCAGACATTCTAATAGTAATTGCAACAACAAAACTACCAAACCACACAAAAACAACTACCAAAACAACTATCTCACTCTCTGCTCCTCCCAGCTCCCACACCTCACCACACCAATGCACAGTACACCCTCTCAAAATGGTGTACAGGGGCGGAGGCTATAGCTGGCTAGCCGCGTGTTGAAAACGAAACTAAAATACGAGATTACGAATGACCGCGATGTATCTACGAATGTACGAATCCATTCGAAGCACGCTAGTAGACTCAAATCAACGAAAACAAAACAATGTTACGAAACTACGAATCAACGGGAAAGCATAAGGCAATCTCACAAAAGTAACAATTACTAAATTACGAGAAGTGTACCGAATAGAATAAGCAAAAATGATTATCTAACAAAATTACGAATTTTGAATCAAAGAAAATTAGACAGAATTACGAATCATTCAGTATCAACGAAAATACGAAAGAACTCCGAATCGAACCTTGTGCAGTCTTATGAAATTACGGATTGCTAGACTAACGGAATTACGAATTATATCGTTTAAAGCTTAACGAAAATACAACTTTTACGAAAATAGGAACGAGTCTGAATATGAACCCTGGCGTATTACAAAATTACAAATCCACGGAAACAAGACGAAACAAAATGAAACTAAACAAAATTTTTTGTTGTGCACATGTCTAGTTATGTGTGCTTAGTGTTTTGTAAGTGTCAGTGATCGATCGATACTGCACTTGGGTGGGCTGGGCCGGGCCGAGGGGCAAAACGCAGGTGCTAGCAGGTATCTGGGCTGATCCCGCTACCACTGTGTTTTTGAGGACCCTAAACTGCTGGGGATGCTAGTATAGATCTGATCGGATCAGATATTGATCCGTTCAGATACTATACCGCTAAGGGAGGTGTATGCTGCATGTGTGGCTTTTAGCGGTACTGGTGCTAACCTGACACTGCCTGGGGCGACGCAGACCTTATCTGACCCTAAAAACTTAACTTATATCACCGCCGGGTGATCAGGGGGTTAAACATTTATAAGGTAATAAATGGCGGGTGCCCCAAAACTATAATAAACTATAATAAACAAACTAACTAACCAGCATCACCCGTAACAATTATATGGTGATCACTGGTGAAAGGGTTAACTAGGGGGCAATCAGGGGGTTAAAACCTTTATTAGGTAGTATATATGGGGTCCCTGTCGCTATAAAACACTGACAGCGAACCTATATACTTAACTCCCTAACTAGCGTCACCTGTGTCACTAATACAGCGATCAGAAAAACGATTGCTTAGTGACACTGGCGATGGGGGATGATCACGGGGTTAAAACTTTATTAGGTGGGTTATGGGGGTACCCCAGACCTAAAGGGGGGTACCCCAGACCTAAAGGGGGCTAACCTTAACTGCCCTAACACTTATAACTGTCACAAACTGACACCAATGCAATAAATCAGAAAAAAAAACTGCTTTTGGTGTCAGTGTGACAGGGGGTACAGGGGGGTGATCAGGGGGTGACTGGGGAGTGATGGGGGTGACAAGTGTGCCTGCGTGTTCTACTGTTAGTGTAGTGTTGGTGCAAACTTACTTGGATGTCTTCTCTCCTCGGCGCCGGAACGAAAAGACCGGCTTGAGGAGATGTGACATCACTTCCTCCACTTCTGTTTACATTACAGAAGCCGAGGAAGCATCTCATTTGCCAGGAGCGATCACGAGGGGTGAGCCACAAATGAGTGGCCTCCCCCTCACCTTTGATCACCCCTGACCTGAATCCGACTGCCTCAGGCACCGGGGGGGTCCGATCAGACCCCCCACCTGTGGGAAGGCAAGGACGTACCTGTAAGTCCTTTTGCCTGCCCATGCCATTCTGCCGACGTACATCGTCGTGAGGCGGTCGGCAACTGGTTAATCATACCTAATTTTTTTTACCTTGACATTATCTTTAATCAGGCTCTGATCTAACCTTTTTATCTTTATTTTGCATTTATTACTTTTTTACATTCCTCTCCTCTGGCTATAAGAAAAAGGAAACATTCAGGGGAATTCACAGGGAGTGTCTAAGAAACACTTTATAATTAAGGATGAGCTCAGGCATATTCACAACCCGCACGTGCCGAGCTCACCAGGAAGTTGGCACTGCACAACGCTAATCACAGGCAGTGAAACATTTTCCAGATCAACGGCTGCAGAGATTGAGAAATGTCTCACTGTCTGTGATTAGCGCTGTGCAATGCCGACTTCCTGGCGGGCTCTACACGTGCGGGTTGTGAACACGCCTGAGCTCCTCCTTATTTATAATCCTGACCTTCCTCCGCACAACAAATGTTGGTTCAGGTGACAGATCTGTGTACCTGTTGTAGAAAGGTACATGAATATGGGGCTGACAGTAGGAGGAGCCTATGACTCCCACCACCCTCAGTGTCTCCTGTGAGACCAGGAAGTGAGAAGAGAAGTACTGCAGCTGGGTCAGCACTGGAGTGGTGACAGGAGTCAGGTAGGTGTTTAGGAAGGAGGTGGGTATAACAGTTGGTGGGGCATTTTATACAGTACATTAATGGAGGGAATGCATTAAACCAGGGGGTCAGAAACCTGTAGATTGCGATCTACCAGAAGATTGTGGACAGATGACTGGTAGATCTCGGTCTGGGCTTGCTGTCCCCCCATCCCAGAGCATCAGAGTGTATTGCAGAGGGACTACTTGTAAAATTGATCTGTAGTAGGGAACCACATAATCCAATGTCTCCTCTGTAGTGCCGGCTCCTGTCCCATGAGGAGTGATACCAACTGCACTCCACCTCTTATCCCGGCTAGTGGCCTCCAGAGTGGTGCCAGCAGCAGGAAAGAAGAGATCTTCAGGTCAGTGTGAAGCAATACACTGGGCAAAATGGTATATAGCTGCTTTCACACTGATGTGCCAATGTTTACCCACACCATGGGTGCAATGCAGTGTACCTGCACCTTTCCTGTGGGTTTGCTGCACTTAGCCATAGACTTCTATTATATCCTGCGGGTTTTGGTGCGCTTTCACAAAGTTTACCACTCTTGCAGATATAATATGGAAAAGTGCAGCTAAGCCAGGAAGGTCACAGATGCAGGTGAACGCAGCCTTATAGGGGCTCAGAACAGTAGAGGTTCATTTACATTTGCAGTTTGGGGGGTGGTAAAAGTCCATAGGCATGTTTTTACTACCCCCACCCCAACCCCCTTTAGCTACAGTGGTCAAAGGTGTACACATTTCACAGCCACAACAGGAGTTATATGCCCTGTCATAGTTGGTGGGTGTAGCGCCTGCCAAGCATGACCCATTCAAGTGAATGAAGCCGCTCTGCAAGTGCCCTGCAACCTTGTGCAGTACAGCAAACAAGGGGTTAAAGCAGGCAGCTTTCATTTTAGCTCCATAATCTCCCTTCCACCAAATTTTACACTTGGTACAATGCAGTCAGGCAAGTACCGTTCTCCTGGCAACCTCCAAACCCGGATAAGTCCATCAGATTGCCAGAGAAGCTGATTCATCACTCCAGAGAACTTATTTCCATTGCTCTAGAGTCCAGTGTCGGTGAGCTTTACACCACGGAATCCATCACTTTGTATTACACTTGGATACAGTTGTTCAGCCATGTAAACCCATTCCATGAAGATCTCTCTACACACTGTTGTTGTGCTAATCTGAAGGTCACAGTTTAGTTTGGAGATCTGTACATATTGACTCTGCAGACAGTTGGTGACTTCTGTGCAATGTGCGCTTCATCATGCGCTGACCACGCTCTGTCATTTTACGTGGCCAACCAATTTGTGGCTGAGTTGCTGCTGTTCCCAGTTGTTTCCTCTTTGTTATAATATCACTAAGGCCCCTTTCACACTGAAAGTCGTATGATTTTTGCCGCAATTTTGCCAAAAGTTTGACGTGATTTCAGGGAATGCCTGTGTAAACTTGAGATCTATGGACCTAAACTCACATCAAAGTCTGATCAAAAGTCGTACAGGGACTACTTTGAAGTTGTGTGACTTGAAGTCACACAGATATGAATGGGTACTCATTGGAAATTATGGGGTACGACTTGTCATGCGACTTTGCATTCCCAAGTCGCAGGACAAGTCACACATGTGTGAAAGGGGCTAGTTGAATGTGGAATATTTAGTAACAAGGAAATTTCACAGACTGACTTATTGCACAGGTGGCAACCAATCACGGTACCAGGCTTGAATTCACTGATCCCCTGAGAGTGACGCATTCTTTCATAAACATTTTTAGAAGTGATCTGCATGTCTAGGTGTGTGATTTTATACACCTGAATCCAATGATTTGGAGAGGTGTTTGTCTAGGTGTGTGATTTTATACACCTGAATCCAATGATTTGGAGAGGTGTCCCAATACTTTTGGCACTATAGTATATATAGTGTTTCCCCTCCTGTGATGGAATATGAGAGGGTGGAGTATGGTGTCTCTTCCTACCCAACATAGGGTGGAATTGTTTTAGATTTACAATCATCTTTACTTTCCTTACATATTTATTGTAGTTGAAGGATATAGACCGCCTTCCAATGTGCCCTTTGTGGTCTCCTTTGAATAATTGGTGTTGGGTTGGCTTCCTGTGATTGGACAAAGCTGTGATTGTAAATAATATACATTATCACAATGTGTAAATGATGTAGTGTGTCCTTTTAAGGTATTTTGTATTAGATGTCACAACTGACCATAAAAATATGTTATTTGGGAATATTACCTCCACTTATCTCCTGAAGAAATGGACACAGTCCATGAAATACATTGAGAATGCACAAGGCCGGCTGTAATGTCTTTTCATTTACCAGAATACATGAAGAGGTAAAAACGTTTTTTTAAAATATATATTGCAGCTTATTAACCTTGTAATGGCTGCACTGGTTATATCAAGCTTTTTTCCCTTTATTATTTCTTGTTGATCCTCCTAGTAACACACCTCCCATGTTAAGGTGTTTCCACTCTGGATGGAGGAGCAACAGAGACACCCTTGAACAGCAGAATTGTCAGTCGGGGGAGGGTAGTGTTATATACATAGGCTGATTTAGATGGCCTAACAAATGAAAGCAAATACAGCTTTTTTAAGCAGTTACAGCAACATGTTTTCTTTTGAGGTAAATATTTTACATAAAAAATAAATAAAAAAAGCTGTTCGTTGTAAGCACCCCTGTCAGTGGTAAATGGTTTGTCTCATCCCTCCAACTGCTACTTTTGCTGGACAGCTTGGTAAAGTAAGTTAAAAAATAATAGACTTGCTAGCTGGATCAATGGGTGGAAAAATTGAAAAAAGTTAATAAAAAATAAACAATGCAGCCATTGCTAAGTACTGCTAAGCTGCAATATAAAAAGAAAAAGGCAAACAAGGTATTTATTAGGTATAATAAGGGTCACTAAAGGCTAAGAAGAGGTTTCATATGAGCAATTTGTATTTAAAAAACATTTTTGTTGGATTTGACAGTCTAAGACAGCAATCCGGGCTAAAGCCACTGATTGGAGGAAGCCGGTCCCTGTGATGAGAATGCTCTGCATGATCTGGATACATATTCTACTACTATTGTCTTTTATTTTATGTAGAGATGCTGTATGCAGTACTACATCAGAGCAGTAGGTGGCAGTATAAGACTTCTCTGTGCTGAGCTGTATGATGGCAGCATTCCGCTGTAATGTGAAGTCATGCAGTTTCCTGGAAATCACTTGTTTGTCATTATAAAGATTCTCCAGCAGGTGGTGCTGTGCACACTAAGCCCTGATTCACACTGCCAAGACTTGTCATGCGACTTGGGAGTTCAAAGTCACATGACAATTCCAATTGGTGCGTCTCAAGTCCCTCTGACTTAGAAAAAGATTCCTGCACTACTTTTGGTGTCACTTTAGCATGACTTGCATTGACTTCTGTTAGTAAGAAGTCATATACAAGCCATGATGAAGTCATGCAAGGATGTCAGATATAAAGTAGTGTGATTTTGAAGTCATGGCGGTGTGATCCAAGGCTTAGTAGAGGAGGAAAGTAATCTTTTACATGAAGAAGAAGAGCACAGCCAGGGAAAAGATAAGTGTAACAAATATCAGCTGTCTATGTATGGAGCACTCTGTACATTACACTATATTATTATACTCACACATGTGCCATCCCTCCTGAAATGCAGGGAAAAGGTCCCGGCAGCATTTTAGAAATCGCAGTTTGCAGAGGAACCACAAGTGCAGTGCGGTTCCCATGCGGGAACAATTTCCAGTGCTTTTGGCATGCCATTAGGATTAATGACACCCGCACCCACCCAGAATGATTTTTCTGTGTGGGTGGTTGTGGCTGTGGAGACAGGTGTGGTCCTGAAGTGGCAATTACCCGCACAGATCTGAACCTATCCTTAATGACAGTTGGCATCCCTGGTATATGCTGTGTGGGGAGGTAGAGATCAGGTTGTGGGTCAGGTGCTTTGGGGGTGCAATTGAAATTTGGGGGGTGAAGCTCACACCAGCACCCACCTAAATCCAACCAATGTGACATTTACTTGCCTGGCACTATTGGTAGTCTCTGTATTTGCTGCTGCTGGTGCTAGTACAAACACGGCATCCCCGGCATCCCTCCAAGTGTGTCTGTGCCTTGCTTCTCAGTGCCGGCCACCATGCAGCTACTACATCACTCCCAACTGTCCCTGATTTGGAACAATGTCCCTCCTTCCTCCTCATTTTCCTCTGATCTGTATAGTTGTATATAAAATGATCTGTTTATCTTTCAATAACTGTTTCCCAGTGCTGAACCTTTCATCCAGTTTCTACATTTCTGCATTTGTAAATTTCAAAAAACAGTATAAAGGAATATTAGTTGTAAAAAAGCACTTGTGGGTTTACTTAATCGTTTTTTTATATATTATTCTCCTTTAAGGGGGTGTGGCAGGGGGTGTGTCCCATGCCTACATACATTTGCTAATAGGTGTCCATCATTACCATCTCAAAAATTTGGGAGGTATTCTACTATCCTTGTACATCATCAGATGTGTCCTCCATATGATCCTGGGCCTGGCTTGTCCTGCCTCAGACTTGGAGACCCCTGTTCTAGATGATTAGGATTCCCCGGCATTGTCCTGAGTGTGTCTGTATGTCAGTGGGGGGTCATTAGATTGTAAGCTCCTTCTCTGGTGTGGAGGGTTCTCTGTAGATCAATAAGTAGAGATCCCTCCTGTGATTGGTCTCTGAGATTTTCTATGGATCTCTCCCATGGCCGGTATTAGGAGATGATTGGGGGTTTGGGGGATTTCTAGAATTCTATTGGTGGAATGTCTGCAGATTTCACTTTCACTTTGTAGCTTCTCATTTCCAATGTTCATAATGCTATTCTGCCCGGTAACTGCTGATCCTCCATCTCCTCATTTTCCTATTGGAGGGAGAGGAAGCTCCTCCAATTAGCACAGAGCTCCGCCTTCCTGTACACAGACTGTCCTGATCTGGGTGAAGTGGAAGGTTGTCATGTTTTGGGGTCTCTCTCTATAGAGGACAGCGGGGAGGATGAAGATGATGATCCCCCTCATTCTGATTATTCTGGGGGTGTCAGGGGTGGAGTGTGGTAAGTAGAGGACAATATAGATGACATCTTGTCAGCGGGGGGGATTTCCTCCAAGTGTTGTATAGAATGGTAGAAATCAATGTTTAGTGATAAAGGTAGAAGTATTGTGGAAGTGACAACCATGTCCTGTCTGTGTGAAGATGACAATACGGCTCTCCAGGCTCTGAAGGATCTTTATTGATCTTGTGTACGGAGCTGATGATGGACGGAGAGGTCAGGGGGTCAGAAGACATTACAATGTATCAGCTGACAATACATTTCACCTTCTCACTCATCACACCTATTTCCTCTTATAGATCTCATCCTGGAGGGGGCGCTGTGTTCAGTCTTATCTGTGTGATCTAAATTATAAATATTTAGGGTGATATTAACCCCTTAATGCCTTTACACAGTTTTGTAACTTTGACATGTGTTAGTAAAACTGAACATACATTATCATCACTACTTAAAAATAAATGTTTTGGCTCTAGGTATCCTTTAAAATGAAAAAACTCAGTTGATAAATTTTTCAGTTTTGGATAGATTAGGGAAGGATTAGGACATCTGGCAACATTTTCTTACTCTGTGCTACGAGAGAGATTTTCCCTTACTTCCTGTCCAGATAATGGGTGTCACACAGAGCAGGAAGGAAACATTAATCTCTCTGTGGGTACACAGACTACTTCTCTATCAGAGCAATTTTTTTTATGTTTTTCACATATCTAAGCATCAATATTGGTGTGGTCAGATGCTTTGAGGGCAGAGGAGAGATCTAGGGTCTAATAGACCCATTTTTTTTTCAAAAAAAGAGTACCTGTCACTACCTATTGCTATTATAGGGGATATTTACATTGCCTGTGATAAAAATGCTAAAAAAAATGAAAGGAACAGTTCAAAAAAACAGCACCCCTGTCCCCCCGTGCTTACACGCAAAGGCAAAAGCAAGCATTGGTTTGGTGTAAACAGCAATTGCACCATGCATGTGAGGTATCGCCATGAACGTCAGATCGAGGGCAGTAATTTTAGCAGTAGACCTCCTCTGTAAATCTAAAGTGGTAACCTGTAAAGGATTTTAAAGGCTTTTAAAAATGTATGCAGTCTGTCACCGCTGCACGTTTGTGTGCAATTTTAAAGCATGTTGTGTTTGGTATCCATGTACTTGGCATAAGATCATCTTTTTTATTTCATCAAACATGTTTGTAATATAGTGTGTTTTAGTGCATTACAATTAAAAAAGTGTTTATTTCCCCAAAGATTGCATTTGAAAAATCGTTGCGCATATACTGTGTGAAAAAAAAATTACAACACCCACCATTTTAATCTGTAGGGCCTTTGCTTTTAAAAAAAAATATAATGGGGCTGATGAAGTCCCGCCCACAGACGTAATGCGTACAGGGGTCAGGTGCTTGCATGACATCACCCGCGGCCATCTCATATGATACTCTGCATATGTGTTTGCCGGCACTCGGCTTATGAATGCTCCTGAATGTAAGTGCATTATTCGTTAATTTTATTTCAATAAATGTTTAAACCAGAGAGCACTAGATCCCTCTTTTTACCTTATTTATGTACTGACTGAGACGGACCTGGGAGCTGTTTCCTTTGGTGATTGTGCCTGGATCGCAATGTCAGCTGTTTACTGACTCCCGCTTTGTGACCTGTCTCAGGTGGAGACAGTGAGGTGAGAGGCCATCTGTTTACGGTGGAGGGATCACTGGCACTAATCAGATATCCATCTTATGTGTGTCACCTGCACCACAAGTGCTTTCACATACTGGGAGTTTATGTTATATGGACTTTTAAGTGCGCAACACTTCTATGTGTATTATCTGAGTTTTATCTATTTTATTATGGACTCTTAGGAATTGCGAAGCACTTTTATTTGTATTTATGCCAATTTGAGGTTTTTATTGAATTAACCTTTAGCGTCTGCTAGCAGTTTCTATCTGATTTGTGTCCTTTTGGGTCAGCGCTGGATACCTCTTCTTTATATATTTTATATTGTGACACAAGTTTCGGGAAAATGCCAAACTTTTTTTTTTGCACAAAGTTGTCACTAAATGATATATTGCTCACACAGGCCATGGGCATATGTGGAATTGCACCCCAAAATACATTTAGCTGCTTCTCCTGAATACGAGGATACCTCATGTGTGAGACTTTTTGGGAGATTAGCTGTGTACAGGACCCCAAAAACCAATCACCGCCTTCAGGATTTTTAAGGGCATAAAATGATGATTTCACTTCCTCACTACCTATCACAGTTTTGGGGGGCCATAAAGTGCCAAGATAGCACAAACCCCCCAAATGACTCTATTTTGGAAAGAAGACACTTCAAGCTATTTGCTGAGAGGCATGGTGAGTCCATGGAATATGTTATATTTTACCACAAGTTTCAGGAATATGTTATAATTTTATTTTTTTTACACAAAGTTGTCACTAAATGATATATTGTTCAAACATGACATGGTTATATGTGGAATTAAACCAAAATTCATTCTGCTGCTTCTCCTGAGTACGGGGATACCACATGTGAGACTTTATGGGAGCCTAGCCGCGTACGGGACCCGAAAATCAATCACCGCCTTCAGGATTTCTCAAGGCGTAAAATTGTGATTTCACTTCCTCACTACCTATCACAATTACGGAGGCCCTGAAATGTCCAGATAGCATAACCCCCCCCCCAAATGACCCCATTTTGGAAAGTAGACACCCCAAGGTATTTGCTGAGAGTCATGGTGAGTATTTTGCAGATCTCATTTGTTCTTGAAAATGAAGAAAGAAAATAAAAATGTATTTTATTTTATTTTTTCAATTTTCAAAACTTTGTGACAAAAAGTGAAATCTGCAAAATACTCAACATGCCTCTCAGCAAATAGCTTGGGGTGTCTACTTTCCAAAATGGGGTCATTTGGGGGGGTTTGTGCCATCTTGGCATTTCATGGCCCCCGAAACTGTGATAGGCAGTGAGGAATGAAATCTAAAAATTTACACCCTTAGAAAACCTGAAGGCGGTGATTGGTTTTTGGGGTCCCGTACGTGGCTAAGCTCCCAAAAAGTCCCACACATGTGGTATCCCCGTACTCAGGAGAAGCAGCTGAATGTATTTTGGGGTGTAATTCCACATATAACCATGGCCTGTGTGAACAATATATCATTTAGTGACAACGTTGTGTAAAAAAAAAATTGTAATTTTCCCAAAACTTGTGGCAAAATATAAAATATTCCATGGACTCAACATGCCTCCCAGCAAATATCTGAAGTGTCTTCTTTCCAAAATGGGGTCATTTGGGGGTTTTGTGCCATCTGGGCATTTTATGGCCTCCGAAACTGTGATAGGTAGTGAAGAAGTGAAATCAAAAATTTCAAAAATGTAATGTACCCTAGTTTGTAGACGATATAACTTTTGTGCAAACCAATAAATATACGTTTATTGAATTATTTTTTCCTAAAAACATGTGGCTGAATACATTTTGGCCTAAATGTATGACTAAAATTTAGTTTTTATAACAAAAAGTTGAAAATATAATTTTTTTCAAAGTATTTTTTTTTTCCATTTATATCGCAAAAAATAAAAATCGCAGAGGCAATCAACTACCATCAAAAGAAAGCTCTATTTGTGGGAAAAAAAGGACATAAATTAATTTGGGTACAGCATTGCATGACTGCGCAATTACCAGTTAAAACAGCACAGTGCCAAATTGTAAAAAGTGCTCGGGTCAGGAAGGGGGTAAATCTTCCAGTGCTGAAGTGGTTAATGATTACAAGCTCTATAGGCACAACCATCTGCACACTCACAGGGCCCACAATGCGATATACTGTAAGGATTTTCTATCTGCTCTTTATTTGCTTTCATAAATCACTAAGAGTATCTGATTCCCTCTACAGCAGTTATAATAAAGCTGCAATGCTGCCAATATTACTTTCATACATCATTGTGACACTACAAGACCTAATCCCCTCCCCCCTCCCCCCCATGGTATTGTAGAGGGACAGGACTGGCTGTCATTACATCATACATTATGGTGAGTGGAGATCAGAGATAAAAGATTGGAATGACAGTTCATAGATGGGATTGTTCTACTAATAATAGTAAATTCAGATCATCTTTATCACATTGGAGGGATTATTTCACTACATTGTTCTCTTCACACTGAATAGACATGATGTGATCTTCTTATTCCGGCAGTGATCGGGGTCAGTGATGAGACTTGTATGTAATCATTATATACATTATACTGTGATGTGTACAGGATGTATATATAACACTCTGTATGTAATCATTCTATACATTATACTGTGATGTGTACAGGATGTATATATAACACTCTGTATGTAATAATTATATACATTATACTGTGATGTGTACAGGATGTATATATAACACTCTGTATGTAATCATTCTATACATTATACTGTGATGTGTACAGGATGTATATATAACACTCTGTATGTAATCATTATATACATTATACTGTGATGTGTACAGGATGTATATATAACACTCTGTATGTAATCATTATATACATTATACTGTGATGTGTACAGGATGTATATATAACACTCTGTATGTAATCATTATATACATTATACTGTGATGTGTACAGGATGTATATATAACACTCTGTATGTAATCATTCTATACATTATACTGTGATGTGTACAGGATGTATATATAACACTCTGTATGTAATGATTATATACATTATACTGTGATGTGTACAGGATGTATATATAACACTCTGTATGTAATCATTATATACATTATACTGTGATGTGTACAGGATGTATATATAACACTCTGTATCTCTCTATCAGACAGTCACACTCTGCAGTATTATACCACTGGAGTCTCCTCTCCAGGATCCGGACTCCCTGTGTACTCTGAAGTCGGATATGTTGATGATCGGGAGATAGCAAATTATAATAGTGACACCCGGCAGTGTCTTCCCAAGACTGAGTGGATGAAGAAAGTGGAATCTGATTACTGGGAGAGGGAGACACAAAAAGGTCAGAGCAATGAGGCTCTTTCCAAGCACAATGTACAGACAGTGATGAGCCTGTTCAATCAGACTGGAGGTGAGAGAATTCTTACATTTCTATGGGACAGCAGGCAGGAATCCTTAATAACTAATAACTATAATCTTATAATAATAAACTCAGACAAGTGTTGGATAAATACAGCCGCGGCTGCTTTATTATTGGTTTAAATACAATGTTATATTTAATATAACAACACCAACTCAAATAAACTCAAAACAACCTAGCAACTACGGCTCAGGCTGCATTAAAATTATCAGAAACCAACATTATCCACATCATATATCAATACCAATAACTTCAGAAACAGATTAGTCCCCCTTTGTATAATTTATTTTATTAATTTTTTTTTTTTTTTTTTTTACAAAGGTGACACCACCACATAATATTTTACAGCCGCGACAAAAAATAAAAAAAAATTGGGAGGGGGGAGGGGAACACCACAGCTCCTGTCTTCTGAGGCGAATGACCCTGACTGGATGGAACCCCATTTATATAGCCCTATTCTTACTGGATCCGACCGGATTTAACCAGCTTTCATCCCTAGTACCTCAAAAAGCCCGGGAGAGTCACATGTACTACTCCCCCAGGCCATGTGAGCACCAGGTGTCAACCTGGGAGCCTCAGCTGGCTCCCAAAGGGGGAGCCTTGAAATTGCCCCATCCTGCCACTCTCCCATGAGGAAAAAGGGGTTATTGAAACCTTTTACCCCTTTTTCCTATCATGGGACAGCAGGCAGGAATCCTTAATAACTAATAACTATAATCTTATAATAATAAACTCAGACAAGTGTTGGATAAATACGGCCGCGGCTGCTTTATTATTGGTTTAAATACAATGTTATATTTAATATAACAACACCAACTCAAATAAACTCAAAACAACCTAGCTACTACGGCTCAGGCTGCATTAAAATTATCAGAAACCAACATTATCCAAAGGACAGGTGGATTCAAAACCACCTGTCACCAACACCCCACACCGCGGCCATGTCAACACAAGTGCTTAAATTTGTATTAAAAATATCTAAACCTATGTCAGAGAGATGAATCCCATCCTCTCTATATAGACCTGTGATATTGCCTTCTAACTCCATATGCCTAAATGAAATTATACCCAAATTCTGTAAAATTTTTGCTACCGCCCTGTTCACTCTTTTTCTGATCTTTTCCCCATGTCGCATAGAAGGTGGAGAAAGCCATCTCAACCTTTGCACGATTTCTGAAAAAACAATAACAGTGTGAGGAAAAGACAATTGAATCTTGTGTAAGTCATCTCTAATACCGAAAATGATGTCTAAAGTTTTTTGCTTTCCTATATCATTCCCCCCCAGATGAATAATTAACACATCTGGAGGTGGAAAACGCTGAATAAGTCTACCTATTACCAGCATTAAATTCTCCCAAACCATACCTCTTTTACCATACCAAAAAACTCTATACTGAAAAGGATCCAAACCTAAATTATTAGTATACACTCTATTCTTAGCTCTCCGATGTGCCCAGAAAACATATGAATGTCCAATAATCCATATTCTCCGGCATTTACCTGAAATGAATCAAAAAGATTGATTAGGATGAATATATAAAAGGTAACTATTAGATTTCCATCTACCAACTTTCTTTATTAATTCAGAATCTAAACCTAACCTAGCTGCCTCTGTAGCTGCTCCTATTCTAAAAGAGTGGGAAGTAAGATGTGAATTTTGTAAAATCGTTCTAAGCATCGTTTAAACACCCAATTGAATTGATATCTTGTTAACGGATGTTAGAATATTTTAAGTTCATTATTATTTTAAGTGATAAAAGTTTCTGAAAAAATATATGAAACACATAAATGTTATATGTAATTTGTGATTGTTTCTGAAGGTTAACAGGATGGAGGACAGAGGACAGAGGAGTGGTTTAGCTGGGTAGTTATTTCTATTTTGAGTTGCTATGTCAGGACAATGGGTGGAGTAATGTTGCTTATCTTTAGACTATAGCCATTTAAAGTATATATGCAAATATGGGTGTTATTAGGATATGCTGACATAACATTTTGAAACAGTATAAGAATGGATCAGATTCATGGTAGAATAGGAATGGAGTAGGGTTGACAAGAGGGTAACCCAACACTTTGGAGAATGTAACATCAAGATGTCTCCTCCTCCTCCTCCTTCTGAGACCATCACCATGCCACATGTTATCGATGTAAGTCTGGACTTTGCTTATCTTTCTGAACAAATAAACAACCTTTCTGGAAGCATCGTATGAAGGAAGGATTCTTCAATTTCTACTAAGAAACAAATTCCTAAAAGTAAGTTGGAAATGCGGCCTTGGACAAAGTACAGAAACATATCTCCTATACACCCTACCCTCTAGGAGAGAGGACACTGATATTTATATAACATATAACACAAAGACATTGCTATACATCCAGAAACGCCCCTGAGAATAAGAATTGATAATATCTAGAATTATAGATATTTATACATTCTTTCAACGGAGAACCAGACTCATGTATGAAAAATTTATCATGCATGAAAGGTCTAACAGAACAATATTTCTTCATTAACCGAACAGGGCAAACGGGAGAGCTACTACACGCATATAAAGTAATCCAAATACCTTTACCTAATTGGTCGTTTTTTGATCTCCTAATAAAAATTCTTAACAGTGAGTCAGAAATAATAATGTCATTGACTTGAATAAAAAATAATTCTGACACTCTAAACGCACCAAAAAACGAAATAGAAAAAACTGCTTTAAATAATATTGCCTCAAAGACGGAAAAACAAACTTGTTCCGTGATTGAACAAAGGTCACCTAATACAACGGGAGTAATAGGTTTACGCTGATCCCAAGTAAAATTCTTTTTCTTATAACCCTTCAGCGCTTGACGTACTGAGAAAAATTGCAAGTAAGAAGGTAAATTCTTAAGCTTAAGAAAAAATGAAACTCCCGAAAGGGTCCTTTGCACATAAGACCAAGAATAACCCTTTTCAAATAAACCATTCAAAAATAACAGTACTAAACTTTCCAAAAAGGAACCAGCAGGTGCTCGGATTGAATTTAACCTCCCTGGCGGTATTCCCGAGTCTGGCTCGGGTTGGATTTTTTATACCAAAAGCGGTATCCCCGAGCCAGACTCGGGCTTGCATCGCAGGATCCAGGAAGAGCATACTTACCTTGTCCCCTGGATCCTGCGATGTCTCCCTGCTGTGATCGGCGAGCCGCTGTGTCTCGCTCGATTCACAGTGCCGAGCTCCGTTCCCTGCGAGCGTTGCGACGCACGGGGACGGAGTTCGGCGGTAAATTTAAAAGTGAAACACACAGTATAGATACAGCATACTGTAATCTTACAGATTACAGTACTGTATCAAATAATTACACATCCCCTTTGTCCCTTGTGGTCTGCCCAGTGTCCTGCATGCAGTTTTATATATATATAAAACTGTTCTTTCTGCCAGGAAACTGGAGATTGTCCATAGCAACCAAAACTGTCTCTTTACATCAAAAGTGGTTTTAGAGCAGCTAGAAAAAAGCGATAATAAATTAGAATCACTTGCAGAATTGAGCGATAGTGATTTGTGGGGAGATCCGTCATCAAACACTAAAAGTAACGAAAGCTAAAATTCTGCAACTGAGCAAATTTCAGTGTTTTTGATTTGATTACATTATTATATAATTTTTATTATTATTATATTATTATTTGTTATAATTATTTATAGTTATTTATTATATTATAATTTTTTATTTCGTTTTTCAAACTTTATCATACCCGGGATGTCTACTAGACTCTTGTTTGGACAGATTTAAGTGAACTATTCCTAAGAATTACAGGCCTACAATATAAAACGCCAAATTTCTGTGCAAAATAATTGTACCGCTTTCAGCACCTAAAATCAGAAATAATCATACCGCCAGGGAGGTTAAAAAAGAAAGCCAAAGCAGCCAGGCCGATTGATATCCAGCCAGCGTCGAAGGAGCAATCGAATTTTTTATATACTCCGATAGTAGTCTCAAACCAGATCCCATAATATGGGAGGACACCGTATTCCTACTCTGTCCGCATCTGGAAGCAGCTGAAAAAATCGATCCATCTGAAAGCGAGATAAGAAGTCCGCCATGTCATTGTCCTTACCTGACACATGAATTGCTTTCAACCAAATGTTCAAATGTAAACATTTGAAAATCAAGTAACGCAATAGAACAATGACCGGTGGAGATTTAGATGTTAGACAATTAATCGCATACATTACTCCTTTATTATCAGTTCTAATTAAAATACGCTTATTTTTAAAATAGTGACCCCAAATTTCCAGTGCTACAATTACCGGGAACAACTCTAAAAGGACTATATTTTTTAAAAGACCCTTCTGTTGCCATTTTGGATTCCAACGATCTGCGCACCAATGAGCTTGCCAAATTACAGCAAAACCACAAGAACCAGCAGCATCAGTGAACAGAAAAAAGTCTTTATCCAAAATAAACTCCTCTTGCCATACAGATTTCCCATTAAAATGTGTAAGGAATTGTAACCAAACTAATAAATCCTCTCTCATATCATGAGTTATCCTGACATGAGAAAAGGGTGATTTTAACCCTGATATAGACATATATAATTTTCTAGAAAAAACTTTGCCGATTGGCATAATTCTAGAAGCAAATGCTAACAAACCTAATAACGACTGCATTTCTTTTAAACATACTTTTTTCTTTCTTATTATAATCAGTAATAAAGCCGAAAGTTTATTTATTTTTTCTTCCGGCAGCCTAAATTCCATCAATTCCGAATCAATGGTAATACCTAAAAATTCAAGACAAGTTGAAGGCCAGGCTGTTTTTTCTTGTGCAAGTGGAATACCAAAATCGCTACAGATCCTGAAAAACGTGTCTAATAAAAACTTACAATCCAAAGAATTAGCTAAACCTAAAAATAGAAAATCATCTAAATAGTGAAGTAAAAATTGAGAATCAGACTTCACACTAACAACCCACTCTAAAAAAGATGAAAATGACTCAAAATAAAAACAGGACAATGAACAACCCATTGGTAAACATTTATCAAAATAAAAGTGTTTATCAAAGAAAAAACCTAAGGAATTAAAACATTCTGGGTTAATGGGAAGAAGGCGAAATGCCGATTTAATATCAGCTTTCGCCATGAGGGCCCCCTTACCTAAATATCTCAGTTTTGTCAAAGTGTCTTCAAACGAGGCATAGGTGACTGACGACAGGTTAGTATCAATCTGATCATTAAGAGATTGGCCCGTAGGGAATGACAAATGATGTATTAATCTAAAAGAATTTTTTTCTTTTTTCGGTACAATACCTAAAGGGGAAATTCTGAAATTCCCAAAAGGAGGAAAACTAAAAGGACCTGCAATCCTACCTTCTGAAGTTTCTTTAAAAATCTTTGAATAGACTACATCAGAAAATTGATCTACAGATTTAAGATTATTAACTAGGGTACACCCTATACCTGAAAATTTAGGTAACCAGAATCCATCACTAAAACCTTCAATTAACAGCTGAGCCGTCAACTTGTCTGGAAACATTCTGAGCCAAGGGAGCATATCTTGCAACTTCACTGGTGTAGTTGCTTTTTTGAACCATCCCTGATTGCTGGTTATTTGCTGACATCCTTTTGAAACATTTCGAAATTGGATGTGTTCCTGTGCAAAAAACACACTCATGTCTATATTTGCACGAGTTTGGCCATTTGCACTGACCATCGTTGAAGTTGAAGCAGATGCCTTTCCTATAATTGGAATTGTTTGTTGGCTGAGAACTTTGGATCTGTCTAATGCCGCGTACACACGGTCGGACTTTCCGGCATACTTGGTCCGGCGGACCAGAGTGTGCCGGACAATCCGCCCGTGTGTGGGCGGCGGCGGACTTTTCCGGCGGACTTCTTCCCAAAAGCCCGCCGGACCTAGATTTCAAACATGTTTGAAATCTTTCCGTCGGACTCAGTTTCGGGCGGAAAGTCCGCTCGTGTGTGTGCTGGTCCGACGGAAAGCCCGCTCGTGTGTAGGCTGGTCCGACAGACCAAATACGACACGAGGGGATGGTATTGCATCTCGCGCTCGCTGCAATAGGAAAAACAAATCTTCCTATTGCGGCGAGCACGGGGCATACCAGGCCCTTAGGTCTGGTATGGATTATAAAGGGGAACCCCGCTACGCCGAAAAAACGGCGTGGGGTCCCCCCTAAAATCCATACCAGACCCCGATCCGAGCACGCAGCCTGGCCGGTCAGGAAAGGGGGTGGGGACGAGCGAGCGCCCCCCCCCCTCCTGAACCGTACCAGGCCGCATGCCCTCAACATGGGGGGTGGGTGCTTTGGGGGAGGGGGGCGCCCTGCGCCCCCCCCCCAAAGCACCTTGTCCCCATGTTGATGAGGACAAGGGCCTCTTCCCGACAACCCTGGCCGTTGGTTGTCGGGGTCTGCGGGCGGGGGCTTATCGGAATCTGGGAGCCCCCTTTAATAAGGGGGCCCCCAGATCCCGGCCCCCCACCCTATGTAAATGAGTATGGGGTACATGGTACCCCTACCCATTTACCTAGGAAAAAAGTGTAAGTAATAAAACACACCACACAGGTTTTTAAAATATTTTATTAAACAGCTCCGGGGGGGGGTCTTCTTCCGGCTTCGGGGGTCCCTCCGCTTCATCTTCTCCCGGCGTCCGGTTGGTTCTTCTCCGCTCTCCGGCCTCTTCTCCCGGTGTCGCAGGTCTTCGGCCGGCCCCTCCGCTCTCTTCATGTAGCTCTATTGCGAGCGGAGGTCCGGACTTCTGGGCTTCTTGGCTTCTTGGCTTCTCTTCTCTTCCCCCAGATGTTGACACGACGCTCTCTCCGGCTGGACTGGTCTCTGAGGGCTGCGTTGTGACTTATATAGGCGGAGACCCCGCCCCCATATGATGTCACAGTCCCTGGGCATGCTGGGACTGTGACGTTTTAGGGGGCGTGGTCGACCACGCCCCCCGACCACGCCCCCTAAAACGTCACAGTCCCAGCATGCCCAGGGACTGTGACATCATATGGGGGCGGGGTCTCCGCCTATATAAGTCACAACGCAGCCCTCAGAGACCAGTCCAGCCGGAGAGAGCGTCGTGTCAACATCTGGGGGAAGAGAAGAGAAGCCAAGAAGCCAAGAAGCCCAGAAGTCCGGACCTCCGCTCGCAATAGAGCTACATGAAGAGAGCGGAGGGGCCGGCCGAAGACCTGCGACACCGGGAGAAGAGGCCGGAGAGCGGAGAAGAACCAACCGGACGCCGGGAGAAGATGAAGCGGAGGGACCCCCGAAGCCGGAAGAAGACCCCCCCCCCGGAGCTGTTTAATAAAATATTTTAAAAACCTGTGTGGTGTGTTTTATTACTTACACTTTTTTCCTAGGTAAATGGGTAGGGGTACCATGTACCCCATACTCATTTACATAGGGTGGGGGGCCGGGATCTGGGGGCCCCCTTATTAAAGGGGGCTCCCAGATTCCGATAAGCCCCCGCCCGCAGACCCCGACAACCAACGGCCAGGGTTGTCGGGAAGAGGCCCTTGTCCTCATCAACATGGGGACAAGGTGCTTTGGGGGGGGGGGCGCAGGGCGCCCCCCTCCCCCAAAGCACCCACCCCCCATGTTGAGGGCATGCGGCCTGGTACGGTTCAGGAGGGGGGGGGGGCGCTCGCTCGTCCCCACCCCCTTTCCTGACCGGCCAGGCTGCGTGCTCGGATCGGGGTTTGGTATGGATTTTAGGGGGGACCCCACGCCGTTTTTTCGGCGTAGCGGGGTTCCCCTTTATAATCCATACCAGACCTAAGGGCCTGGTATGCCCCGCGACGGGGCTCGCAAGGTGTCAATCTAGCCGATAAAAGCGGCAAGATTGACATCCTTTTCTAGTCCCGTCGCACCTGAGTCA
Organism: Lithobates clamitans; assembly: GCA_037952925.1. Classification (NCBI taxonomy): domain Eukaryota; kingdom Metazoa; phylum Chordata; class Amphibia; order Anura; family Ranidae; genus Lithobates; species Lithobates clamitans. The sequence goes on from JBBGZY010000810.1 coordinate 3,749,364, forward strand.
CGTTCAAAATGAACGGACTTGTCCGTGTGTGGGCAAGTCCGTTCATTCTGAAAGTCCGCCGGAACTCCGGCGAAAGTCCGTCGGAAAGACGGGCGGACTTAGCCCGCCGGAAAATCCCGGCGTGTGTGGGCAAGTCCGTTCGTTTTAAAGTCCGGCGCACCTGGCGGACAAAGTCCGTCGGAAAGTGTGCCGGACCAAGTAGGATAGAAAGTCCGCTCGTGTGTACGCGGCATAACAGAACTTGGTCTTTGGGGAAGAAAAAGATTGAGCCAAAGGCCCACGTCCTTCACTCCCCAATTCAATGTTGGATGTACCGACAATTTTTGTCGGAACGCCTCGTCATAATTAAACCATGCAGTACCGCCAAAGTTCTTAAAAGCCTCCAAAACAATGTCCAAATGTTGAAAAAGGCCAACGCCTTTTTCCGGAAATTTCTCACACATAATTCCCGAAAAAATGCAGAAAGCCTGTAACCAATTATTAAATGACCTTGCTACTGGTCTCCTTCTGTCATCCTCCTCTTTTTTGTCTTTAATAAGAAATTCTTTGGCAGAAGGGAGTAAAGATAATATATCTAAAAATTCTCCTCTCCAAATTTTATCTTTAACTGTAATAGACAAATGATAACCTAACGGAGAAATTGTACAAGCCATGGGTTCTTTTAAGCACGTTTCAGGTAAATTCTATGATCTAGCTAAATGATAAAAAGCATTAGAATCTGAGGACTGCTCATTAGCTAACAAACCACTAGATGGCGCCCAAACTCCCATAAGAGAATTTTCTTGTGTTGGAGGAGCTCGAGCCTGACTAGAAGCTACAGAAATATCTTTAGCCAATTTAGCCAATAGCTCAGCTATATTTACTAAACTAGGAACAGTATTTAACTCACCCTTCCCTTGTATCTGTGTGTGCTGACCATCCTGAGAAATCATTAAGCCTTCTTCCTCAAACTCTCTGTGTGCTTGACTAATGTTAGAAGGATTGTCAGTCAAATCAAAAGTATCTCTATTACTGACCTCAGGCTGTGCTATTTGTTGCCATAGTAATGAATCCTCCTGAGGAGGAATGAATGATTGACTAGCTGAAGCCCCGCCCCTAGATCCGCCTCTTGACACGCCGCTTGTCACTCCTCCGGCCGAACTTGCTGCCGAGCTCCTACTTACTCTAGCGTCAGATGACGCTCTAGCCGCGCCTCTGGCCACGCCTCTTGATGTGCCGCCTCCTCCCGAAGCCGCTCTCTTCATGCTGCTGGCCACTGGTGGTGAAGGGGAGTGACGTCGGCGAGGGATGCACCTCCTCTTCGCTCCGCTCCTAGATGCTGCAGGGTCATGAATCATGTGACACGGATCTTCCTCCCTCTGTCCAGCGTCTTCTTCCTCTTGATGCGACGCCGGCTCATTGGGGATGGGTTCCGCCACCGCCATCCGGACTTCGGCCGCCGAGCTTCCCGGACCTCCTATGGCCGTTGTGGCTCCCACCGGAGCCTCTTGACACGGAGCCCGAGGTAGGTCTAGGCATTGCCGGATCCAAGCTTCTCCTCCTTCTTCTCCAGCCCTCTCAATCAGCCGCCGCATCAGGCTCATCTTCCGGCCTCAGAAGACTCTGTTTGCTCAATGGAGTAAACTCCTAGAACACCACAGCTCCTGTCTTCTGAGGCGAATGACCCTGACTGGACGGAACCCCATTTATATAGCCCTATTCTTACTGGATCCGACCGGATTTAACCAGCTTTCATCCCTAGTACCTCAAAAAGCCCGGGAGAGTCACATGTACTACTCCCCCAGGCCATGTGAGCACCAGGTGTCCACCTGGGAGCCTCAGCTGGCTCCCAAAGGGGGAGCCTTGAAACTGCCCCATCCTGCCACTCTCCCATGAGGAAAAAGGGGTTATTGAAACCTTTTACCCCTTTTTCCTATCATTTCTTTATTACACGGAATACAAACTCTGCAGACAGGATACAGGGGGGGGGAGGGGGGCAAACCCCGGAGAGATGAGACATTCTATGAGACAGATTTATAGAAGATCACAGCTTGATCAATAAATTCCTCCCTCATCTGATCAGAATTATCTCCTCACCTATAAAATATACACAACTACTTCTTCTAGGAAACCTGGAGTGAGAGAGATATGGAGGACACCATAGCTGATCTCTAATACTCGGCTCCTATCTGCCGGCCTGTCATACGGATTCATTACTTTCCATAGATTTGGGGTCATGACCCCAGAACAAGCAGATAGAATAAAGTGGATGTTTGCTCAAAACTGTTTCTCTTAGTTTAGAATAAAGTGGGGAAAGGTAAGTACCCCTGCCAGGTTTTTACATTCACTTCCTGTCCTACTGACTACATTTTACCAAACAGAAAGTTGGGGGAAATCTCCAACAGCAACACAGTTAGAAATAAGTCTGATTGTATGTAATAGAGTAGAGGAAGACTAGAACTCATGTCAGATATTTAATTCTGTCTTTGTCCCTCTTGCAGAGTTTTTCTCACTTCCTGTTTGGTGAAATGTTGTCAGAAGGACAGGAAATGATCCTAATTCTCTCTAATGGAGCCCCGGGGAGCAATAAAAACTCTGCAGGAGGTGTAATCCTCCCCCATTCTCTCCAAAACTGAAAAGAAAAGTTTTTGTCTGACATCCACTTTAGTCTTCTCTCTGACTTCACTTGCTGCATGCTTTTCCCATGTGAGTAAATCAAAGTATTAGTACAAAAATAGTCAGACAGTCATCAGTTCTAGGAGAATGTCAGCAATGGGGGAGCAGATTTCTCTCTGTACAGGTTGTGGGTCTTATTTGAACCCTTTGACAGCCATACAGATGGAATGGAGTACAGTTCGGGGGTAAAACAAGCTGATTGGTCCAATAACAGGTGTGATCTGTTTCTCTTCTCATCTGGATTTGTCTTGTTGAAAATTATTAACAAATCAGAAAGTGAGGAGAAATATTCCAATGACTGAGACAGCAAATATAACCTAATGGGGTGTAATCCTTCCCTACTCCATCTAACAACTAAAACCTCTTCCTCTATACATAGACTTTAATTAGATGAAGGTATGATGAGGGACCAGTACATATCAGGGCCTTATCAGCCTGGCTCCCAGGGGCCACACACTCTAAGCCCCGGATCACACCAATGTGATTTGTCATGTGACTTGGGACTTCAAAGTTACATCCCATGTATTTCAATCAGTGCGTTTTCATTTCCACGACTCAAGTCACAGCAACAAACAAATTCATTCCTGCTCTACTTTTGTATGACTTTCAGTGTGACTTGTCCCCATAGACTTCTATGTTATCTCCCAGAAGTCCCATCACTATAGATAAGAATGTCACTTTATAGGATCCTTTATTTCCCCCTCACCTCTCCTCCCTGGTCATCCTCACTGCCCAATACCATCCCCCCATCACATCCCATTCACACCTCAGTGTAATAGAAACGCATGTTCCTGCTCACATTTCTTGTGCTTTTTTCACTCCTAAACGCACATCACACATATGGCAGCTCATTTACTTGAATGGACAGCCCTATACACAACAAACACCTCAAGGTGGCTCAGGAACCTTTCTGGTCGCACAGCATCACACATTTGGGTGCGTTTGTATCGTGTTTTGCACACAGCAGAACGCACATCTGCCAACCACCATTGAGTTTCATTTCCCATCTGTGTATTTCTGAATGTGTGGTAAGCTGCACAGAACACGCACTTTGCCACATGATTAGTAAACACCCGGCAGGCATTGCTTTGCCATTTAGGCTGCGATCACATCTGTGCGTTCCCAAATGCATGGCAACCCGCACAGAGAACACACAACGCACATTAAGACATGTACAGATGTGATCACAACATAACTTGTAAACCACATTTTCTGTGCCGGTTGTTGTACATTCAGAAATGCGCAGATCTAAACACAACCTGAATAGGAACACATGTGCGTTGCTGCACATTTACAAAACACATGCGTTTATATCTGCTTGTTTCCAAAAGTGTGGCAACTCACACAGAAAACATGTGCTTTGCTGTGCATTTCAAAAACACACAGAAATGCATGTTGTGCTTGTATCAGCATTTAGGCTGCGTTTGTATCTGTGCGTTTCTAAGCAGCAAATAACGAGCACAGAAAATGCACGCTTTGCTGTGCGTATCAAAAATGCACGGAAACGCACCTTGAGCCTGTGTTACCATTTAGGCTGCGTTCCCATCTGTGTGTTTCCCTTTTGTGCGACAACCTATACAGAAATCACATGCTTTGCCCAGCATTCTGAAAACATGCGTTATGTCTGCATTACCATTCATTCACATCTGTGTTTTTCTGAATGAACGGTGACCCGCAAGTGCCGTGTGTTTTATAAATACACCACAACGCACATCATGCTTACATTACCATTTGTATCTGTGCATTTCCAAACGCATGGCAACCACAAGAAAATGCACACTTTGCCATGTATTTAGAAAACACAATAATGTGCGTCATGCTTGTGTTACCATTTAGGCTGCGTTTACATCTGTGTGTTTCCAAATGTGCGACAACCAGCACAAAAAACACTCACTTTGCGCATGTTTCATAAAGGCACATCACGCTTGTCTTGTCTTTATGACAATTTCTGAAATGTGCGGTAAGTCATGCATTTTTTGTGTGAGTTGCATGCAGATGTAAATACAGCCTAATTGTTAATGACACCCCAATCATGGTTATCAGATGTGTGATTTGTTATGTGACAAAATGTTCTACATACTGAAAAAAATGTGACACTTCACGACTGACAATGTTCTGGAGATTCTTTGTGACATTTGTTGGGGGAGGGGAGCCCACTCCAGTGAATGGGATGCCTGATGTGCCACGCCCATTTACAGCTAAAAAATGTACAAAACAGTGTGAGTGGGAAGATCCATTTCACCTACACTGAGGGGTGACTGGGATGTGATTGGGGGGAAGTTTTTAGGCATCAAGAATGACCAAGGAGGAGAGGTGGGGGGTAAAAAAACCAAACCCTGACCCACCAGAGTCGCACAGGAATGCTTCTTATCAGGGGAAGTCGCAGGAAAGTTGTACAGCAAAGTCATGTTGGAAATGATGAGACTTTCATGTCACACAAGTGTGAAGCAGCCAGAGATAAATCCATATTGTAATTGTAATGTGACATAGATGGAGAAGACACATCGCTCCTCTCACCTGACCTATGGGTGGGATGTACAGAGCAATGCATTGTGGGTAGGTACATACAGATCATCCAATACCAGGGAGGGGGGATGTCAGATTCTGAGGGTCCCAGAGACCTCTGATTGGGATGATGGTGGGTGTGACCCCTCTTGGTGTTCTGTTTATGGGACACTTTTGGATTGATTTATAAAAATATTAGAAGTTATTCACTAAGAAAAGTGAAAGTAATAAATAAATGTAAGCAGTAGGTGCTTCAAGCAACCAATCACGTGCTTGCAAAAGATGAATATTCCAAGTGAACACAGGACACGCCCCCTCCAGAGTGAGGGGAAGGATTTCCTCCATGCACAGCTGACTTCCTGTCTGGGGACTCCATAGAGAAGTATGGAGATGTGTCCCCTGTCAGGTCTCCTGTGTGTATTATACATGGAGGATCCACCAGAAATGACACAACACAGACTCCTCCTCCCAGCAGATGTATAATATGGAATCTCCCATTCCTGTTCTGTGGGGGAAGGTTTACAGACATATTTGTAGTCAGTCTTCTACAGGAACCATTCTGTGATGTGGATTGTCTGTGTATGAATAGTAGAATATCATAGGCGTGCGCAGCCTATTGCATTAGGGTGTGCACCCAAAAGCTCAAGCACACATACGTGTGCGTATATGCACTGATTGGCACTGATAGCTGGCACTGATGAGCACTGATAGGCAGCACTGATAGGCAGCACTGATAGGCAGCACTGATGGGCACTAATTGGTAGCACTGATTGGCACTGATAGGTGACACTGATTGGCACTTATATGCATCACTGATGGGCTCTGATTGGTAGCACTTATGGTCACTGATAGTCTCTGATTCGCAGCACTGATGGACACTGGCATTGACAGGCAGCACTGATTGGAAGCACTGATGGGCACTGATAGGCTGCACTGATGGGCACTGATAGGCTGCACTGATGGGCACTGATAGGCTGCACTGATTGGCACTGATAGGCTGCACTGATTGGCACTGATAGGCAGCACTGATTGGCACTGATATGCAGCACTGATTGGCACTGATATGCAGCACTGATTGGCACTGATATGCAGCACTGATTGGCACTGATATGCAGCACTGATTGGCACTGATATGCAGCACTGATCGGCACTGATATGCAGCACTGATCGGCACTAATGGGCACTGATGGGCACTGATAGGCAGCATTGGTTGGCACTGATAGGCAGCATTGGTTGGCACTGATAGGCAGCATTGGTTGGCACTGATAAGCAGCACTGGCACGGATAGGCAGTACTGTTTGGCAGAATTGGTTGGCACTGATAGGCAGCATTGGGTGGCACAGATAGGAGAGAGGGGGAGTTTCACATTCAGGAGATCGTGAGAATTGCCAGAGCTGTTCAGTGTATGAAACTGTCAGATAATGACACTGCATGCAGGAAGTGAGACCAGCTGGTAAAAGTCATCGGTGATGTCAGTGGTGGGCGGGACTGAACAGTTACCAAACACCAGCCAATAGGATGGGTCTAGGTGGGCAGCTACATTTCTCTGGCTCCCCCCCTCTTTGAAGCAGCCCAATCATTGGCTGGTGTTGGCGCTTGTCCCCCCCGACATCGCGGTTGAGTTGTGATGACTTACAATTCAGCCATGATGTTGGGGGTGGGCGGGACCAAGCGCTATAAACACCAGCCAAAGTTTGAGCTGCTTCAGAGAGGGGGAGGGGCCACATAAATGTAGCTGCCCACCCAGACCCCATCCCATTGGCTGGTGTTTGATGACCGTTTGGTCTTGCCCACCCCCAACATCACGTCTCTCCCTGCATGCAGTGTCGTTATCTGACAGTTTCATACACTGAACAGTTCTGGCCATTCTCAAGATCTGCTGCCTGTGAAACCGTTTCACAGGCAGCACGGGCCACACACTCTCTTGGATGCAGCATTTTGGGGCAAATCTCTGGAGACAGCAGGGTGTGATTAGGGTGTGGCCAGGCACACCCGGCGCACGCCTATGTAGAAGATGGATGAGGAAGGTGTACAATGGCCGTGTTTTGTCTCTCAGGGGACATCTGGAGGTGATTATTGAGGAGATTTCCTGTGACATGATCTCTCTGTACAATCTGCAGCCATGATGAGGGAAGATATTCTAATTTATCCATAATCCACCAATCCCGTGTCACCATCACTGGGGGAGGGGTCATCTACACAGTGTGTGATTGGCTGTTAGAAAATGGAGGGAAACAGCAGCCAATGAGATGAAGATCTGAAGACGTCACACCTGATTTGTGAAAAGAAATGTTTGTCAGGTCAGGACAGCCAATCAGTGATGAGTGTCATCTCCTCAGTGGTGGGATGAGTTGGTGACCCCTCTGTAGAACATACTGGGGTGTCACTAGGATCCGATCTTCTTCTTCCTCCATACTGAGGATGTGTATCAGAGATTTCTGCCATAGTGGAGGATATATATCTGTAGTACTGGCCGTGTCATTATAAGGAGATTTGTGCTGTATATGTACACTCTGTATACACACATCTATCCCTGTACATATCTCCTCCCTATACTATCACTTCCTCATCACATATTACACACATCACTTCCTCTGATCCCGGGTCACATCTTCCTCTTCTCTCTGCAGGGATCCATATTGTACAGTGGATGTACGGCTGTGAGCTGAGAGATGACGGCACCACTGAGGGGTATTATCAGGAGGGATATGATGGGAGAGAATTTGCATCTCTGGACACACAGAGATGGATCTGGATCCCGACCATGAATGAGGCTCAGATCTCCACACAGAGATGGAACAGTCCGGAGGAGAGATGGGGGGAGAGAAACAAGAATTATCTGAAGAATGAATGTATAGAATGGCTGAAGAAATACATCAACAATGGGAGAGAAGAGCTGGAGAAAAGAGGTGACTACACTATATACATCATATATGTTATATCTACACACTGTATATACACACTACACTATATACATCATATATGTTATATCTACACACTGTATATACACACTACACTATATACATCATATATGTTATATCTACACACTGTATATACACACACTACACTATATACATCATATATGTTATATCTACACACCGTATATACACTACACTATATACATCATGTTATATCTACACACTGTATATACACACTACACTATATACATCATATATGTTATATCTACACACCCTATATACACTACACTATATACATCATATATGTTATATCTACACACCCTATATACACTACACTATATACATCATATATGTTATATCCACACAACGTATATACACACTACACTATATTAGAGGTAGACCGATATATCGGCCGATATTTGGTGTTTTTTTACTTAATCGGCATCGGCCGATTGTGCTGATAAAAAAGACAGATTCAGGGTGACTTGCAAATGACTTCTGTATAAGAAGTCAATACAAGTTGCCTGTATTCTCCTGTGAAGCACTTCTCCCCTCTCTGGGCAGTCTGCCAAATCTGATAAAAAGAACCTGAAGATACAATGTTTACACTTATGAATGAGCTGAACTCTGTGTGTAGAAGTTCTCAGTTTAACCATTTAAAGACTAAATCTTTTCTGACATTTGTTGCTTACAAGTAAAAATCCTGTATTTTCTGCTAGAAAATCACTTAGAACCCCCAAACATTATATATATATTTTTTTTAGCAGAGACCCTAGGGAATAAAATAGCGGTTGTTGCAATATTTTATGTCACACGGTATTTGCGCAGCGGTCTTTCAAACGCAATTTAAAAAAAAAAAAATACACTAATATATTAAAAAAAAAATAAGCAGTAAAATTAGCCCATTTTTTTTCGTCCAAAAGTTTTGATTACCTGTTTTTGTGTATTTATTTTCAAGTTATAGTTTTTTTTTTTTAATCTAAATTCTACATACAAGTAAACTGCTTGGAGGTTTGTTTTATTTAATAAATGTTTAAATGTAAAAAAATTTCGGTATCACTTAAGGTTGCTTTCACACTGGAGCGGGCATGCGTTGACGGTAAAACGCAGCTAGTTTTAGCGGCTCTTTACCATCATTTTAGCAGCGCTATTCGGCTGCTAGCAGGGCGCTTATAACCCAGCTAGCGGCCGAGGAAGGGGTTAAATGCGCCCCTGAAGCGTCGCTGCCGAAACACTTTGCAGTCGCTTTGGCAGCGGTGCGCATTCATTTCAATGGGCAGGAGTGGTGGTATACACCGCTCCAAAGATGCTGCTTGCAGGACTTTTTTTTCAACATCCTGCCAGCGCATCGCCTCAGTGTGAAAGCACTCAGGATATCACACTGAAATTGCAGGGGAGCCGTTTTACAGGCACTTTACAAGCGCTATTTTTAGCCCAAAAGCGCCTGAAAAACGCCCCAGTGTGAAAGGGGTCTAACTTTTAAATTTTATGAGATGAAGGAAAAAAAAGAAAAAAAAAATCGGCCTAATATATCGGCCCAAAAAAATCGGCATCACATATTGGCCATCGGCCACCGAGATTTCTAAATATCGGCATCGGCCAGAGAAAAACCCATATCGGTCGACCTCTACACTATATACATCATATATGTTATATCTATACACACTATATACAAACTACACTATATATATCATATATGTTATATCTACACACTGTATATACACACTACACTATATACATCATATATGTTATATCTACACAATGTATATACACACTGCACTATATACATCATATATGTTATATCTACACACTGTATATACACACTACACTATATACATCATATATGTTATATCTACACACTGTATATACACACTACACTATATACATCATATATGTTATATCTACACACCGTATATACACACTGCACTATATACATCATATATGTTATGTGCAGTTTGTTTCGTTCCGAATCGAAATTCAGACACATTTTTCATTATTTGGAAATGAGTGAAATCCAGAATAATAGAATAAAAAATAACAGAGTAGAAAAGAAAATAGAAAAGAATAGAATACAAAAAAAATAGAACAGAATAGAATAATATAGAAAGAATATATAACCATCTTCCGAAATTCGAATTTCAAATAGAACGAATTTGAAATTTCAATAAAAAAATTAGAAAAAAAATATAATAGAAAAGAATAGAATAGAAAAACAATAGAAGAGAATAGGATAAAAATAGAAAAAAATATATAATCATCTTCTAAAATTTGAATTTCTAATAGAATGAATTTGAATAGAAAAGATTAGAATAGAAAATATATTTACATTTGATTCTATTCTGCTCTTTTGTTTTCTATTCTATTCTTTTCTATTATTTTCTATTCTATTCTATTCTATTCTAATCTCTTATATTCAAATTCAAAAGAATAGAAAATACGAGAATACAATAGAATAGAAAAACAATACAATAAAATATAAAGAATATAATAAATATATAACTATCTTCCAAAATTCGTATTTCAAATTGAATGAATTTGAATGTAGAATATATATAGAAAATAATAGAATAGAAAATAATAGAAAAACAATGAATATAGATTAGAATAACATTGAATATAAATGTTATTCTTTCTATTCTATTTTATTCTATTCTGTTCTATTGTTTCTATATTCTATTTTCTATTCTATTATCTTTTCTTTTCAAATTCATTCTTTACGAAATTGGAATTCATTCATTCAAACTCGAATTTCAGAAAATGTTTATATATTATATTTTATTCTATTCTGTTCTATTGTTTTTCTATTCTATTCTATTCTATTTTATTCTCTTATTTTTGTATTCTATTTTTTTCTATTCTATTATAATCCTTTCTATTCAAATGTATTCTCTATTATTCTCTAGAATTCATTCTACTCTAATTTTGAATTTCAGAAGATGGCTATATATTATATTCTTTCTATTTTATTCCATTGTTTTTCTGTTCTATTCTTTTTTATTCTATAGTAGTCTCTTATTTTTTATTCTATTATTTTCTATTCTATTCTAATCTTTTCTATTCAAATTCATTCTATTCAAAATTTGAATTTCGGAAATAGTTATATGGTGTATATATAACCATCTTCCGAAATTCACATTTTGTATAGAATGAATTCAAATTTAAATAGAAAGGATTAGAATAGAATAGAATAGAATAGAAAATAATAGAATAAAAAATTAGAGAATACAATACAATAGAATAAAATATAATATGAATGTGTGTGTGTGTGTGTGTGTGTGTATATATATATATATATATATATATATATGTGTGTGTGTGTGTGTGTGTGTGTGTGTGTATATGAATTTGAATAGAAAATAATAGAATAAAAATAGAATAGATACACAATGAAAAAAATTAGGGCTGTTACTGATTAAAATTGTTCGATTAATCAATTATTTTTAAATCGATTAATCGACGCTTAATATTTATAACGCACATACAGATCCAACTACTTTTAGCTGATCTCCTTGCATTGCAACTCTGCATTAGTCAGTGGTAAATGTGGTATACACTATATACAATCACCTGACACTAGTTAGTTTCCACAATCCATGACTTAACTTCACAGTTCACACAAATACATTTTAAATTCAAAATGTAGCACTGACGTAAGTATTTTTAAATTAAACTTAAAAAAAAACATAGAAAGTTCAACGTCACCAGAGTAAGGGGGCAGGAGGAGCATTGGGGACAGGAGGAACATTGGAGGGACATTGGGGATAATTGGGGGGACAGGAGGAACATTGGGGGGACAGAATGAACATTGGAGGGACATTGGGGGGCCAGGAGGGACATTGGGGATAATTGGGGGGGCAGGAGGCACACTGGGGATAATTGGGGGGACAGAATGGACATTGGGGGGACAGGAGGAACATTGGAGGGACATTGGGGGAGAGGAAGAACATTGGGGGGACAGGAGGGACATTGGGAATAATTGGGGGGACAGGATGGACATTGGGTATAATTGGAGGGCAGGAGGAACAGTGGGGGGACAGGAGGGACATTGGAGATTAGTGGGGGAGATGGTGATGCTCTGTGTATGTGTGTAGTAGTGTACACTGTGTGACTGTACTTTACATCTGTGTCACATACCACAGTTCACTTGGTCAGGAAGATCCCTGAAGATGTCATTTCATCACATGTGCTGCACTGTGGGGTAGAGCAGGCACCACCATGCCAGTCCCAGACTGGCTGCCACAATGGGGAAAAGGGAAAATCCAGTCTGGCATGGAGGAGGAGAAAATGACGGCCAGGGCTCACACAGCAAGGCAGAGGTGGGACTCCCAGAGCAAGCCAGCCCCTTCCACCGCACATGACACCCGTTCGTCCAATCACCGGGTAGCCGCTGCCCATCCCTGAGCTGCAACATGGCGGCTGGAGTGCAGTGAGTGACACCGTCCATAGGACGGAGTGACACTGGCCCTGGATGCTGCGCTGCACCCCCCTAACCGATCAAAAAAATTAACAATTTATCGAGGAATTAATCGTTAATTTTCACAGCCCTAAAAAAATAGAATAAAATAGAAAGAATATAATATATAACCATCTTCCGTGAAATTGAATTTCGAATAGAATGAATTCCAATTTTGAACATAATGAATTTGAATTCAAATAGAAAAGATTAGAATAGAATAGTAAATAATAGAAAATAATATCATAGAAAAACAATAGAATAAAAAAATATATATATATTTTTGTTTTATTCTATTGTTTTTCTTTACTATTCTTTTCTATTCAAATTCATTCTATACGAAATTTGAATTTCGGATGATGTTTATATATTAGATTAGATTATATATTAGATTTTATTCTATTCTGTTCTATTGTTTTTCTATTCTATTCTAATCTTTCCTCTTCAAATTTTAATTCATTATGTTCAAAAGTGGAATTCATTCTATTCGAAATTCCATTTTTCGGAAGATGGTTATATATTATATTCTTTCTATTTTATTCTATTTTTTCTATTAGAAAAAGAGTGGTAATACCGCGCCTACCATGAAAGTGAGCAGCCAACACAACCATCAGACTAATTGTATAATAAAAATGTAAATAAACGTGTAGCGCTGGCAAAGTGTATAATTCACAAAAGCATATCAGAATGTGAATCTGAATGCAAAAATGTGCCTTAGATGATAATATAAACACTCTAAAATTTAGAGTGTATAAAACAATACATATGCAGTGAAAAACAAAGTGCAATCATGCGACTGTACCTCAATTCAATAGTATATAGTCACTATAATAAAAATGTGAATTTCAAATATTGTGAGTATGTGAACATACCTAAATGGTGTTTGGATGAAGTATGTATGACAAAGTGCAACTGGGAAGTCTCAAGAAATTGCACACACTTATACCAAATCTCAAAATAATAAAAATTTAAAATATGTGCGCTAAGTGAACATTGTAGCAAATAAGTGCAATCCACCAGAACTGCACTATGACTCAATATACAAGCGATCAAGATTTACACGAGATCGCATAGATCCTGAAAAGTGGCAAATGTTTTAAGAATGAAATGTCAAGGCAGTGAGTCCACAGCCTGTAAGTTAACTTTCTCAGGCGACTATAAATGGTAACTTTGTAACATATAAATGGTTTGAATATAGCATAGAAACCTATCCCGAGCGCCGCCGAGTTTGACCGAGTGCCATAGCAGGTCCCGCCTTCTGGAGCCTGCAACGCCTAAGATGGATGTCCTCCTGGTCCAATGCTGGGACCGTGGGACATGTGATGTCCATCATAGGCGCCGCAGGCTCCAGAAGGTGGGAATTACAATGCAGCCACCGTGCCACATCCCCGCTCTGCACTCAGGCGGGCCGCTCTCCACTCCTCCTCGGGTCCTCCACCTCCTCTGACTGACTGCCTGGCTGCTGTGACACCGCACACCACAGCTGAAGTAGGTCAGACAGTGTATGTAAATGTCAGTGCATGTGGGTCAGGTAGGTCACTGTATGTAAATGTCAGTGTAGTTAGGTCGCTGTATGTAAATGTCAGTGTATGTAGGTCACTACCATCAGTGTATGTAGGTCAGTGTAGGTAGGTCACTAGCATCAGTGTGTGTAGGTAGGTCACTAGCATCAGTGTATGTAGATCAGTGTAGGTAGGTCACTACCATCAGTGTATGTAGGTCAGTGTAGGTAGGTCACTACCATCTAAGTATAAAATTGATGCGCTTTAAATAAATAGTGCACAATATGCTGCTGCGACTAAGCTTAAATCCAGGAATTAAAAAATGCATACATGTGAATAAAATAAATTAATAATTATGGTGCTAATACATGTGTTAAAATTGCCAAAATAAATCTTCAAATTGGTGATGTGACGGTGAGTATAAATAAAATAATAATGGCACTCTAAATACAATGTCCAGGCAGAGATAAATAGTGGGAGAAAGTAAAAATATTTAAACAGTTCCTTCCCTGAATCCAGATTGATTGACTCACTGGGTTAGATCGTTTGTATCAGGATATTTAGTTTTTCTTGTATCCCACTTCAGCATTACACTGCTGGTGATTCGGTAGATAGTACATAAGCAAAACAGGGACAAAAGATACACTCACAAACTCCCGGTCTATTAGAAGCATTCAAATAAGCAGATTGCAGTCAGCCGCTGTGGACGAGGTTTCCCATAGAGAAACAGCTGCTGTTAACCTTCAGGTGTATTGCAGCACTGAACGTCCTAAGCTCCTCCCACGCGTTACATCACTGACACGTGACTTTTTCAAGGATAAACCCAGGAAGCCACGGCCTCTGTATTTAAGTCCTATGGCATTGTGGTTACCATGGAGACAGTGCTGTGTTCATTGGATCATCATACTGCTTTCTGCTACTAATGACATGTAAATATTTTTGCTTAAGCCTTATTTAATTGTTTTACAAATTATTAAAAGGGGAACATATATTTATAAATACAGGTTTGCAAACAAATATAGAACACTTCCAGATAAAAAATAAGAACATAAAAATGTACCTAATTAGTGTGGTCACGAAACTCCCTCCAGTGGTAAATAGTGTTACTACACATTCAATGTTAACACCTTTAATTATAATTTTTTTTATATATTTTTTTTTTTATATTTTTTATATAATTTTCACTAGTGGATGTGAGTGTAATACGGGCTTATCCAATATGTTGCTAGTAACTACACAATATGGATCAATTGGTATTTTACTTGCGGAAGTACACATACATATTAGTGATTTTGCTATCTATCGCAGTATGTAATGACATGCGATCTGAGGTGTTAACATTGAATGTGTAGTAACACTATTTACCACTGGAGGGAGTTTCGTGACCACACTAATTAGGTACATTTTTATGTTCTTATTTTTTATCTGGAAGTGTTCTATATTTGTTTGCAAACCTGTATTTATAAATATATGTTCCCCTTTTAATAATTTGTAAAACAATTAAATAAGGCTTAAGCCAAAATATTTACATGTCATTAGTAGCAGAAAGCAGTATGATGATCCAATGAACACAGCACTGTCTCCATGGTAACCACAATGCCATAGGACTTAAATACAGAGGCCGTGGCTTCCTGGGTTTATCCTTGAAAAAGTCACGTGTCAGTGATGTAACGCGTGGGAGGAGCTTAGGACGTTCAGTGCTGCAATACACCTGAAGGTTAACAGCAGCTGTTTCTCTATGGGAAACCTCGTCCACAGCGGCTGACTGCAATCTGCTTATTTGAATGCTTCTAATAGACCGGGAGTTTGTGAGTGTATCTTTTGTCCCTGTTTTGCTTATGTACTATCTACCGAATCACCAGCAGTGTAATGCTGAAGTGGGATACAAGAAAAACTAAATATCCTGATACAAACGATCTAACCCAGTGAGTCAATCAATCTGGATTCAGGGAAGGAACTGTTTAAATATTTTTACTTTCTCCCACTATTTATCTCTGCCTGGACATTGTATTTAGAGTGCCATTATTATTTTATTTATACTCACCGTCACATCACCAATTTGAAGATTTATTTTGGCAATTTTAACACATGTATTAGCACCATAATTATTAATTTATTTTATTCACATGTATGCATTTTTTAATTCCTGGATTTAAGCTTAGTCGCAGCAGCATATTGTGCACTATTTATTTAAAGCGCATCAATTTTATACTTAGTACTATTTGTTTGGTTATCTGATCACCCTATATTGATAGCAGCTTTAATTTACTGATTTTTTCATAGCACTAACTATATTGGTATATATTTTTAAGCACAATTTATTTATATCACACATATCTTTCCACATCAGCGCTTGGTTTTTATTCATTTTTTAGGTCACTACCATCAGTGTAGGTAGGGCAGTGTATGTAGGTCAGGTAGGTCACAGCCCAGCCCCAAAAAAAAAAGGCCCGCGTCACCCCCCCTGTTTCCAGGCCTTGGACTTTGGGCTGAAGCCCCTGGTCTTTTTGCCACCTAGCAACGCCCCTGCTCAGAGGTGAGCTCTTATTACCCAGGGGGGAGCACCTGAGTGTGATCACTGCGGCTTGCTTTGGATTATCCACACAGCAGTCTCCGAATCGCATGGACTTTAAAGCACCTCTGAACTGACACAATTGGATGTCACATATGCACATAGAAGCATAGCTATTTATAATACGGATGCACAGTAGCACTTACTCAATAGTATATTTTTTTGATGATTTTATTTGTTGCAATATTGTCACCTTCTACAGTTGGTCAAAACCGTGGTTATCACTGTATTATTTCACATGCATGTATGCCTTTTTGATATCACAAACATTTAATGTGTAGAGTCCATTTACATTTGGAAGCACAGCGTATATATTAATTTTGTTTATATCTGCATGACTTTATGAGCCGTGTATAACGCTTGCAGCTGTGTTAACGGTGCCATTTAGGCGGCTTTATTAGTAGAGGTTCACAGGATGTTTTTATACATTTGTGGGAATAGTCTACCTGGACTTTTTTTGCAGTTTGTCCAAGGGATGGAATATTTGTTTTGGATTCAGGAAATGATTTAAACCAGATGAATATGTGACCTCCTGTACAACCAGCAGAATGTTCTTTTTCTCTCTCTCTCTCTCTCTCTCTCTCTCTCTCTCTCTCTCTCTCTCTCTCTCTCTCTCTCTCTCTCTCTCTCTCAGTGCGTCCAGAGGTGAAGGTGTGGGGTCATCGTCAGTCGGATGATGTGACAAGACTTCAGTGCCTGGTGTACGGGTTTCACCCCCGACCTGTGGATGTGAAGTGGGTGAGGAATGGGGAGGACCATCTTCCTTCAGATGAAATGAGTCCAATTCTCCCCCATCCTGATGGCACCTATCAGATCAGAGTCAGTGTGGAAGTGCAAACAAGGGAGGGAGATACTTACTCCTGTCATGTGGACCACAGCAGTCTGAAGGATGAGACTCTCAGTGTGAAATGGGGTGAGTTACACAGAATACATTAAACTTAGAAGATTGGGAAAAGAGAGTTATTCCATGTGACATATCAATATCAACTAAGATGCAAGTCCAAAAGCTTTTTAAAAATGTCAATACTCGCCACTGATGCCACCAATTGTGGAAGAGAGTTCCACATCCTTATCCCCCTGACAGCGAAAAATCCCCTACACAGCTTGAGGTTAAATAGCTTCTCCTCCAAACTCATTGTGTGGCCCTGTGTCTTCTTACACTCCATGAGACTGAAAAGTTTTTTTTTCCTACGCTGGGATAACCATTTAGGTATTTGTATATTGCTATCATATCTCCTCTCAAGCGTCTCTTCTCTGGGGAGAACAAATTCAGTGCTTGCAGTCATTCCTTGTAATTGAGGTCCTCCAATTGGTCGGCCTACCAATTTAGTTGCCCTTCTCTGGACTCTGTCCAGCTATACCACATCCCTCCTGAGGACTGGTGACCAGAACTGGATGGAATACTCCAAATGTGGACCGAAACAAAGATTTATAAAGTGGCAGGATAATTGTTTTATCTCTGCAGTAAATTCTATTTTTTATGCAAGCTAAATAGTCTGCTGCCTTTGGTAGCTGCAGCTTAACATTGCCTGCTATTGCTGCTATTACTCAGTCTGTCTTCTACTAGGACCACCAGATCTTTCTCCATCCTGGATTCCCCCAGAGGTTCTCCCCCTAGTGAATAGTTTGCATTTATATTCTTAGCCCCCAAGTGCATCACTTTACATTTTTCAACATTAAACCTCATTTGCCATGTAGTTGCCCACCTCATTATTTTATTCTATATCCTGATGTGAAGTTATTGCCCTGTTTATTTTTGTGTTGTCTGCAAAAACTGAGATCCTGTGTAAAAACCAAGGAGAAGAAAGCATTCAGTACAGTTGCCTTCTCTGTGTCATCTATAACCATCCTCCATTCATCGTCTTTTATGTGGCCAATGTGCGCAGATGTTACTTTTTTACTGTTAATATATCTTTAAAAAAAATGTTTTTTTTTACTCTCCTCTGCTATGTGTTTTGTTTAGCCGCCCTGATTGCGTTCTTACACTTCTTATTGTATTACTTGTAGTTGGGGCTGAAACAACGAATTCATTAATCGACAACTAATCGTTTATGAAATTAATCGATTACTATTTTCATAATCGATTAATCGGACAGTAACATAATGGGGTTAAAAAAATCTAAAATGAGCCGTTTATGGCACAAAAAGAGCAAATAATCGTTACTATAAATATAACTTTCACAGTTCTACAGTAAAAAAAATGAATCCCTTACAGTAGTGATTATCTAAAGGGCTAATTTTATTTTTTTTTAACCCCATTATGTTAAAAAACATCTTAGACCTGCTTCACATCTATATGTTTTTTTGGTGCTTTTTGCAGAAACACACTACAGTTCATTTACATGGTTTCCTATGGGACACGTTCACATCTATGCTTTTTTCAGCCGCTGCATATTTGGAAAGGGTCAGGGACTTTTTTTTTTTTTTCGTAACGCAAACTGGTGCTTTTTTGGTTCAATATACTTAAATGGAGAAGCTGCTAAAAATCACGTAATGCGTTTTTGCAGCAATTTGTGTTTTTAAATTTTCCCAACAACAAATTGTCCAAAAAAATGCAAAAACGCAAATCGCCGCAAAATCACGTGTGCAAAAATCAAAACGCACAGCAAAAAGCACTGCAGAAATGGATCAAAAGCAAACTGCATAGGTGTGTACTGAGCCTTATGCTGGCCACATGGTCAATTTTCAGACAAGAATATTCAGACGAAAAATCTTTGTAAATTCGCTGAATGAAAGAATAAAAAAAATTGATCTCTGAGCCTGATGATATTGATAATTCACCCTTTAATAGTATATATCCTCTAATAGTATATACAGTATATCTCTTCTAATAGTATATACAGTATATCTCTTCTAATTGTATATACAGTAGATCTCCTCTGTCTTATTCTCAGAGTGGATTAGAGCTTTTGCTCCCTAACCATAAAGTTGGTAATTTATATTTACCACTGCATTGAGATATATTTAGGAATAAATTTCCTTTTTTTTTTTAAACTTTACATATTAAACTAAATTATACACCACATTTTTTTTAAGGTTATTAACCGAATAATCGATTAATCGAAACCATAATCAGCCAACTAATCGATTATGAAAATAATCGTTAGTTGCAGCCCTACTTGTAGTGTTGAAATGCTGACGATGACCCATTCACTTTATATTTTTTAACCACTTGCCACCCAGCCCAATTCTGCCATTTCTCTTCTACATGAAAAATCATACATTTTCTGCTAGAAAATTATATAGAACCCCCAAACATGATATATGTTTTTTAGCAGAGACCCTAGAGAATACAATGGTGGTCATTGCAACTTTTTATCTCGCACGATGTTTGCACAGCAATTTTTCATGCTTTATAAAAAAAAAAAAAGTAAAGTAAAGTTAGCACAATTTTTTTACATAATGTGAAAAATGAAGTTATGCCGAGTAAATAGATACCTAATGCTTCAAAATTGGAATGGCGCCAAACTTCAGTACTTAAAAATCCCCATAGGCAAAGCTTTAAAAATTTTTACTGGTTACATGTTTTGAGTTACAGAAGAGGTCTAGGCTCCTGGAATTTGTGTATACTCCTCTCAGTATTGTATAACTGCATATTATTTTCCCCCTATGTTTTTTCTCAGGCTTTGTTTTTGATTTGTCATCTCATTCACCCCGGGATTAGATGTTATGGCTATATAATGTCTACTGATTCCACTATTAGCCTTTGTCCTTTTCTTACTGCCAGCTATCGCTTCCTCTGAATCCTCCCCCAACACCTAGTTTAAAAGCCCCTCCAACTTCTTGGCCATCTTTTTTTCCAACAGAGCTGCACCCTCCCCATTAAGGTGCAGCCTGTCCCTACTAAAGAGCCGGTAACTGACTGAGAAGTCAACCAAGTTCTCCAGGAATTGAAACCCTCCTTCCTACACCAGATCCTCAGCCACTTGTTAAGTTCCCAAAGCTCCTGCTGCCTTTCTGGTGTGGCTCAAGGCACAGGTAGTATCTCTGAGAAAACTACCTTCCCTTCAATCTATTCCCTAAGTTATAAAAGCAAACGAGAAGGCCTTCAAAGAATACAAGGTAATGTAAGGGTGCAATAAGGACGGCTAAGATAGAACATGAAAAAGACACAGCGGAGGATAGCAAAAAAAATCCCAAGAAATTCTTTAAGTATGTAAACAGTAAAAAAGGGAAGACAGACCATATTGGCCCCATAAAGAATGAGGAAGGACATCTGGTTACAAAGGATGGGGAGATGGCGAAGGTATTGAATTTATTCTTCTCCTTAGTCTTCACGAGGGAATCGAGGGACTTTAGTAACCAAAACTGCAGTGTTTATCCTCATGACACATCACAGGAAGCACCTCCATGGTTAAGAGAGGACAGAATTAAAATTAGACTTGAGAAACTTAACATTAATAAATCACCGGGACCAGATGGCTTACTCCCGAGGGTACTTAATGAACTCAGTCAAGTAAATGTCAGACCTTTGTTCCTAATTTTTACTGACAGTCTACTGACTGGAATGGTACCAGCTGATTGGAAAAAAGCCAATGTAGCACCAATATTTAAAATGGGCCCAAAATACATCCCTGGGATTTACAGATCAGTTAGCCTAACATCAATAGTATGTAAACTCTTGGAGGGGATGATAAGGGACTATATACAAGATTTTAATAACGAGAACAGTATCATTAGCAGTAATCAGCATGGATTCATGAAGAATCGTTCTTGCCAAACCAATCTATTAACCTTCTATGAGGAGGTGAGTTGCTATCTAGATAAAGGAAGGCCCGTAGACATGGTGTATCTGGATTTTGCAAAAGCATTTGACACAGTTCCCCATAAACGTTTACTGTACAAAATAAGGTCCGTTGGCATGGACCATAGGGTGAGTACACTGATTGAAAACTGGCTACAAGGGCAAGTTCAGAGGGTGGTGATAAATGGGGAGTACTCGGAATGGTCAGGGGTGGGTAGTGGGGTCCCCCAGAGTTCTGTGTTGGTACCAATCCTATTTCATTTATTCATAAATGACCTGGAGGATGGGGTAAACGGTTCAATCTCTGTATTTGCGGACGATACTAAGCTAAGCAGGGCAATAACTTCTCCGCAGGATGTGGAAACCTTGCAAAAAGATCTGAACAAATTAATGGGGTGGGCAACTACATGGCAAATGAGGTTCAATGTAGAAAAATGTAAAATAATGCATTTGGGTGGCAAAAATATGAATGCAATCTATATATGGGGGGAGAACCTCTGGGGGAATCTAGGATGGAAAAAGACCTGGGGGTCCTAATAGATGATGGGCTCAGCAATGGCATGCAATGCCAGGCTGCTGCTAACAAAGCGAACAGAATATTGGCATGCATTAAAAAGGGGATTAATTCCAGAGATAAAATGATAATTCACCCGTTCTACAAGACTCTGGTCCGGCCGCACCTGGAGTATGCTGTCCAGTTCTGGGCACCAGTCCTCAGGAAGGATGTACTGGAAATTGAGTGAGTACAAAGAAGTGCAACAAAGCTAATAAAGGGTCTGGAGGATATTAGTTATGAGGAAAGATTGCAAGCACTGCAGGTCTCTCTCTCTCTCTCTCTCTCTCTCTAAACTTAATTTATATACAAGAATTCCAAAGTCTCTAATATCTCATATTCTCTTTATGTTTATCTCTGTCAGATCCACCAGGTAATGGCCTCTCACTCGGAGTGATCATTGGTGCTGTTATTGGAATCATCATTCTTCTTGCTGTTGTTATCGCAGTTGTTTATTGGATAAGTAAGTATAAGGATTCGGGAATAATAATTTTTATTAGCACACTAATACCAGGCAGTGTCTGTATGCAACACTTCTGATTCTATATCTAAGTGTAGAAAGTATAGAGATAGTTGTACTACTCCCAGTGCTCAGTAAAAATGCAAACCGTAAATAAAAGAGAGAAGTCCATGTTGTGGCATTCACTTTGTTGGAACTAGCCCCTTATAAGCCACCAGACTTTTAAAACTGCTGCAATTCCTGGAGTTCTTCATTAACCACCTGACCTCTGGAAGATTTACAAGCCTTCATAACCAGGCCATTTTTTGCGATACGGCACTGTGTTGCTTTAACTGACAATTGTGCGGTCGTGCAACGTAGTACCCAAACAAAATTGATGTCCTTTTTTCCCAACAAATAGAGCTTTCTTTTGGTGGTATTTGATCACCTCTGTGGTTCTTATTTTTTGCGCTATAAACAAAGATGGACAATTTTGGAAAAAAAATTACTTTCTGATATAATACATATCTAAAAATATACAGTGGGGATCGAAAGTTTGGGCGCCCCAGGTAAAAATGTGTATTAATGTGCATAACAAAGCCAAGGAAAGATGGAAAAATCTCCAAATGACATCAAATTACAGATTAGACATTCTTATAATATGTCAAAAGTTAGATTTTATTTCCATCATTTACACTTTTAAAATTACAGAAAACAAAATAATGGCATCTGCAAAAGTTTGGGCACCCTGCAGAATTTATAGCATACACTGCCCCCTTCGCAAAGCTGAGACCTGCCAGTGTCATGGATTGTTCTCAATCATTGTCTGGGAAGACCCGATGATGTCAATCTCAAAGGTTTTAAATGGCCAGACTTATCTGACCTTGCCCCAACAATCAGCACCATGGGTTCTTCAAAGCAGTTGTCTAGAAAACTGAAACTGAAAATAGTTGACGCTCACAAAGCTGGAGAAGGCTATAAGAAGATAGCAAAGCGTTTTCAGATGTCAATATCGTCTGTTCGGAATGTAATTAAGAAATGTCAGTCATCAGGAACAGTGGAAGTTAAAGCAAGATCTGGAAGACCAAGAAAAATATCAGACAGAACAGCTCGCAGGATTGTGAGAAAAGCAATTCAAAACCCAAGTTTGACTGCACGATCCCTCCAGAAAGATCTGACAGACACTGGAGTTGTGGTATACTATTCCACTATAAAGAGATACTTGTACAAATATGGTCTTCATGGAAGAGTCATCAGAAGAAAACCTCTTCTACGTCCTCACCACAAAAATCAGCGTTTGAACTTTGCTAATGAACATATAGACAAGCCTGAGGCATTTTGGAAACAAGTTCTGTGGACCGATGAGGATAAAATGGAACTTTTTGGCCGGAATGAGCAAAGGTACGTTTGGAGAAGAAAGGGCACAGAATTTAATGAAAAGAACCCCTGTCCAACTGTTAAGCATGGGGGTGGATCAATCATGCTTTGGGGTTTGATTGGTAATAATGATAATGGATTTAATAAAATTTCAGCAAATTTTGGATGGTAACTTGATGCCATCTGTGAAAAAGCTGAAGTTAAAGAGAGGATGGCTTCTACAAATGGATAATGATCCTAAACACACCTCAAAATCCACGGGGGATTACATCAAGACGCGTAAACTGAAGGTTTTGCCATGGCCTTCACAATCTCCCGACCTCAACATTATTGAAAATCTATGGATAGACCTTTAAAAGAGCAGTGCATGACAGACAGCCCAGAAATCTCAAAGAACTGGAAAACTTTTGTAAGGAAGAATGGGCAAAGATATCTCAAACAAGAATTGAAAGACTCTTGGCTGGCTACAAAAAGTGTTTACAAGCTGTGATAGTTGCCAAAGGGGGCAGTACAAGATATTAACTCTGCAGGGTGCCCAAACTTTTTTGCAGATGCCATTTTTTTGTTTTCTGTAATTTTGAAAGTGTAAATGATGGAAATAAAATTGAACTTTTTTTGACATATTATAAGAATGCCTAATCTGTAATTTGATGCCATTTGGAGATTTTTCAATCTTTCCTTGGCTTCGTTATGCACATTAATACACATTTTTACCTGGGGTATCCAAACTTTCGATCCCCACTGTATATATAAAAAATAAATGTGTTTATCAGTTTAGGCCGACATGTATTTTTGGTAAAAATAATTGCAATAAGCGTATATTAATTGGTTTGCGCAAAATTTATTGCGTCTACAAACTATGGGATAGATTTAGGGACTTTTATTTATTTTTTATTGTTTTTACTAGAAATGGTGGCAATCTGCAATTTTTTTTAAGCGGAACTGCGACATTGTAGCGGACAAATTTGACCCCAAATGACACTTTTTGGGGTCCAGTGACATTATTACATTGATCAGTGTTATAAAAATGCACTTATCAATGTTAGGGAACTGACAGGGAAGGGGTTGGGGGTGATCACGGGGTAACTGTGTTCCCTAGGTGTGTTCTATCTGTAGGGGGGGATGGGCTAACATGGACATGACAGAGATCACTGGGAACAGAAGATCTCTGTCATGTCTCCTGTCAGAATGTGGAATCACCTTGTTTACAAAGACATATCCCTGTTCTGCCTCTATACTAGGCAGTCGCAGGTCACCGGCAGACATCGAGTCCGCTTGACCCACGGACACGCTTCCACAATGGGCAACTGCTCCGGCATGAGCCGCCTTACAACTACGGTGATTCGCGCTGGAGAGCTGACCTGCCGCTTTATAATGATGGTGGCTGGTCGGCAAGAGGTTAAACAGCTCCTGGGATTTCTGCAGTTTTGTCCAAAGCATCCGTTTTAGTAAAGCCCAACCATCATGTAGCAGAGCAAATC
Source organism: Lithobates clamitans (assembly GCA_037952925.1). NCBI lineage: Eukaryota > Metazoa > Chordata > Amphibia > Anura > Ranidae > Lithobates > Lithobates clamitans. The sequence goes on from JBBGZY010000810.1 coordinate 3,774,563, forward strand.
AGAAAGCAGAGCCGGCATATCTAATAGACAAATATGACTGCCCCATGTACAAAATTAACAAAACAAAGATGATTGTATTTACATCAATTTGTGTATTCCATTTAACAATTCTAATTTTCAATTCTGATGTCTGGGTGAAAATATTCAAAATATAGTTTATGGGTTGAATTTTTTTTTGGGTTCCTAACTCCATGTCTTCATATTTCAGAGAAGAACCAGGCAGGCTACAAAAGTACCAACAGTGAGTAATATTTGCTGTATTCCTCTGTGTAGTATTTTATATTGTTTTATATTGTTATGATTTGTAGACTGTAATCCTTATGTAGAATTTTCTAAGGATCCTCTAAGTCTGATGAACAATGTAATCCAAACTGCAATGTCAACCTCCTCATTATTGGTATTATTGTTTTCCATACACCCCAATGCCTCTCACAAAGTACAGAAAGAAGGGAAAGTGGTCCTGGGCCTATTTTGTTTAGGGATGAGTTTGGCTCTTCTTCACTTATTGTTACCTGGACCTGTGTGTGTTTGGGACATCCCATGATAAAAACAATAGATCCTGTGTAAACGCCATTTCTTGGAGTACAGTACAGGACACGGGTCCCTCTCCTGTTATTTTAATCTCCCTATTTCTTACTACTATCCTGAGGCTGTCTGGTAGTGGGCGGAGTTATATTGGTATATTTGTCAGTCTTTTTTTGTCCAATCACCTGAGCACATCCTTGAAACCCATGGTAAAGACTAAAGAACCCATACTACACTGTAATGTTATGTACACATGATAGGATAGGACAGATGTTGGCTGAAACTTGTCTTGCATACACACGGTCGCACAAATGTTGTCGGAATTGTCTACACACGATCGGAATTTCTGACAACGAATTTTGTTGTCGGAAAATTTGAGAACCAGCTCTCAAATTCTTGTTGTCGGAAATTCCAACAACAAATGTCCGATGGAGCCTACACATGGTTGGAATTTCCGACAACAAGCTCACATCACACATTTGTTTTACTACTAACAATGGCTATACACTAATAGATCTTCATACAAAAAAATGTTCAAACATTCCTAAGAAAATTCTCACTATATATGAGGGCTTGACAAATATTGTTCAAAATGTTGTATACATTTAACTTTCAATTTATAGTGAATGAACTTCCCCAAACTAAAACTACATACTCTGCTAGGAATTAGTTTATTCAACAAAAAAATTTCAACCTGCTCCTTCTAATTTTCTTCTCACTGCTGTTGAAACCCAACTTCAATTTTACCCACTAATGATTAGACAATCTAATGAATGTTCTTAAAATGAAACAATTCTAATTCAATTCTCTATGTAAAAAATGGTTAAGTGGTTATGTTTGTGTGCTCTAACTAATTAACTAGTGTATTTTTACTGAAATGTTTTGATTAATGAACCATTGAGCTATTATAAAAAATGATTTTATTCTCCAGGGTCTCTGCTTTAATAAAATATATATCTTTTTTTGAGAGGGGTAAACTAATCTTCGAGTCTGAAATGGCTTTTTAAAGCGGACCTTTATCTATTTTTTGAAATCTCCATCTATTAAATCTTCTGCCCTTGTTGTTTTAGCTTTGGATAGTAAAACATTTTTTCCCATTTACGTCTTTCAGGACAGCACCATAGAGACCTTGGCTCCTCCCCTTCTGAGGAAACACCGCCTTCAACTTTTAGCTTTAAACCTCACCGCTCCCCCTGGCCCCTCAGTTCTGGTGTTTCCTCCGGTGGGGAGACATCGCAAGGAACCAGGGCTAAACAGCCAGGGAGGCTGAGGCTAATTGCAGGCTGAGCAGAGGGGGGTGGATCAGGTGCTCTCTCTCTCTGTCTCTCTCCTGCTCATTTCTTAAAAAGACTGCAGTCTAAGGGGCTAGTGTGGCTGGGTACCTTTAGAAGACTGCATATCACGCTCCTCCAGCTTCTCTTAGTGAAGCTGTAAGCTGGAGGGGTCCGTTTTCTTTTTGCCTAGCAGTGGCATAGGCGGAGGCACAGGAGACCGCCCTGCACTAGCAGCCAGCGTGGGAGCTCTGAGCGCTGGGTCGGAGGGCGGGTGACGTCATTTCCGGCGGAGGTCAGTGCTTCCGTCTGACCCGTGACTTCCGGTTCCGGTCGGGGTGATGAAAACGGACCGCGCGTTTGGCTGGTGCTGCCTCTGACCTGCTGTGGGGACAGCACACAGGGGTTTGGAACACCACTGCACTCTAAGGAGATGTCGGAAGCAGAGGCTTCAAGAACCGCTCCAGGAGAATCCTGCACCAGCCACTCCAAGGTAAGAGGAACCCTGGGGTGGTGTTCCCTTACCGCTTCCTGTAAGCTCCACAGGTGTAGAACTCCCCTTGGTGGGGGGGGAGGGTTGTGACTGGGTCCCTGGTGGTGGTCGGTCCCGGGAAGCGCACCCCTGGTGGCCCTCTGTGGTAGTGCTGGTGGATAAGTTTGCTGATTGCTCCCTCTTTTTAACTTATTTCACAGGGCAAGGCTACAGAGAAAAGCAAGTCGCCCCACAATACCAAGAAAAAATGCCCCTCATGCAGAATCACAATGGGGGAATCTTGGTCTAAACCCCTCTGCAGGGAATGTATAGAGGGGTTAGTAAGGGAGCAGTCTGGAGAACAGTCTTCAGATTTAGCAGCATCCGTTAAGGAGCTTTCTAATACTGTGCATACTTTTAAGACACTTTTTTCCAGTCTTCAGTTGCCACAGCCTCAGGTTATTTATCCACCAGCACAGCAGAGTGTTCCTCAGTCCTTAATGGATGCTCCCTCAGGAAGTGGAGAGAATCCAGGAGGTGCCAGACTCGAGGTTGAGGAGGAGCCTGATAGTGGGTCTTCAGATCCCCAGGGGGAATCAGAGGGAGAGGAGGTGGAAGGGGAATCCACAAGATCCTCTCACTACAAGCTTTCCCTGGAAGAGGTGGAGGAGCTCCTAGGAGCCATTCATACCACCCTAGGAATCCAGGAGGAAAGGAAGAAGCTATCACTCCATGACCAGATGTATAGGGGACTAGGGGAACATAAAAGGAGGGTGTTCCCGGTCCATGAGGTCTTGGTCGATGCCATCAAAAAAGAGTGGCAAGACCCCGAAAGGAAACCTTTCCTTTCAAGAGCACTTAAGCGTAGGTTTCCCTTTGCAGAAGAGGAGGCGCTAGTATGGAACAAATCCCCTAAACTAGACGCAGCCTTTTCTCAGGTCTCCAGACACACTGACTTGGCCTTTGAGGACATGGGGGCACTCCCAGATCCCATGGACAAGAGGATAGATTCCCTCTTGAAAAAATCCTGGGACTCTTCCCTAGGGAACCTCAAACCCGCCATGGCGTCCACAGTGGTGGCACAAAACATGGAGTACTGGCTGATGCAAATTAAGGCACACATAGAGGCAGGAACGCCTAAGGAAACAATCCTGTCGTCTTTTCCCATGCTCCTTAAGGGAATAGCTTATCTGGCAGATGCTTCGGCCGAATCAGTGCGTATGTCCGCAAGATCAGCCGCATTGTCCAATTCGGCAAGAAGAGCCTTATGGCTTAAGACGTGGCAGGGAGATACCGCATCCAAGGTTAAACTTTGCGGCATTCCTCTCACGGGGGACTTGCTTTTTGGACCAGGTCTGGAAGCCATGTTAGACCGAACGGCCGACAGAAAAAAGGCATTCCCTCTTAAAAGGAAACCGGCAGAGACTAAAAGAAAGTCTCGGCCCTGGAAGAAATTGGACCCACCAAAATCTGATCAACAGAAAAAGGGGTGGGGACAAAAAGGGAAAGGGCGTGAGGGGGCTATTTTTCGCCCTCCTGAACAGCCCAAAAAGACAAAGTGACGGAATAACGGTGGGAGGAAGATTGGGGGCCTTCCTCCCACAGTGGGAGATGATCACCTCCAACCATTTTATTCTGAAAGTCATAAGAAGAGGGTACAGGTTAGAGTTTGCAGAACCTCCACCATGCAGACTCCTGGTAACCACGCTACCAAAATGTGCAGAGAGGTCAGCGGCTCTCCTTTCCTCCCTCCAGGAGTTGGAGGAACAGGAGGTGGTAGTTCGAGTTCCAGAAGGAGAGACGGGCAGAGGCTTTTACTCCCACATTTTTGTGGTGCGCAAACCTTCAGGGAAGTTCAGGCTCATCCTGAACCTGAAGCCTCTGAACGTCTCGCTCACCTACAGGAGGTTCCGAATGGACTCGATCTATTCGGTAAAAACGCTCCTTCCTCCGAAATGCTTCATGGCATCGATAGACTTGAGGGATGCCTACCTGCACATTCCCATTGCAGAACGGTGTCAGAAGTTCCTCAGGCTGGCGGTAAAAACCAGAGAAGGGACATTTCATTGGCAGTTCAGGGCCCTTCCCTTCGGGCTATCCTCTTCCCCCCGCATCTTCACCAAAGTCATGGTAGAAGTCTTAGCTTTCCTACGGATCAAGGGCATCTCAGTGATCGCATATTTAGACGATCTACTACTTTTTGCCTCTTCCCCGGAACAACTGTCGCAGGACCTGCAGTTTACAAGGAACATTCTAGAAGGTCTAGGTTGGCTCTTAAACCTGGAAAAGTCCAATTTGACTCCATCACAAAAGGTAATCTTTTTAGGTTACCTGTTGGATTCAACAAAACAGAAAGTCTTCCTGCCAATGGAGAAAATCCAGAAGGTAGACAAGACAATGTTGTTACTCCAGGGCAGCCAACAAATATCAGTAAGAAAGGCTATGTCAGCCTTGGGGTTACTGACGGCAGCACTTCCAGCAGTTCAATGGGCAGGGTTACACTTTCGCCCTTTACAACTCTTCATCCTGAGTATCTGGGACCACAGTCAGGGGTCTTTGGACTCCCTGATAACTATACCAGGCCAGGTCAAGAGATCCCTATGGTGGTGGCGAAGAGGGGCCAATCTCTCACAGGGTCTGGAGTGGGTTCTGCCGGTGTCCAGGTGCGTCACGACTGATGCGAGTGGCACAGGTTGGGGGCACATATGGAGGACCGGGTGGTTCAGGGCGTCTGGCTGAGGGAGGACGCAAGAAGATCCTCCAACTGGAAGGAGCTGAGAGCAGTAGCCTTGGCACTCAGAGCCTTTCAAAAGGAACTGCAGGGACAGCATGTGAGAGTCCGGTCGGACAACTCTTGAGCTGTAGCCTACATAAACAGATAGGGGGGTACCAAAAGCAGACCCTTGTGGACCCTGGTAGAATGCATTCTCAAATGGGCCGAAGTAAACATCCTATCCCTCTCGGCAGTGCATCTGAAGGGGGAACAAAATCTGGTGGCAGATTTCCTCAGCAGGAAACGGCTGAGAGAAGGCGACTGGGTTCTGAACCAGGGGGTTTTCGAGGAAATATCCCAGAAATGGGGAAGGCCATGCATAGACCTCTTTGCCTCGAGAGAAAACAGGAAGGTGCATCTCTTCTTCTCCTTAAACAGGTGGGATGGAACGCTAGGGGTAGACGCACTGGCTCAGAGTTGGACTTTCGACAGGTGTTATGCCTTCCCCCCACCTGTACTGATCCCAGCCATCCTAAGAAAGTTCCAGCTGGAAAACACAACCCTCATTCTTATTGTGCCACATTGGCCCAGGAGGCCTTGGTTCTCCATCCTGAGAAGTCTGGCAGCAGAACCCCCCTGGATTCTGCCAGTTCAGGAGAATCTTCTTTCCCAGGGGCCAATCTGTTGTCCCCAGGTGGGGAGATGGAACCTCGCGGCTTGGTTACTGAGGAGGAATTGCTGAAGAGCAAGGGTTTCTCAGATAGCTTAGTGAAGACCCTCCTAAATTGCAGGAAAGAAGAAACCCAGGTTATCTACCAAAAAACGTGGAAGCGTTTTAATAGCTGGTGCACAGAAACTTCCTTTGATGTTCACAGCTCTATAGCGGTCTTAGAGTTCCTGCAAGCAGGGGTGGACAAGGGGTTAGCCCTTGGCACCCTGAAAGGACAGGTTTCCGCTTTGAGTGTGTTTCTGGAGAAACAACTAGCTTCCGATCCTTAGATCGTTAGATTTTTTAAAGCATTGAGTAGGCAGAGACCTTTGAGGGTCTCCCCCTTCCCAATGTGGGATCTTTCTTTGGTCTTACAAGCGCTTACAGGGGAACCTTTTGAGCCATTGGAGACGTGTACACTAAAATGGATTAGCCTCAAAACTGTGTTTTTGGTGGCAATCACTACGGCAAGAAGAGTGAGTGAACTCGAGGCCCTCTCCATTAGGGCACCCTTTTTTCAGATATTTCCGGACCGGGTAATTTTTAAAACCGATCCGGAAATTGTTTTGCCCACCTTCTGTTTGAATCCTGTGAGGGAACAGGAACATAGGTTTCATAAACTAGATGTAAGAAGGTGTGTCCTGCAGTACTTGGAGGATACAAAACCATTTAGAAAATCTGATTCCTTTTTTGTGTTATTTTCAGGAACCAGGAAGGAAGGCAGAGCCTCTAGGCGCACTATAGCTAGGTGGTTAAGGTTAGCCATCAGCCAGGCTTATATAATTAGCGGGTTGGAAGCCCCTAAGGGTATCAGGGCACACTCCACTAGGGCAGTGGCGACCTCTCAGGCCGAGTGGGCTGGTGCGTTTCCGGAGCAGATCTGTAGAGCGGCAACGTGGTCCAGATTCGACACGTTCGTGAGACACTACAGATTGGACCTTCTGTCAGCAAAAGACCAAGCTTTTGGGCGTAAGGTTCTGCAGGCAGTAGTCCCACCCTAAGGTAAGGTGCTCGCTCATCCTCTCTATGGTGCTGTCCTGAAAGACGTAAATGGGAAAATCGGAGTTACTTACCGGTAACGTCCTTTTCCAGGAGTCTTTCAGGACAGCACAGTTACCCACCCTACTTCAGGGACATTTGTGAAGAGTTCATCGCAGAAGAACGTCAGGTAAGATCAGAGTTATTATGACGTGTTCTCCCCAGCTAACCAGAGGTCCTCTTAAAGAACTGAGGGGCCGGGGGGAGCGGTGAGGTTTAAAGCTAAAAGTTGAAGGCGGTGTTTCCTCAGAAGGGGAGGAGCCAAGGTCTCTATGGTGCTGTCCTGAAAGACTCCTGGAAAAGGACGTTACCGGTAAGTAACTCCGATTTTTCTGCCAGTAAATACCTTATACAGTCCACTTCCTGTTTCTTGTCTGGTAAAAAGCCTAGGCTTATGACATCATGCACAGCTCTCTCTCTCTCTCTCTCTCTCTCTCTCTCTCGTGAGAGTTTGCCCGGAAGGGAGGGGATGAGTCATAAGAGGGCCAATGAGAACTGCGGAGCTGGAGGTGTGTGTCTCTATAAAACCAGGAAGTGATCAGGCAGCAGCTTCAGCTGCCCACAGTTAAAATGGTTGCAGCCAGACTTAGTGGAGGGAGATTTCTGCAGCATATTTGGCAAGTACAAAATCACAGTATATATAAAATAATATGCAAAGTGGTTGGAGGGAAGCTTCAGAATGGCAAAGACGTTTTTATTACAAATTATATGAGCAGACTGCAGTTCCTCTTTAATCATGTGTGCAAAAAAAATACAAAGATGACTGGAATTAAAAGTGTTAAATGGATTTTGTATTTTAAATGTTTAGAGCTCCCCGATTAGCTGTTTTTTGTTCTTACTGGTTCATGTTCTCCAGGGCAGTGCCCAGCTATCCATGCCCTTTATTTGAAAACTGTTTTCCTATTTGCCTTGAAAAACTTTCAAGGTTTACCTTCCACTGGAAAGTTTTGATTTAATGTTTCCAATTTGCAGATTTTGGATGTGTTTGCTGCAATTCAACCCCAAACACATTTACCCATCACTAGATTTTTCCTGTTAAAACAACCTTGTGATCATCTCTGATAGAGGCTGTTACTTGTTGCTATGACATCACCTAACTGGCAAACACATCATTCTAATAATGTTATTGGTGTAATGAGGAGGAAAGAGACCCATATTCTTGTATTAGAGTCAGTGCCGGACCCCACCACAGGTATGGTAGTGGTTGCCGCCTCTGCCTTCCATCTTGTTACTCCATCAAGTGCTCTGTATACTGACCATGTGTGAGATTTATCTGATATTACACTGATATAGTCATGTTAGTAATATAATAGAAGCACATGGTAATCATTACTTTATATTTTACAGCTTCTGACAACTCCAAGGAAGTGAAGGCCTGAATGTAAGTTTTTAGTTTACTATTAATGTTCTAATTTGCCACATATGACACATGTTGCCCAAAGAGAACCAACTAGATACTGCCTCATATTTCCAAGGAAGGTTATAAATCACATCTTTGATAACATTTGGTATTCACTATAAAGAAAATTGTGAACATGAAAGTGTTGCACTCTTTTAGAACTGGTTGAACTAGTCAAAGTTTTAAGGGGCTCTTAAACTCCGATCTTCATTTACTTCCACCTACTAAGTCTCTTGGTTGCCCCCTGTACAGGTGGTCCTGGGCCAATGTAATTTTTACCCATTTAAAAAACAGCCCGGCAGTCATCACTTGTATTTGCTGTCACTGATTTTGTATCACTATAAATTGTCTCTGGACATATTGGGGCCAAGTCACACTAGGAATTGTGGTAATGCAACTGTGTAAATACAATGCGTTACCATTATTTAGGGTGTAGTGCAATAGGGGAGCCCATTCATTTTAAATGGTCTGGCAGTGCCCTATAACATGGGAAAATGTACCTGACCCTTTTTTTCTAATGCAATGCCTGCTACTGTGAAATTACATTGATGTGCTTTGCTTAAAGTATTTTTTTTTTGTTTACAGTAAATTTTTCTTTATTTAGAAAGTTTGGATATACAATAGATCAATGACAGAACAATCAGTACATTACTTGCACATTAAAGGGTGTGACCATACTATGAGAGTAACATCATTAAGCATATGGAATAAGATTTATAGCGATAAAGCTACTGAGTGGAATCCATTACTTCTTGTGAAGTCAGAATTAGGCATCGGAGGTGCAGGGAGAAAAGGGGGGGTGCAGGCATCACCGCCAAAAGTTTAAACTAACTCTATCCCACTTCTCCGATTCCTGGCTTATGGGAGGGAAAGAAACCCCTAGGGGAGGGGGGAGGGGGAGGAGAAGAAAGGGGGAGGTCAGGAGGGGGGAGGGGGGAGGGGGGAGAAGAGGGGAGAAGAGGGGAGCCAGGGAGACGCCCGCTCCGCACCCCCAGGTCTCCATCGAGCACCACACATATTGCATTTACTGTTACATAATATAAGACCTCTCATATCAAACGTCAGACCACTGTGACCATATTTTCCCATATTTTGCCGGGCAGTTTCTACTTTCGTATGTCATCTTATATAATGGCAGGACTCTATTAACTGTACTTTGCCATGAGGCCACCGTGGGGAGCTCCGTAGTCCTCCACCTCAGAAGGATTTCCCTCCTGGCATAGAAGAGGGCAAAGGTGAGGCATGCTTTAGTGTATCTGTCTCCCTCCACCTCACCGAGATGACCAAGCAAAAAGATCAGGGGGTCTAGTGTCAATGTGGTTCCACATACTTTGGATAGTACTTCCGCCACCCCTCGCCAGTATGTCTTGAGTTTGTCACAGGACCAAACAATATGGAGGAAAGAGCCCCGCTCAGTGGTGCATCTTGTGCATGATGGGCTAGAAGAGGGGTATATGTTGGCCAACCTCTGGGGGGTGTAATATGCTCTATGTAAAAATTTTTAATTGTATGAAGCGGTCTCTAGAGGCTATCATAGAGGGGATAAATGTAGTAACACATTCCTCCCATGTTTCTTCATCTAAGGTGGGGATATCTTCTCTCCATTTGGTCATCGTGTGTGTAGTCTTCGTATCATGTGCCACTGTGGGGTACATATAGAGAGTAGAGAGCGGTTTTATCATTATCTCTGACATGAGGAGTCTCTCCACAGAGTCCGAGTTTAGTGTCATTGGGCTAGGAAATTGAGATGTGAGGGCATGTCGGAGTTGCCAATAGCGGAAGTAAAAGGAGTTAGGGAGGTGATATGTCTGTCTCATCTCTAGAAACGTCAGGATTTTACCTTTTGGAATTACATGTCTAAGGGTGACAATTCCCTTTTTTGCCCATACTGCAGGGTCAGGAACAGTATTCAAGTGGGGGAGAAGGGGATTACCCCAAAGGGGCGTGTGAGGGGATACCTCCGAGGGGACCTTGTACACTGCTCGAGCATCCTGCCACACTTTTATAGTAGTTTTCATGGGTCCTGTAACATGCGGGTGTGCTCTGGCCCCCCTGAAAACCAAGTTAGAGAGAGCCGCGTACGAACCGAGGATTGCTGCCTCAAGGGTGACCGCAGGATTCTGCCTGGGCTGAGAAAACCACCAGCGGACAGTAACCAAAACCGCCGCCCAGTAATATATAAGAAAATTTGGTAGAGCCAGGCCACCCCCGGAAAGAGGGAGCTAAAGGATACGTCTAGCCACCCGGGGGGGTCGGCCCGCCCAAACAAATGCTGTCACAACACTATCCAGTTTCTGGAAAAAGGCTCATGGAATATGAGTGGGAGTTTGACGAAAAAAATATAACAGCTTAGGCAGGTACACCATCTTTATCAGGTTACCTCTGCCCACTGGCGTAAGGGGGAGTCTACGCCAGATGGTACATTGCTTCGCCAATTTATCCATCACCGGAAGAACGTTCTGGTCTAGATATCCAGCTATAGTGGGGCCCACCTTTATACCCAAGTATGTGAATTCCTCAACCCAATGAAGAGGAGTAGAGGTATCATTGCGAGGTGACGAGGGATTAAGTATAAATAAAACCGATTTGTCCCAGTTGATACGGACTCCTGAATAGAGGCTGAATGTGTCAAACTGGGTCAAGGCGGCCCTAAGGGAGCCGGAGGCGTCCCCCAAATAAAGCAGGGAATCATCGGCGTAAAGGGACAACTTTTCTTCCAGGGGACCTACTTTAATACCCTTAATAGTGCTGTCTTTCCTGATGTGAGCAACCAGGGCCTCTAGGGCCAGAGCAAACAGCGCTGGGGAGAGAGGACAACCCTGTCAGGTCCCCCTCTCCAAGAGGAAGGATTCCGACAGGGACCCCCCAGTATGTATACGGGCTTTAGGGTGTGCGTACAACATCTGTAGCCAGGAAAGAAAGTTAGGGCCAAACCCAAATCTGGAGAGGACCCTCCATAGGTAGCCCCACTCGACCGAGTCGAAGGCCTTCTCTGCGTCGAGTGAGGCCACCACTCCCGGGCTCCCAGAGGCAGCCAGCGCTATGTGTGTGTGCAGCCTGCAGATATTTATGTCTGTACCACGACCAGGCATAAATCCCATTTGGTCCGGGTGGACCAGGGCGGTAATGACTTTGTTTAGGCGGTTGGCGAGGATTTTTGCGAGGACTTTTGCGTCCACATTGAGGAGGGAAATGGGACGGTAGGATGAGCACAAGGTTTGGTCTTTCCCCGGCTTGGGAACGAGTACTATAACTGCCTTGGACATCGAGGGCGGAAGGACCCCAGCTCTTGAAGCTGAGCTCAATACCGTCAGGAGTCTAGGAGCAAGCTCCTCAACATAGGCTTTGTAGAACTCCACCGGGAATCCGTCTGGTCCCGGAGTTTTGCCTGTCTGCATCATCTTAAGGGCCTTTTGTATCTCTTCTAGCTGAATTGGGGCGTCTAACTGATTGGCGGAGGATGACGTGAGGACAGGGATGTCGATCTCGTCAAGATATTCAGTAAGGTCTTGTTGGTCGTATGTGACTCGAGTACTGTAAAGGTGTTGGTAGTAGGTGGCAAAACACTGATTGATATCCTGAGTGGAAGAGTGGAGGGTACCGTCTTGGTCTCGAATCTGTGCTATCGCTGTCACTCCCGATTGCTCCCTAGAGAGCCAAGCCAGAAGACGACCTGTCTTCTCACCCTGCTCGAATATACGTTGGGATTGGTGTAACAGTTTCTTTTATGTCAGGGATGTGTGCAGTAAAAGAACCTGTCGGGTAAGGGCCTGGAGAGCTCTATAATCTTGTGGGTCATGAGTTCTAACATATAGGGCCTCTTGTCTAACCGCCTCAGCCTCCAACCCAGTAAGTTCTGCTCTACGTTGCTTCCTCACTCTGGCAATAATTGCTTGATACTGACCCCCTGACGATGCTTTAAAAGCTTCCCACACATTATTATCAGAGGCAGTTCCCGGGTTAACCTTCCAAAATTGTTGCAGAGTTTTGTGGAACTGCGATTCAACATCCTCATCGGATATCCAAAATCTGGATAACCTCCAGAGCTTATCCGATGGGAGTGACGTCAGCTCCAGGGACAGCAGCAATGGGGCGTGATCTGATATCCCCCTAGATAGGATACTAATGTCCCGGACTCTGGGGAGGACAGGGGCCGCAACATAGGCCAAATCTATACGTGAGAAGGTTCGATATGTGGCCGAGTGACAGGTAAAAGCCTTAGCTTGGTGATTTCTCCATCTCCATACATCCACCAGGCCGTATGTGTCTGCCCAGCCCGCCAATCCCTGATGGGTAGTGCCCCCTACCGTACTCCTGTCCAGGTCAGAGTCTGGGATTAGGTTGAAGTCTCCCATCAGTACAACATTATCTGGGGGAAATTGAGCCAGTTTACTCAATATCAGATTAAGGAGTTTAAAAGAGGCAGGGGGAGGCAGGTACAGGCCCACCAGAACCCAGGGTAAGTCATAGATCAAGGTGTGTATTAGTACAAATCTAGCATCAGGATCAAGAATTAAATCAAGGAGTTTAAAGGGGAGGGTCTTCAGGACTAAAATACTGACCCCTCTGGCAAAGTTAGAATAGGTAGAGTGGTAGTGGTACCCTACCCACGGTTTCTTAAGACTAAGGGTTTTGCTACCAATCAAATGCGTCTCCTGTAACACACAAATCTGAGGATTGTGCCATATTATAAATTGAAAAACTAAAGAACGTTTAAGTGGTGAGTTCAAACCTCGTGTGTTCCAGGAGAGGATCTTAAGGTTGGCCATATACACAGCTTAGTAATATCACATTAGGATAAGCTTTATATGAAACTCTTGGTTCACTAGAGACAGTCAGCCGATGTGTCAGGAGCGAGAGGGGGGGGAGAGGCAATGGAAGCCAAGTTAATTCCCATCATTTAGTGCAAGTCCCAAGTTCCACATCCGTGTCAGTATAAAGGCCTCTGCAGCAGTCAACCTCCCATCCTCAGCAGCAAATGTTATTGGATAGGGAGTTTTAGTAGCAATGCGTGGCAGGGTGCTGAACCAATTGGGACTCCCAGTCCTTCTGAGCTTCATAAAGGCGCCAGGATTGCAAGTGGTGATAATGGGGTTGGCGAAACTGACATTGATTATAAAGTAAAGTAGAAAAATGAAATGGAAATGGTGGGTTGGTGAAGCAGTTCCACTTTAGCTTTAATATAAGAAGGGGGCATCAAGATAGTTCCGGGGCCAAACTACCCCTCCGCATTAAAGTCCCTCACATAGCTTCCAGCAGCATACTCACAGGGTTTCAAGCGATGGTTATTTGCAGATTGTGTCAGCCCATGCAGCTGCATCCCTAGGAGACGTGAAGAAGTGTACCTTCTCTCCATCCTGCACCCGCAGCCGAGCAGGGAATAGCATGCTATATTTGACTCCTTTTGTCTCTCAGCATGGCACGGACGTGATCGAAGGATTTGCGTTGTCTCTGTGTCTCCACAGAGTAGTCCGGGAAGATGAGCAGCTTTGCATTTTCATATTTCAGCTCCCCTTGCAGTCGGGCAGCACGGAGGACTGTGTCTCTGTCCCGGTAATGAAGAAGCTTAAAAATAAAAGTGCGTGGTGGAGCTCCCTGCGGGCCTCTAGTAGCAGGCATGCGATGGGCGCGCTCAATGGAGAAATGGGGAGAGAACCGCGCTTTCGGTAGGAGAGTTGGGAGTAGTTGTTCCATGAAGGATACCGGATCAGCACCCTCCGCACCTTCTGGGAGGCCGAGAACACGGAGGTTGTTCCGTCTGTTCCTGTTCTCGGCGTCCTCAGCCCTAAATTCCAGAGCCTTCACCTTAGATTTGAGGACCTGTATGTCTTCATGGTGCTCCCTCTGTACGTCCTCAGTGCTGGAAATCCGCCGCTCCGCGTCAGCCACCCGTTCTCTGAAGCCGTCCATGTCCCGACGAATGAGGGCAGTCTTCTCCTGGACATGGTCAATTTTAATGGTAAGGGTGGACTGGCAGGTAGAGATCGCCTGCATTAGTGCATCGAACGCGGGCGAGCCGGCCTGAATTACGCCATCTGGCAGGAGAGGAGTCTGCGTCTCCATGTGGCAGGCCTTAGGAGGAGAAGGCCCGTGTTTTGGCGGCGAGGGACCAGGCGCTGAATTTTGGGTCTTTTGTGCCCCCTTTTTATTCCTGCGCATTCCCCGAGTCTCAGGGAGACAGTCGGCAGGTGCAGCTGGAACTTTCTAGCTAATTCCACACCAGGATAGCAGAAGGATGATAATCCGGAGCGAGAGCTCTGGTGCTAGACGTCCACTCCCAGCGCCATCTTGGACACGCCCCTGCTTAAAGTAGTTGTTAAGTCACTATCTCATCTTTGTACCGCCCCCTCTGTCAGATAAAAATCTGTATCCTAGTGCCTGTTTTGTTTTTAAAAAAGCAGATTTCTACCTGTTTTAACAGAATCTCCCAGCGATCATGTGACTCAGGCTCTCTGCTCTCCCTGTCTGATAGCTCCAGCGGGCAGAGCCGAGATTCCCCTGCTGATGTCAGCCGAGGAGGAGAGAGCCTGGAGTCACGTGATCGCTGGGAGACGCTGTTAAAACAGGTAGAAATCTGCTTTTTTTAAAACAAAAAAAAAAAGCACAGGCACTAGGATACAGCTTTTTATCTGACAGAGGGGATGATATAAAGATGAGATTGTTTTGTATCAGTGGGGAGGGGAGCAGAGCAGCGCTAGTGAGAGCTGACAAGCAGGGAGGGGTGGGGAGAGGAGGACAGAGGGAGACACAAAAGAGCTGCAGATAGCAGTGGATGACGAAGGCATGTACACTGACCTGTATTTCAGGTGTTACAGGAGGCCATATGACACAGCACAATCACTGTGCTGTATAACATGCTTTAAGGGAACAGGATACAATTTTATTATTTTGGGTTAACAAACGCTTTAATGAATGGCACCTTAATGCACCACACCACACTTTGCTTATTACTACAACATATAACATTTTATTGGCCCTAAATGGTACATTCTTTTTGGTTGAGTCAATGAAAATTGCAAGCTTTCAAAACCGCTCAGTTCTCTTGTTCTGGTGATGCGAATGGGAGAAGAAGCTTGCAAATATAATTTGTTGTCTTGTTTTCACAAGTCTTCTATTTTATGTTAAACAGGCAAAGTGTGCAAAGAAATTTTATACTATCCAAATTAGTGTTATAGAACAAAAGCTGTACTATCCACAAATAGAGAACATATAAAGCCGATTAAGGTTTTCAAGTTGGGGGAAATTTTACTGAAACTGGAGGACTCAGAATCTGGTGCAGCTGTGCATGGTAGCCAATAAGCTTCTAACTTCAGCTTGTTCATTTAAAGCTTTGACAATAAAACCTGGAAGCTGATTGGTTACTATGCACAGCAGCACCCAGTTCTGTGTGCACCAGTTTTAGTAAATCTCCACTGTTGAGTAAAGGCTCCATTTCACATTTGGATGAATACTGTACCTTTCCTTACATTTATGGATAGAACTGATAAGTAAAACTTCTACTGAGAGTAACAAAACTTCTAATATAGAACTATATAAATATATACTTTTTGTTCTTTGCAGGTCCACAAAGGAGAAGAATGCAGATGGCTTCCTTTATTTGTATATAATTTTTCGCTGCACTTTTTAGAAATACCTACTTTATGATTAACCACTTGCCGCCCGCCCTATTACAGAATGACGGCGGAAAAGTGGTTTGATATTCCTGATCGGACGTCATATGAGCCGCTGTGCGCCCCCCGGGGGCACGCATCGCTGCGATCGTTGTTGCGGGGTGTCAGTCTGACACCCTGCAACACCAATCTAGGTAAAGAGTCTCCGACGGAGACTCTTTACCACGTGATCAGCCGTGTCCAATCACGGCTGATCACAATGTAAATAGAAAGAGCCAGTGATCGGCTTTTCCTCACTTGCGTCTGACAGATGCGAGTAGAGGAGAGCTGATCGGCTACTCTCCTGACAGGGGGGTCTGTGCTGATTGTTTATCAGCACAGCCCCCCCTCGGATCCTACCCAGGACCACCAGGGAAGCCGCCCAGGACCACCAGGGAAGCGATCCACACTGGACCACCAGGTATGCCCCTAGACCACCAGGGAAATGCCAATCTGTGCCTAGGCAGCTGCCAATCTGTGCCTAGGCAGCTGCCAATCTGTGCCTAGGCAGCTGCCAGTCAGTGCCCACTTCAATGCCTACCACTGCCAGTGCCACCAGGGATACCCATCAGTGCCGTGTATCAGTGCCACGTATCAGTGCCCAGCAGTGCCGCCTATCAGTGTCACCCTATCAGTACCCAGCAGTGCTGCCTTTCATTGCCCATCAGTGTCGCCTATCAGTGCCCATCAGTGCCAACCAGTGCCACCCATCAGTGCCACCTATCAATGCCCATCAGTGCTGCATATGAGTGCCACCCATCAGTGCCGCATATTAGTGCCCATCGTCAGTGCCCGCTCATTGGTGCCACCTCATCGGTGCCGCCGTATCAGTGCCGCCGTATCAGTGCCCATCAGTGAAAGAGAAAACTTACTTATTTACAATTTTTTTTAACGGAAACAAAAGCAAAACTTTTATTTTTTTCAAAATTTTCGGTCTTTTTTTATTTGTTCAGCAAAAAATAAAAAACGCAGAGGTGATCAAATACCACCAAAAGAAAGGTCTATTTGTGGGAACAAAATGATAAAAATTTAGTTTGGGCACAGTGTAGCATGACCGCGCAATTGTCATTCAAACTGCGACAGTGCTGAAAGCTGAAAATTGGTCTGGGCAGGAAGGTGTCTAAGTGCCCTGTATTGAAGTGGTTAAGGAGAATCTGTCATATTCCATAATCAGTATATATGCAAATATAATTAGTTGGTAGAAATCATGGGCACTTCTATGATGTTAGGATTTTTAGCTGATTTTTAGAACATTTTAAGAAGACATGTTAGGAAATTTTAGAATCTATACCACACACACCAGATATGTGAGTGACAGGTGCACTTTAATTATTATATATTCAGCAGCTGGTGGGATATATGGCAAACATTCATTCTGCATTTTAGAGGTGAAATTACATGGTTCGCTATATTCATGGCTGATTTGATATTGTAATGCAGAACACTGAGGTCATTTTTGTAAAAAGTATTTATTATATGTTCCATTATGCTTACTGAAATATGCTTGGAATTCTTACCGTCCAATAGAAATATCCATACTAGTAGCCATGTTGTCTTCCAGAGTTCATAGTTGTCCTCCTTTTGAAATGTGCATTAAATAAGAAATGCTGGGTTGACCACAGCCACCAATCACATTTAGACTTTCAGATCACAGCCCTACAGTTATACGGCCAAGAAATGCCATCATAGGCCCAAATTTCTGGTAATTAGCATGTGCTCAGGGTAACAAATAGGAAAAAAATAATTGCAGGATAACTACTTTGCCAGTAGGTTTGTATGGCCAGATATATAAAAGCTCTGGCTGTATGAGATTGAGTGAGCCTCAGATTGGAGAAACCAATATACAAATATAGGGCCAATTTCATCCAAGAAAGGATTACAAAGCAGAGAAGAAGGCACTTCTAAGTGCAGTAATAAAGCACTTTAATGACAAGGAAGGGTTAAAAACACTTACAAGATGGAATTGATAAACAGGCATATCGATGAATACATAACGTCCAGCGGGATCCCTCCTGGAAGTAAAGACAGCTGCAGGTGGAATTTCCAGCCGACCAGCGGTGGGAAGCACTGTCTCCCTGATCCAAGATGGAGAGCCATGCTGTCAGTACCAGCATGGACGTCAGAGTGGGCGCTACGTGTTTTGGAGCATGCCCAGTCACTCCTTCTTCAAACAAATTTGAAGTAATCCATCTTGTAAGTGCTTTTAACCCTTACTTGTCATTAAAGTGTTTTATTACTGCATTTAGAAGTGCCTTCTTCTCTGCTTTGTTTTTCCTATAGAGTGTGCTTCCCTCTTCTGAAGTGCTGCTGTGGTGCATTAATCACATTTCAAGAGCCAGTCATGTAATGTTAAAGTCTTCTTGTTATCCAGAGCTCCCTATTCTCCACACTCCAAGAAAGGAATACATTTATGCAAACATTAATTTATTAGTTGTAGATAATTATAGACCACTGAATATGGAAATCATATTATGCCAGTAAAGTCTGAAGGTTTTACTTTGTGGAAATGAATACCTTGGACAGGAATGACAGACAGATAGAATAGTGGTTAGTGGATTGGTTAGCTCTTTCCTAGATTACTAGTAGTTCAGGCAAGTCAATCTTGCTGCAGAACTCAGATTTGTCTAGGTCAGGGGTCTCCAAACTATGGCTCCCCAGTTTTTCAGGAACTACAATTACCATCATGCCTAGTCATATCTGTAAATGTCAGAGTTTTACAATGCCTCATGGGACGTGTAGTTCCTGATCCCTTTTCAGTTTAGTGGCTACCAATTTAGGAAGCCCGTATTCTTTCCCATTATGATATTACTTTTATTAGAGCAATTATGTCAAAGGGAGTGAGCAATCATGTCCCTTAATCTCCTGCACCCCCTGGTAATGAATAAAACCGCATTTATCAGCCTCTTGGGAAGTCCATTTCTTTGGGTGCAGCAAAGATGAGCAGACTCACTCGCCATAACTCGGGCAATCACCCCCCGCCGCTCAGCTCCTCTATCTGGCTCAAGAAACATTCTGGACATTTTCAAAACTCAACCCCGGAGTCTCAAGGCCCAGTCCAAGATGGCGCAGCCTCGTGGGGAAGAGTTCAGCGAGGACTTGCAGTATGCAGAGGATGACGAGGTAAGAGATGCCCTGACCCCAGAGTTGCCTCTTACACTCACTGCCATGCGGAAAATAGCAGCTGACATCAAGGGCACCCTCTTCTCAGCCATAACAGAACTTAAAGCGGACGTGTTGTGCCTATCTGGGAAAATGGAGGGGGTTGAGATGGCGGGCCTGAGAAGAGATAAAGCTATAGCACGCCTTGATACAATCACTGACACTCATTCAGCACGACTCATTGAGATGAATCGTCAGCTGGAAGATCTTGACAACAGGGGGAGAAGACACAACATACGGGTGAGGGGAGTACCCGAATCGGTCGAGCCAGGCAACAGTACTTCTGCATTACAATATGTGTTCAATGAATTACTAGAGCGCCAAAAGGACACACTGATTGATTTTGACACAGCACATAGAGCATTAAGAGCAAGACCGGCTGACACTGCTCCCCCACGAGACATAATTTGTTGTATACCCAATTTTAAACTGAAGGAAGACATCATGGCTAAAGCCAGGCGCAATGATCACATTACTTTTAATGACACTGAAATCTCCATCTACCAAGATTTATCCCCTATCACTTTGAACAATAGGAGAGCTCTGCGCCCCCTGCTGGAGGCTTTGCGCAGACAAGGCATTCCATACAGATGGAAATTTCCTTTTGCACTAAATGCAACCTTCCAGGGCAAACAATTATTCCTACGCACACCCATTGACCTACCAGATTTCTGTCGAGACTTACAGATACCACCCATTGACCTGCCGGATTGGTATGGGGAGTTCTGCACTCCCCCAGCAATACTGGAAGTACAGCCATCGCCTCATTCATCCCCTGCGAAACCTCCCTATAAGAAAGGGAAATATCAGAAACAAAATGCTCCGGGCCCCAGCTCCACTAAGAAACGTCCTAATGTTTCTAGAGCTTTGCTGCCTGACTCTGACCCAGAGTGAAGAGGAGAACACAGGAGAATTCATGAGACCTGTTCGTACTATAGCCTACTGAAAGGCCTAGGTACACAACCTCGTCTACAAAAATGGGATACAGTTCTGTCCCCCTTTTTCCTCTTTTTTTGTCTTTAGAGTTTTATTTTCATTTGCAGGTTTTTTGTTGAGACTTCCAGCAGAGGCAGTTCATACAGACACAGGCAGCCTGGTGCAGGACTGGACTTTACTTACACAAGCAGAACTGGGTAAGAACTGTCCCTACGGATTGCTGCAGACAAGGGATAAACTAACAATGACACATTAATGGTGATAGATCCTTGCCTGTCGGCTTCCACACATTGATTGTGTCCTTCTACCTACTGCTCCCCCAAAAGCACTAAGCCCGCTACTACGCTTGTGACATAGGAGAAATCACACAATATGCCGGACACTGGAAAATAGGTATCTGTGCTTGAGTCTAACCTAATTGATGTTATATTTTCTCTGTATATGGTTTATATCTTACAGAGATGTCGGTTGCCGTTCATAAATGTTAAGATTTAATCTTTTGCAAAAATTTTTTAGGAGTCCGAGGGTGGGAGGAGTTTTCTAAACTTGGTGGAACATTTCCATAGAGTGTTAAGTTAGACTGTGGAAATGTTTGCGGACATAACTCTGGTCGCACCCCCCACCTCCCCCACAGTGGGTGCCAAACAACGGACACATTGGTGATGCCCTATCCTGGTGGGGATCTCGCTGGTGTGCCTGTTCAAGGCCCCAAATTGTATACATTCCTCTAGGGGTTTACTTAGAGGTTAATTACAACATAAACGGATCTCACTCTCTTAGTGTCGGGAGTGAGATCATACCCCTCTTTCACCTTTTTCTTTTTCCTATCCTTTTCTCTCTTCTTACTTTCTTGACCCTTACACGCCCCCTTATTATTATTATTATTATTATTACTATTATTTATTTTTCTTTCATTTTATTTTTGAGCTCTATATTGCAGTGTTAACTGAGTCAACCTCTGTCATCATGGTCTACTCCGCAAGCCCAACAGTAATATCACATAATGTCAGAGGACTCAATACCCCACAAAAGCGCACACAACTATTGTGACACCTGGGGAAGAGGAGACCGGCCTTTGTGTTCTTTCAGGAAACTCATTTCAAAGCTAATCTATACGCAAACTGACAGGTACTTCACTAAGGCGTACCATGCTGATAACACAGAATCCAAAACGAAAGGTGTTTCCACCCTAATTTGGAAAGACTCAGGTTTTGAGCTCCTCCAACAATTAGCGGACCCGGGAGGCCGGTTTCTTCTTCTCAAGGGGAGAATTGGGAAACGTCCAGTCATGTTAGCAAATGTATACTTTCCGAACACAGCTCATGTGACCTTCTGCCAAAAATTGATTGATGTGCTCACAGAATTTGCTTCTGGATGTATAATCCTTGGAGGGGACTTCAATGTCCCATTGGACCCCCTTCAGGATATATCGATGGTAAATCCTCTATAACGTATCGTGTACTTAAAAAGATTAGAGTTTTACTTAATAAATTAACTCTTAAAGATACGTGGCGAATAGCCCATCCACAGGGAAGGGACTTTACTTACTTTTCCACGATACACAATAAGTATTCTCGCATAGATTTTGTCACAAAGAGACCTGAATATTCTGACAGGAGCACACATAGGAACAAGGACAATATCAGACCACGCCCCGACCTCCCTAACACTACAACTCCAAAACACCCCTAAAAACCAGGGATGTTGGAGATTAAATTCGACCTTGCTGACAGATCCTGTAACCCTAGAACCTGTAGCGGAGGCCATAAAAACATATTTCAGAGAAAACTCCACAGAGGACGTACCACATATTATGATTTGGGAGGCACATAAATGTGTGTTGTGAGGCAAACTCATCAGCCTAGCCTCAATAAAAAAGAGGAATGCAGAGAAAGAATTAAAAGCAGCCTTAGACAAAGTACAGGCATTAGAAACCCACCACAAAAGATTGTTGGCTGTAAATACGACCGAGGAGCTTTTGTTAGCTCGTAAAGAATTACAAGACAAATTAGATTTATAAGTAAAACGAATATTATTTTTTTGCAGGGGTTTTTTCTATGAACACGGGAACAAAAGTGGCAAATTTTTGGCGGGGGCCCTGAGAGATATACGCGCAACCAATACCATCACGAGTATAAAGAATAGGGAGGACAAACTGATACATGCCACAGACCAGATCGCAGCAGAGTTTCATGAGTTCTACATGAAATTGTACAACCTCCACCCCCACATAAGCCAGAGGCAATGGAGGGCTCGAGAACGCAGATTATATCACAATACCTAACACAAAGTGGTTTGCCAAGTATTACGGAGAATGACGCACTGGAAATTGATAGGCCAATAGAGCATATGGAACTCATGCAAGCGATCAGGTCTTTAAAAACAGGGAAAAGCCCAGGCCCAGACGGCTACACAGCCATATACTACAAGACATTCGCACACGTCTTAGCAAAACCCTTATTACTGGCCTTAAATTCTCTCACGATGCCTCAAAACCTACCGCCCTCATTTAATACAGCACACATAACGGTAATCCCCAAACCCGGCAAGGACCCCAACATCTGCTCAAGCTATAGACCAATTTCCTTACTCAACCTAGATATGAAACTTCTATCTAAAATTATTGCAACAAGAATTAGTAGATTCCTGGCTGATGTTGTTGGCCCGGATCAAGCGGGGTTCATTTTGGGGAGAGAGACGTGTGATAACGTGATTACAGCACTAAATCTCATTCACTCCCTTAGAGGGAATAAGACTGGAAGCCTTCTCCTATCCACGGATGCAGAGAAGGCCTTCGATAGGGTGGCTTGGGATTATCTGTTTGCAGTGTGAAAGCATATAGGTCTCCGGACAAATATGCTAACATGGATCTCGATGCTTTACCAGAACCCGACGGCTAGATTAAAAATTAATGGATCCCTCTCAGAACCAGTACAAATCCATAACGGTACGAGACAGGGGTGCCCATTATCCCCAATTTTATTTATTTTGACGCTAGAACCCTATATACGCACAATAAACGGGAACACATCTATAAAAGGTTTGTCCCTGGGCCAGACATGCCATAAAATTACGGCATATGCAGACGACCTGTTGTTTGTGGTCACACAACCGCACACGTCGATTCCCAATCTAGTAAAAGAATTCCATCTATTTGGATATATCTCCAATTTTAAAATCAACTATGAAAAATCGGAAGCACTTAATATTTCCTTAAACCCACAACAGCTCCGAGATACTAAGTCAAATTGCCCCTTCAAATGGGTTAACTCCAATCTTAAGTACCTGGGGATATGGCTCACCCCTGACTTAAACAACATTTACATGCAAAATTTCCTCCCATTCATAAACCGTTTGCAACAGGACCTTCGACATTGGAATCTTAAACCGCTGTCTTGGTTTGGGAGAGCGGCGGCGCTAAAAATGACGGTCCTGCCCAGGGCGCTATATTTGTTCCACACATTGCCCATTAGATTGCCTAAAAAGTTCTTTTCCACACTACAGGTGATTCTAAGAGACTTCATCTGGGTTGGGAAGAAATTGCGTATCAGCATGAAAACATTGATGAAGACGAAAGCAGAGGGTGGTATTAACTTACCACATTTTAAACACTATTATTATGCAACACACCTGACTCGCATTCTTGATTGGAACTGTCACGCTTCCTCAAAAGCTTGTGTCAATCTAGAAAGCCTACAAACAGAAATACCCCTAAGATTCTTACCGTGGGTCAATAAAGGAGCACGCTCGCCTGACCTAGATAGACACCCTACAATTGGACCAACGCTGAGGGTCTTTCAGACAGTGTCACATCTTTACAACCTTGCATCCTCTCCTGGCCCTTTAACCCCACTGATTAAGAATAAGGAGTTTGCATTAGGTCACACTACAGCGTCCTTCCCTCATAGGGATGGTAAAACCCCAATGACAGTAGCTCATTGCTTAGAGAATGGTCGCCAAACTACAGACTGAACTTCAGGCCAAACACTTCACCCACTGGCAGTATAGACAGCTACATGACTATATCCTCTGCACTGCTAACAGAGAACAATTCCTGAGGGAACAAACAAACTTTGAACAACTATGCATTACTGGAGAGCAAGTGCGCAAAGCAACCTCTCTAATACATAGTTGGCTGCAGACCAGACAGGACAAACAACAGAGTAGACACAAAAGAGTGGGGAACTGTGCTCAAAAAATCTTTCACTGAAGTACAATAGAACAATGCATGTATCCTGGCACACAAATGCTCAATCAGCACAAGTACTCAGGAAACCTCATACAAAGTACTGACAAATTGGTACTTCACCCCGCCCAGCCTGCACGCATGGTACCCAGAGACCTCCGAGGCCTGTTGGAGATGTGGCTCAGAAAAAGGAGACATGCTGCACATATGGTGGAATTGTCCACTAATACGTGCCTTCTGGGACACGGTGTGCTCCAGGATACATGCTATAACAGAAACCAAAATAGTTTTCTCTCCAGAATGTTGCCTGTTGCATATCTTGAACTTCTCATTAAGTAGATACAAAATGTCAGTAGTGCGTCATATGTTAAACGCTGCAAAAACCATTATACCAAGACATTGGAAAACAACACACACACCCACTCTAGCAGAATGGCTTTTGGAGGTTGACTCACTATACAGAATGGAAGAAACCGTGGCAATGACAACAGAAAGAACAGACAAATTTCATAAGATATGGAGAGCTTGGTTCATCTTCAAATACTCAGATGACTTTTTAATTATTTTATTGTATTATTTTGCTTATAAGGTTATACCAGACACTCACAAACTTATGTGAATCATAACATATCAACCATTCCATGGGTAGGATTGTACAGACGGATGGATCCAACCCGCTGGATCAGATAATGCTTGAAGATGATTAAATGAATCACTACAGCTAGACCCATGATATGATCTGAACAACACTGTAATATGATGTCATTTGGATACTGTGTAAGATTGTATTACTCACAGCTCTTGTTATGTTACAATAATCTTTTATGCTAAATAAAAACTTTTATTGGAAAAAAAAAAGCCACAGGATGGGCCAGTGATGGTGAACCTTGGCCCCCCAGATGTTTTGGAACTACATTTCCCATGATGCTCAACTACACTGCAGAGTGTATGAGCATCATGGGTCATTTAGTTCCAAAACATCTGGGGTGCCAAGATTCACCATCACTGGGATAGGCAACATGTCGGGTTGTGGCATAAAGGCAGGGACTGTGTCAACAGCCAGCTGCACACAATACATTTACCAGCGGGATTTTCATGGAGTGTGGCCTCATTTTTCAATTTTGCTAAGCATTCCTAATGGATTTCACATCCTGCTGACCAGCTAGCTCTTCAAGTGAACTAGTAAGGAGTTGGGGCGTGGCCTGGCTCAGGATGTGATCGGACGTGTTCCTGTGTAGCTCCAGTCTCTCCCTGTACAATCCTGCTCCATCCTGATCATCCATCGTCAGCACCTGAATTCTTTTCTGCCTAATCCCTCCTGGTGTGTCTTCTGCATCATTGGGGGGCACTTTGGTTGATGGGAAAGCGGCGAGCAAAGAAACAACCCCCGGTAAAGATGAGCATCGCCACCCGCTCCTGCCAAGATGGCCGCCGCCATACCATCCACGGGCCTAGCTCATCTCCAGCCTCTACTCCGGATCTCTTTGGTGATGGCCTGGACAGGTCCCCACCACCTTCCCCCTAGATTCCGGACCCTGAAGCCATCCCCTCAGTACCGACCCCGGGCTCGGCAGTCATGGATGGCGCCAAGGAACCCACCCTGGCAGATGTCCTGGCCATTATCAAGGTAAACCATGCAGACCTGGTGGGGAAGGTGGATGGGCTTAAGATTGACTTAACCATTATGCGGTAGGATGTGCACAAGCATAGTGGCCGGGTTAGTGAGACTGAGCAATGTATCAGTGATTTGGAGGACACTATTGCTCCCATTTTACCTAGACTCAATACATATGGGGAAAGATTACAACTTTTGAGGACAAGGTCGATGACCTTGAAAACCGCCTACGCAGAAACAACCTGTGCTTGGTTGGACTTCCGGAGCGGGTGGAGGGGTCTGACCCTGTAGCCTTCCTAGAGAGCTGGCTTGAGCAAGAGTTTGGCTGAGAGCAGTTATCTCCCTGTTTTGTGATTGAGAGGGCCCACCGTGTCCCTGGGCGCCCCCTACCAGAAGGTCACCCCCCACGTACAATGGTGATACGTCTCCTTAATTACAGGGACCACGACTCCATCTTGGGGGCTGCCAGGTGGAAAGGAAGTCTCCGCATTAATAATGTCACTCTGCCGTGGTGTCACTCTTTCCAGACTACTCAGCGACAGTCTGCAACCGTAGAGCCAGCTATCAACGGATCAAGCAGAAGCTCCGGGAGCAAGATATTCAGTACTCTGTGCAATTTCCTGCCACCCTTCGGGTCACATATCAAGGGAAAGCTCATTTCCTTCAGTCCCCACATGATGTCATGTCCTGGTGGGAAGCACTACCCCGCTCCCCTAAACCTCCTGCCTGATGCAGATCCCCACATTTTGATGGCTCCACAGCTTTACCAGAAGTTTCCTCAATCCTCTGGGATCTCCTTGCCTGCATTATTATTTTCTTCTCCCCCCTTTTTTGCTCTTTGGTTATGGCAAAGTTTTTTGTTTTGTTGCTGACATATGCTGACCTTGGAGGATCCTACTTGTCTCCGGAGGGAGAGTACCAAGTCTCGGTTTATAACCAGGCCCGAGCTGCCTTGGGGCTCAGTCCCCTTATTTTATTTTATTTTGAAATATTATAGTTGACTAATGACTTCTTTTGTTGCTTTTGAACTTATATTTTTTTGCTGCCTCCTGTTCCGGGCCATGTGCCCCAGGCATGGTACAAGTTCAGGGTATAGGCCCACTCCCCTTTTTCGGAGCTGTGCAGGGGAATTAGTACCCCTGTTGGGTATTGAACATGATAATGTCTGTTATTGTGTGGTTGTATGTGTATGGTTGAATGGATGTCTGGCACTGCGACCCTTAATCTTATATGTGGCCGTGACCCGTATGCACCCACATTATTAACTCAATGTCTGACGTAACCGTTTGCTCGTGGAATGTCCGCGGGCTGAACTCTAAATTTAAAAGAGCATCTATCTTTGAGGCCCTGAAACATAGTAAGCCACATATCCTGTGCCTCCAGGAGACTCATTTAATGGGGTCCAAGGTGATGGCGCTCAAAAAACACTGGGTGGCCAACCAATATCACTCTACCTACTCAAATTATGCTGGGGGCGTGGCTATATTAATCCATAAGGGATTGCCCTTCGTGTGTCACCAAGTTGTCCTAGATCCCAAGGGGCAGTATGTTATTTTACATGTATCGATACACAGCACACCCCTTATTCTGGTGGCGGTGTATCTCCCTCCCCCGGTCACGGCTGCAATGTTCTCTGATCTTAATATTCAGTTTGCTAACCTGCCTAACTGTCCTATGCTTATCCTTGGGGATTTCAACTCAGTCCTGCAACCTGATCTAGATAGATTAAAACCTCTAAAATCTGAGTCCGGGTTGTTTCGTGCGTGGTGTAATACCTATGGAAATGTGGATTTGTGGCGCTGGAAATTTCCAGAGGCCAAAGTGTACTCCTGCCAGTCTAGGTCCTATGCAGCCCTTTCAAGAATTGATTTTGCTCTCGCCACAAAGGATTTTTTACCTGTTGTTCAATCCATAGCGTATCTCTCCCAGACGGAATCTGACCATTCTATGATACAGGTTGGTTTGACTATGGGCCATAGACCGACGTTTCGAACATGGAGACTCAGCCCTCTCTGGATCTCTACTCTGGAGATAGCTGAGGGCATCCCGACTGACATGACAATCTATTGGTCCCTTAACACTGACTCTGCTCCTGTGGGTCCTGTTTGGGATGCCTTTAAGGCTGTGGAAAGGGGTTCCGTTATTTCTAGAATTAAGGGCTACAGATCTGCTGGAAGGAGGACACAGGACGATCTTCGGAAAGTATTGGAGGAGGCCCGCGCCCATCATACGGACGCCCCCTCCTCTGAAACTAGAGGCATGCTGACGGAGGCCCACCGGGCGCTGCAGTTGCACTTAATAGACTTGACCAGGAAACAACAGTTCTACCTCTCGGCTCGTATTCACGAGCATGGTGGGAAAAATGGCAGGCTCCTGGCATATCTTGCACACGCGGACTGTCAGGGAGCCACGATTGCTGTGATTCACCTGCCTGATGGATCAATAACATCCGACGCATTGACTATTAATCAAGCTTTCGCAGATTTCTATGCCACACTATATAGCGGCATGGAAATCCCTCCAGAAACAGATTTTATGGGCTTCTTTGAATCCCTTGACCTCCCGGCACTCAGCGCCTCTCAGCAATCCCTCATAGACAAACCCATCACGCTGGAGGAGGTCACCAAGGATATAAGCCTCCTTCCCTCTAATAAAACTCCGGGCCTGGATTGGCTTCCTTTGGAATGGTACCAAGCGCACGCAGAGGTACTGGCTCCTAGGCTCCTCAAACTGTTTCAGGACTCCCTTAAATTAGGGAAGCTTCCTGAATCTTTAAACGAAGCACTTATTGTGGTTATACCCAAACCCGGTAAGGATAGTAAATATTGCGGATCCTACAGGTCTATTTCACTCCTGAATGGTGATGTAAAGATCTTAGCAAAAATACTCGCTCTTAGGCTTCAGTCGGTCATCCTGGCCCTTATACCGCCAGATCAATCTGGTTTCATGCCTGGCAGGAGTACATTTGATAATATCCGAAGGTTATACCTACATGTTCATGAGGCAGCACGTGCGAGGCGATCTGGTCTAGTCCTGTCCCTGGATATATTAAAAGCTTTTGATACTGTGAGTTGGTCTTTCCTATGGGAAGCTATGGCACGGATGGGTATTGGCCCAACTTTTATTCACTGGGTTTGCTTATTATATGCAGACCCAAAGGCTAGGGTTTGCACAAACATGGACATCTCTGCACCATTTTCCTTAGGCCGGGGTACTCGGCAGGGGTGCCCTCTCTCTCCCCTCCTGTTCGCAATAGCCATTGAGCCATTAGCTCTGGCTGTGCGGCAGACAGCTGAGATTGGGGGTATCCGTTCGGGCCCGCTAGAGGAAAAAATCTCTTTATACGCAGACGACACCCTGGTATACCTAGATGGAAGCGAGAGCTCTTTTACTAAATTAATGCAGGTGGTGGAGGAGTTTGGTGCGGTCTTGGGACTCCGGGTGGGCTGGGAAAAATTGCAGGCCTTGGCTATCGGTCCCCCTTCTCCTTATGACTATCTGCAGAGGTCATGTATTCAATTAACACCCTCCCTTAAGTACCTTGGTATCCAGATACATGCCGACCTCCCTAGTTATGAAGAACTTAATGTCACCCCTATAGTCCAGCAGATGACGGAGAAATTCCCTACCTGGTCGTCATTGCCCCTCAATTTACTTGGTCGTATAAATATATTCAAAATGATCTTTTTACCAAAATTTCTCTATAGCTTTAGGCCTCCCCGGTTTTCCTCACCAAAAAATTATTTGCAAAACTTGACTCTGCCCTGTTTACTTTTATTTGGAACGGTTGCCAACCTCGTATAGCCAAATCCTCTTTACAAGCGGCCAAGCCCATAGGCTTGCCCAAACTTAAGGAATTATTTTCTCGCTTCCCAGCTCACCTATATCCATGATTGGTTGCATTCTGATCCCCAAACTCCTTCCACTGCTTTTCTATTGTCCTTGTTTGCATCTCCTACCTCTTTGAGAGACAAACTGCATAGGTCAAGGAAAACGGGTGGTTCCAGATTTTCTCCCATTGAGGTTTGCTTCATGGCCTGGAGGGAAGGGGTAAAGATACTGACACAATCCCAGGTGGATATTTCACCACGGGCTCCCCTGTGGCGGAATCCGAATTTCCTTGAGTTCTGTGGTCATCCGGATTCAACGTGGTGGGCCCGTTTTTGGAATCACACACCTCTCTCATATTTTTGAAGAGAATACCTTACTGCCCTTTGAATCCATTAGACTTAAATATGGCATCGAAAACAAATTCTTCTTCAAATACCTTTTATTGCGACATGCCCTTAAGACACAATTTGGCGCATTGACCATAGAGCTCAGGGAATCCTCCATGGAGGACCTTCTGTCATTTCCAGAAATAAACAAACTTGTGACGACCTTTTATGGGTGCCTTCAGATGATGGGCGCGGATCCTTTTCAGAAATCTCAATGTAAATGGCAAAGGATTATGCCT
Organism: Lithobates clamitans; assembly: GCA_037952925.1. NCBI lineage: Eukaryota > Metazoa > Chordata > Amphibia > Anura > Ranidae > Lithobates > Lithobates clamitans. The sequence continues at coordinate 3,804,691 of JBBGZY010000810.1, forward strand.
GAGCTTTCTGAAAAGGACGGAAGAGGCAGTTGAAATATGTTTTCAGGATATCATCAGTACGGCTGATGTCCTGATACAATTTAAGTTTATACATCACTTACACTATACACCCGCTAGGTTGCTTACAATGGGACCGGGTCGAGATATTGATATGTGCTAGATGTAAAATGATTGCTGCTGATTTCTTTCATATGTTTTGGACATGTCCTGGACTTACAACATTCTGGAAAGATGTATTTTCTTTTTTCAACCATAAGCTACATGTACCATTGCCGCAGACTCCGGAGGTTGGACTTCTGGGGGTTCTAAATTATATTGTTCCTCGCACTCATGTTAGAATGTTGATACGTATCTTATTATTTTATGCACGTAAGACAATTCTATTGCATTGGAAAGATACTGTCCCCCTTTCAGCCCATGCCTTCTTCCGTATTGTTCATGGGACCCTCCCAAAATTTAAGTTGATATATAAAAGTAGGGCATGCCCTAAGAAGTTCACCAAGATATGGCAGCCATGGCAGCCATGGCTGGACGTTTCAAAGGACTTCTGGGGGAATGTCCTCTCCTCGCAGTTATCTCAGTGAGGAGATAAGATGATGTGATTTTGCAAACATTATTTGGCATATATATGAATGTGGATGGAGACTTGCATACGCTCTAATAAGAGTCTATTTCATGAGGCTTGCTGGAAATGTATTGCATTAATGGGGTCATGCATGCTAGGTGTGTGAATGGATGTGTGTATGGATGGTGTAACTATGTCTTTGTTTGGGGTATTACTGTTTTATACAGCTTACTTTATGAGCTCTGTTATATCAGCATTACTTTTTTTTTCAAATTTTATTAATCCAAAAGTCAGGTAAGTTACAAAGACAATGATATTGTGTTGTACAAAATTTGCTATGCCAGCGACAAAACTGGCAAATAACCAGCATCAATAAACAATTATTCAGATGTATAAAGCTTAGATTGGGTTCCATATATAGTGCAATAGTCAACATATAGATATAGACATGGACCCTGACGTTGTCTAATGAACAAAAAAAGAAAGAAACAGAAGAGAAGAGAAAGAAAGAGGGGGGAGGGAAGGGGAGGGAAGGGAGGGAGAAGGAGGGGGAGGCTCCATCAATGGCTCAAGGAGGATCTTCTTGTCTATGCCAGTCTTCCCAGACCTTATCATGTGTTTCCAATCTGTCTTGTAATCTAGCAGTCATATTTTCCATTAGTTCTATATCCTTGATTCTGGTATATAGGTCTGTTTGAGTAGGTGGGTCCCGTCTCTTCCAGTAGAGGGCTATTAGACACCTTGCGGCTGTCAAGATGTGCCGAAGCAGTTTCTTGGAGTGCTTAGGTATCTGTAAGCCAGATACCCCTAGGAGGAATAATTTAGGGGTTCTAGGGACCTGTACTCCCAGCAAGCGGGTTAGTAAAGATTGCGCCTCCGTCCAAAAAGGCACTATCTTGGGGCAGGACCAGTAAATGTGATATAATGTTCCCCTATCTCCCTGACACCTCCAGCATCTATCCGAGCTAGAAGGGTAGATAGCTCGGAGAACATCTGGTGTCATATACCAAAAGAAAATGATTTTATAGGCGTTCTCCTTGTAGAGTGTACAAAGAGAACTTTTAGCTACCTGTGACCAAATTGTTTGCCAAGTCGCTTCTGGTATCTCTTCTCCCAATGCTCTCTCACATCGAAGCATGTATGCATGCTTACCCTGAGTGGCAAAACAATACAAATTTAGCACCTTGTATATATCTGAAATTAAACCTCAACGTGCTGAACCTGATAACATCAGATTCTCAAATATGGTTGGAGTTAAGAATTGTAAGTTCGGGGCTATCGACTGGGCATAGTGCCTGATCTGTAGATACCCATAAAATACCTGATGGGGCAAGTCAAATTTCTTTTGGAGATCTATAAATGAGAGCAGTTTACGTGTACAGGGGTGTACTAGATGACCAAAGTGGAATAAATTCCTTGTTGCCCATGGTGAGGACATTTGATGCGTAAGGCCTGCAGGCAGTCTGGGGTTATAAAGAAAGGACGTAAGAAGTGATCTCTCCTAGCCCAACTTATGTGTTCTGGATAATTTACGCCAGAGAGATCGAAGAAGAAACATAGGGCCTAGAAGCTGGGCCGAGTCCACCTCCACATTTGCATTCCAGAGCAAGCTATTTGGGTGTATGGGTTCCAGCCAGAGTTTTTCAATTTCAGTCCATCTATTGTAAGACCGTTGGGGAAACCAGGATGCCAGGGCCCGCAGTTGGGCTGCTTGGTAATATCTGTTCAAGTCGGGGAATGCCAGTCCCCCTTCTGAACGCGCCATCATTAAAACTGATTGAGATATTCTATGCCTCCTATAGTTTCAAACAAACTTCACCAAATCCGTCTGAAGCTTCCTCAGATCTGACCGAGGGATTGGAACAGGAAGTGTCTGGAAGAGGTACAGAAGTTTGGGAAGGATGGTCATCTTTACAGAGGCCACCCTCCCCAGAAGGGATATATGGTGGGCCTTCCACTTCTGTAGCAAATCCCTTATGGATCTATAGAGGGGAGGGAAGTTAGCTCTATATAGGGTAGTGTAGGACGGGGTGATCTGCACTCCTAAGTATTTCAGGGCTGTGGTTTTCCAGTGGTAGGGGAAACATTGCTGTAAATGCTGTACCTCTACTTGGGGGATATTAACGGGTAAGGCCTCTGATTTAGACACATTTATTTTGTAACCAGAAAGGGAGCGGTATAAATCTAGCTCAGCATGTAAATTGGGGAGTGATATCCTAGGCTGAGTCAGGGTAAGTATAATGTCGTCTGCGAATAGTGCTAGTTTAAAATCCCTGCCCCGTACCGGAATCCCGTGTATGTTTGGATTTTTACCAACCGCCGCTGCCAGAGGCTCAACACATAGCGCAAATAATAACGGCGAGAGAAGGCATCCCTGGCGGGTTCCATTTGTGATCGAAAAAGCTGATGATAAATCAAAGGGCATCTTGACCTGAGAGGTGGGATTTGTGTATAAGTGTTGTATGGCCTGCAAGAAAGGGCCCCAGAACCCCATATATTTCAATGTGGCAAACAGGAACAGCCATCCAAGGCGATCAAAGGCCTTTTCAGCATCCAGCCCTAGGACCAATGTTTCCAAACTATCCCTGTTTGCCACATCTATGAGATCAATAATCCGTCTCATATTATCCCCTGCCTGACGGAGAGGGACAAAGCCCACCTGATCCTTATGTATTAAGGAGGGAAGTATTAGGTTCAATCGCATCGAGAGGAGCTTAGTAAAAAATTTTAGATCAGAGTTTAGCAGTGCGATTGGCCTATAACTTGCACACAATGAAGTATCTTTTTCAGGTTTGGGGATCAACGTGAGGAACGATCTCTGCATATCTGAGGGAATAGGGGTTTGCTGAAGAAAGGCATTATACAACCTGCACATATGGGGCAAGAGGGTTGAAAGAAATGTCTTATAGAATTCATAAGGGAGGCCATCGGGGCCAGGGGACTTGCGGGACGGCAAACTTTTAACAGTGGCTGTCAGTCCTTCTACCGATATCGGGGCATTGAGGGAAAGTAAGTCTGACACCTGAAGTTTAGGAATTCCACTGTGCATTAAATATTGTCGCATACGTTCAGCTAAATCAGGGGAAAGTGGGTCATGCAGGATTTCAGGGTCATTATATAGGGCCGTATAGAATTCTCCAAAGGCCTGAGCTATTTCCTGGGGGTGTGAGAGAAGTGTATCCCTTCTATTTTTTATTTGGTGAGGGGTGGTCATATGAGATCTCTCTGACAATTTACGTGCTAATAGTGAGTGGGCTTTATTGCCTTTGTCGTAATACGTTTGCTTTAGTCTAAGGAGAGCTTTCTCTACCTGGCCTAATGCTAGATCACGGAGTGTGGTACGCAAGCAAACAATTTTTTTAAGAAGGGGTAGGGATGGCGAAGTCCGTAGTTGGCGTTCTAAGGTTTTAAGATCTCTCTCCGCCTGAAGTTTGGATGCCTTCGCATCCTTCTTCATGGCCGAGGATAGTGCTATACACCGCCCCCTGAAGACGGCCTTGTGGGCCTCCCAAAGAGTGGAAAGGGAGACATCCGATGTGTCATTTTCAAGAAAATAGTTCTGTAAGGTTGTCTCGAGTTCTAGTTTAGATGGGGTGTGTTGAAGAAGGAAGTTATTTAATTGCCAGTGACATGGCTTACGTATAGAAGTACCCATCTCCAAGGACATGGTCACAGGAGCGTGGTCGGACCAAGAGATGGGTAGGATCTGAGTATCCATAGTGGCACGAAGGGTGGCATTGTTAACAAAAAGGTAGTCTATACGAGAGTGCATGTGGTGAGGGGCGGAGTAAAATGTATATTGTCTGTCTCCCGGGTGTAGAGCCCGCCATATATCAAATAGAGCATAACGCCTAGTAAGTTGGTGAAAAAGTTGTGAATCCCGTGCAACTCGGGTTTGTGGTTCTGTAGGGTTCATTACATGGCGATCTAGACCCACCGAATGACATAAATTAAAGTCTCCTCCAATGATCAAATATTCGTTGGGGGATTGAAATATTTGCGCTAATACTCTGGTTAAAAAGTGTATTTGGCAGGTATTAGGAGCATACAGTACACAGATAGTGACCCCCTGCTCTTGCCATTGGCCACGTAGGATAATGTAGTGCCCATGTGGGTCTATAAGAGACTCAGTGCATTTGAAAGGGGAGCCTTTTTTAAATAGGATCGCCACTCCGGCTCTTTTGCGGGGATTAAACGCCTGGTAGACCTGAGGGAAGTATCTGGATGCAAATGTGAAGGCATCTCCTTTATTAAAATGTGTTTCCTGCAGCAGGGCAACATCCGCCCCAGACTGCCTGAGCTCTCTCATTGCTAGATGCCTCTTTTTATTTGAGTTCAGGCCATGAACATTAAGTGATATTATCTTAACCATAATCGTGGGTGTGTGTGAGCTCAGCGTTACTTAGCTTATCCAGCCGCGAGGGTGACCCAGCATCCAGGGAAGAGGGGGACCCATATACAGGATATATCCAGTTGGTTCTTCAGAGCCGATGATGAGCCAGGGAAGGAGAGGGGGTGGGGAAGAAAAAAATGATGAGGAGAGAGGAAGAAAGAAAAAAGATATTAGTTATAAACACAACCAGTAGAAGCAAACATTGCAAAGAGATCCCAAGCAATGCAAATCGCCCGGGATCTATTAAGTTCCGGTAAGTCTCCCCGAGCGGGAACCCCAAAAAGGGTCCGTCCGGGGGGACATAGAGAACCACATAATCAAACACAACAGTGTTCAAAAAACCTCCTATTAAATAGGAAATAAAAGGGGAACTTTGGTTAGGTAAACCTATAGGGGGACTAGTGACCAGAGAAACCACAACTGTCAAGTCTCCAATAAAAAGTGCCTGATGGGTATCAGGAATTAATGGGCTTTGGGCCTAAAAAAGGAGTCGGTGCAAATATATCTAATGGGTGGGCCAGGGGAACCCAATATGGCAGTCATCCATTCCTAGGCTTAGTAGACCCTCGAGGAGAGTCCCTGTCCCTGGGGCGTTTCGTTGGAGGTATCTTCTGCCAGACCACTGGTGGTGGCGTTGGTGTTTCCACCAAGTCCCAGTCTTGAAGACAGGGAACAGGGATCTCCAAAGTGTTGCAAAAGTTATCTAGATCCTCCGGGAAGCGTAAGACTGCGGATTTTCCTTGATAGGGGGCTCTTAGACTGAAAGGAAAGCCCCATCGGTAGGTTATATGGTTTTCCTGTAAAGAAGCTAGTAGAGGCTGGAGGAGTCTACGCTTTTGTAGGGTGATCCAGGAAAGATCAGGGTATAGCTGAATTGGTGCATTTCCATGAACCACCTTCCTGGTGACTCGGGCTTTTCACATAATGTCTTCCTTTAATGGGAAGGAGTGGACTCTGCATATAACATTGCGTGGTCTGGAGGCAGGCCCTTTGGGATGCAGGGCACGATGGGCACGGTCCATCTCTATAGGTTTATTCGGGGGGTCCCCCAATAAATTGTTGAATAAAGATTGCAAAGTTTCATGGAGATCCTCCGGGCCCTCTGGCTCTGGTAGACCCCTGATCCGAATGTTGTTTCTATGACCCCTATTATCTAAATCTTCAATATGGCGCTGCATATTCCGAAGCATTAGATGGTGATCAGCTCCTTGTATTTGGGTGCGATGCACAGCAAGTTTGGTCTCCTGAATCTCCTCTTCGGCCATCTCTACTCTCTCAGATAGATGTTTAAGGTTGGTATGAATTGTTTGGATTTCCGCCCGACAGGCAGACTTAACTTCCTCAATAAGGAGTTTAAAGTCCTCTTTAGTGGGTATGGCTTGGAGACATGCCTGCCATGTGGAGTTTTGCTGGAGTTGTGGGTCATCACCCATATATTGTTGAGGATATTGCAAAAAAGGGGGCTCCCTTCGTGGAGCAGGGGGGGCTCAGATCTTAATGCCTCACAGGGCTGCATGTGGGTGCCTTGCAAGTTTCCCCATCTTAATGAAGGAGAGGGAAGAGCTGTTACTAAGCCATCTCTGTGGGTCACATTCGGAGAGCTAGTCACTTGTGCAAAGGACAATGCCTGATCTGTGCCCCTTTCTGTTGTTGTGGGGATATTGTGCCAGGCCTGTCTTTGTGGCTGAGGCAGGTCTGAAGTATAGTGGCGTTCCTGCAGGGGGGTACTTTCCCCAGTTTGCTTTGTCAGCGGGAGTCCCGAGGCCTGAGCATATTCTGGCTCCGGTAATGGGGGAAAGTCTCCTGAATTCAGTGAGGGGGAAGGTGACACCGTTCTTCCCATAGAAAGAGCCGGGTCTGAGGCCGTTCGCAGCAACCGCGGGTAGGCCTCAGAGCACTGGGTGTAGCTGGCTGCAGTGAGGCCTTGTATAGTGTCCCGGGGGTCATGCTGCAGCCCGTCCTGGGGTGCATAGGGTTGTGATGGACTCACCCCTCCCGGGTCCTGAGAGCGCAAACCGCTCCTCTCCCAATCCAGTACCAGAGTGCTCTGTGGGTACAGCAGCGGTGGAGAGTTCGGCGGCTGCTGCGGCCTCGTGGAGAAAGCGCATGGCGGCAGCGCCATCTTGTCCATCCCGTCGTCGGAGCCGGAAGGAGGTTCAAAGTACTCCCGGAGGGTCGCAGAGGATCCGGAGGGTGGCACGGATGGTCCCCTGGGTTTGGAAGAGCGGGTTCTCTGATTCCCACCCATATACAGGTGCTTAAAGTCCCCTTAATAGGCTGCAGGCAAGTGGAGAGCTACAGGTTCAGGCTTCCATACAGGGCAGCTTCCAGCATTACTTTTTAATGTCTATGGCATACATGTACGTAGAACAGTCTGTATTGTTGACTACTTTATTATTTTATTGCTTTTGTATTTCTTTTGTTATAAAAATGAAAAATAAACACATTAAAAAAAAAAAAAAAGCTTGTACAGAGTTTGAAATGATTCATTTACTAGTTGACTAAACTACTATGCATTGCAACTACTAGCATCTTCTTCACCAAAGTGTTGTGAAATTTGCTAAAATTCACTAATTAATAGGCATGAATAATAGTGACAAGTTACCTAGTGTTCTTCCTTACAGTATCAGATCTGTCAGAAAAGTGGAGTTGTGTGTTATTTGAAGGACGAAGTTAGCATTAGCCCTAAACTATTGCACTGTGCCATATAGTCTGTACTAACGCATTTTCTATGACTGAGGATTCTAATTGCCGTATTTGATGTGACATTTTTGTAGGATTATTCTGACCAGCAGTGCACCCTGGATGTATATACTGGGACAAAATAAAGGAATGGGTTGCTTAACCACCTGACGTCCACGCTATGGCCGATTGACGGCCACAGCGTGGACCTGAATTCCCAGAAGGCTGTCATATGACGGCCTCCCCTGTGCACACTCCCTGTGCGTGCCCTGCAGGGCACGTGCCGAGCGCGCTGTGATCACCGAGTCACTGAGACTTGGGTGATCACCGATCTAAATAAGGGGCCGGTCCTGGCCCCTTACCATGTGATCAGCTGTCAGCCAATGACAGCTGATCACATGATGTAAACAAAATATCGGTAATCGTTTTTTTTTCTACTCACGCTGACAGCGTGAGTAGAAAAAAAAGCCAATCACCGGCTCAGATGTCAGGGACATCAGTCCCCAAGTGGAAGAGGCACATCTGCCTCATCAGTGCCACCTAATAGTGCCACCTAACAGTGCCCACAAGTGCCACCTAACAGTGCCCACAAGTGCCACCTATCAATGCCCACCTGTAGTGCCAATCAGTGCCACCTAGCAGTGCTGCCCATCACTGCCGACTATCAGTGCCTATCACTGCCACCTCATCAGCATACATCAATGAAGGAGAAAAATTACCTGTTTTAAATTTTTTTATAAAAAAATAATAATTGTTTTTTTTTTTAAATTCCGTTTTTTACTTTTTTTTAACAAAAAGTAAAAACTGCAGAGGTGATCAAATACCACCAAAAGAAAGCTCTATTTGTGGTGAAAAATGATAAAAATTTCATTTGGGTACAGTGTTGTATGACCGCGCAATTGTCATTCAAAGTGCGTCAGCGCTGAAAGCTCAAAATTGGTCTGGATAGGAGGGGGGTTTAAGTGCCCTGTAAGAAAGTGGTTAAATATTGGAACTTTACCTTTCCACTAGATAAGTAAACGATAATTCACCTTATGACAGGTTTGCTTTTATTATATAATTGTTATAGATGTTATACACTCATATTACTGACTGTTTTATGCTTAAAGTAAACCTGTATTTTGCCCATACTAAACAAACTAATGAGTTCACATTACTCCATAGAACATAAGCAGTATGTACCTTTCACTTTCCACAGATTTTTGCATATTTTTTCAGTTGCTCAATCTACACAAAGGCTGCACACAACTTGCCCTCCCATGTGTGATAGGCTGCAGACCTCAGTGTTGGCTATAGGAACCGTGTATTGGCAGGCTGAATGTATATCGAAACAAAAAAGACAATAAAAGGGAACTTGGAATATTTGGGTACTTAAAAACTACCCTCTGGTTACTTACCCACTCAAAGAAAATAAACATAAATAATAATAAATACAAGTGGGGCTCTATGGTCAATGTAAATTCTAAACAAACCAAAGACAGTACCAAGAAAGCGAGTCAAAAGGACCATAGTAATGAGCCTCAGGGGTATAGTAGACCAAAGTACACAAATAAAAAATGAAACCAAATAGGAAATTACAAAAGCTTTATCACAAAAATCAAAGAAAATACAAATAAGAAAACCACCTTCCAGTCCATCCTCAGAAAAAAGACAACATTGTCTAAAATACCAAACGTGCGTCTAGATGCCACATACCCATCCATACGATCCACCAACCAAATGCATGGAAAGGGTACTGCATGTACAATATAGAGGAATGTATATAAATTCTACCAATAAATGACCAGGAGTGATACATAACATCCCACGGGGTAAAGGCAAATAAACCAAACCAATGGTTAGAGCTCAGGCATAAAGTACAGCTAGCACAGAGCTTTCAGCTAAATAGCCATAATGTATCACTTCAAGGTGGTACATCCGGGTAAAATAAATAAAATAAAATAAAGTGCAAGGGGGTGCTGCAAATAGACTGGGAGGCAAAAACAGCTGTCAGATATTAATGTTGCCACTATAGCCTAGTATGTAAAGTCCTGGAGATAATCCATATACTGTATGTATGTATTCATAGAGGCATTGGTGGACTATAACTGTCAGCAGAAATACGCAGAAAGTCACATGAGCCACAACAGGAGCATATAGTCTGATGAATAGAAGTAAAGGAAAATAGACAGGGAGATAACAGCTTGTGGTCAAGCAATTGTAAGTATAGCAGAGCAAACACAGTCTCTGGACCCAATCTCAGAGCAAGGAGAAGCAGCCCCAGGCAGAGAGAGAAGCAATGGGCAATGTAATGAATGCCACACTGAAAATACTTATCCGATCGTCTGCTTCTCAACCTCCACTGACAGGGTGGATATATACTATGCATCGGTGGTGCCTCCTCACATTGAGTTTGTCCGCTTTATGAAGGATCAATCCCTGTCACTCAAGGCATGATACTGCTGACCTGTTCCATGCCTTGAGCGACAGTATGGCGGAAGTGATGAAAATGCAGTGTGCCTCAGCCTCCAGTGCAGCAGCGCTAGTACACCCCTATCCCGGGGGGAAGGTGTGATGACAGACATCAGACGCACAGGAGCATGACGTTAACACATTTCGCCGGAAACACCAGCTTTAATCAGGAGGTCATCAATCGATCAACTTGGGTACAACCAGCTTGGATGATTTTACATGCAATTATCACTAGAGGCTGCTATGGTTGCTAGCAATAATCACTGTCTTCTCCCAGCGGAGGCAGCTTTCCCCCCCTGCTGGAAGAAGACAATGGGTCAGCAGGAGAGATTCCCGAATCAACACTGTCTGTGTTGGTGGGAGAATCAAGCAAATTTCTTTCCTGCAACTCGTGTATGGCCTGCCTAAGCAAGCAGTCAGAGACAACTACCTGATCTCTGTTTATGATCGGGACCCAGCAGGGCTGGCTCTGATCTTGTGATCTCTATGACAGCCAAAGTGATGATTGAGAAGTCTGTCCCACCACCTGGCATTAATACCCAGTTGACAGGCCACCAGGAGGGGAAGGAGCAAGAATAAATACTTGTTGTTTTCGTTCCATAGACTAAGGTGTGCCTTTTACTTTACATAGTATGAGCAAAACACAGGTTAACTTTAAGATATACATTTAAAAGGTATCTGCAATCTGGTTTTGGGCTCTTAAATTCTTGTTTATTTTATTTGTTTTGCTAATTAAGATCAGAATTTTTTAAAGATTTGTTAATATAACTTCTATGTCTAATTATATTCAATTGTCTGCTTTCATTGTCCTATATTTACTTATAGTATTTCAAATTAAACATCTAGGACTGGAATTATTGGTTTATGTTACTCCACATAGTAGGACAATATTAAATGATTGCTGTACTTGATGTTATAGATTATAGATCCTGAATGTTGTTTTTTTTAACTGTAATTTTCATTTTTAGGCTGATTAAAAGACTTTTACCTGTTGGACAATGTAAATTACATTAAACTGTAACAATAAAGAAAGGGGGTGGGAGGTCACTGGAGATGGACATTAACACTTTCACTGCAACAGCCAGGAGTGTGTGAAAGGCCTCATTCACACAGGTGTACTTAAGGCGGTTGTATACCCGCTGTTCTTTTTTTTTTTACACCTGCAAGGGAAAAGGCATAATGAGCTAGTATGAACCGCATACTAGCTCATTATGAGATACTTACCTTAGAACGAGGCGCCGGCATCTCACACGGTCCACGCCGAGGGAGCTGACATTTCCCCTCGGCGTGTCTTCTGGGTATCGCGACTCTGGCGCTGTGAGTGGCAGGAGCCACGATGTCGTCACTCCCGCGCATGCACGTGGGAGACTTCCGTCTGGCAAGCTCCGGAGTTTGCCGGGCTGTCAGCTGAGAATCCCCTGTGCACCTGCGCCGCTGCAGTCAGCGGCTCATTGCGAGGGGAATATCTCCTAAACCATACAGGTTTAGGAGATTTTTTTTACCTACAGGTAAGCCTTATTATAGGCTTACCTGTAGGTGAAAGTAAAAAAAAAAGGTATACAACCGCTTTAAGCACACACCCATATGAGGGCGATTTTTTTTTCCTTTATGGGTTGCAGAGGTGTTCTGTGCAGGCAGTCCCATTTATGTCACTTGGGACACAGCAGCTTCACAGACACAGTTGTTGCTGCACCCAATTTTACATGCGTGTGGGTGCCATTACATGTCCTCAAATTCACACTCTGCGTTTGGGAACAGGCACCGCACAACACCCACACAGATATCGGTGCAACTGCAGCATATTATTTAAAATGAATGGGATGGCCTGAAGTTAGATGCATGGAACATCTGTGTATTCCTGTGCAGGCAAAACATGGCCCTCACCTGGGTGTGTGCTTTAGTATGCTCATGTGAATGTGGACTAAAACCCCATAAGACATATGGCGGTAGCAGTAAAATAATAAACTAGTATGGCCAAAGCTCTTTTGGCGATACTTCTCATGTAAGTCACAAAAGTGCACCCCTTGTTCCCAGAATCAGCCAATAGCGGACTAAAGCCCACTGTCATCTGACATCAGAGAGCCACTCCAGACTCTGAGGATTCCAAAAATAAAGTCAGGATCCACCCAGATTCCTGACTGGCAGCTGGCTGAGCCTCTCAACGTGCAACTGAGAGCCTGAGACAGCCACTCCTGTCCCCTCTCCTGCCTGACACTCCAGTGATCACTAATGGGGCAGAGCACAGAGCGGGGACTGACAGTAACAGACTGAGAACTGAGTGATCAGTGATTGATTGATGAAAATATTCAAGTTTTTGTGTCTGGAGTTCACCTTAAATAATAAATAAATAAAGTGAATGTGATTCTAAAGTGTTCTTTTTCTGCATTAGGGTAAAATACTCCCCACTACTTGTCCCCCCACCACCACCACCATCCCTAAACACTTAACTGTCTCCTCTCACGATTCAGCTCTGTTCCCAGCTACAGCACCGCTGTCCCCTCTTCCCGCTCTCACTGGAGAAACAGGCATCCAGATGAGTGATCACTAGAGGGGCAGTACCACCCCAGCAATTCTCATCCTTGAACTTTTCTACCACCAAACTTCAATCTGCACCAATTTCTCAACAACTAGTATATCAGCTCTGCCTCAAAACTTGGAATAGTGCACTGAGAAAGAAAAAACTCCATAGAATAATAATGTTCATATTGGGGCAGAACATCAGAAAGAAAGCCACTCACATTTAGAAAATACATCAATAGCTTGTCATTCCTAGTAAACGAATGCAGACACCCATACACCATCCAATCTAATTGAACTGATCTAATATGTGGCTTTAAGATGCACTATATTACCAAAAGTATTGGGACACCTGCCTTTACATGAACTTTAATGGCATCCCATTCCTAGTCCATAGGGTTCAATACTGAGCTGGCCCAACCCTTTGCAGCTATAACAGCTTAAACTCTTCTGGGAATGCTGTCCACAGGGTTTAGGAGTGTGTCTATGGGAATGTTTGCCCATTCTTCTAGAAGCACATTGAGAGGTCAGGCACCAAGCGCAGTGCTCTTGGTGCCTGACCTCTCAATGTGCTTCTGTCCAGTTGAGGTCAGGATTCTGTGCAGGCAAGTCAAGTTCCACCACCCTAAACTTGCTCATCCATGTCTTTATGGACCTTGCTTTGTGCACTGGTGCGCAGGCATGTTGGAATAGGAAGGGGCCATCTCCAAACTGTTTACACAAAGTTGGAGCATGAAATTGTCCAAAATGTCTTGGTATGCTGCCACCTTAAGTGTTCCCTTCAGTGGAACTAAGGGGCCAAGCACAGCCCCTGAAAAACAACACTACACCATAATCCCCTCTCCACCAAATGATTTGGACCAGTGCACAAAGCAAGGTCCATAAAGACATGGATGAGTGAGTTTGGGGTGGAGGAACTTGACTGTCCTGCACAGAGTCCTGACCTCAACCCGGTAGAACAACTTTGGGATGAATTAGAGTGGAGACTGCGAGCCAGGCCTTCTTGTCCACATCAGTGCCTGACCTGACAATGTGCTTCTGGAAGAATGGTCAAACTTTCCCATAGTTGGAGAGTGGTGTTAATCCTGTGTGGAATAAGGACAGTTGGCCCACATCCCTAATAAGATAGACTAGGTCACTCAGAAGAGTGCGTTTCCTCTAATGGGACTTTGAATTGGGTCATTGATAAACTAGCTATGAATATTATAAATCAAAAGGATAGTAATTAAAAGAGGACAGTATATTTATTTGGAACAAGATTTTGTCCTTATTTCTCTTTTAACCATAGACGTCGTGACTTAAACCATTACCCCTGAAGAAGAGGTTTTACCTTTATAGACCTAATAACGTTGGGTTCTTCTATTGTTTGCTATCAATTTCCAAAAGAGTTGGTTAAATGTATTGTACTCAATGTAATCACTGCATCCACCAATGTGCATCCTTTTAGATGTTTATTTTTGCATTTGTCATAGTTATCAATTTTTAATCTTGTTCCAAATAAATATACTCTTTTAATTACTATCCTTTTGATTTATAATATTCATAGCTAGTTTGTCAGTGACCCAATTCAAAGTCCCATTAGAGGAAATGCACTCTTCTAAGTGACCTAGTCAAACATTCCCATAGACACACTCCTAAACCTTGTGGACAGCCTTCCCAGAAGAGTTGAAGCTGTTATAGCTGCAAAGGGTGGACCAACTCAATATTGAACCCTACGGACTAAGACAGGAATGCCATTAAAGTTCATGTGTGTGGGGGGCGTGTCTGGATGTACACAGGAGAGGACGTGTCTCGGCTGAGCTCCTCCAAGGCCTGGTCAATCCAGCACCATCCAGGCTCCAATCCTCCCTGGGAGCCTAGCCTTACACCTGGGTGGCATCCTGGGCTATTCTGCTGCACAGCGGGAGAACTATTTCCCAGATCGCTTCTCTCTCTGAGTCCCGGGCCTGCAGATTGCTCCACGCCGGAGAGGCCCGCCGCCATCTTGGGGCCTATGATCCGATCGCTGCCTCTGGCAAGCCTCCCCCTGTGAACCGGGCACTGTGTGGCTGATCGTCCCGGTCGGACAACCCTCCGTCCCCCCGGGATAATAAAGAGAGAAAGTGCCAGCGATCCCGGCCCTTCAGCTCCACGGAGGCCTAGTCCCATCCCGCGGCCTGCAGACTATCAGAAGCCTTCAGTAACATCCGATCTGCTCCATCTGCATACCGGAGCCGGCGCACAGTGGATCTGCATCTCTTTGGGCCGCAGTGAGTAGCACTTCCCCCCCTTACTCACTCCACATCCTTTAATAACAGCGGCGCTCACCCGGCCGGCTACAGCCGTTAGGAAAGTCCCCGGCTTCGGCCTACCTCTGGAGGATGGCGGCCATCTTGGTACTCCAAGTACCCCTCCAGCCTCTCTGCTCCACTGATTCATTAAATCTCTCCCTCTGCACTCATCCTACAGCAAGATCCTTTACACACACAGCTCTGTTGTTAATCTAAATCTGGATACTTATAATATCTTAATAGGCCTGTGTGGGGACGAGATTCTATACACACCTTACCTGTCTTGCTTTGCTCGCAATATACCCCTGCACTATTTAAATGGTGATCTGAGCACATCTTACACCACAGTACCTCAAACACTCCACCCTACAGTGTCTCAAGCAGATGTAATTAACAAACGAATGATGGCAGTTCCGCTGAGAATGAACTATGTGCATTAAATGAGCTTGGAGACCCGTTTGCTCACCGAGACCTCTGCTACGCCATATTAAGCACCTATAGATTCAGAGGTAAGCTAGATTTCCTGCCACAATTCCTCTTTATTACATGGGCAAAGTTGGCCAACAACAGCGAACATATAAACCCCTATTCGGGTCACGTGAAGGTCCAAATATGGAACGCTATGTCACCAGAACACAACTTATGACCTCAAATACCCCCTCAGACCCTTCTGTGGGGATGGACATACCCATGGGAGCAGAAAACACTGTAAACTTATCTACTGTTGCTCAAGGTCCAAATCTCGACTCTTCTACTCCACGTGAGATTCTTACCCCAGACATACTAGACGCCAAGCTTGATGCCAAGTTACAGCTCCTGTTACAACAAATTACAAATAATGTCTCGTTAGAGGTAAATAAGTTAGCTACGGAACTAAGAGGAGAGATCGATCAAATCGGTGAACGCACTGATACACTCGAAAATAAATTTGATGAGATGATAAATTATGTGCAAGCGATTGAAGAAGAAAACCACAATTTGCGTCTATCAGTTTCTCAATTGCAGTTACAGCAGGAAGATTTGGAAAATAGAGAAAGGAGACAAAACTTACGCTTTCGTGGTATCCTGGAGACGGTGGGAGACTCAGATCTACGTACCTACCTTCTGGGTCTCTTTAATACTCTGGCCCCTACAGTGGTAGATATTGACTGGCGCCTTGATAGGGCACATCGGTCCCTGGCCCCCAGACCTCCGGCGGGAGCCAGACCCAGAGATGTCATAGTGAAATTTCATTATTTCGAAAGCAAAGAAACACTCATTATTGCCACCCGCAACAAACCCCAACTTACATACAAGGGGGCAAAACTTCAAATTTTCAGCGATCTGTCTCCCATTACCCTTGCCAAACGCAGGAGCCTACGCCCAATCACACTCCACCTACAACATCACAAGATCCCATATTATTGGGGCTTTCCATTCCGCCTCACCGTATCTAAGGATGGAGTACAGCATACTCTACGTGAGTTATTGGAAGGTGAGGCATTTTTGAAAAGTTTGGGCCTGCCACCGCTCCCGGAAGAGGACTTAATCCCCCCAAATAATCAGGCTCATCCTCCTCCCAATACACCCAGCCGCATCTGGACCCCAGTGAGAGACAGGTCCAGGAAACGCTTCTCTACACCTCAGCGTCTTCGTAACTCCAAGCAACCTCCTTGAAAGCACAACACTTGTTTTCCATGGATCCATACCCACTGCACTACTCGGAACATTTTACATGTTTTTAGAGTGGTAGAAATTAATACTCTGATCTGTTATGATTCTTTTGGCACTCACCCTGCTCCTTTGGTTTTGTTTTTTTTGTTTTTTTAATTTACGTAGTCTTATAGCTAATACTCATTTTTCTCCCCGGTCATGAGTGACTCAGTTGACATATCGTTTAATACACCTAGTTGATTTGCTAATCACTTTAGTAATGGCAGAATCTATTTTTAACGCTAATGAACTCGTAAGGTGAGCGGCGGGTACTTCCTAGTTCTCTACCTGGAATCTCCTGATGGAAGTCCGTATACGCCCCTACCTGGCCTTGACATCTGTTCAAGGCCCCCTGAGACGCAATTGCCTCTCAGGCCTGAGAGAACTTTTGTTTTTGTTTTTACTGTTTTTCAAGTTGGTTCTTGTTTTTTTTTTTTCTCTTGTTTTTTTCATGTTCAAGGATATCACTCTGGTGCTAAGGATACAAATGTTTCGTTCTTACTTTTCTAACCAAATGCAGTTTTATTATAGGTTATGTCTGCTGACATGTGAGTGTGTTTCTTTATCCCTTGGTGTCTGCAACCTTACAAAAGCGAATCTATTGGGTCTATATATATGGCTTTGAAAATTATGTCGTATAATGTCAAAGGTCTAGGTTCTGTTCGTAAATGCTGGATGGCCCTGAAGGATTTCAGGGCCTCTGACGCAGATGTGGTAATGGTTCAAGAGACCCATTTTAAGTCTACTGGTACGCTTAAATTTGCCTCAAGGTATTTCCCCACTTCCTTCCTTGCCTCGGATCACTCGGGCAGGGCGGGAGTGGCGATTTTGATTAGGAAGGCATGTCCCATTAAGGTAAAAAGATTGTATGCTGACCCTCTCGGTAGATATCTCATCCTAGATTGTGATTATGCAACCACATCGTTTTCTCTCATTAATGTATACGCTCCTAATACTGGCCAGATTGAATTCCTTAACACATTATTTGATTCTCCTCACTACCCATCGCAACCTTTCATGATTATAGGAGGGGATTTCAATCTGGTTATGTCCCCCAATAGAGACAGACAAACCCTTTTTAATACCGTGCCTTCTAAAAAGATTTCATCCCAAGCTAACTCTTTTCGCAAATGCATTAGATCTCATAGGTTATTCGACTCATGGAGGATCCGACATCCCTCCTCTAAACAGTTCACCTTCTATTCCTCAGCCCACAAAATGTATTCACGCCTTGACCATTTTTTTATATCGGCCCCACTCATATCCTATGTGACTGAGGTTGATATATCACCTATTACATGGTCAGACCATGCTCCCATCATGTTACATCTTGCGCTTTTTCAGGCCCACCCTAAGTCATGTCATTGGCGTCTAAATGACCATCTACTACAATCTGAAGTTTCACGTAATATACTGGCAAAAAATTTAGAAGAATTTTTTCAACACAACATAGGATCAGTTTCAGACTTTTCCACACTTTGGGAAGCACATAAAACTGTCTTTCGCGGTGCCTGCATATCCGAAAGCTCCAGGATAAAGAAAGATAGAAATAGTCTTTTACAGTCTCTTACCGCTGCTCTGGTTGCTGCAGAGCGGAGATTGTTGAGAGTCCCTACAGTATCAAAATTACGAAGGGTAACCTCTCTTAGGGAGCAAATCAAATCACTTCATCTGGGTGGGGCAGTCAGATCTTTGCTATGGACAAAACAGAAGTTTTACGAGTACTCAAATAAACCGCATAGAATGCTAGTTAACAAACTCCGTCCACGCCCTTTCAACTCATTCCCTGATTTCCTTCAGCAGACAGATGGATCTAGAGTTTACTGCCCCCGTGGAATGTCTAGTGTCTTTGGCAATTTCTACCATAAATTATACAACTGCCTCACTCCTGAGCATGGTTTTAACTTTACTCAAGAAAAATTTTAAAAAATTTTTTCTAAGATAAAACTCCCGAAGCTAACTTCTGCAGACTTAGACAGTTTGAATACAGATATAACGACTGAAGAACTTCTGTCCATAGTTAAGAAACTCCCACTACATAAATCGCCCGGCCCTGATGGTTTACCCTACTTTTATTACAAATCTTTTTTTGATATTCTATCTCCACATATGCTAACCCTCTATGAATCCCTGCTCAAAGGTATATCCCCTATCTCACAATTCTCTCATTCATTTATCTCTGTCATTCCAAAGCCAGGTAAGGATCCCTCTATCCCAGATAATTATAGGCCGATAGCTCTTCTAAATTCAGATTATAAGATTTTTACAAAAATTCTTGCATCCAGGCTATCTAGGATTATCCCCAAATTGATCCATAGGGACCAGGTGGGTTTTGTGCCTGGCAGGCATGCGGGGGACAACACCCGTCGTACAATAAACTTAATAGACCTTCTAGATAGAACCTCCAGACAAGCGTTGATCTTGAGTTTAGATGCACAAAAGACCTTTGATAGGTTAAGCTGGCCCTATATGTTCAATGTTTTAGAGATGTATGGCTTTGGGGGTCCTTATCCGAAGGCTTTGAAGGCTATATATTCAACAATCACAGCTCAAGTACAGATGTCATCCTTCATGTCGCCAAGCTTCCCTATGACTAACGGTACTCGACAAGGCTGTCCTTTGTCACCATTACTTTTTATTCTCTGCCTAGAACCCCTGGCCGAGTCCATCCGCACCCATCCGGATATTCAGGGGGTGGTAATGCGACAAGGGGAATATAAACTATCACTCTTCGCAGATGACATCTTGCTCACGATCACTAATCCAATGATTTCCCTCCCCTCTCTACACAAATTGTTGTCTTCCTTTGGGGCCATCTCGGGTTATAAAATTAATACGTCTAAAACTGAAGCTCTGCCCATACATATCCCATTACCCATACTATCACAACTCAAAGAGTCCTATCCCTATAAATGGTGTAAAACCTCTCTCAAATATTTAGGTATCCTTCTCACCCCATCCTACTCTTCTCTATACTCTGCTAATTTTCCTCCCTTAGTTCTGGAAATTAATAAATCCTTGAGGTCTTGGACTAAATACCCATTATCCTTATTAGGCAGGATAAATGTTTTAAAAATGTCTATTTTACCTAGACTGTTATACTATTTTGAAACTTTACCAATTGCTTTACCCTCATCCCAATTAAAGACACTTCAACGTAGCTTTCTAAAGTTTATATGGGGCGAAAGGGCCCACCGTATAGCCAGTTCAGTGGTGTTTGCTCCGAGGTCCAAGGGTGGAATGGGTGCCCCGGACATTTTCAAATATTATTATGCCTCACAGTTAAGGCCTATTATTTCTTGGACATCACTCTTTGCTCCAAATCAGTGGTCCGCTATTGAGAAGGGTGTGATACACCCGGTTCACCCATGTACCTTGGTTTGGGATGATTCCTTTCCTATAGATTCCACTTTTAGACATCAGTGCACTGGCCCAATGAATTTTACTATAACTATTTGGCGTAAATGTTTCAAAAAATACCAACTCATCTCACCCTGCTCCCCGCTCATCAATGTACTGTTAAACCCACTCATACCAGACAGTTTGTCCTTGAGCAGGATCTTCCCATGGCTTAACGCCTCCCTCTTTCAACTTCGAAATTTAGTAAACCCGGTTACGCGAAAACTACATTCCTTTGACACCTTACGTGAGAAATTTAATATCCCCAACCAACTTTTTTACTTCTACCTGCAGGTCAGACACTTTTTCCACTCCAAATCTTCATCATTATCACTCGAAATATATATAAAGAGCGCAGCGCTGGATTTAAGTATACAGTGAAAAATATTCAAGCAGTAAAATTATTTTGTTCAAATTAAAACTGTGCATATTAATCATCAAAATAATGTCCATAAATTAAATGCAAAAAATATAAGTGATTAAACGTCCATGAAGCACATGAAACACCAATCTGGATATCTGACTTCCACCGCTGTGAGACCCGTCACCAGAAAGATTGAAGGCTTACCGGACCGCCTTTTAAAAAAGGCATGAATCAATCACCACTATGGATGCTGTCCCTCTCCTGGCTGGATCCTGCTGTGAAGCACTAGATGGTTGATCCCAAATCAGTCAGCCGTGAAGGAGCGCCAATCCCAGTAGTATAAATATCCAAAAAGAAAGGGAGAAATGCTCCAATGGTGTAGTAAATTATTGGTTCCTTTATTAAAAAGCCATGAAGGCGTTTAACAGTACAAAAGTCCTTGCAAGGAGTTATAAAACAATTCCGATAGAAAATGAAAGTCCGCGCATGCGCAGTCCGTGCGTACGTGTCTACCCTACGGCCGTTTCGTCAGAAATGACATCATCAGGGGCACGCCTACACGTCCGCGCATGCGCTTTAAGTACCCGAGCGGCGAAGCGAAGACACTCAGCCATTGGTTGTCTAATCACTGAAGTTTGGAGACAGCTGAAGCGTCACCACTAGTGTTGATACTAATATGCTTCCATGAATCTTATCCCATGCCATCTTGTGGACAATTAGGATAATGCTCCAAGTTTAAATTAAATCTGGTATTTTAAACCTATTAAAATAAAAAAATATAAAGAAAAATGGCTGAAGGACAATTCGCATCCCCCTTCGAGCAAAGAACATTTCTTATTATAATTTCTCTCGTTAAAACTAAAATAAAAAGTCCCAGTGTTACCAAGACTTAATATAACTAAACAAAAATTAAAAAATTAAATTTAAAATTAAAAATATTACAGAAATTGAAATATCACAGAAATATTTGGTTAATATTGTCTTCTTTATACAGAAAATGACCTTACATTTTTTTGCTATTATTATAATTATAATAAGAAATGTTCTTTGCTCGAAGGGGGATGCGAATTGTCCTTCAGCCATTTTTCTTTATATTTTTTTATTTATTGTCCACAAGATGGCATGGGATAAGATTCATGGAAGCATATTAGTATCAACACTAGTGGTGACGCTTCAGCTGTCTCCAAACTTCAGTGATTAGACAACCAATGGCTGAGTGTCTTCGCTTCGCCGCTTGGGTACTTAAAGCGCATGCGCGGACGTGTAGGCGTGCCCCTGATGATGTCATTTCTGACGAAACGGCCGTAGGGTAGACACGTACGCACGGACTGCGCATGCGCGGACTTTCATTTTCTATCGGAATTGTTTTATAACTCCTTGCAAGAACTTTTGTACTGTTAAACGCCTTCATGGCTTTTTAATAAAGGAACCAATAATTTACTACACCATTGGAGCATTTCTCCCTTTCTTTTTGGATATTTATACTACTGGGATTGGCGCTCCTTCACGGCTGACTGATTTGGGATCAACCATCTAGTGCTTCACAGCAGGATCCAGCCAGGAGAGGGACAGCATCCATAGTGGTGATTGATTCATGCCTTTTTTAAAAGGCGGTCCGGTAAGCCTTCAATCTTTCTGGTGACGGGTCTCACAGCGGTGGAAGTCAGATATCCAGATTGGTGTTTCATGTGCTTCATGGACGTTTAATCACTTATATTTTTTGCATTTAATTTATGGACATTATTTTGATGATTAATATGCACAGTTTTTATTTGAACAAAATAATTTTACTGCTTGAATATTTTTCACTGTATACTTAAATCCAGCGCTGCGCTCTTTATATATATTCTTAGTGGTGCCCCCTATCAGGGTTATAGCGCATAGCCGCAGGATACTTCCTCATAGGTTTATTATTATCAATATTTTTGCACATTTGAGCACAATATAATTTTTCATTGATTCATATTTCTCACTTTATACCTAGCGCAAATTTTTCCTTTTAGAAAAATTATCACTCAAAAGTCCAACTAATTTCGAATACATATGTGCTCAGGGACCCCACCAGTTACACCTAATATCCTCCATCCATCGTATCCTTCATGAGTCGACACCTCTGACTGAGACCACACATCATTATATGGGAAAGTGGTCCCATTTGTTGGGCAGAGCTATATCAATTCAGCTATGGGACAAGATTTGGTCTTCTGTCTCCAGATCTTCTAAGTGTGTGGCCCAACGGGAGACTTCTATGAAAATTCTTATGTTCTGGTATAGAACCCCTGATGTTATTCATAAATACGACCCCTCAGTCCCGCCGCGCTGTTGGCGTTGTGGGAATGACACGGGTTCTTTATTCCATATATTTTGGCAGTGTTCAAAGATACAACCTTTCTGGGGGGAGGTGGGGCTCCTGATACAGAAAGTGCTGGATAGATCTCTCCCATTGGACCCATTACACTATTTGTTGGGCCTTCCTTTCCCTGACTTAACCAAAAGAGCTAACCGGCTTCTTTCTTATATACTATTAGCTGCCAAACGACTTATCCCCCTGTGTTGGCTGTCCGATGCCCCTCCCCCTTGGCCCAAATTTTTACAATTAGTAACTGATATCCGAAGGATGGAATATCTAACGGCCTCAGTACATGATACTATCCCCCAATTTGAAAAATTGTGGAAACCCTGGGATGAGTCGGAATTTGGGACTCCTATGGTAAACACCGTTCTTTAAGTTATGATATCCCACCCCCCCCCCCCACCTGCCCCATTTTCATATGTTTTACTTAGAACTTATAGCCACATACCACATGTCCTCCATAGAATCTATGTTCCTCTCTCTTATGTAACTAATTTTACATTTCTGATCCTGCACTTTTATTTTAGGAATAATTTTTTTTCTGTATCCTGGACAAAAGTACATAGCGGTTTGTGCTCTGTAATTCTGAACTCTGTTCTTATGTACTTATTTTGTTTTTTGCTATAAAGATACTATCAAAACTTTATATTTTATATTGTACAACATTACTGCTGTACTTGTTCATTGTATATTGTTAAAAATCTAATAAAAATACAATTATAAAAAAAAGTTCATGTGTGTGTGTAAAGGGAGGCACCCCAATACTTTTTACTTTTGGTAATATAGTATATAACCATTGGATAGCTTCTGAATGTATACGTTGGGGAGATCCATAGCTCCCCAAAGCTCTGAGCTCTCCATCCATTAATCACATGCCGTCCTATCCACAGTAATTATACTGCGGGCAGCCGGCACAGCCTGGCACAATCATGATTGGTGTGCAGCATGCCCCCTGATCCACCAGACACAGCAGATTGCGGCTCCCGGTACCCGGCCCCTATGCATTCACAATGTAAACCCAACTGTTATAAATAGGTTTCATTCATAACAGCTGAGCTTAGTATTGTGATACAATGATTGGCCCAAAGCTTTTACATGGTACCTGGGCCAATCACAGTACCCTGTATCATGTGATAGCTCTGGGCCAATCACAGCACACAATAGTAATAACAGTTGTTATGAATGTAACCCATTCATGGCAGTTGAAAACATTGCTGTTACAATGACTATCCCTGTAACAATAATCAAAGTGTAAAAAAAACTCTGATCCCCATAGTAGTACAGTGTCACTATGGTGATATTGAACTACTCTGATGAAAGTATGTAAACAAACAAAAAAAAATTTAAATTGAATTGAATCCCTGATCACCACCACACCAGTTACACAGTGCCACTGTCCTGCACTGGTGAGAGTATGTAAAAAAAGCGAAAAAAAAAACACGAATTATTATTATTTAATTTCTTCATTTTCCAAAAGTGTTTTTTAAAAAGTTACAACTTCAAAAAACTTGCCATGCCTCCTATTAAATACAGACTACTACTGTCTACTTTCTACAAAGAGGTAATTTGGGGGTATGTGTACTGTCCTGGCATTTTAAAGATCTCAATAAATGATAGGCCATCAGTACATCAGGATTGACCAATTTTCAAATATACAGGTGGATCTCAAAAAATTAGAATATCATTAAAAAGTTCATTTATTTTAGTAATTCAATTCAAAAAGTGAAACTCATATATATTATATAGATTCATTACGCACAGAATAATATATTTCAAACATTTCTTTCTTTTAATTTTGATGGTTATGGCTTACAGCTAATGAAAACTCCAAATTCAGTATCTCAGAAAACTAGAATATTACATAAGACAAAAAGAAATTGAATACAGAAATGTTGGCTGAAAAGTATGTCCATGTACAATATAATATGCACTCAGTACTTGGTCGGGGCTCCCTTTGCATGTATTACTGCATCAATGCGGCATGGCATGGAGACGAACAGTCTGTGGCACTGCTGAGGTGCTATGGAAGCCCAGATTGCTTTGATAGCAGCTTTTAGCTTGTCTGCATTGTTGGGTCTGATGTCTCTCATCTTCCTCTTGACAATACCCCACAGATTCTCTATGGGGCTTGGGCCAGTTTGCTGGCCAATCAAGCACACTGATACCATGATCATTAACCACTTCAGCCCCGGAAGATTTGGCTGCTGAATGACTGGGCCATTTTTTTCGATTCGGCACTGCGTCGTTTTAATTGACAATTGCGTGGTCACACGACGCTGCACCCAAACAAAATTGACATCTTTTTTTCCCACAAATAGAGTTTTCTTTTGGTGGTATTTGAGCTACTCTGTGGTTTTATACATTTCAAGTAAAAATTTACACCTGAATTTGCACATGAATCGGTGAACAAAACCACACCAGACTCCTTTTAAAGACCGCACTGAAATCGCGACCAGACATATATGAACCCAGACTAAAGAGGGCAGTGTCTTTCTGTAGACCATCACTTGGCTACACTAGCCATTTCCTTTGCTGCATCACAATTATGGATATGCCAATTTGATGATGAAACACACCTCTCTCAGTATGATCTCTCTGTTAGGCTGCATTCACATTGAGGCGCATTACATGCGATATAACGCTAAAAATAGCACCTGCATAGCACCGGTAAAGAGCCTCTCCTCTCTCACTCCAGTGTGAAAGCCTGAGTGCCTTCACACTGGAGCCGTGCACTGGCAGGACACCAAAATAAGTCCTGCAAGCAGCATCTTTGAGTCACTGTAGGAGCTGTGTATACACCGCTCCTAAAGCGCCCCTGCCCTGCTTTGTTGGCACTTTTAACCTTTTTTTGGCTGCTGGGGGGGTTAAAAGTGCCCCGCTATCGGCCGAAAACCTCCACAAAAACAACGGTAAAGTGCCACTAAAAATAGCGGCGCTTTACTGCCAATGCCCCAGGGTGAAAGTAGAAAGAAGAAAGAAATCCAAATTTCGAATAGAAAAGATTACAAGAGAATAAAGAATGAATGAATGATTTGTAAAGCACTGCAAATCTGAACTGAATCGCTTCAAGGCACTAAATGAGTTTTGTGTTGCACAGCTTCTTTGAAGAGGAAGGTTTTGCATTTTTTCCTGAAGGCCAGATGTTTTCTTCCATGCGGATGTGAGTCAGAAGAGTATTCCATAGCCGAGGTCCCTGGACTGCGAATCTGCATTCTCCCCTTGCTTTGTAGCGGTGTTTGGGAATGAGGAGGAGGTTTTGGTTGGATGATTGCGATTGGGTGTGTAGTGTTTTATTTTCTCTCAGAGGTATTGAGGGGCGTTACCTTGTATGCATTTGTGGGTGAGGCAGAGGGTCTTGAATGTGATACGATTCTTTACCATTAGCCAATGTAGGCTCCTCAGTGATGTGGAGATGGACTCCCATGGTTTTTTTCCTGTTAGCAGTCTTGCTGCTGCATTTTTAATGGCCTGTAGGCGCGCAAGCTGATATTGGGGTAAACCTATATAGAGTGAGTTTGCGTAGTCGAGACGGGAATTGATGATTGTTCCAACTACTGCTGCTTTGTCCTCTTCTGGGATAAAGGGAATGAGTCTGCATAGCAGGCGGAAGAGATGGTGAGATCTGCTAACTACTGATCCTATTTGTGCATCCATTGTCATTTCCGAGTCAAAGATAACTCCGAGACTCTTGGTTTTGGTGCTTGGAGAGATGGTCTGTCCAAAGATGGTGGGAGGTGTCCATGGAATCTTGGTTTTGGGATTTTGGTTAGCGTGTAGGAGGAGAAGTTCTGTTTTTGACCCGTTGAGTTTGAGGGAACTAATGGTCATCCAGTCATCTATCAAAGTGAGGCATTTCTCTAGTTGCTGATGGTGGTTTTTTTGTCCGGCGATGCAAAAGTAGATTTGTGTGTCGTCAGCGTATGAGTGGAAGCAGAGGTCTGATTTTTTGATGATTTTGAGCAGTGGGTGGATGTAGATGTTGAATAGCACTGGTGACAAGGGTGAACCCTGAGGGACTCCACAGGAGATTGTCTGGGTGTCAGAGGTGAATGCTCCAAGTTTCACTGTCTGAGAGCGATTCTCTAAGAAGGATGCAAACCATTCTGGACTAGAATCTTTGGCTCCTGCAACTTCTGTAAGGTGGACAAGTAGAGTATTGTGGTCCACTGTATCAAATGCTGCACTAAGGTCTAGCCTTACCAGGAGACATGATTCTCCGTCACCTGCTGCTTCGAGGGCATCATCCCATATTTTTAGAAGTGCCGTTTCTGTGCCATGGCCAGGGCAGAAGCCTGATTGTAGAGTGTCCAGAAGTTGATGTGTGTCCAGGTGGCATAGCTGTTGTACTACCGCTTTCTCCATAATCTTGGAGATGGTGTTAAGGCTTGTTATCGGTCTGTGGTGGTTAGGGTCCTTAGGGTCGAGATTGGGTTTCTTTAACAGGGGTTTGACGGTGCCTTGCTTGAGGATGGTTGGCACAATCCCTTCTTTGAACGACTGATTTATGAGGTGTGTTATAGTGGGAGCCAGGATGTCGGAGCATTCTTTCAGGAGTTTCGTGGGAATGATGTCATTTGGTGATGTGCTGTCTCAAAGGCTTCTCATAATGGTTTTAGTCGTGTCAGTGGTGATCGGGGTCAAGAAGAAGTCCG
This sequence comes from Lithobates clamitans, assembly GCA_037952925.1. NCBI lineage: Eukaryota > Metazoa > Chordata > Amphibia > Anura > Ranidae > Lithobates > Lithobates clamitans. Next base: position 3,832,029 of record JBBGZY010000810.1, read on the forward strand.
GCGGTTGTGTGATGTTCGTGTTGATGTCTTCTTTTTGCTTTGGTTGGGTAAAGTTGTTTTTTTCTGTTGGATTGATTTCCGGATGTTGTCGATTTTGTCGATGAAGAAATTTGATAACTCATTGCAGAATTCTTGAGTATTGTTTTCTGGGGGCTCTAAGCAGGTCGGGTTCATTGTCTGGGCGACTATTTTGAAAAGTTCCCGCGGCCGGTTTAAGGCAGTTGAGATGGTATTCGAGAAATGTTTTTTTTTGGCTGTGAAGATTGCTTTGTGGTATTTCACAGTGAGTACTTTGTAGTTTGTATGGTTTTCCTTGGTAGGATTTCTTCTCCATGCTCTTTCAGCTCTTGTACGTTTCTGCTTGAGTAGGGTGAGAGTGCCATTAAACCATCTTGAGTTTTTTTTGCGGATGAGTGTTCTGCGTTTTGGCACTACTGAGTCTGCTGTTTGTAGTAGTGCCTTGTTTAGGGAGTTGAGTGTTTGTTCCGTTGAGAGGTTTAAGTTTATCGATTGTATTTTGTTTGATAATGTGGTTTTGAAGAGTTCAGAGTGCAGTCTCTTCTGAGATCTGTTCCAGTGTGTTGTTGTTGCATGTTTCTGTTTTTGGAGGGTGGTGTTAAAGGTGATTTTAAATTTGATAGCATGATGGTCCATCCATGGTAGTGGTGTGTTGTCGAATATGTAGATGTCCATATTCTGTTCGAAGATGAGGTCTAGAGTGTGTCCTGAAACATGCATGGGAGTATTTATTTGCTGTTGAAGACCTAGTTCTTCCAGTTGGTTGATGCAGGCGGTCGCAATAGGGTCTTGGGTAGAGTTTGCCCAAAGGTTGAAGTCTCCATGTACCAGAAGGTTTTTGGTTTCAGGGTGTGCATTGAAATTAGTTCAGTGAGTTGTGTAAGGAGATTGGTCTTTGGTCCTGGTGGTCTGTAGCATAGTAATATGTGAATGGTGTCTTGGGATGTTGTTTGAAGATGCAGGGGGAGCGTCTCCATGAAAGGCACTGAGTTCTGTGAAGTTGGTTTGGTGAAGGCAAGGTGCGATTTGAAGATCACTGCTAGGCCTCCTCCTTTTTTTCCTATTCTATGCTCGGTTAGGATGCTGTAGTTCTTAGGCACCAATTCAGTTAGGATGGTATTGCAGTCGAATGTTAGCCAACTTTCCGTAATGAAGAGGCAAAATAGAAAATAAGAAAATAGAATAGAAAAGAAAAAACAATAAAATAGAATATAACTGCCTTCTGAAATTTGAATTTCAAATAGAATAAATTTGAATAGAATAGAAAATAACAGAACAGAATAGAAAATAAGAGAATAAAAAAAGAATAGAATAGATAAAATAATAAAATAGAATAGAATAAAATAGAAAGAACATAACCGGTTTCTGAAATTCAAATTTCATATATAATACATTTAAATTTTTCTGAATTTGTTTAATTTGAATTCAATTTGACCAAATTCAGAAAATATGAACCTAATTTGAAAACGAATAAATGAATCAAATTCCGAAAACGAAGTAAACAAATTTAAGCCTAGGTTCACATAGGAGCAATTTGTCATGTGATTTCAGAGATCATCTTCTCCTCTGAGAGATCAAATCACATGACAAGTCGCAGCCTATTGGAGGCAATGGCACTGTTCTAATCGGTGTGACACCGATTTTGCAGCACCGCACCAATTTGCAGAAGTAGTTCCTGCACAACTTTTGCCGATTTCAGGTGCAACTTTAATAGACACCTGTGCATGAAGCCATACAGATGTCTATCAAGTAGCACCTGAAACTGCGCTGAGCTTGCTACTTTGAAATTGTGCTACTTCAAGTGAAGTAGCGCGATTTCAAAGTAGCATTAATGTGAACCAGGGCCAACTAAACAAAATGATTTAAATACCGTATTTATCGGCATATAACACGCACTTTTTTCCCCTGAAAATCAGGGGAAAATCATGGGTGCGTGTTATAGGCCGATCCCCCCCAATTGTGTGTGATCAGAGCGATCGCGGCAATTGCCGCGATCGCCGCCGACATACACAGCCGTGTGGAAATTCAAATACGGCGCCGAGACTGCAGGGACTCGGCGGAGCGGAGCTACACATAGCCGAGAGTCCTCGGGTTTTCTCGGCGCCGCTTACAGTCCCGCCCATAGGGCGGAACTGGGCAGGACTGTAAGCGGCGCCGAGGAAACCCGAGGACTCTCGGCTATGTGTTTCAGCGCTCCGCCGAGTCCCTGCAGTCTCGGCGCCATATTTAAATTTACACAGGGCTGTGTATGACGGCAGGGATCATGGCGATCCCACAAAGCTGCACGAGGGGGCAAGTCTGCACGGGGGGGCAAGGCTGCATGGGGGCAAAGCTGCACTGGGGACAAGGCTGCACTTGGGCAAGGCTGCATGGGGGCAAAGCTGCACTGGAGAAAAGCTGCACTGGAGAAAAGCTGCACTGACATGGCTGCACTGACATTGCTGCACTGACATGGCTGCACTGACATGGCTGCACTGACAAGGCTGCACTGGGGCAAAGCTGCACTGACAAGGCTGCAATGGACACTGGGGCAAGGCTGCACTGACACTGACAAGGCTGCAGATGGACACCGATAACGCTGCATTGATGGGCATTTTAATGTAAGTTTTTCTTCCTTAAACTTTACTCCTAAAAGTTAAAATTCCCTCCTTAACTTGGGTGCGTGTTATACGCCGGCGCGTGTTATACACCGATAAATACGGTAACTAATCAAAATTAAACAAAACAAAACTAATTTTTTTGTTCTGCACATGTCTACCTTTTAACTTGGCTGTGAATTAGTACCAGAAAATAGACAAAAGACTGTTTAATGGTAAATTAGCTCAGTGTATTGGTACATTTTAGAGTAAATGGTATGAGCATACAGAGGATAAATTCAGACACTAAAGGCAACTCCACTTTGCACTACAAGTGCAATTGGAAGTGCAGTCGCTGTAGATCTGAGGGGAAGATCTGAAATCAGAGGAAGCTCTGCTGATTTTATAATCCAGTCAGGTACAATCTAGTACAAACAAAAATGCTGTTTTTTATTTTCCTTGCATGTCCCCCTCAGGTCTACAATGACTGCACTTCCAAGTGCACTTGCAGTGCAAAGTGGATTTGCCTTTAGTAAATAAACCTCACTGTCTGCTAGACAATCCATTCTCTATGCTAAAGTAGCTTTCACTAGAGTTCTATACCACTAAACTGGAATCTTTCATAAATGAGCAAGATCAGCATAAATAGACGTGCATTTATATGAATTTTTGGTTATTTGGATGTATCAGAATCTCCAAATGAAACAGAAACAAATTTAGTTGACATTTGTTTAATTTCGTTATGTTTATTCGTTTTCTAACTAATTCCAAATTTGAGAACAATTTGAATTTGGATCGGTCGAAAAATCCGTACCAGACCCTTATCCAAGCGTGCAGCATGTCAGGCCAGGAAAGGGGAGGGATGAGCAAGCATTCCCCCCTCCTGAGCCATAGCAGCCCACATGCCCTCAACATGGGGGGTGCTTTGGGGCGATGGGGCTCTACCCCCCACTGCAAAACTAATTGTCACCAGGTTGATGTGGACAAGGGCCTCTTCTGCACAACCCTATGCAGTGGTTGTGGGGGTCTGTGAATGGGGGGCTTATCAAAAACAATGCCCCCTTTAACAAGGGGGCCCCAGATACTGCTCCTCCATGTGAATAAGTATTGGGTACATATTGGGTTGATGATGTCACAAGGGGGCAGGGGTCCCCCTGCCCGGGTCCCCCTGCCCCAAAGCACCCCCCATTTTACATAGTTACATAGTAGGTGAGGTTGAAAAAAGACACAAGTCCAACCTATGTGTGTGATTATATGTCAGTATTACATTGAATATCTCTGTATGTTGCGGTCGTTCAGGTGCTTATATAATAGTTTTTTGAAACTATCGATGCTCCCTGCTGAGACCACCGTCTGTGGAAGGGAATTCCACATCCTTGCTGCTCTTACAGTAAAGTACCCTCTACGTTGTTTAAGGTTAAACCTCTTTTCTTCTAATTTTAATGTGTGGCCACGTGTCTCCCTTCCGCGAAAAGGTATTATCCCTATTGTGTTGTAACCAGAATGGTATTTGTAAATTGAAATCATATCCCCTCTCAAGTGTCTCTTCTCCAGAGAGAATAAGTTAAGTGCTCGCAACCTTTCCTTATAACTAACATCCTCCAGACCCTTTATTAGCTTTGTTGCCCTTCTTTGTACTCGCTCCATTTCCAGTACATCCTTCCTGAGGACTGGTGCCCAGAACTGGACAGCATACTCTAGGTGGGGCTGGATCAGAGTCTTGTGGAGTGGGAGAATTATACTTTTATCTCTGGAGTTGATCCCCTTTTTAATGCATGCCAATATTCTGTTTGCTTTGTTAGCAGCAGCTTGGCATTGCATGCCATTGTTGAGCCTACCATCTACTAGGACCCCCAGGTCCTTTTTCATCCTAGATTCCCCCAGGTTGAGGTTCTCCCCCCGGGGTATAGATTGCATTCATATTTTTGCCACCTAAACGCATTGTTTTACATTTTTCTGCATTTAACCCCATTTGCCATGTAGTTGCCCACGCCATTAATTTGTTCAGATCTTTTTGCAAAGTTTCCACATCCTGCGGAGAAGTTATTGCCCTGCTTAGCTTAGTATCGTCCACAAATACAGAGACTGAACTGTTTACCCCATCCTCCAGGTCACTTATGAACAAATTAAATAAGATTGGTCCCAGCACAGAACCCTGGGGGACCCCACTACCCACCCCTGACCATTCTAAATACTCACCATTTATCACCACCCTCTTAACTCGCCCTTGTAGCCAGTTTTCAATCCATGTACTCACCCTATGGTCCATGCCAATGGACCTTAATTTGTACAGTAAACGTTTATGGGGAACTGTGTCAAATGCTTTTGCAAAATCCAGATACACCACATCTATGGGCCTTCCTTTATCTAGATGGCAACTCAGCTCCTCATAGACAGTTAATAGATTGGTTTGGCAAGAATGATTCTTCATTAATCCATGCTGATTACTGCTAATGATACCGTTCTCATTACGTAAATCTTGTATATAGTCCCTTATCATCCCCTCCAAGAGCTTGCATACTATTGATGTTAGGCTAACTGGTCTGTAATTCCCAGGGATGTATTTTGGGCCCTTTTTAAATATTGGTGCTACATTGGCTTTTCTACAATCAGCTGGTACCATTCCAGTCAGTAGACTGTCAGTAAAAATTAGGAATAATGGTCTGGCAATTACTTGACTGAGTACCCTAAGTACCCTCAGATGCAAGCCATCTGGTCCCGGTGATTTATTAATGTTAAGTTTCCCAAGTCTAATTTTTATTCTGTCCTCTGTTAACCATGGAGATGCTTCCTGTGATGTGTCATGAGGATAAACACTGCAGTTTTGGTTAGTGAAGCCCCCGATTCCCTCGTGAAGACTGAGGAGAAGAATAAATTCAATACCTTCGCCATCTCCCCATCCTTTGTAACCAGATGTCCTTCCTCATTCTTTATGGGGCCAATATGGTCTCTCTTCCCTTTTTTACTGTTTACATACTTAAAGAATTTCTTGGGATTTTTTTTGCTCTCCTCTGCTATGTGTCTTTTTTGTTCTATCTTAGCCGCCAATTGCACCCTTACATTTCTTGTTGAATTCTTTATAAAGTCTGAATGCAGATGATGATCCCTCAACCTTGTATTTTTTGAAGGCCTTCTCCTTTGCTTTTATATGCATTTTTACATTGAAGTTAAGCCATCCAGGACTTTTGTTCGCTCTTTTAAATTTATTACCCAATGGGATGCATTGGCTAATGCCCTTATTTAATATGCTCCTAAAGCAAACCCATCTCTCCTCCATGTTCTTTGTTCCTAAGATTTTATCCCAATTCATGGCTTCTAGCATCCGTGATCCGGTCTGTATTGTTGGTAATCAGTATATCCAGTAATGCTTTATTTCTAGTTGATGCGTCTACCATCTGAACCATGAAATTGGCCTGCAAGACATTTAGGAACTGGTGAGCCTTAGACGAATGCGTAGTTCCTTCTGCCCAGTCTATGTCTGGATAACTAAAATCCCCCATTATGATAACACTTCCCATCCTTGCTGCTAATCCAACTTGTGATAGAAGATCTGTCTCCCCCTCCTCCCTCAGGTCAGGGGGCCTATAGCATACTCCCAGTATTATTTTCCCCTTAGCTTCATCCCTCTGGAGCTCTACCCATAAAGATTCCACCTCTTCCCTAGCTCCCTTAGTGATGTCATCTCTCATATTCACTTGTACATTATTCTTGATATATAGGCATACCCCTCCCCCTTTTTACCCTCTCTATCCCTGTGATAAAGGGTATACCCTTGAATGGTTGCCAGCCAATCATGAGAGCTGTTAAACCAGGTCTCTGAATTTTATGGGTCTTTGAAATTCCCATAAAATCCAAATACTCCTCATACAACAGTATTTCTAGTTCACCCATCTTGTCCGCCAGGCTCCTGGCATTAGTGAACATGCCATGTAGTTTAGACCGGTCGCATACTGTCCTCTTATTGAGTGTTCTGAGATTGCAACTTGGACTTGTTACTATACTTACCTTGGATTTATGTGCTTTAGTCAACCTACCACTAATGCCCCCAATACTACCCTCTGGAATATGTTCCGCGCTGACTATCTCTACCTCTGGGCCCTCCCCTTAGTTTAAAAACCCCTCTAATTTTTCAGCCATCTTCCCAGCAGATCTGCACCCTCCTCATTTAGGTGCAGTCCGTCTCTTCTATAGTACTGGTGACCAACTGAAAAGTCGGCCCAGTCCTCCAGGAACCCAAACCCCTCCTTCCTACACAAGCTCATCAGCCACTTGTTTAATTCCCTAATCTCCCTCTGCCTTTCAGGTGTGGCTCGAGGCACTGGTAGTATTCCTAAGAATACTACCTTGGAGGTCCTTTTCCTCAATTTAGCTCCCAAGTCCCTAAAATCATTCTTTAGGACACTCCATCTGCCTCTGACTTTGTCATTGGTGCCAATGTACATCATGACAACTGGGTCTTCCCCAGCCCCTCCCAGTAATCTGTCCACAAGATCCGTGATGTGCTGAACTCGAGCGACCGGTAGACAACATACAGTTCGGCTCTTCAGGTCTTGGTTACAGATTGCCCTCTCTGTCCTTCTAAGAATCGAGCCCCCTACCACCAGGATCTGTCTTTCCTTCTCCTTCGCTACCCCCCCACTCTCATTGGAGGAGTTCTTCCCCCAACAGCTAGAAGAGTCCCTCAGCTCCAGCAGTGCTGGTCCCTGACTGGTTTCACCAATGTCACTCAATGAAGCGTACTTATTGGGATGCTCCAGCCCTGGATTGGCCTCCCTGGCACTTCCCCCTCTACTCTTCCTGACTGTCACCCATCCGCTCTTTCCTAGTGCCTGCACCTCTTTGTCTCCACCCACCTCTGTGCTGGCCCCTGTTGTGTACATTCCTGGCTCTCCTTTAGTATGGAGGGTCTTCTCAGTGCTGACAGTTGCTTCCCCAGATTCAGAACCTGGGCTTCCAGGGAAACAATGTGCTTACATTTTGCACAGCAGTATTCACCCTCGGTCAGATGATCAAGGAATGCCTACATGCCGCAAGATGTATACTGAGTCGCATCTCCACACCCGCCAGGCATCGCACATACTAATTTAATAGAGCTTTCTTTTGGTGGTATTTGATCACCTCTGCGGTTTTTATTTTTTGTGCTAAGAAAACAAAAAAACAGTGACAATTTTGAAAAAAAAAAACAATATTTTTTACTTTTTGCTATAATAAATATTCCCAAAAAATGTAAAAAAAATAATTTCTTCATCAGTTTAGGCCAATATGTATTCTTCTACATATTTTTGGTAAAAAAAAAAAAATTGCAATAAGCGATATTGATTGGTTTGCACAAAAGTTATAGCGTATACAAAATAGGGGATAGATTTATGGCATTTTTATAATTTTTTTACTAGTAATGATGGCGATCTGCGATTTTTAGTGGGACTGCGATATTGCGGAGGACAGATCGGACACCTAGCTGACATTTTTGACACTTTTTTGGGAACCACTGATATTACAGTATTACAGTGATCAGTGCTAAAATTATGTACTGTTATTATACTAATGACACTGGCAGGGAAGGGGCTAACATCAGGGGCCATCAGGGGTTAAATGTGTTCCCTCACTGTGTTTTCTAACTGTATGGGGGACTGTGTGACTGGGGAAATACACAGATCCGTCTTCCTGCATAGCAGAAAGACAGGATCTGTGTGATCTCAGAACGGAGATTTGCCTTGTTTACACAGATCCAGCACCGATGTACACCTACGGCGATTTGCGGGATTGTGCACCCTTGCTGCAGTATAATGATGTCAGCTGGTCGGCAAGTGGTTAACACAGACAAAACTTAATTTCATATCAGGTAGGCTTATGTTTCTAATGCTGCGTACACACGAGTGGACTTTTTGACCAGACTTTCAACGGACTTGCCTACACACGATCACAACAAAGTCCGATGGATTCGTACATGATAACGTACACCGGACTAAAATAAGGAAGTTGATAGCCAGTAGCCAATAGCTGCCCTAGCATCGGTTTTTGTCCATCGGACTAGCATCGGACTTTTCGATAGAAACTGGTCCAGCGGAGTTCCGATGTAAAGATTTGAAACATGTTCCAAATCTAAAGTCCGTCAGATTTTCAACCGAAAAAGTCCCCTGCAGGTCTGATGAAGCCCACACACGGTCGAATTGTCCGTCGGACCAGTCCAGTCGAAAAAGTCTGCTCGTGTGCATGCGGCATTAGTCTTATATATATATATCAGCTGCAAAGAAAAGAATTATGGGATTGAACATAATGGTGGATGTCAATGACTAGATTGATTTCCATTACTGGGACCTGTAAAAGTAAAAGTCATTGACACCCAAAACCTCGCCCCTCTTCTATGATCACCTCTATTATGCAGAATAGGGCCTTGTTTTAGTATTGTTTTCCTGGTTTAGAATAATGTACCAAAGTATAATTTAAGCTGAACTTCAGGTATGATCTTAAAGTGGAGTTCCGCAAAAAAAAATTAAAAAAGTCAGCAGCTACAAATACTGCAGCTGCTGATTTTTAATAATAGGACACGTACCTGCCCAGGGCACCCCCAATGTCCTCACCCGAAGCCGCTCTGTCCCTTGGCTCCCAGTTGAAGGCGTTGACATCAGTAAGGGAATCAGGAAGTAAAGCCTTGCAGCTTCACAGCCTGGTTCCCTACTGCACATACGCGAGTTGCGCTGTGCATCCTCCCTGTTGCCTGCTGTCTTCTGGGACCTGTGTGTCTCTCAGAAGACAGCAGGGGGGTGGAGAAGGGGCTGGACATGGCAAAGATTGCAGCGAAATTTGCGTGATTTATCGCCGGAAGTGGGAGCAAATACCTGTAATAGACAGGTATCTGCTTCCCCCTCCCTCCTGAAAGGTGCCAAATGTGACACCGGAGGGGGAGGAACCGCAAAAGTGGAACTCCGGTTTAATTATATATTTTATTGGTCCAGCTTGGAGCAATGTAAGTAAGCATATCTCATACCTGAGGGACCACTGAGGAGGATAGAAATCAGTGTAGTGGTTGGCACTATACGCTGATCACCACGAACTTCCACATCCAGTGCTGCACTACTGCATACTGACCACAGGGGGTCGCTTGCTCATCACTGCTCCCATTCACAGAATGACTTGTATTTTTTGAATGACTACAAGCCAATCTCTGAAGAAGTATGAGGCATGCTGTGAATGATGGCGGTGTCAAGCATGTGACCCCCCTATGGCCATTGCGCCAATAGTTATCACAACAAACACACCCAGCACAGCTGTGCATTGTGTTCAGTAAGCACAGTGTACGGGTTTCCCTTTTTTCCAGTTGAAAAGAAACAATTAAGGATCCATCAGAGGATAATAATGGCTCGTACACATCACTGGATTGGATCGGCTCAGGTAAAAGAAAAAGGAGGGATCTGGGAGGGAGCTGCAGCACAGAAGGTTTTTCACCTTAATGCATAGCAACCACTTTAACCCTTTTGATGGATGAAATACATCCTGTTTAATTTTTTGCAAAATAAAAAAAATTCTAATACACTTATCACCCATCACCCATCCCTCATGATGTGATAAAGAATCAGTTTGCCTGGAGTGTGTACCTGCTCAGATTGGTGAGCAGATGATGTTGTCTGTAGAAAATGTTCCATTTTGCTGGGAAATTAGTCTACATAATAAATTGGACTGAGAGGTAGGTTGGACCCCTAGCCAGGTTTCTTCTACTTTGGAAAAGTCCCAGACCATGTCTCTTCCCTCCCCTTGCTGAACCAACAATAGAAGCAGAGGGAAACCTCACTTTTATTGAAGACTCTGCTGATGTCAGCATTCCAGTAGACTGCTGCTGAGAACTTCATAAGCCGGGATTGGAGCGTCACAGGACTAATTTACTGCCACCTGGATGATCGGTAAATAATCTGCCACATGGAGCAAATGTATTGCCAGATTTAAGAACGGGCAAAACCAGATCCTTTCTATTTCCCACATTCCATCTCCTTGACTGTATCCAAGTGATTTGCCAAATGCCATAGCTACTGTATGTGTATATTGTATTGCATTAAATACTGTAGTTGGACAGCATCAGGCCCTCTGAGATACTGGGCCACATAGAAGATACGTGGTCTTACCTGTGCACTTCCAAATAGTAATTCACCATATCAGCTACAGCTTGACAATCAGCTGCAGAACCAGAGAGGGCACAGTAGATTTTATCATGGAGAGGAGCCAGCTTATTAAAGATTCAATTTACCACAGCTTCCCTGGAGAGAGATGACATAGAGATTACTAGACCTTATCAAATATAGGAATGGAGTGCACAAAAATACTAACTGACACTGAACCATAGACACACTCACCCAGCAGATACTCTTGAGTCGGATCCAATGACGATTCCTCCATTGAACTCAATAGCAATGATTGTGGTCCAAAAAGACACAAGGTAAAAAGTAACAAAGCTGTTTCTATTGCTCAGCCAGTGGAGAAGGTACAGGGTCACACAGGAACTCTGGTGGAGTCAGTTTTCCTAAGGGCCCTGGCAAGTCCTACCCAATTTCAAGGAAACCTGGGATAGCAACACAGAGGCTGTCAATGGTGACCTCTTATGAATCAGCCAATGGCCTGACTATAGTGCTAACCTTCTGCCAATGTTCTCCAAGTCATTGATCTTAAACAAGTATTCAGGCAGAGATATCATAGAAATCTGATGGCAGCCTACACACTCGTCTCAAGACAGATTTCTACATAGTTGTAGCCAGGGACGGACTGACCATTCAGGCACTCGGGCACTGCCCGAGGGCCCCATGCCCAGTCTGACAGCAGGGCCTGGTATGGAATTTAGGGAGACCCCCACGTCATTTTTTTTTTTAAATTTTGGTTCGGGGTTCCCCTGTGGGGAATTCCCATGCCGTTTTTATCAATGAACTTCTATGTGTATTGTCGGACCGGCAATTCATTAATAGCCGCGAGTAGTTTTAAATGGGTTTTTTCCTTTGAAATGTCATTTTGCTGTCAGACTGTTCTAAACACAGGAAACATGCGCCCCTTTACAGGCATACTATAGACACCCCCCAGGTACGAAATTTAAAGAGATATTACACTTTTATTGTTTGACTTTAAGCATTATTAAAATCACTGCTCCTGAAAAAACGGCCATTTTTAAAACTTTTTTTTGCATTGATCCATGTCCCACTTTTTATGACAATAACTTGCATATAAGCCTTTAAAATTAGCACTTTTGATTTCTCCCATAGACTTTTAAAGGGTGTTACGTGGCATTCGAATTTGCCGCGAACACCCCAAATTGTTCGCTGTTCGGCGAACTTGTGAACAGCCAATGTTCGAGTCGAACATGAGTTCGACTCGAACTCGAAGCTCATCCCAGATAGATAGATAGATAGATAGATAGATAGATAGATAGATAGATAGATAGATAGATAGATAGATAGATCGATAGATCCACCTGATAATCATGAATCCTTCCAAAAAAGCTTATGAAAATGTGGTTTCTGTAACCCACTTCTACTTGTAAAAAATTAGTTGCAATGTGAAGTGCTCAAAAGATATGTGTATACAACACACTTACTGTGCATAAAGATTATCTAAAAATATTTTTAGATCAAAAAGATTTTATCAAAATACATAGAATTGAAACTATATGAGGCTGTGACCAACACACAAAATGAACCTAAATGAAAAGCGATACAAATACTGAAAAGCAATAAAATTAAATTAAATTAAAAACACAGTCCACTTTGCTGCAAAGATAGTCACTGGCTGCCTTCAGGAAGAGACATTATATATCATTGATCAGTATACTCTGTACAGCTCTGCACAGCACAGGAAAATACATTGTTTCAGTGATGAAAAGTGGAAGAAAAGGTTGGAAACATGCAAAGAGAAGGAAGGGGGGATTGTCCCTGAATATGTTCCTGGAAATGAGAGCCATTCTCCCTGCAAAGGGTGATTTTCTAGAAGATGTTCTGTATGCTGAGCTGGGGTTAGGAAGAGAGAAGTCGGAGGGGGTCAGGGGTAGTGCACACACTCACATGGAATGCTCCTGGAGGATCTCTGGCTCACTCAGCAGTATATCAGTGTGGATGTCGGCGGCTTCTTTTTAATCTTCCCGCCCACCTCTCCTTCACAGACAGAACACACGAGCCTGGAGGGAGGGGCGAGAGAAGGGCAGGGAGGGGCGAGAGAAGGGCAGGGAGGGAGGGGCGAGAGAAGGGCAGGGAGGGAGGGGCGAGAGAAGGGATGTGTGTTAAACTGCTCGGGACAGACTGCAGGCATGCTGGAGGTGGAGTTGGATGGAGCAGCGTGAGGAATGGATCCCCTCTACATGACAGCTACACTTCCTGAGCTGTCACCTGCCCTGTCCGCACACAGGGATAGACAGAGAGCAGAGGAGGGAGCGGCCATCGGAGGAGGGAGGGGGAGGAGAGGAGCAAGTGGATGGGTTTTCCAGGGACGGGAACTAATTTCTGCACCCCTCACTTACTTCTCCTGCCGGCTTGTCACTTTTGCCAGATCCTTCCCCACCTCCTCCCTCCCAGGGGCTGTGGCTGCGCCCTAGGCGGCAGTGCGCTCTAGGCAACTGCCTAGTCCGCCTAGTGGTAGCACCGGCCCTGGACCCATTACAGGTCCCAGATGACTGAGCGGCCAATCACGGCACGTGGCGCCGCTCGTGCATGCGCAGTGGGTGCCCGGCTGTGAAGCCACAGCCCGGCGCCCACAGTTGCAATGCCGGCACCGCCGAACGGAGGGGGAGACAAGCGGGGCTTCGATCCCCCGCATCGCTGGACCCTGGGACAGGTAAGTGTCCGATTAAAAGTCAGCAGCTGCAGTATTTGTAGCTGCTGACTTTTATTTATTTTTTTTTTAAATGGGAACTCCCCTTTAAGCTTTGACAAAAAAACCTGGAAGCTGATTAGTTTCTAATCAGAGTTGCACCAGAATTTGCACTCTCCAGTTTTAGTAAATAGCCCCCTATATATTTATCAACCCTTTACATACAGTACTTTGAATGGATCAGAAAAGTTGGGTTTTTAAGTGAAATCTCTCATTCCTGCAGTCATTCTTCATACAGGCCAGACATTTCCTCATCGTGTCTTTCCGTGCTGCACGTCCTCTCCTCTTCCTCCCTCCCAGCACACCATACCTCTAGATTTTTTGTCCCTGTGACCTCTACACCCCACTTTTTTAGTAGCCCACACCTGAACCAACTGACCAGTATCACTTACACCTCTGCCGGGTTAGCCCCCCATATCAATATTCTTGAAAAAATCTTATGCAGTTTGTTAGATCTTTGTTAGATCAGGTTAGATCAATCGTTGTTTGCGTTAGATCTCACACAGAAGAAGCAATATTAACAGTTATTTGCTGGGGGGGCTAACCCATCATCAGCCCCCCCTTATCAAAAAATTGACCAAACAGTTAGCTATTTTGGAAGCAATTTGTTAGATCCGGTATGATCAAGTGTTTTTAACGTTGAATCTCACATAATTAGAGACTTATTAAGTGATTAATGAGGGGGGCTGGCCCCCCCTTATCAAATTTTCTGGCCAAAAATCATTCAGGCTAATAGATATTCGTTAGATCCGGTAAGATCAAGTGGTTTTAACGTTAGATCTCACATCATTTCAGAGATATTCACATAAAAATAGAGATATTAGGTGGTACATATGGACGGGATGGCCCCCCTACATATTCTGGCCAAAAATCATCTAGGCTAATAGATATTCATTAGATCCGGTAAGTTCAAGTGGTTTTAACATTAGAGATATTAGGTGGTAGTACATAAGGATGAGATTAGATCTCACATAATTAGACACTTATTAAGTGATTAATGAGGGGGGCTGGCCCCTCTTATCAAATTTTCTGTCCAAAAAATCACCCGGCTAATTAATATTCATTAGATCCGGTAAGATCAAGTGATTTTAATGTTTGATTATCCATAATTACAGGGATATTATGGATATTTGGCAGCGATGCACGCATATCCATACTAGTGTCTATATCCAGTGAGGAGTGCCATTGAGCATAGCGAGGTATGCTGAAATTATGTGGATCATTAATCGACAGGTGTGTCCAAGCCCAGTGAAGCCTGAAGCACACTCACAGAAGCCAGAGGGAAACTTCGGAGGGCTCTGGTGAAGGAGCAAACCGTGTGCCCATCTACGGTAGCTGGCTCAAAACCAATGACATGAAGAGACAGCAGCAAAAGTCCAAACCCTTGCAGAGGGCCCCCCATTGTTGCCTCCAAGCAACCCAGTGTTCTGTTTCTTTTGACAAATGCTGCCTGGTGTCGGAGAGTCAATGCACACCAGACTCCCAGAACTTAGCGCAGAATTAAGCCTGATCAGAATCTCGCAGAGAAGCGCAGATACAAACCACCGAACAGGCCAGGGCCACCACTTCCTCCATGCTCCCTGACAAGCTGGTGGGACCTTCTCCTGTTGTTCCCATCCAAGTAAAGGGAGTCTACACCAAGGCCCTTCTCAGGGCCGGACTGGCCGACCGGGATAGCGGGAAATATCCCGGTAGGCTGCCTGCTCTGAGGCCGCTGTCAGCTAGGAGCTCTGTAACTTTTTTTTTTTTTTTTAAAGAACAGCTGAGCGAGAAGCGGCTGTGCTGTGATCAGGAGGCGGGGCTGGCTGAGGAAATATGTAGCAGGGAGAGGGGGAGGAGCAAGGAACCATCGTACAGCATACAGTGTACCCCCCTCCCTCTCCAGCCCGCCACATTTAAATGTGCCAAGGTGCTGGATCGGGGATGAATGGGGCCGTCGGGAGGGAGATACACACAGTACTTGAAGCCAAGGAGATAGAAAGAAGGTATGGTCACAGCCAAACGAATCCTGCAGCACACAAGAGCTCTGGCTGGATGGAAACAACAAGATCGTCTGGAGGAATGTCAGATGTAATGCTGGCCGGTGTCATCCAGAAATCTCTGCCTTCGGGCAGTGTGCAGGTTACTATCAGCCTCCCCTCCCTCCTGTCTGCCTCTGTACTCTTGTTTTAGCTTCCTAATCTGCACACTGATAAGATCTCTGGGAGACACTGCTGGCATTCTGTGTCCAGTGACAGGTCACACATGGCTATCTGTTAACTATTTCAGCTCAGCTATTTAGCCAGAGCTCTGTGTGTTCTGCACAGTTTGATGGTTTTTTTTGGATGATTTACTGCTGATTCAGGCTGGAAGCTTCACAGACTCATTAACTGTTTAAAGTTCTCCACTAATCCTGACCAGTTCATTGTAAGACAATTAGAATTTTGGAAATTGGATGCGTTTCTGTCTTCTGGCACTTAGTTGTACTTTAAAAGGAGGATTACTAACTTGATCTTGAAGAGCTGGTTTAAGTAGAGTGACGCAGCCCTACTATACGCTTTTACATTGAGTTCAGCCATACATGCATTCCCTGCCCATCTCCTGTACTATGTCTGCAGTCTCTAACCATCCCCTGTATCATGTCTGCAGTAAGGATGAGCTCCGGTGTGTTCGCACAGCCCACGTGCAGAGCCCACCAGAAAGTCGGCGCTGCGCTAATCACAGTGCACAGCTGCACAGATCGGGAAATGTCTTACTGCCTGTGATTAGCACAGCACAATGCCGACTTCCTGGCGGGCTCTGCACATGGGCTGTGCAAACACGCCGGAGCTCATCCTTAGTTTGCAGTCCCTGACCATCTCCTCTAATGTGTCCACATTCTCTGACCATCTCCTGTATCATGTCTGCAGTCCCTGACCATCTCCTCTATCATGTCTGCAGTCTCTGACCATCTCCTCTAATGTGTCCACATTCTCTGACCATCTCCTGTATCATGTCTGCAGTCTGTGACCATCTCCTCTATCATGTCTGCAGTCTCTGACCATCTCTTGTATCATGTCTGCAGTCTCTGACCATCTCTTGTATCATGTCTGCAGTCTCTGACCATCTCTTGTATCATGTCTGCAGTCTCTGACCATCTCTTGTATCATGTCTGCAGTCTCTGACCATCTCCTGTATCATGTCTGCAGTCACTGACCATCTCCTGTATCATGTCTGCAGTCTCTGACCATCTCCTGTATCATGTCTGCAGTCTCTGACCATCTCCTGTATCATGTCTGCAGTCTCTAACCATCTCCTGTATCATGTCTGCAGTCTCTGACCATCTCCTGTATCATGTCTGCAGTCTCTGACCATCTCCTGTATCATGTCTGCAGTCTCTGACCATCTCCTGTATCATGTCTGCAGTCTCTGACCATCTCCTGTATCATGTCTGCAGTCTCTGACCATCTCTTGTATCATGTCTGCAGTCTCTGACCATCTCTTGTATCATGTCTGCAGTCTCTGACCATCTCCTGTATCATGTCTGCAGTCTCTGACCATCTCCTGTATCATGTCTGCAGTCTCTGACCATCTCCTGTATCATGTCTGCACTCTCTGACCATCTCTTGTATCATATCTGCAGTCTCTGACCATCTCTTGTATCACGTCTGCAGTCTCTGACCTTCTCTTGTATCATGTCTGCAGTCTCTGACCATCCCCTGTATCATGTCTGCAGTAAGGATGAGCTCTGGTGTGTTCGCACAGCCCATGTGCAGAGCCCGCCAGGAAGTCGGCGCTGCGCTAATCACAGTGCGCAGCTGCAGAGATCGGGAAATGTCTCACTGCCTATGATTAGCACAGCACAGTGCCAACTTCCTGGCCGGCTCTGCCCATGGGCTGTGCAAACACGCCGGAGCTCATCCTTAGTCTGCAGTCTCTGACCATCTCCTCTAATGTGTCTGCAATCCCAGACCATTTCCTGTATCATGTCTGCAGTCTCTGACCATCTCCTGTACTATGTCTGCAGTCTGACCATCTCCTGTACTATGTCTGCAGTCTGACCATCTCCTGTACTATGTCTGCAGTCTCTGACCATCTCCTGTACTATGTCTGCAGTCTCTGATCATCTCCTGTATTATGTCTGCAGTCTCTGACCATCTCCTGTATCATGTCTGCAGTCTCTGACCATCTCCTGTACTATGTCTGCAGTCTCTGATCATCTCCTGTATTATGTCTGCAGTCTCTGACCATCTCCTGTATCATGTCTGCAGTCTCTGACCATCTCCTGTACTATGTCTGCAGTCTCTGACCATCTCCTGTACTATGTCTGCAGTCTCTGACCATCTCCTGTACTATGTCTGCAGTCTCTGACCATCTCCTGTACTATGTCTGCAGTCTGACCATCTCCTGTACTATGTCTGCAGTCTCTGACCATCTCCTGTACTATGTCTGCAGTCTCTGATCATCTCCTGTACCATGTCTGCAGTCTCTGACCATTTCCTGTATCATGTCCGCAGTCTCTGACCATCTCCTGTACTATGTCTGCAGTCTCTGATCATCTCCTGTATTATGTCTGCAGTCTCTGATCATCTCCTGTACCATGTCTGCAGTCTCTGACCATCTCCTGTATCATGTCTGCAGTCTCTGACCATCTCCTGTATCATGTCTGCAGTCTCTGACCATCTCCTGTACTATGTCTGCAGTCTCTGACCATCTCCTGTACTATGTCTGCAGTCTCTGACCATGTCCTGTACTATGTCTGCAGTCTCTGACCATCTCCTGTACTATGTCTGCAGTCTCTGACCATCTCCTGTACTATGTCTGCAGTCTCTGACCATCTCCTGTACTATGTCTGCAGTCTCTGACCATCTCCTGTACTATGTCTGCAGTCTCTGACCATCTCCTGTATCATTTCTGCAGTCTCTGACCATCTCCTGTATCATGTCTGCAGTTTCTGACCATCTCCTGTATCATGTCTGCAGTCTCTGACCATCTCCTGTATCATGTCTGCAGTCTCTGACCATCTCTTGTATCATGTTCACAATCTCTGACCATCTATTGTAGTGTGTCTTACACACATACAAAAATGACATTTAATTCCTGCAAGGCTATTTAAAAACACCTGAACATATTTAAAAAATATGGGGATTTGGTCACACTATATGGCAGCCCACTTACTGTGTCAAAGTACCCCATTATTAGTGGGTCCTACACTAGTAAAAGAATGAAAGGTCCTGCGTCTCAACCATGGGAGATACACTCCTCTTTTATGGGAGAACTGAAGGGACTCCCCGTATGAACTGGTGGACACTATTAAGAGGTAATGGGGGGTGGAGTTCTCCCATAAAGAGGAGTGTATCTCCAATGGTTGAGACGCAGGGTCTTTCATTCTTTTATTAGTGTAGGACCCACTAATTAAGGGGTACTTTGATGCAGTAAGTGGGCTGCCATATAGTGTGACCAAATCCCAATTTTTTTGGAATATGTTCGGGTTTTTTTAAATATCCTTGCAGGATTTTAATGTCATTTTTGTATGTGTGCGCTGTAATATTTTTTCTGTTTGTTGGTCTTATCAACACCATCTTGAATGTAAACGCATTGTAGGGTGTGCCCCCCAAGTATTATTTTGTTTTTTTACACATACAGAACTCACATCGTGTGTGTGTGTGTCTATAATATATCTCTATATCTATTATATATATATATATATATATATCTCATTTTATGCAATAAATGGGCATGTAGCCATTTACTTTCCGGAAAGAGGGAGAGGAAAGGGGGCAAGAAAGGAAATGAGAGAGGGAAAAAAAGAGAGAATGCATGGAAAAGAGGGGGAGAGACATAATAAGAGAGAACAAGAAAGATGGATAGAGAGAGAGAGAGAGAGATGGGGGAAAAAAACAAGAAATTATGATAGAGAGAAATAAAGGGGAAAGAAAGGAGAACAAAGAGGAGTGGTACATCTTAAAATGTACCATAAGGGGTTTAATACAGTATGAGTGGAAGGGACTCGGGGAGCGCTAAATGTCCGCCGGTTAGGGGTGCAATTTACTTGCCTACCTTGAGTGCTGACAACCCACGCTACGTCCCTGGGGCTGGTATGAAATTATTTCCAGGGCTGGTTTTTATTCCCAGTCCGGCCCTGGCCCTTCTGGATACTGGAGCTTAAGTGACCCTTCTCTACAGAGACTTCTATGACAGGCACCTCAAGCACCTGCCTTTGTAGAAGTTGGAAGAGCTGCAGATATGGGGCATTGTGACTCAGAACTTCCCCTATGATGGCTATCTACCGGTCAAGCTGACCTTCGATCCATCCATGGCTGGGAAAGCCAAGACTTTTGAAACTCAGGCAGTGGTCTGTCCTCACCCACCAGGGGCCAGTAAGAGTTCTCTCATCACAGGGACCAATACTGATCTTGTCAGAAAGTGTGCACCCCATGCTGAGACAAGCCTACCAGCACCTGGTACAAAAACAGAAGGGAATTATCTGGCACTTGGACCAGTGTGAGAAGGTATTACAGCCTGGTAAAGTGGCCTATTTACGAGCATCTGTCAAGCTAAATTGGAAGCAAGCAGGCCCTTTCATTGTCCTTGAATCAGACGGACAGAGAGAAGACATGGGAGTGGAGATAATTCCCGAGGTGGTTTCAACCAAAGGGTTGCAAAGAATGCTTGGAACTCTAAATTCAGAACAAAAGCAGCACTGGAGCAAGCATATAGTGGCTATTGTGCATGCTTATAACAGCACCGCCAATGCATAGTTGCCAACAGTCCCGATTTTCCTGGGACAATCCCGATTTTGGGACCCTCGTCCCGATTGGAGAGTGTCCCGAATTCGGGATTTCCCATAAGGAAAATCGGGAATGTTGGTTTTTGTTTTTTTTTGTTCTTTTGGAGCAGCGGGCTCCAGCAAAATGGCGGCCGGCGCCGCCGCTCTCTCTTCCTCTAGTGTTCAGTGGAGAGGGGAAGGGGGCTCGATCCGTGCAGCCAATGAAGCGCCTTCTTTAGCTGCACGGCCCCTCCCCTCTCCACTGAAGCGAGCAGAAGATATGGCGTCTTCGCCGTGTCTTGCTGAAAGCTCCCAGCCCCGTACTGCGCAAGCTCTGCGCCTGCGCAGTGCAGGGGGTCCTCCATTGCGGAGTGGAACTATCTCGGCAGAACACTGGCCGCTCCAGTACTGAGCGGGGGCTGGGCAGCATTGAGGGGGCTGCACTAACTGAGGGGGCTGCACTACCTGAGGGGGGCTGCACTGAGCGGGCTGCACTAATAGAGGGGGGCTGCACTAATAGAGGGGGGCTGCACTAACTGAGGGGGGCTGCACTAACTGAGGGGGGCTGCACTAACTGAGGGGGCTGCACTAATAGAGGGGGGGCTGCACTAACTGAGGGGGGCTGCACTGAGGGGGGCTGCACTAACTGAGGGGGGGCTGCACTAACTGAGGGGGGCTGCACTGAGGGGGGCTGCACTAACTGAGGGGGGGCTGCACTAATAAAGGGGGGCTGCACTGAGGGGGTTGCACTAATCGAGGGGGGGCTGCACTGAGGGGGGCTGCAATAATAGAGGGGGGCTGCACTGAGGGGGGTTGCACTGAGGGGGGGCTGCAATAATAGAGGGGGGGCTGCACTGAGGGGGGTCTGCACTGATGGAGGGGGTCTGCACTGAGGGGGTCTAGGCAGACTGGCGGGGGCACCTGATGCAAGGACAGACTCTGGCGGGGGCACCTGATGCAAGGACAGACTCTGGCGGGGGCACCTGATGCAAGGACAGACTGGCGGGGGCACCTGATGCAAGGACAGACTCTGGTGGGGGCACCTGATGCAAGGACAGACTCTGGCGGGGGCACCTGATGCAAGGACAGACTCTGCTGGTGGCACCTGATGCGAGGACAGTCTCTGCTGGTGGCACCTGATGCGAGGACAGACTCTGCTGGTAGCAGGCGACGTGGCTAGTGACACGCTCAGGGATCCCACTGATTTGGCATTATGGTGAGTTAAACTATTTAATTTTATATTACAATGTAATAATAGAAATAATGCGCTTCAATCATCCTGACACCATAACAATCATGGTGCCGGAATGATTGAAGCGTTAACACCAGGTGTTTGGAGTATCTTTATCTGCTGATTGTTAAACTTTCTAGAATACACATATTTTTATTGTGTAGGATCTGGGGCTGCTGTCCCTTCATTTCCCTCTCCCCCTTTCCTTCTCACCCTTTCCCTCTCCATCCCTCATTCATCTCAGACTCTAACCACACCCTCTTGAGTCGCGCCCATTTAAGCCACGTCCACTGTTCACATAAGCTACGCCCACTTTTCACATAAGCCACACCCACTTTCCACATAAGCCACGTCGCACGTATCAGATTTTTGCTAAGCTACGCCTACAAACAAATGCCCCACCCCCTAATTATTGTACGGCTCCGCCTACAGCCAAAAAAGTGTCCCACATATTTTTTTTTCAATGTTGGCAACTATGCCAATGATGCCACAGGTTACTCTCCCTATATGTTCGGACTGTAGGCCAGTAGACTTCGGCACATCCCTCAACCATACCTCAGCAACTTTCCACAGAGGGTATGTGGATCGCCTGCAGAGACGTCTGAAAACTGCCTATGATAAGGCTGAAGCTGCCTCATATGCCTGAGGACAGAGAAACAAAATAAACTTTGACCTCAGGGTACGAGTGCAGGACCTACAGCCGGATGACAAGGTACTGCTGAGAAACCTGGGTGTCCCTGGAAAGCACAAGTTGGCTAACCGCTGAAAGTCGCAGCCCTATGTTGTTTGCAAGCATCTGCCAGGACACCCAGTATATCAAATCCAGCCAGAGGGAATCACAGGCCTGATGAAGACTTGGCATCACAATCATCTGTTGCCTCTGTCAGAAGCAAATCATGTGCCACCACAGCCAGATTTACAGTCCACACCCACGGCCTCTCAAAGATCCCAGCCAGTGACTAGATCTCACTCTGTACCCCTTGCTGAAGATGAAAACAGCGAGGATGAAGAGAAAGATTGTCTGTGGCCATCTCAAATGCCAGGGCCTGCCACCCCCCATTTCTTCTCCTCCCAAGGTGACTGAGGTGACTCTCAGGCCAGAGGCTCCTGAGTTTGTACCTCAAAGTCCACCTTTTGAAGAGTTGGAAGACCCTCAATCTTCCCTGCTGACAACAGACCCCCTAAGACTTTCCATCCTTCATTGAGGAAGCTGAAGCTGATATGCAGGAAGAAGAAGAGACCAGAGTGCCTGTAACCCCAGAACCTAAAGAACAGCGAGAGCGAAGGGTTATTCACCCGCCCAAAAGACTAACATATGATAATTTGGGTGAAAGCTCTGAGGAGGTCGTTCTCATTGCAAAAAGGACTCTTGAAGTAACTGACCCTTCCACCGCAGATTATTTTTTTCTTCCTCTTGAAAAGCGAGCAATTTTGGTTGCTTTTCATAATTTTTTTCCTTCCCCTTGAAAATCAACCAATTTTGGTTGCTTTTCATTATTATTTTTTTAACCACTTAAGGACCGCCTAACGCCGATTTACGTCGGCAAGGCGGCACGGGCAGGCAAAATCACGTACATGTACGTGATTTGCCTCTCGCGGGTGGGGGGTCCGATCGGACCCCCCCCCGGTGCCCGAAGCGGTCCCGTTCTGTTCCCCGGCGATCCGAGATGAGGGGGAGGCCATCCGTTCGTGGCCCCCCCCTCGCGATCGCCGCCGGCCAATGGGAACACTCCTTTGCTGCTGTATGCTAAACAGCAGCAAAGGAAATGATGTCATCTCCCCTCGGCTCGGTATTTTCCGTTCCAGCGCCGAGGGGAGAAGACATCAATGTGAGTGCACAACACACACACACACAGTAGAACATGCCAGGCATACAAAACACCCCGATCCCCCCCCCGATCGCCCCCCGATCCCCCCCCAATCACCCCCCCCCCCCTGTCACAAACTGACACCAGCAGGTTTTTTTTTTTTTTTTTTTTTTTTTTTCTGATTACTGCATAGTGTCAGTTTGTGACAGTTACAGTGTTGGGACAGTGAGTATTACCCCCCTTTAGGTCTTGGGTACCCCCCTAACCCCCCCTAATAAAGTTTTAACCCCTTGATCACCCCCTGTCACCAGTGTTGCTAAGCGATCATTTTTCTGATCGCTGTATTAGTGTCACTGGTGACGCTAGTTAGTGAGGTAAATATTTAGGTTCGCCGTCAGCGTTTTATAGTGACAGGGACCCCCATATACTACCTAATAAATGTTTTAACCCCCTTGATTGCCCCCTAGTTAACCCTTTCACCACTGATCACCGTATAACCGTTACGGGTGACGCAGGTTAGTTCGTTTATTTTTTATAGTGTCAGGGCACCCGCCGTTTATTACCTAATAAAGGTTTAGCCCCCTGATCGCCCGGCGGTGATATGCGTCGCCCCAGGCAGCGTCAGATTAGCGCCAGTACCGCTAACACCCACGCACGCAGCATGCGCCTCCCTTAGTGGTATAGTATCTGATCGGATCAATATCTGATCTGATCAGATCTATACTAGCGTCCCCAGCAGTTTAGGGTTCCGAAAAACACAGTGTTAGCGGGATCAGCCCAGATACCCGCTAGCACCTGCATTTTGCCCCTCCGCCCAGCCCACCCAAGTGCAGTATCGATCGATCACTGTCACTTACAAAACACTAAACGCATAACTGCAGCGTTCACAGAGTCAGGCCTGATCCCTGCGATCGCTAACAGTTTTTTTGGTAGCATTTTGGTGAACTGGCAAGCAAGCACCAGGCAGCGTCAGGTTAGCGCCAGTACCGCTAACACCCACGCACGCACCGTACACCTCCCTTAGTGGTATAGTATCTGATCGGATCAATATCTGATCCGATCAGATCTATACTAGCGTCCCCAGCAGTTTAGGGTTCCCAAAAACGCAGTGTTAGCGGGATCAGCCCAGATACCTGCTAGCACCTGCGTTGTGCCCCTCCGCCCGGCCCAGCCCAGCCCACCCAAGTGCAGTATCGATCGATCACTGACACTTACAAGGCACTAAACGCATAACTGCAGCGTTCGCAGAGTCAGGCCTAATCCCTGCGATCGCTAACAGTTTTTTTGGTAGCATTTTGGTGAACTAGCAAGCACCGGCCCCAGGCAGCGTCAGGTTAGCGCCAGTACCACTAACACCCACGCACGCAGCATACGCCTCCTTTAGTGGTATAGTATCTGAACGGATCAATATCTGATCCGATCAGATCAGATCTATACTAGCGTCCCCAGCAGTTTAGGGTTCCCAAAAACGCAGTGTTAGCGGGATCAACCCAGATACCTGCTAGCACCTGCGTTTTGCCCCTCCGCCCGGCCCAGTCCAGCCCACTCAAGTGCAGTATCGATCGATCACTGTCACTTACAAAACACTAAACGCATAACTGCAGCGTTCGCAGAGTCAGGCCTGATCCCTGCGATCGCTAACAGTTTTTTTGGAAGCTTTTTATTGAACTGGCAAGCACCAGCGGCCTAGTACACCCCGGTCGTAGTCAAACCAGCACTGCAGTAACACTTGGTGACGTGGCGAGTCCCATAAGTGCAGTTCAAGCTGGTGAGGTGACAAGCACAAGTAGTGTCCCGCCGCCACCAAAAAGACAAACACAGGCCCGTCATGCCCATAGTGCCCTTCCTGCTGCATTCGCCAATCCTAATTGGGAACCCACCACTTCTGCAGCGCCCGTACTTCCCCCATTCACATCCCCCAACGAAATGCAGTCGGCTGCATGAGAGGCATTTTTATGTGCTCCCGAGTACCCCTACCCAACGAACCCCCCCCAAAAAGATGTTGTGTCTGCAGCAAACGCGGATATAGGCGTGACACCCGCTATTATTGTCCCTTCTGTCCTGACAATCCTGGTCTTTGCATTGGTGAATGTTTTGAACGCTACCATACACTAGTTGAGTATTAGCGTAGGGTACAGCATTGCACAGACTAGGCACACTTTCACAGGGTCTCCCAAGATGCCATCGCATTTTGAGAGACCCGAACCTGGAACCGGTTACAGTTATAAAAGTTAGTTACAAAAAAAGTGTAAAAAAAAAAAAAATATATATAAAATAAAAAAAAATAGTTGTCGTTTTATTGTTCTCTCTCTCTATTCTCTCTCTCTATTGTTCTGCTCTTTTTTTACTGTATTCTATTCTGCAGTGTTTTATTGTTATTGTTATTGTTATTATGTTTTATCATGTTTGTTTTTCAGGTATGTAATTATTTATACTTTATTGTTTACTGTGCTTTATTGTTAACCATTTTTTTGTCTTCAGGTACGCCATTCACAACTTTGAGTGGTTATACCAGAATGATGCCTGCAGGTTTAGGTATCATCTTGGTATCATTCTTTTCAGCCAGCGGTCGGCTTTCATGTAAAAGCAATCCTAGCGGCTAATTAGCCTCTAGACTGCCTTTACAAGCCGTGGGAGGGAATGCCCCCCCCCCCCACCGTCTTCCGTGTTTTTCTCTGGCTCTCCTGTCTCAACAGGGAACCTGAGAATGCAGCCGGTGATTCAGCCAGCTGACCATAGAGCTGATCAGAGACAAGAGTGGCTCCAAACATCTCTATGGCCTAAGAAACCGGAAGCTACGAGCATTTCATGACTTAGATTTCGCCGGATGTAAATAGCGCCATTGGGAAATTGGGGAAGCATTTTATCACACCGATCTTGGTGTGGTCAGATGCTTTGAGGGCAGAGGAGAGATCTAGGGTCTAATAGACCCCAATTTTTTCAAAAAAGAGTACCTGTCACTACCTATTGCTATCATAGGGGATATTTACATTCCCCGAGATAACAATAAAAATGATTTAAAAAAAAAAAAAATGAAAGGAACAGTTTAAAAATAAGATAAAAAAGCAAAAAAATAATAAAGAAAAAAAAAAAAAAAAAAAAAAGCACCCCTGTCGCCCCCTGCTCTTGCGCTAAGGCGAACGCAAGCGGCGGTCTGTCGTCAAACGTAAACAGCAATTGCACCATGCATGTGAGGTATCGCCGCGAAGGTCAGATCGAGGGCAGTAATTTTTGCAGTAGACCTCCTCTGTAGATCTAAAGTGGTAACCTGTAAAGGCTTTTAAAGGCTTTTAAAAATGTATTTATTTTGTTGCCACTGCACGTTTGTGCGCAATTGTAAAGCATGTCATGTTTGGTATCCATGTACTCGGTCTAAGATCATCTTTTTTATTTCATCAAACATTTGGGCAATATAGTGTGTTTTAGTGCATTAAAATTTAAAAAAGTGTGTTTTTTCCCCAAAAAATGCGTTTGAAAAATCGCTGCGCAAATACTGTGTGAAAAAAAAAAATGAAACACCCACCATTTTAATCTGTAGGGCATTTGCTTTAAAAAAATATATAATGTTTGGGGGTTCAAAGTAATTTTCTTGCAAAAAAAAAAAAACTTTTTCATGAAAAAAATAAGTGTCAGAAAGGGCTTTGTCTTCAAGTGGTTAGAAGAGTGGGTGATGTGTGACATAAGCTTCTAAATGTTGTGCATAAAATGCCAGGACAGTTCAAAACCCCCCCAAATGACCCCATTTTGGAAAGTAGACACCCCAAGCTATTTGCTGAGAGGCATGTCGAGTCCATGGAATATTTTATATTGCGACACAAGTTGCGGGAAAGAGACAAATTTTTTTTTTTTTTTTTTGCACAAAGTTGTCACTAAATGATATATTGCTCAAACATGCCATGGGAATATGTGAAATTACACCCCAAAATACATTCTGCTGCTTCTCCTGAGTACGGGGATACCACATGTGTGGGACTTTTTGGGAGCCTAGCCGCGTACGGGACCCCGAAAACCAAGCACCGCCTTCAGGCTTTCTAAGGGCGTGAATTTTTGATTTCACTCTTCACTGCCTATCACAGTTTCGGAGGCCATGGAATGCCCAGGTGGCACAAAACCCCCCCAAATGACCCCATTTTGGAAAGTAGACACCCCAAGCTATTTGCTGAGAGGTATAGTGAGTATTTTGCAGACCTCACTTTTTGTCACAAAGTTTTGAAATTTGAAAAAAGAAAAAAAAAAAAAGTTTTTTCTTGTCTTTCTTCATTTTCAAAAACAAATGAGAGCTGCAAAATACTCACCATGCCTCTCAGCAAATAGCTTGGGGTGTCTACTTTCCAAAATGGGGTCATTTGGGGGGGGTTTGTGCCACCTGGGCATTCCATGGCCTCCGAAACGGTGTTAGGCAGTGAAGAGTAAAATCAAAAATTCACGCCCTTAAAAACGCTGAAGGCGGTGATTGGTTTTCGGGGCCCCGTACGCGGCTAGGCTCCCAAAAAGTCCCACACATGTGGTATCCCCATACTCAGGAGAAGCAGCAGAATGTATTTTGGGGTGCAATTCCACATATGCCCATGGCCTGTGTGAGCAATATATCATTTAGTGACAACTTTGTGCAAAAAAAAAAAAAAAAAAAAAAAAAAGTGTCACTTTCCCGCAACTTGTGTCAAAATATAAAATATTCCATGGACTCAATATGCCTCTCAGCAAATAGCTTGGGGTGTCTACGTTCCAAAATGGGGTCATTTTGGGGGGTTTTGTGCCACCTGGGCATTCCATGGCCTCCGAAACTGTGATAGGCAGTGAAGAGTGAAATCAAAAAGTTACACCCTTAGAAATCCTGAAGGCGGTGATTGGTTTTCGGGGTCCCATACGCGGCTAGGCTCCCAAAAAGTCCCACACATGTGGTATCCCCATACTCAGGAGAAGTAGCTGAATATATTTTGGGGTGCAATTCCACATATGCCCATGGCCTGTGTGAGCAATATATCATTTAGTGACAACTTTTTGTAAATATTTTTTTTTTTTTTGTCATTATTCAATCACTTGGGACAAAAAAAATAAATATTCAATGGGTTCAACATGCCTCTCAGCAATTTCCTTGGGGTGTCTACTTTCCAAAATGGGGTCATTTGGGGGGGTTGTACTGCCCTGCCATTTTAGCACCTCAAGAAATGACATAGGCAGTCATAAACTAAAAGCTGTGTAAATTCCAGAAAATGTACCCTAGTTTGTAGACGCTATAA
Organism: Lithobates clamitans; assembly: GCA_037952925.1. Classification (NCBI taxonomy): domain Eukaryota; kingdom Metazoa; phylum Chordata; class Amphibia; order Anura; family Ranidae; genus Lithobates; species Lithobates clamitans. Next base: position 3,860,465 of record JBBGZY010000810.1, read on the forward strand.
CTTTTGCGCAAACCAATAAATATACGCTTATTGACATTTTTTTTTACCAAAGACATGTGGCCGAATACATTTTGGCCTAAATGTATGAATAAAATTGAGTTTATTGGATTTTTTTTATAACAAAAAGTAGAAAATATCATTTTTTTTCAAAATTTTCGGTCTTTTTCCGTTTATAGCGCAAAAAATAAAAACCGCAGAGGTGATCAAATACCATCAAAAGAAAGCTCTATTTGTGGGAAGAAAAGGACGCAAATTTCGTTTGGGTACAGCATTGCATGACCGCGCAATTAGCAGTTAAAGCGACGCAGTGCCAAATTGGAAAAAGACCTCTGGTCCTTAGGCAGCATAATGGTCCGGGGCTCAAGTGGTTAATATATTTTTTATTTGATTTTTTTTCTTTTCCTTGAAAAGCGAGTGATTTTGGTTGCTGTTCATAATTTTCTTTTCTTTCCCTTGAAAAGCGAGCAATTTTGGTTGCTGTTCATTATTATTTTTTTTAATAATTGTTTTTCCTTCCCCTTTAAAATTGAGTGATTTTGGTTGCTTTTAATTTTTTTTCCTGTTGAAAAGCAAACGTATTTGGTTGCTTTTCATAATTTTTTTTCTTCTCCCTTGAAAAGCGAGCGATTTTGGTTGCTTTTCATTATTTTTTTTTTCTTCCCCTTGAAAAGCGAGCGATTTTGGTTGCTTTTCAATATTAATTTTTATTATATTTTTTTTCTTTTCCTTGAAAAGCGAGCAATTTTGGTTGCTTTTCATTATTTTTTTCCTTCCCCTTGAAAAGCGAGTGTATTTGGTTGCTTTTCATTATTTTTTATTTTTTTCTTCCCCTTGAAAAGCGAGCGATTTTTAGTTGCTTTTCATTATTTTTTTTTTCTTCCCCTTGAAAAGCGAGCAATTTTGGTTGCTTTTCATGATTTTTTTCCTCCCCTCTGAAAAGCGAGCAATTTTGGTTGCTTTTCATTATTATTCTTTTCCATCCCATTGAAAAGCGAGCGATTTTGGTTGCTGTTCATAAAAATTTTTTCTTTCCCTTGAAAAGCGAGCGATTTTGGTTGCTTTTCATTATTTATTTATTTATTTATTGTTCCCTTTGAAAAGCGAGCGATTTTGGCGGCTTTTCATTTTTTTCTTCCTCTAGAAAAGGGAGCGTATTTGGTTGCTTTTCATTATTTTTTTCCCCTTGAAAAGCGAGCAATTTTGATTGCTTTTGTATTTTTTTTTTAATATTTTTTTCTTTGATTTTTTTTTCTTCCCCTTGAAAAGCGAGAGATTTTGGTTGCTTTTCATTTTTTTTTCCTGTAGAAAAGCAAACGTATTTGGTTGCTTTTCATAATTTTTTCTTCCCCCTTGAAAAGCGAGCGATTTTGGTTGCTTTTCATTATTTTTTATTTTTTCTTCCCCTTGAAAAGCGAGCAATTTTGGTTGCTTTTCATTATTTTTTTGTTTTTTTCTTCCCCTTAAAAAGCGAGCAATTTTGGTTGCTTTTCATTATTATTTTTTTCCTTCCCCTTGAAAAGCGAGTGATTTTTAGTTGCTTTTCATTATTTTTTTTTTCTTCCCCTTGAAAAGCGAGCAATTTTGGTTGCTTTTCATGATTTTTTTCCTCCCCTCTGAAAAGCAAGCAATTTTGGTTGCTTTTCATTATTATTCTTTTGCTTCCCATTGAAAAGCGAGTGATTTTGGTTGCTGTTCATAATATTTTTTTCTTTCCCTTGAAAAGCGAGCGATTTTGGTTGCTTTTCATTATTTATTTATTTATTTATTGTTCCCTTTGAAAAGCAAGCGATTTTGGCTGCTTTTCATTTTTTTCTTCCTCTAGAAAAGCGAGCAATTTTGGTTGCTTTTCATTATTTTTTATTTTTTTCTTCCCCTTGAAAAGCGAGCAATTTTGGTTGCTTTTCTTTATTATTTTTTCTTCCCCTTGAAAAGCGAGCGATTTTGGTTGCTTTTCATTATTTTTTATTTTTTCTTCCCCTTGAAAAGCGAGCGATTTTGGTTGCTGTTCATTATTATTTTTTTTATTATTTAATTTTTTTCTTCCCCCTTGAAAAGCGAGTGATTTTGGTTGCTTTTGATTATTTTTGATTTTTTCTTCCCCTCGAAAAGCGAGCGATTTTGGTTGCTTTTCATTATTTTTTTGTTTTTTTCTTCCCTTTGAAAAGCGAGTGATTTTGGTTGCTTTTCAATATTATTTTTTTTTATATATTTTTTCTTTGATTTTTTTTTCTTCCCCTTGAAAAGCGAGAGATTTTGGTTGCTTTTCATTTTTTTTTCCTGTAGAAAAGCAAACGTATTTGGTTGCTTTTCGTAATTTTTTCTTCCCCCTTGAAAAGCGAGCAATTTTGGTTGCTTTTCATTATTTTTTATTTTTTCTTCCCCTTGAAAAGCGAGCGATTTTGGTTGCTTTTCATTATTATTTTTTTCCTTCCCCTTGAAAAGCGAGCGATTTTTAGTTGCTTTTCATTATTTTTTTTTTCTTCCCCTTGAAAATCGACCAATTTTGGTTGCTTTTCATTATTTTTTTTCCTCTCCCTTGAAAAGCGAGCGATTTTGGTTGCTTTTCATTATAAATTTTTTTTATATTTTTTATTTGATTTTTTTACTTTTCCTTGAAAAGTGAGTGATTTTGGTTGCTGTTCATAATTTTCTTTTCTTTCCCTTGAAAAGCGAGCGTATTTGGTTGCTTTTCATTATTTTTTTCTTCCCCTTGAAAAGCGAGCGATCTTGGTTGCTGTTCATTATTATTTTTTGTATTATTTTATTTTTTTCTTCCCCTTGAAAAGCGAGCAATTTTGGTTGCTTTTCATTATTATTCTTTTCCTTCCCATTGAAAAGCGAGCAATTTTGGTTGCTTTTCATTATTATTCTTTTCCTTCCCATTGAAAAGCGAGCGATTTTGGTTGCTTTCCTTATTTTTTTTATTTATTTATTGTTCCCTTTGAAAAGTGAGCGATTTTGGCTGCTTTTCATTTTTTTCTTCCTCTAGAAAAGCGAGCGTATTTGGTTGCTTTTCATTATTTTTTTCCCCTTGAAAAGCGAGCGATTTTGGTTGCTTTTCATTATTTTTTATTTTTTCTTCCCCTTGAAAAGCGAGCGATTTTGGTTGCTGTTCCTTATTATTTTTTTTTTACTTTCAATAGATCTTTATTAATAGAAGTTTAGTCATGACAATTGTAGCATACAATAAATAAAAGAAGGTATAAGGGAAGAGTGAATACATGTAAGTCCAGTGTGAAGCCTCTCTTAGTAGTTCACATTGAACCTCCTATTGTACAGAACCAGCATTCATGTCATGAAATACAACCAGGAATATCGTCTCTCATTACCAAGAATGAATTAGGATATATATTCTGCAGGTTCAACCAACAATAAGAGACGGAGATATCACATTGTTGGGGGAATAGGAGCATCTGGAAATATAGAAAAGAAGACCCTTGGATCTGCGAGGATTCAGGGAACAGGGGAGGTGCCCACATCCACCCCAGAAGGGAAGACGCTGCGGGCATGGGACCTCCCCCCCCGAATCCCCGAATCCCAGACGAATCCGCCCTAAACGGGCGAACCCCATAACATTCTACTAATATGGTAACTTGAAAAACCTCCTCAACTAATGTCCAGGGTCAAGTGACCGAACCAACATTTCCAGATATACGCTGGCTTGGGGGGGAGGCCTATACTACTAAGCAACCCTGGACTTCGAAGAGCCCAAAGATTGTAGAGGTAACTCCCTACTGTAACGATATCAAGTACGGGACATGACAAGCTGTAGCTAGCTGCCATCTTGTGTGGAAGTAGCCATGACAGTTTTTGCTAACCATGTAACCTCACAGAGAACTCTGAACTCCGTCTTCCCCACCTTAGGAATTCAAAGCTTTTTAAGTTCAACAGAAAAGGTTATCTCAACAGAGAAAACAGAGCAGGCTAAGTCAGCAGGAAAACATTTGTTGTAAGGGCAGTGTTCAGGCCTGTCGTAAAACTGTCACCCTCCCCACTCAGAGAACAACCAGGCCTAGGTCGTAAAGTCTTCTGAATACACCTCATAAGAATAAGTATGAAATTTCAGCATGTTTCATAACTTCTGACTTAGTAATAGCACAGACATAATCTGGACATATTTAGCTTCCTCAGATAATATGGAACGTTTCAAGTCCAGACACCCCTATGTCAGGTCATATGGGAAACCCCTGGGACCACTTATTCCTCCAAAGCAGGCTATACGTTATAGATATGGCATGTTTAGACTTGTTTTGAAGGAAATCTCAAGTTGAATAATAATATGGATATTTGGAGTCTGTCAACACTACAGATGCAGATATATGAATATGTATTAAAGAAATCTACCTGGGACATGGTCATGAGTGTAGACACCTCCCAGCAACCAACCCCTAAAACCAGCTGGCCAGATGATTGGTTACTGGTCGCTGTCAACACCCCCTTTGATTTGACAGAAAAGAGGAGATGTCAAGACAATGTGGAGTTCTCCTTTTACCATCCAAGAAGTAACATCTGCCAAGTCGAGAACCGATTACCTAGCTCATCGATCGAACTCTGATCAACCCTCGGACATTAATTGCAAGTATTCTTTCTTCCCAATTCTACCTTATTGCTTTGTGGCTGTATATTGTCTCTATCTTTTTGAAACATCTTTTTTCTGTAAATATTTTATTTGCATCAACTTTGACCTTTTCATAATAAACCCTTATGTTGAAAAGTGTTAACCTTGTCTCTAAAGCTCTTAATGCAAGCTATAAACGAACCTGCCTCTTGAAGGGCGCTACTGTTGTAGAGTAAGACTCTGAGCAGACCTGTCTGTGGTGACAGTGTGTGTGGCAGACGCTTATTCTAAAATTATAATTGGTATTGCAAAATTACGAGTCTCCCCCGGCTCGGTCTTTTAAACGGGGGTGGTGGCAGTTAAAGGGTTAATTGTGTAATTAGCCCAGTGACAATCACTCTCAGGCTGCTCGCACCTAGATTGTGGTCCTGCAAGCTGGAAAATCTTTGTGCTGGGTGCAGCTGAGAGTGGCATTGTTACGTAAGTGACAGCGTGGTGTGGGGTTGGCCGGTCCTTTGTCGCGAGTTAGCGAGGAGGGCAGGGATCTGACACCCGCGTTCGTCACACCTACATCTCAAAGTTAATTAACTATTAAATTCTCAGGGTGAACCAACATTTAGGGGATTCAGCAAGAATCAATGAGAGAATACAAGTATAAGGTGGGGAGACCAAAAGGGGGAGAAGGGGGGAAGGGAAGGAAAAGATTCGCATGTGAAGAAGGATAAGAATAGGGTCACTCAGAGCACATGTTGTCCTGGTTGGCCGGTGCCAGGACATAGGGGAATATGGCAGAAATTAGCCCAGGGCTCCCAGGTAAGTTGGAACTGGTGAACTTTGTCTTGTATAATGCTAACTATCTTCTCTTGCGCCATAATCCAGGATATTTTATGCTTCACCGCTGTGTAAGGGACTCTGTGTTTTCCAGCAAGAAGCTATTGTAATTTTGGTGCCCAGCAACATAAAAAAGATCAGTTTTTGGGTATATTTATCAACCTTTTCCACTTTCAGATTCAGTAGAGCAATTTCTGGATTTTGGGGAATCTGAACGTTGGTTACTTTGCGAATCACTGAGAAAACTTTGTTCCATAAGCTCCTTATTCGTGGGCAGGACCACCATACATGGTACAGTGTGCCTAAATGGTTACACATGTGGAAACACAGCGGGGAAGCATCTGGGTATATCTTTGTAAGGAGAGATGGGACCCTATACCACCTTATGAGTACCTTAATGCCAGCCTCTATCAGTGAGACATTTAAGATTCCTTTAAAGGAACGATGAAAGCAAGAAAACCATTTATCCCGTTCCCAGGAAATACCAAGGTCTTTTTCCCAGGATAAGGCGTATGGAGGCTTGGACACCACTGAAGCTAGTGAAGCATAAATGATGGAGATCCCCCCTCTCTGATCCGTTGTACCCGCACACCATGATTCGTAGCTAGTGACCTTGGGAGGGTCTGATTTAGATGGCCAAATGGATTGAAGGAAATGCTGTATTTGTATAAAACGGAAATGTTCGACTGGAGGCATCTCAAGCTTACTGGTACAGAAAGCCATAGATAACGGGCCTGTGGATGTTGCTATTCTGAGTAATCCCTTAGAGCCCTTGCACACTGGGGCAGGGGGCGGCGTCGGCGGTAAAACGCCGCTATTATTAGCGGCGTTTTACCGTTGGTATGCGGCCGCTAGCGGGGCGGTTTTACCCCCCGCTAGCGGCCGAGAAGGGGTTAAATACCACCGCAAAGCGCCTCTGCAGAGGCACTTTGCCGGCGGTATAGCCGCGCCGTCCCATTGATTTCAATGGGCAGGAGCGGTAAAGGAGCGGTATACACACCGCTCCTTCACCACTCCAAAGATGCTGCTGGCAGGACTTTTTTTACCGTCCTGCCAGCACACCGCTCCAGTGTGAAAGCCCTCGAGGCTTTCACACTGGAATGCAAGCAGCAGCACTTTCGGGGCGGTTTGCAGGCGCTATTATTAGCGCAATAGCGCCTGCAAACCGCCCCAGTGTGCAAGGGCTCTTATTCAGCCACCAGTTAAACGCTAGAATATTCATTCCTGGTGGGAAGTCGGGATTATGAAAAATATGTGTCAGGGGTTTGAGGTTTGAGATCAGGGAGGGATTTCTGTGAAGTTGGTCACATAGAGCCATCGAGTGGGATAATGTGGGGGCTAGAATAGGCGGCCTCAGTTTAGTTGGGGACCAAAGCAAAAAGTCAATAGTGTGGAGAGGGACTGCCTGGCGTTCCATTGATACCCAGTCTGGTTTCGGGCCTTTTGAGTACACAATGGAAATCTGGGCCAACTGAGCTGCCTGATAATACCACCAGATATTAGGTAAGGCTAGACCACCTTGCGATTTAGGTCGAAATAGGATGTTCTGTGAGCAACGACTACCCTTCGAGCCCCATATAAATTTTACGCTTTTGGATTGGAGCAGCTGTATTTGTGATTTCTGGATAGGGATGGGCAGGGATAAAAATTTGTCCCTGGACTTCATCCAGACCGGCCCACTTTATTTGTGCAAACAAGCACAAAAACAGTATATAAACTATACGCAATTGTGCAAAAAAACATAAGTAGCATAACATAAGGAGTCCTCACTAACCTCTTTTACTATTTCACTTATTCTCCTCTGTATTTTTCTCATCTTTCTCACATCACTGTGTGAAGTTGAGGGCGAACCAAGAAAGCCATTACTTTGACAGGCTGTCACTGAAACCAGCCCACTGAGCCATCGGCCCACCGGGAAACTCCCTGTAGTCCCGATGGCCAGTACAGGCCTGGGGATGGGAAGGGACCTGAATAAGTATGCAAGGGAGGAGGGTCATTTTGACTGCATTAACCACTTGCCGACCGCCGCACAACGATGTACGTCGACAGAGCGGCACGGGCAGGCAAAAGGGCTTACCTGTACGTCCCTGCCTGCCCGCGGGTGGGGGGTCTGATCGGACCCCCCCCCCGGTGCCTGCGACGGTCGGCAAATGTCCCCCGGCGATCGGTGGTGAGGGGGAGGCCATCCATTCGTGGCCCCCCCATCGCGATCGCTCCCAGCCAATGGGATCATTTCCCTGCCTCTGTATTGTACACAGAGGCAGAGGAAATGATGTCATCTCTCCTCGGCTCGGTATTTTCCGTTCCGGGCCGAGGAGAGAAGACTGAACTGTGAGTGCACAACACAAACACACACAGTAGAACATGCCAGGCACACATTACACCCCGATCCCCCCCCCGATCGCCCCCCGATCACCCCCCCCTGTCACAAACTGACACCAAGCAGGTTTTTTTTTTTTTTTTTTTCTGATTACTGCATAGTGTCAGTTTGTGACAGTTAGTGTGTTAGGGTAGTGAGTGTTAGGCCCCCTTTAGGTCTAGGATACCCCCCTAACCCCCCTAATAAAGTTTTAACCCCTTGATCACCCCCCGTCACCAGTGTTGCTAAGCGATCATTTTTCTGATCGCTGTATTAGTGTCGCTGGTGACGCTAGTTAGGGACGTAAATATTTAGGTTCGCCGTCAGCGTTTTATAGCGACAGGGACCCCCATATACTATCTAATAAATGTTTTAACCCCTTGATTGCCCCCTAGTTAACCCTTTCACCACTGATCACCGTATAACCGTTACGGGTGACGCTGGTTAGTTTGTTTATTTTTTATAGTGTCAGGGCACCCGCCGTTTATTACCGAATAAAGGTTTAGCCCCCCGATCGCCTGGCAGTGATATGCGTCGCCCCAGGCAGCGTCAGATTAGCGCCAGTACCGCTAACACCCACGCACGCAGCATACGCCTCCCTTAGTGGTATAGTATCTGAACTGATCAATATCTGATCCAATCAGATCTATACTAGCGTCCCCAGCAGTTTAGGGTTCCCGAAAATGCAGTGTTAGCGAGATCAGCCCAGATACCTGCTAGCACCTGCATTTTGCCCCTCCGCCCGGCCCAGCCCAGCCCACCCAAGTGCAGTATCGATCGATCACTGTCACTTACAAAACTCTAAACACATAACTGCAGCGTTCGCATAGTCAGGCCTGATCCCTGCGATCGCTAACAGTTTTTTTGGTAGCGTTTTGGTGAACTGGCAAGCACCAGCCCCAGGCAGCGTCAGGTTAGCACCAGTACCGCTAACACCCACGCACGCACCGTACACCTCCCTTAGTGGTATAGTATCTGATCGCATCAATATCTGATCCGATCAGATCTATACTAGCGTCCCCAGCAGTTTAGGGTTCCCAAAAACGCAGTGTTAGCGGGATCAGCCCAGATACCTGCTAGCACCTGCGTTTTGCCCCTCCGCCTGGCCCGGCCCAGCCCACCCAAGTGCAGTATCGATCGATCACTGTCACTTACAAAACACTAACCGCATAACTGCAGTGTTCGCAGAGTCAGGCCTGATCCCTGCGATCGCTAACGGTTTTTTTGGTAGCGTTTTGGTGAACTGGCAAGCACCAGCCCCAGGCAGCGTCAGATTAGCGCCAGTACCGCTAACCCCCACGCACTCAGCATACGCCTCCCTTAGTGGTATAGTATCTGATCGGATCAATATCTGATCCGATCTGATCTATACTAGCGTCCCCAGCAGTTTAGGGTTCCCACAAACGCAGTGTTAGCGGGATCAGCCCAGATACCTGCTAGCACCTGCGTTTTGCCTCTCCCCCCGACCCAGCCCAGCCCACCCAAGTGCAGTATCGATCGATCACTGTCACTTACAAAACACTAAACGCATAACTGCAGCGTTCGCAGAGTCAGGCCTGATCCCTGCGATCGCTAACAGTTTTTTTGGTAGTGTTTTGGTGAACTGGAAAGCGCCAGCGGCCTAGTACACCCCGGTCATAGTCAAACCAGCACTGCAGCAACACTTGGTGACGTGGCGAGTCCCATAAGTGCAGTTCAAGCTGGTTAGGTGGCAAGCACAAGTAGTGTCCCGCTGCCACCAAGAAGACAAACACAGGCCCGTCGTGCCCATAATGCCCTTCCTGCTGCATTCGCCAATCCTAATTGGGAACCCACCGCTTCTGCAGCGCCCGTACTTCCCCTATTCACATCCCCAACCAAATGCAGTCGGCTGCATGAGAGGCATTTTCTTTATGTCCTCCCGAGTACCCCTACCCAACGAACCCCCCCAAAAAAGATGTTGTGTCTGCAGCAAGCGCGGATATAGGCGTGACACCCGCTATTATTGTCCCTCCTGTCCTGACAATCCTGGTCTTTGCATTGGTGAATGTTTTGAACGCTACCACACACTAGTTGAGTATTAGCATAGGGTACAGCATTGCACATACTAGGCACACTTTCACAGGGTCTCCCAAGATGCCATCGCATTTTGAGAGACCCGAACCTGGAACCGGTTACAGTTATAAAAGTTAGTTACAAAAAAAAAGTGTAAAAAAAAAAAAAAAAACATATAAAAATATAAAATAAAAAAAAAATAGTTGTCGTTTTATTGTTCTTTCTCTCTCTCTATTCTCTCTATTGTTCTGCTCTTTTTTACTGTATTCTATTCTGCAATGTTTTATTGTTATTATGTTTTATCATGTTTGCTTTTCAGGTATGCAATTTTTTATACCTTACCGTTTACTGTGCTTTATTGTTAACCATTTTTTTGTCTTCAGGTACGCCATTCACGACTTTGAGTGGTTATACCAGAATGATGCCTGCAGGTTTAGGTATCATCTTGGTATCATTCTTTTCAGCCAGCGGTCAGCTTTCATGTAAAAGCAATCCTAGCGGCTAATTAGCCTCTAGACTGCTTTTACAAGCAGTCGGAGGGAATGCCCCCCCCCCAACGTCTTCCGTGTTTTTCTCTGGCTCTCCTGTCTCAACAGGGAACCTGAGAATGCAGCCGGTGATTCAGCCAGCTGACCATAGAGCTGATCAGAGACCAGAGTGGCTCCAAACATCTCTATGGCCTAAGAAACCGGAAGCTACGAGCATTTTATGACTTAGATTTCGCCGGATGTAAACAGCGCCATTGGGAAATTGGGAAAGCATTTTATCACACCGATCTTGCTGTGGTCAGATGCTTTGAGGGCAGAGGAGAGATCTAGGGTCTAATAGACCACAATTTTTGCAAAAAAGAGTACCTGTCACTACCTATTGCTATCATAGGGGATATTTACATTCCCTGAGATAACAATAAAAATGATTTAAAAAAAAAAAAATGAAAGGAACAGTTTAAAAATAAGATAAAAAAATAATAATAATAAAGAAAAAAAAAAAAAAAAAAAAGCACCCCTGTCCCCCCTGCTCTCGTGCTAAGGCGAACGCAAGCGTTGGTCTGGCGTCAAATGAAAACAGCAATTGCACCATGCATGTGAGGTATCGCCGCGAAGGTCAGATCGAGGGCAGTAAGTTTAGCAGTAGACCTCCTCTGTAAATCTAAAGTGGTAACCTGTAAAGGCTTTTGAAGGCTTTTAAAAATGTATTTAGTTTGTCGCCACTGCACGTTTGTGCGCAATTGTAAAGCATGTCATGTTTGGTATCCATGTACTCGGCCTAAGATCATCTTTTTTATTTCATCAAACATTTGGGCAATATAGTGTGTTTTAGTGCATTAAAATGTAAAAAAGTGTGTTTTTTCCCCAAAAAATGCGTTTGAAAAATCGCTGCGCAAATACTGTGTGAAAAAAAAAATGAAACACCCACCATTTTAATCTGTAGGGCATTTGCTTTAAAAAAAATATATAATGTTTTGGGGGTTCAAAGTAATTTTCTTGCAAAAAAAAATTATTTTTTTATGTAAACAATAAGTGTCAGAAAGGGCTTTGTCTTCAAGTGGTTAGAAGAGTGGGTGATGTGTGACATAAGCTTCTAAATGTTGTGCATAAAATGCCAGGACAGTTCAAAACCCCCCCAAATGACCCCATTTTGGAAAGTAGACACCCCAAGCTATTTGCTGAGAGTCATGTTGAGTCCATGGAATAATTTATATTGTGACACAAGTTGCGGGAAAGAGACAATTTTTTATTTTTTTTTATTTTTTTTTGCGCAAAGTTGTCACTAAATGATATATTGCTCAAACATGCCATGGGAATATGTGAAATTACACCCCAAAATACATTCTGCTGCTTCTCCTGAGTATGGGGATACCACATGTGTGAGACTTTTTGGGAGCCTAGCCGCGTATGGGACCCCGAAAACCAAGCACCGCCTTCAGGCTTTCTAAGGCCGTAAATTTTTGATTTCACTCTTCACCGCCTATCACAGTTTCGGAGGCCATGGAATGCCCAGGTGGCAAAAAAAAACCCCAAATGACCCCATTTTGGAAAGTAGACACCCCAAGCTATTTGATGAGAGGTATAGTGAGTATTTTGCAGACCTCACTTTTTGTCACAAAGTTTTGAAAATTGAAAAAAGAAAAAAAAAAAATTTTTTCTCGTCTTTCTTTATTTTCAAAAACAAATGAGAGCTGCAAAATACTCACCATGCCTCTCAGCAAATAGCTTGGGGTGTCTACTTTCCAAAATGGGGTCATTTGGGGGGGGTTTGTGCCACCTGGGCATTCCATGGCCTCCGAAACTGTGATAGGCAGTGAGGAGTAAAATCAAAAATGTACGCCCTTAGAAATCCTGAAGGCGGTGATTGGTTTTCGGGGTCCCGTACGCGGCTAGGCTCCCAAAAAGTCCCACATATGTGGTATCCCCATACTCAGGAGAAGCAGCTAAATGTATTTTGGGGTGCAATTCCACATATGCCCATGGCCTGTGTGAGCAATATATCATTTAGTGACAACTTTGTGCAAAAAAAAAAAAAAAAAATTTGTCACTTTTCCGCAACTTGTGTCAAAATATAAAACATTCCATGGACTCAACATGCCTCAAAGCAAATAGCTTGGGGTGTCTACTTTCCAAAATGGGGTCATTTGGGGGGGTTTATGTCATCTGGGCATTTTATGGCCTTCAAAACTGTGATAGGTAGTGAGGAGTAAAATCAAAAATGTACGCCCTTAGAAATCCTGAAGGCAGTGATTGGTTTTCGGGGCCCCGTACGCGGCTAGGCTCCCAAAAAGTCCCACACATGTGGTATCCCCGTACTCAGGAGAAGCAGCTAAATGTATTTTGGGGTGCAATTCCACATATGCCCATGGCCTGTGTGAGCAATATATCATTTAGTGACAACTTTTTGTAATTTTTTTTTTTTTTGTCATTATTCAATCACTTGGGACAAAAAAAATGAATATTCAATGGGCTCAACATGCCTCTCAGCAAATTCCTTGGGGTGTCTACTTTCCAAAATGGGGTCATTTGTGGGGGTTTTGTACTGCCCTGCCATTTTAGCACCTCAAGAAACGACATAGGCAGTCATAAATTAAAGGCTGCGTAAATTCCAGAAAATGTACCCTAGTTTGTAGACGCTATAACTTTTGCACAAACCAATAAATATACACTTATTGACATTTTTTTTACCAAAGACATGTGGCCGAATACATTTTGGCCTAAATGTATGACTAAAATTGAGTTTATTGGATTTTTTTTAGAACAAAAAGTAGAAAATATCATTTTTTTTCAAAATTTTCGGTCTTTTTCCGTGTATAGCGCAAAAAATAAAAACGGCAGAGGTGATCAAATACCATCAAAAGAAAGCTCTATTTGTGGGAAGAAAAGGACGCAAATTTCGTTTGGGTACAGCATTGCATGACCGCGCAATTAGCAGTTAAAGCGACGCAGTGCCGAATTGTAAAAAGTGCTCTGGTCAGGAAGGGGGTAAATCCTTCCGGGGCTGAAGTGGTTAATACGGCCAAGCCAGGATAAGTTATGTTTATCCCAAAGGGAGAGGTCTGATATCAGTTTGCAGAAGATAGCCTGGTAATTAGATGAGTAGAGGGAGGCTATACTAGTGGAGATTGACCCCTAGGTAAGGGAGGGAAGTCGCGTTCCAGGAAAACGGGAAATGAGTTTGTAAGCTACTTAAAACAGTGGGAGGGACTGTAATGTTCAGGGCTGAAGATTTGGACACATTAACTCAAAGACCAGATACCTCTCCAAACTTATCAAGCAGGGAGAAAATGTTGGGCGTAGATATCAGAGGGGAAGTTACAAAAAGCAGCAAATCATCAGCAAAAAGTGCGCATTTATGCTCTTGTTTACCACATAACACCCCCGTAATATCAGGGTGATTTCTAATAGCAATAGCCAGACTCCATGGCTATGGCGAATAGAAGGGGGGAGAGAGGGCACCCCTGTCTAGTTCCCCTTTCAATAGCTAGCAGTTCAGAATAGTAGCCCTGCAGTCTGACCTGTGCACTTGGGTCAGAGTACAGGGCTCGAAGTATGCCCATGAAACGTGGACCAAAACCCCAGCGCTCTAATACGCTGAATAGATATGGCCAGGTTATTGTGTCAAAAGCTTTTTGCAAGTCGATCGATAACAAATAACCGTTTTGTTGGGGACCCCCATCCCATTGAGAATTGAGAAGGGAGATGATGTCAACTGCTCTTCTAATCTGGTCAGGTCCTTGTCTCCCCGGGATGAAGCCCACCTGGTCCTTATGAATGTAAAGAGCTATGCAAGATGCTAGTCTATTGGACAGAACTTTTGTTAAAAAATTTTTAAATCGTTATTGATTAGAGAGATAGGATGGTAATTGGAGACCAGAGAGGTATCTCTACCGGGTTTCGGAATGACCGATATGAAAGCAAGGTTTAGGGCTTTATCCAGGGGAGGACCAGACCTGAGAGAGTTGAAGAACCTGACCAAGTACGGGGTTATTATAGGGCCAAATTTTTTATAATATCCAACGGTAAAAACCGTCTGGTCCCGGGACTGAGTTTTGTTTAAGGTGTTTAATCACCTCAAGAACTTCCGATTCAGAAATCAGTTCATCTAGGAGGTCCGAATGTTCAGAGGATAATTTGGGAAGAGAAAGTCCGAAATGGGGTGACTAGGTGCTGTTTGCTCTTTTTTATATAATGAGGTATAGAAATCATGAAATGTTTCCATTATGCATTTTGGATTTTGAGAGAGTTCTCTCAGTCGAGTGCGAATTTTGGGGAAGGAGAAGGATTGCGGTCTTGGGGACAATTTGGCTGCTAATTTAGCTCCTATTTTATCAGTTTGATAGTAGAAGCGAGCTCCTGACCAACGAAGATGTTTCTCAGCCTCGGTGGTGAGAGCTAGATTTAAGGATGTCCGTGTGGATTCCAGGGCTTCCAAAGACTCCCTGGTAGGATTCCTTTTATGGGCCCTACTCAGGGATTGGAATTTTAACCGGAGATTATTAATGTCTACTGTGCGTTCTTTTTTAAGGCGGGAGGTGATTTGAATGATCTTTCCTCTGAGTACTGCCTTGTGGGCTGCCCACAATGTTTCCGGAGAGACCTCTCCAGTATTATTGAAATGGAAGTATTCATGTATTTCCTTTGCTAGGATCGTGCATTGGATTGGGTCGCATAAAAGCCCTTCATTGAGGCGCCATATGAATTTTTTGCCTGTGTTGGGAGATTGTTGTATATATAAAAGGACCAAAGAGTGATCTGAGATGGAGGTGTCCCTGATGACCGCTTTAGTAGCTGAGGGGATGTTGTGAGATTGAATAAAGATATGATCAATTCTGGTGTGGAGGTGATGCGGGGCCGAATAATGTGTGTAATCTTTGGATCTGGGATTCATTTCTCTCCAAATGTCCACAAGGCCTAGGGAACACAGTGTGGAGGCTATCTTAGTACTTTGTTTTGGAGGTTTCCTAGACCGAGAGGGGTCTGGCCCTGATTTGTCCAGAGAAAGACCAAAAGGGAGATTTGTGTCTCCGCCCATTATTATTTTCCCTTCCAATTGCGGACCAAGTGTGGACATCATAGTGGAGAAAAAGGAAGCCTGACCCTTGTTTGGGGCATAATAAGAAATAAAGGAGTACAATGATCCCTCAATCGTGCCTTTCACTAATAGGTACCTACCCTCTTGGTCTTTAATGACTTCAGAGGGGGAAAATTTAAGGTTTTTTGTAAAACAGATGGCAACCC
Organism: Lithobates clamitans; assembly: GCA_037952925.1. NCBI lineage: Eukaryota > Metazoa > Chordata > Amphibia > Anura > Ranidae > Lithobates > Lithobates clamitans. The sequence continues at coordinate 3,875,976 of JBBGZY010000810.1, forward strand.
CCTTAGTTTTATTGTCAGCTTTGGAAAGAAAAAACTGAGGGTAGTTCCCGTGTAAGAAGGAGTGGTTATAAGAGGACGGGAAGTGTGTTTCTTGTAATAAAAGGACTGCGATTTTTTGTGACTTGTAATGATGAAATAGTTTACGTCTTTTGACCGGGGAATTCATCCCCTGCACATTGTGCGTGGCTATACAGAGGGGGGAGTAGGATTGGGTGTGTCAGATTGCATGGATCAGAGGGGGGGATATGCGCATCATACAATAAGTGCTTACCTGAGATGTCAAGATTTGGGTGTGTCCAAGCCTCCACAACCTGGGAGTTTAGGAGTCTGGATTGTAGTCACGTTGTCGGGTGTCTGAGTGACCCTGAGGAGAGGCGAGAGGGGGGAGGATGACATAGGGGAAAGGTCGTCCCTGAGAAGAAGAGACAGGACATGTCGAGAACAATGTAAAAAATATCTGTAACCAAGCAAGCATTCATCATATAGCCTAAGAACAATCTAAGTTCCCTTGCAGGAGGAGGGGGCTCTGCGCCGCCCCTCACAAGTTTTTCCCAAGGAGCAAAACCCCAAATAAGTGGGTTATGGAGTCGTCTCTGAATGGGGGAAAATACCACTCTGAAACTGGTTGAGGCGAAGTGCAGCCACTCCAGCCATACCGCCAAAAAAACCCTAAAAATAGAATCAGAAAAACAAAATTGAAAGAGTCCTGTGAAAACTTGAGGCAAAACGATAACGGTTCAGTATCAGTTGTAGATCAGACCCAAACCCTGCCAGAAGGGAACGGGGGCTTGGAAAGTCAGTGTCCCAGTGCCGGGGGGACAACAGCAGGAGAACCTGGGAAGAAAGAAACAATGTTGATTGCAGACTTCTCGTTAAGGAGGGCGTCCATCTTTGGATCTCTTAGCTTGTTGTTTGTGCCATAAAGGTTGGATGAGGCTTGTTGGAGGTGGTCTTTTCGCAGATTGAGGTGTTCTGGGGTCCAGAGCAGCAGATGATGCTGGGGAGTGGATTTGTTTAAGTAGCCAAAATTGAGGCGAAATGGAAACGACCTTCTGTATGTAATTGATTTTGTAACAGGATGAGCAGGAGTGGTTTTAAGGATCTCCGTCGTTGTATCGTGAAGGGGGAGAGATCAGCAAAAATTTGGATGGCGTGTCCTTGGATGGAGAGGTTTTCTGATTCTCCAGCTTTATGCATGACTTCCTCTCTAACTCTGAAGAAGTGGGCTTTCACCACTATGTCTCTGGACAGACCGCCTTGGCGAGGAGGTTGGAGGGCCCTGTGCGCTCGATCTAGTTCCAGTCTATAGTCTGGTATGTCAGGAATTAGATTTTTAATAAAAGAGCGAACGATTTTGTCTGTGTCCTTGAACGATTCAGGTAGGCCTCTCAATCTGAAGTTATATCTGCGCCACCTATTTTCGAGGTCATCGAGTTTTGAGTACGCCATATCCAGTTGTTCATGTAAATCTCGGATCCTATCAGTGTTCTGATTGGCAACTGCAGCAATTTGATCAGTCTTCGCTTCGATCGCTTCAATTCTTGCACCCAGCTGCTGCAGGTCGGCCTGTATAGTGGTGGTGATTTGTGAGGCAGTGTGAGCTACACCCCATGAAAGCATATTGGAGAAAGTTTCCATTAAAGATGAAAAGTCTGTGGGAATGGAGGCAGGGGAGCCATGTTGAGCGCCTGGTGTATAACAGCACTCACCCATCTGAGTGAGGGGGGGACATCCATGGGGCTGCAGCTTATAGTATCTGAGGTGGATGAAGGTAAAAGCCCATCCTGAGGGTTATCCACAGTCTGTCCTTGTGTGAGGGCAGAGGAGGGAAGTCTTCCAGGGATTCCACTGGATGCTGTGTGAGGCCTCGAGTCACGCCGGCGGCCGCCATTTTCGCGGAGGCCGCGATCTGAGGGCCGGGATCGAGAATTCAGGATAAATCCCATCTGGCAGAGCCCCCAGTCATGCAAGGGGGTCCCTCAGGTCTCCAGGGGGTCAGGAGGGGATTCAGTCGGCTGATTCTTCTGCTGATGTTAGCTGTAGTGGTGGATGTAGGCTGGAGCAGAGCGGAGAACTCAGAACGAGCGACCGCTCATGGAGCCACCGCGCATGCGCCTCCTATTATTTTTTTTAATTTTTTTTCTTTCCCCTTGAAAAGCGAGCGATTTTGGTTGCTTTTCATTATTTATTTTTTTTCTTCCCCTTGAAAAGCGAGCGATTTTGGTTGCTTTTCATTATTTTTTTTATTTTATTTTTTCCTCCCCTTTTAACCACTTGCTTACTGGGCACTTAAACCCCCCTCCTATCCAGACCAATTTTCAGCTTTAGGCGCTGACGCATTTTGAATGACAATTGCGCGGTCATACAACACTGTACCCAAATGAAATTTTTATAATTTTTTCCCCACAAATAGAGCTTTCTTTTGGTGGTATTTGATCACCTCTGCGGTTTTTATTTTTTGTTAAAAAAATTTAAAAAGACCGAATTTAAAAAAAAAAAAAATATTTTTTTTTATATTTTGTTATAAATTTTTTTAAAGGGTAATTTTTCTCCTTCATTGATGTACGCTGATGAGGCGGCACCAATGGGCACTGATGGGTGGCAGTGATGTGCACTGATTGGTGGCAATAATGGGCACTGATCTTGTACACTGCTAGGTGGCACTGATTGGCACCACTGGTGGGCATTGTTGGGTGGCAATGGTGGGCATTGATAGGTGGCACTTGTAGGCATTGATATGTGGCACTGGTGGGCACTGTGGGCACTGTGATGTGGCAATGTCAGGTGGCACTGGCAGGGGGTACTGGTGGCACAACTGAGGCACGTATGAGGCATTATTGCCTCCTCCTGTTCGGGACCGATGTCCCTTGCTGGTGAGCCGGTGATCGGCTTTTTTTTCTCCTCGCACTGTCAGCGCGAGGAGAAAAAAAATGATCACAGAGCTTTTGTTTTGATCATGTGATCAGCTGTCATTGGCTGACAGCTGATCACATGGTAAGGGGCCGGGACCGGCCCCTTACTTGGATCGGTGATCACCCGAGTCTCAGTGACTCGGTGATCACAGCTCGCTCCACGCTCGCCCTGCAGGGCGTGCGCAGGGCATGTGCACAGGGGAGGCCATCATATGACGGCCTCCCGGGAATGCAGGTCCGCGCTGTAGCCGTCATTCGGCTATAGCGCGGATATCAAGCGGTTAAAGGGCGCAATTTTTTCCTGTTGAAAAGCAAACGTATTTGGTTGCTTTTCATAATTTTTTTTTCTTTCCCCTTGAAAAGCGAGCGATTTTAGTTGCTTTTCATTATTTATTTTTTTCTTCCCCTTGAAAAGCGAGTGATTTTGGTTGCTAGTCATTATTATTTTTTTTATTATTTTATTTTTTCTTCCCCTTGAAAAGCGAACGATTTTGGTTGCTTTTCATCATTTTTTTATTTATTTATTGTTCCCTTTGAAAAGCGAGCGATTTTGGCTGCTTTTCTTTTTTTTTCTTCCTCTAGAAAAGCGAGCGTATTTGGTTGCTTTTCATTATTTTTTTCCCCTTGAAAAGTGAGCGATTTTGGTTGCTTTTCATTATTTTTTATTTTTTTCTTCCCCTTGAAAAGCGAGCAATTTTGGTTGCTTTTCATTATTATTTTTTCCTTCCCCTTGAAAAGCGAGGGATTTTGGTTCCTTTTCATAATTTTTTTTGTTTTTTTCTTCCCCTTGAAAAGCGAGCAATTTTGGTTGCTTTTTATCATTTTTTTTCCTCCCCTCTGAAAAGCAAGCAATTTTGGTTGCTTTTCATTATTATTCTTTTCTTTCCCCTTGAAAAGTGAGCGATTTTGGTTGCTTTTCATTATTTTTTTATTTATTTATTGTTCCCTTTGAAAAGCGAGCGATTTTGGCTTCTTTTTTTTCCCTTCCTCTAGAAAAGCGAGCAATTTTGGTTGCTTTTCATTATTTTTTTTTCCTTCCCCTTGAAAAGCGAGTGATTTTGGTTGCTTTTCATGATGTTTTATTTTTTATTCCCCTTGAAAAGCGAGCGATTTTGGTTGCTGTTCATTATTATTTTATTTTTATTTTTTTTTCCTTCCCCTTGAAAAGCGAGCAATTTTGGTTGCTTTTCAATATTTATTTTTTTATATTTTTCTATTTGATTTTCTTTCCTTCCCGTTGAAAAGCAAGCGATTTTGGTTGCCGTTCATAATTTTCTTTTCTTTCCTTTGAAAAGTGAGCGATTTTGGTTGCTTTTCATTATTTTTTAATTTATTTATTGTTCCCTTTGAAAAGGGAACGAGCGATTTTGGCTGCTTTTTATTTTTTTTCTTCCTTTAGAAAAGCGAGCGTATTTGGTTGCTTTTCATTATTTTTTTTTATTCTATTTTTTTTCTTTCCCTTGAAAAGAGAGCAATTTTGGTTGTTTTTCATTATTCTTTTCCTTCCCCTTGAAAAGCGAGCTATTTTGGTTGCTGTTCATTATTTTTTATTTTTTATTCCCCTTGAAAAGCGAGCAATTTTGTTTGCTTTTCATTATTATTTTTTCCTTCCCCTTGAAAAGCGAGCGATTTTGGTTGCTTTTCATTTTTTTTTCCTGTTGAAAATCAAACGTATTTGGTTGCTTTTCATAATTTTTTTTCTTCCCCCTTGAAAAGCGAGCGATTTTGGTTGCTTTTTATTATGTTTTATTTTTTATTCCCCTTGAAAAGCGAGCGATTTTGGTTGCTGTTCATTATTATTTTTTTTTTATTGTTTTTTTTTCTTCCCCTTGAAAAGCGAGCGATTTTAGTTGCTTTTCATTATTTTTTTATTTTATTTTTTTTTCTTTTCCTTGAAAAGCGAGCGATTTTGGTTGCTATTCCCCTTGAAAAGCGAGCAATTTTGTTTGCTTTTCATTATTATTTTTTCCTTCCCCTTGAAAAGCGAGCGATTTTGGTTGCTTTTCATTTTTTTTCCTGTTGAAAATCAAACGTATTTGGTTGCTTTTCATAATATTTTTTCTTCCCCCTTGAAAAGCGAGCGATTTTGGTTGCTTTTCATTATTTTATTTTTTTTTCTTTTATTTTTTTTCTTTTCCTTGAAAAGCGAGTGATTTTGGTTGCTGTTCATTTTTTTTTCTTTCCCTTGAAAAGTGAGCGATTTTGGTTGCTTTTCATTATTTTTTTTCTTTCCCTTGAAAAGTGAGCGAATTTGGTTGCTTTTCATAATTTTTTTATTTATTTATTTTATTTTTCCCTGTGACAAACGAGTGATTTTGGTTGCTTTCCAGAGTGGTTCTGTGTGGAATATTTGCGATGTGTCTTTATATAGACAATATTTTGCCTCCAGATGATTTCTATATATATGGGACACGGATGATTTTCTTTCCATCGTGTATTATAAATAATTTGGCATCTTATTGTTTCTTTTGGTCCTTCAACAGTTTTTAAAAAGTCTTTAACCTCTTCACACCCGCTCTATATCCGAAAGACGGCTGCAGAGCGGATGATAACTGCTGGGACGCCGTCCCTGGACATTCCCTCAGACACAACCAGTCACAGATCGCTGAAAACGGCCAATCATAGCGGACGTTTTCAGCGCAATCGGCGGTGCCAATAAGAGATGATCTCCTGTGTAAACATATCCGATCATCTCATCGCCGGCTCTCCTCCTCATACAGAGACAGCGAGTGAGGAGGAAGAGCGACCTGAGCTTCAGATTGTGAGATTGTGAGTTTACAAAAACACATATACAGTGTCCACAGTACCTATCAGTGCCACCTGTCAGTACCATCTGTTATCAGTGTCACCAGTGCCACGTAAGAGTGCCAGCTATCATCAGTGCCTTCTGTCATCACCAACAATGACTAGAAGATTATATTCAGCGGAGGAGATGTACAATATTCTTGGGGGCGACGAGAGCAACAGGGAGCTCTCCGCTTCGGATTCCTCCTCATTTTCAGATTCTGAGTCTGACGTGGACTAGGAGCCTGTCCTAACCAGTGGTACACTGACAGCCTCAGAGGAGGAGGATGAGAGTCCGCCCGCCAGATGAAGGCGTACTGGTGAGGAGGCAGTGCCATCCACCAGCACCACAGTGCCATCCACCAGCACCGCATTACCTCGACAAAGGCCACGTACCAGTGGGGTGTCACCTCAGTCCCAAAGGGTTAGGTCCCATGCCAGCCTTCCCTATTCCCTTCACAACCCCTAATTCAGGAGAAGATAACGTTCCCCTTTCACTGCCCAGACAGGAGTCCAGGTGGACACAGAGAATTTTTCCCCGATAGACTTTTTCCATTTAATTTTTACTGAGGACATGCTGGCATTGATTGTTGCCCAGTGCAATCTATATGCCCAACAATTTATAGCAAGTAACCCAACGTCCTCTTATGCCCGTCCCTACGAGTGGAGAGCCCTAACAGTGGAGGCCTCACATTCTGTATGGGACTAAACAGAAAAAATGAATTACGTTCCTATTGGTCTACCCTCCCCATCCACCACATGCCCATCTTTTCCTCTGTAATGCCCAGGACCAGATATCTCATGATTATGAGATTCCGACAATACCCAGTGCCCTCCCCGAAATCACCCAAATTTCAACAAGCTTTATAAAATTTGACCGCTAATAAATTATTTTTCAGAAATCTTCCCCCAGTTGTTTACCCCAGACCAACACATATGTGTAGATGAGTCCCTTGTCATATTTTCTGGCAGGCTGGGCTTAAAACAATTTATTGCCACCAAAAGGGCCGCTATGGGGTGAAGATGTATAAATTGTGCGATCGTTCTACAGGGTATACCTATGTCTTCATGGTATACGAAGGGAAGGACACCCAGCTACATCCCCCTAATTGCCCAGAATATATCGGATCGAGTGGGAAAGTTGTTTGGGAACTCATAAACCCCCTCCTGGAGAAAGGCTACCATCTGTATGTGGACAAGTTTTATTCTAGTTTGCCCCTGTTCCAAAACCTTCATAGAAAGAAGACTCCAGCATGCGGCACTGTGAGGACGAATCGGAAGGGCTTTCCTCAAAGCCTCGTCAACAAGAAGCTAAGAAGAGGGGAGGCGGCGAGCTTACAGAATGAGGAAATTCTGGCTGTGAAGTGGAGGGACGTCTACATGCTTTCTTCAAACCACAACAACACATTTGTTGAGATCACCAGGAGGAATGGCCCAATCCAAAAGCCGACGTGTATCTATGAGCACAACATGTATATGGGGGGTGTCGACTTCAATGACCAGATGCTCGAGCCCTACCTTTCCACTAGAAGAACATACCAGTGGTATAAAAAAGTTTCAATTTATTTGTTTAATTTGGCCATTTACAACACCTATGTAATTTATCGCAACTCCACCGACAGACCCAAACCCTTCCTTGGCTACCAGGAGGAAATCACCACTGCCCTTATATACCCGAACGGCCCACCAGAAAACATTCGATCCGATGTGATTAGCAGACTCTCTGAACGCCACTTTCCCGATAAAATCCCTCCCAGTCCAACAGGCCAAAAATGTCATCAAAAATGCCGGGTGTGCTCCAAACGAGGGGTGAGAAGAGACACCACTTATCATTGTCCCCAATGTCCTTCCCAACCAGGCCTCTGCATAGGTGACTGTTTCCGCCGTTACCATACTTCACTAAATTATTAATGAAGTATGGTAAACATAACCCTCACTTCCTGCCATTTACCTTCACACCCCTTATGCCTCTGCTTGCTCTGTAACCGACCCTGGCTTGTTATTCGACCACGCTTCTGTCTACCGATTCTGTACATACCTCTGCCTGATCTGGAACTGACCCTGGACTGTTTGACCATGCCTCTTGCCTGCCTCTTGGACTGATCTTGTACCCTGCCAGTGGACTAGTGGGATTCAGAACACAGGGGTCTCACATATGTGAGGGGCTCCAGAATTGTTTTTCTGGATGAAGAAAACAATTTCATTTGTTTTCTCATTCCCAGATTAGGGTCTGGAGACTCGGAGGCTTCAAAGAGATTTGGGTGGGAGAAGCCTCTACCCCTGTCCCCATTCTGTCCTGAACGAGGCCCTACTTCTGCCTGCTGCCTGTAGGACCTATGCCATCATGCCTCTGCCTGTCGCATGAACTGACCACACTACACCACATGGACCTGCCTACTACCAGGACCAATATATTCTTTTTTTTTTTCTTAAATTCTTTTTATTAACAAATTGCGTTACAGTGCATATAAACCATTGTATTCTCATTTACAAAAACATGTTAATTATTAGCTACTACATACTGCAATGTCTAAACGTAAGAAGAGTTTTCATTACCTTTTACCCCTTTCTTCCTTTAATCCCCCTCCCGTCCCTCCCTTGTAGTGCACCTACTCAACCCCACCCGCTTGCACCCTACCCTACCAACCCCCCCCACCCCACCCAAGCAGAGAGTTTAACCGGAAATGTTATCAATCTGACTAGTGCCTTATCACAGGACTCTTTCCAAACGACACCTTACTTTTGTACTCCATGATCTCGCCTATATAAGATATCTGTTCCACTATATCTCAAGGGGGAACACCCATCCAGACTAGCCATGGTCTCCAAATCTTTACAAATTTATCATAGCTTCCCCTTCTAATATACGTTGTTTTTTCCATCCACACTAATTTATTTATCACATCAGACCACTCCTCTGGAGTTGGAGGTGTGGCAGAGAGCCACGCCTGGGCTATCAGTTTTCTTGCTTGGTAGAGGCACCTCCCTACCGCAATCCTATTATCGTTACTCCCTAAATTCTCCCCTGTCAGGCCAAGGATGCATACCTTAGCCTCCAGTGATAGGCTAATTTTCCACCGAGCTTCTATAGTCCTTAATATCACTCTCCAGTATCTTGCTAGCTTTGGACACCGCCACATAATATGTATAAGGTCGCCTGTGTCCAGACACCTGGGGCATTTATCATCTAGTCTATTTCCAAATTTATGTAATCTTTTTGGGGTGTAGTAGGCTCTATGCAGTAGGAGGAGGTGCAAAGCCTGCTGCGACGGAGAGACAGACACCAGTGGGCCAAACTCCAAAATCTTCTTCCACTGGCAATCTGTGATCTCCCCCACATCTGCCTCCCACCTCGCCCTAACTCCCATGGTCATCTGTGGAGCAAGTAGTTTTTCAGACAATTGCTCATATATCTTTGCTATCAGGCCTTTGGAGCTATTTGTGCAAGCAATATTTTCTGGAAAAGGGATGTTGCACCATACAGGTGGGTCGTTCTTAAATTGACTGCCCAAAGCATGCCTAACCTGCAAATAGCAGTAGAATGTTGTTTTTGGGATACCGTATTCGCATCTAAGGTCGGTAAAGGATTTTAACATTTTCTTATCATCATATAGCTGAGCCAACCTACTTATTCCGTGATGTTCCCAGGGCCTGTTTTTTCCCAAGGCCACCATCAGTTCACGCAAAAATTTATTATGCCATATAGGGGAAAATTCAGTGAACCCTCTGTACCCCATAATCCATTTAGTCATTTGCCAAACTTTATTGACTAATCTGCATGTTGGAGGCCCGCCCTGTAGTGAACTGGCCTCCAATGCCTCTATCAGGAATTTATGCGAACTACCCTGCAGCATAATTTTTCCACTGGGGTTCCTCCAGTCCTGGGTCTCACATCCCCCTATATGCTGCAACTGAGCGGCAAGGAAATAGTTGTATGGTTGGGGCACTGCTAATTCCCCCTCCCTGGTAGGGCGCTGTAACGATTGCAGACTAATCCTTGCCTGGCCTTTCCTCCAGATTAATTCTCTAAATAGGGTATTTATTTTCAAAAACCATTTCTTCCCAATCCATACCGGGGAGTTGTGGAGTACGTACAAGAGTTGTGGCATCCAAACCATTTTGATTAAATTAACTCTACATGCCATAGATAAAGGGAGTTTACCCCAAATGTCGCTTTTCCTTTTAAATTTTTCCAACAAAGGGGCTAGGTTGTCTTCAATATATTGGTAAGGATCCCTGGACACCACTATACCCAGATACCTCATTTTCTCTGTTACCCTTACTCTAGGCATACAACTAATCGGGGCACTGTTAATTGAATCAATTGGTAAAAGCATAGATTTACCCCAGTTGACTACAAGTCCGGATAATTTTCCGAACCTTTCCACAAGTTGGATCACTTTTTCTACTGATGGCCCCGTATCCCCCAAGAACAATAACACGTCATCTGCGTATAACGCTATTTTATCTTCCCCATTACTTCTCTTGAAACCTTGCACCCCGGGCGATGTTCTAACTACTTCCGCAAGCGGCTCCATAGCTAGGGCGAACAACAGGGGTGACAATGGGCACCCCTGCCTAGTCCCCCTCTCAAGCGGCATGAATTCGGAAAAGTCATTGTTTAACTTTATTCTGGCAGCTGGATGAGAGTATAATATTTTCACCCATCTTACGAACGTAGGACCAAACCCAAATCTCTCCAGTACCCACCAGAGGTAGTCCCACTCCAAGCTATCAAATGCCTTGGCGATGTCCAAGGACAGTATCGCCCTAGGGGCTTTTCCCCCTGCTGGGGACTGGAGGGTCAGGTACATCCATCTAATATTTACGCTAGCGGACCTATTAGGAATAAATCCCGATTGGTCCGAATGTACCAGACCTGAAATACATTTATTTAGTCTGATTGCCATTATTTTTGCCAAGATCTTAATGTCAGAGCAGAGGAGTGAAATTGGCCTATATGAAGATACGTCTAGATGGTCTTTCCCCTCTTTCGGTATCAGTATTATGTTAGCCTCTGACATCGAAGAGGGGAGCCTTCCTTCTATAAGTGCACAGTTCAATGTTTTCAGAAGTGCCGGTAGCATCACTGTGCCAAAGTGCTTATAAACTTCCACAGGTAAGCCATCCGGTCCTGGGGATTTTTGATTGGGCATGTTTACTACTGCTTGTTTTAGCTCTTCCAGAGTTATAGGGGATTCCAGGTCGGCCCTGTCCTTATCCAGAAGTGTCGGCAGATGGACATTCTCCAGGAATTTTTCCATTTCATTTAATTCTAATCTATGCTGTGACTTATATAAATCCCTATAATAATTAAAAAAAGTTTCTTTGACTTTCCAAGGGTCCGATGATATTTCTCCCGTAGTAGTCCTAATCATGGGCAGCGGTGAGGAGGGAGAGTTGGTGTTGACCAACAGTGCCAACATACGACCAACTCTCTCCCCTTCTCCAAAACATTTCTGCTTCTGGAATGATCTCCTGTTCTCTATATTTCTGATCGTATTAATCTTATACTCCTGTTGCTTTTTTAATAATGTCTCCTGATTTTCCGGGCTTGGGTCCCCCACATATTGCCTCTCCAATTTCAATACCTCTTCTCTAATCCGTTCGCTTTCTACCTTTGAGTGTTTCTTAACCCAGGACACCTGCTGTATAAGCACCCCCCTAAGGAATGCCTAAAGGCATACCAGGACCAATATATTGGCACTGCTGACAATCTCTGCCTGCACTGACCCTGGACTGTATATGGACAGTATCCCTGCCTGCCGCCTGTACTGACTATGGACAGTATTCCTGCCTGTTGCCTGGAAAATTGCGTTCACTTTTGCTGACCAAGTCCCTGTCTGCTGCCTGGACCAGTGCTATCCTCCTGTGTACAACTGTGCTACTACAACCACAGGTAATCTTTTGTTTACTCTTTGCTCAGCAGAATGTATTTTGGGGTGTATTTCTTGGTATGTGAATGCTATGTGTCCCTGGAACACCTGATGGTGCTCCTTGCATGTTGGGCCTCTGTATGTGGCCAGGCTGTGTAAAAGTCTCACACATGTGGTATCGCCATACTCAGGAGGAGTAGCAGAATATTTTTTGGGGTGTCATTTTTGCTATGTACATGCTATGTGTTGGAAATATCTTATAAATGCACAAGTTTGCGTAAAAAAATGCGTTTTCATTTTTTTCCACATTTTTCAAAAACTTCTGGAAAAAATGAACCATTCAAAAGACTCATTATGCCTCATAGATTATACGTTGGGGTGTTAGCTTTCCAAAATGGGGTCAGTTTGTGGGTGTTTCCATTGTCCTGGTGCTCCAGGACCTTCAAAAGTGTAATAGGTGGGTGAGAAATGAGATGTGTAATTTTTGCTCCTAGAACACCTGATGGTGCTCCCTGCATGTTGGGCCTCTGTATGTGGCCAGGCTGTGTAAAAGTCTCACATATTTGGTATCGCCATACTCAGGAGGAGTAGCAGAATGTATTTTGGGGCGTCATTTGTGGTATATACATGCCATGTGAGAGAAATAACCTATTACAATGACAATTTTGTGAAAAAAAAAAATCTTCATTTTGCAAAGAATTGTGGGGAAAAAATGACAACATCAAAAACCTCACCATGCATCTTACTAAATACCTTGGAATGTCTACTTTCAAAAAAGAGGTCATTTGGGGGGTATTTGTACTTTCCTGACTTGTTCGGGTCACAAGAAATGAGATAGGGCATCAGTACATCAGGTGTGATCAATTTTTTATGATTGGCACCACAGCTTGTGGACTCCTTAACTTTCACAAAGACCAAATAATATCCACTAATTTGGGTTATTTTTACCAAAGATATGTAGCAGTATAAATTGTGGCCAAAATTTCTGAAGAAAAATTAATAATTTGCAAAATTTTAACAAATAAACTAAGAAAAATGTGTTTTTTTCAACATTTGCGCTCTTTTTTTACTTATAGCGCAAAAAATAAAAAATCTAGAGGTTTTTCTAGATAAGCTGGGGTGGGGGGGAAGATGGGAGTCTCACCTTTTCGAGCCTTGTCTTTCCTCTCTCCCACCTAGAGTAGCATATCCTCCTGGGGTACAAATTGTGCCTTTTGGGGGATGTATGCAAACTACGTACCCTATTTTGGGGTTTTGAAATGGGCAAGGCACTAGGCCTGGTCTGTATCTTCTTTGTGTACTGATACTCTTATTTCTTTTCTTTCTCTTCTTACTTCTCTTCCTCTTTTCACGCTTCACCTTCCCCTCAGTTTTCCCTTCCCCCTCCACTCCCTTCCCCTATCCCACTGCAAGATGGCGGTTAGCAAAATTAAAGTAATGTCCCTAAATGCGAAAGGTCTTAACACACCAGAGAAGAGACGCATGTTGTTAGATGACTTAAAGCGAACTAATACGGATATCGCTTTTATCCAAGAGACACACTTTAAGACCAATAAATTACCATACCTACAAAATAGATACTTCCCAGTTTCATACCACTCCATGAACCCGGATTCTAAATCTAAAGGAGTTTCCATTTTAGTCTCGAGTAAGACCCATTGGCAATTGCAAGACTCAAAAATAGACCCAACTGGGAGATATGTATTTCTTAAAGGCCTAATTGGTACGACTAAAGTAACACTAGCAACTGTATATGCCCCTAATGAACAACAGGCCAAATTCTTGAAAGAGACTTTAGAGAAGCTAAATGACTTTAGGGAAGGTCAATTGATACTGGGAGGGGATTTAAATACACCTCTAATCCCATCAGCAGACACATCGTCAGGTAAATCTTCTATCCCACCAAACCAGCTGAAAAAGATAGCTCAAACACTACATAAATCTCAGCTTATTGATGTCTGGCGCTTACAACATTCAGGAGAACGAGACTTTACATTCTATTCAAACGTACACCAGTTACACACTAGGATTGATTACTTTCTGATCCCCCATACGCAGCTACATGCTGTGGAACAAACTTTTATAGGAAACAGGACATGGTCGGACCATGCACCGGTGTTCTTGAACTATCGCTTATCGGAGACTTTCTCTCCGAAACACCGCTTTTGGCGTCTAAATGAAAGTCTGCTACAAAACCCGGAAATACTGACAGAAGTAACGAAGGCAGTTAATTTATACTTTCAAGAAAATGACCAACCAGACTGTGACCCGGGAATATTATGGGAAGCTCACAAAGTGGTACTTAGGGGAATTCTCATATCTCACTAGGCCCGTATCAAAAGAGAGAGAAACAGACAGCTATCCCAATTGCTACTTGAACTAGCCACCCTAGAAGCCAGACATAAACATGCCCCTGTAGTGACCTCTGAGACAGAATTAACAACCATTCGACGGAAAATAACAGACCTCTTACAATACAAGGCGAAAGCAGCCATACAGATATGTCGTAAACAGACGTATGAATCGGGGAACAAGTGTGGGAAACTCTTAGCCAAAATGGTCAGACAACAAAAATCAGCGACTTACATCCCGCATATCTCCACCTCTAAAGGCACAAGAGCAAACTTCCCCACACAAATCACTGAAGAGTTCAGACAGTTTTACTCTAGATTATACAACCTACCACAGGCAACCTCTTCCATAAATGAAATAGAAAACTATATCACGTCTTCCCAAATGACATCTCTCCCTCAGGAGATTAGAGATGACCTAGAATCTCCTATAACTTTGACGGAATTACAAACAGCCATTAAAACGATGAAACCAGGTAAAGCCCCATGCCCCGATGGCTACACATTGCAATACTACAAAACACTTCTCCCTACACTAGGACCCCGTATGGTCATGTTGTTTAACAAAATAGGAGAGGGTAAAGCTTTTGCTAGAGACACCCTGGGGGCCCATATTTCGGTAATTCATAAGGAGGGGAGGGATCCAGCGGCTTGCGGTAGCTACAGACCCATCTCACTCTTAAACCTCGACCTCAAGCTGTTCACTAAAATTTTGGCGACTCGGCTGGCGCAGCACCTCCAACAGCTTATCCACCTAGACCAAGTTGGATTTATTCCATCTAGGGAAGCTAGAGATGGCACTATAAAGGTGCTAAATCTAATCTATATCACCAGATCCAGAGGAATACCTTGTGTTTTCCTTAATACTGACGCGGAAAAAGCGTTTGATAGGGTGAGTTGGCAATACATGTTCGCAGTGCTCAGACATATAGGTTTGGGGGGGTGATGCTCAGCCGAATAGCCGGTATATATTCCAATCCCACAGCGCAGGTTAAGGCGAATGGAGTCCTGTCGGATCCCTTTCCAATAACGAATGGGACAAGACAGGGGTGCCCCCTCTCTCCTCTTTTTTTTGCCCTCTCCCTGGAACCCTTCCTCTCCAGGATAAGATTAAATCCCGACATACAAGGAGTTTTGGCGGAACCCATGCAACATAAGATTTCTGCCTACGCAGATGACTTACTCTTCTCCCTGACCAACCCGGGGGTGTCCCTACCCAACCTCTTAAAGGAATTTGAAACTTATGGGAAAATGTCAAACTTAAAAATTAACTTTACCAAATCCGAAGCGATGGGAATCTCAATACCAACCAATGCCCTCTCAAACTTGCAGTCGAGCTTTGGATTTAGATGGACTAACTCAGCCTTGACCTACCTAGGTACAAAAATACCGTCAGATCTGTCCCTACTATTTACCAACAATTTCCCCCCCTTATTAGACAAGATCAAAAAATTAATGGATGACTGGGATACTGGGTTACATTCGTGGTTTGGGAGGTGTAACTTAATCAAGATGAGTATATTACCCAAATTTTTATATTTATTCCAAACCTTACCCATTAAGATACCCACCATATACTTTAAACAAGTGCAAAATCTCTTTATGCAATTTATCTGGGCACATAAAAAACCGCGCATCCTGAGATCACAGTTATTCCTACCAAAACATTATGGAGGTGTTGCACTTCCGGATATAAAGAAATATTATCTGGCAGTTCACTTGGGCAGAGTGGTCAATTGGAATAGACATAAGGAAACTAAATTATGGGCACAAATAGAGCAACACCAAACCAAAATACCTTTACGGACAGCAATGTGGTGTTGGGACCTCCTTCCGTTGGAGTTGAGATCTCACCCCCTCATAGGCAACACTATTAAGCAAGGACTACATGCCACGTTACAGGCTTCTTTAACGACTAAAGAATCTCCCCTGACCCCGATTCTGGGGAACCCCAAATTTCCCTCGGGACTCACACCTGGACAATTCCAATCATTACAGAGCTCTAATTGTACTAGTGCTTCACATTTTGTGATCCAAGACAAATGGCCCTCCATTTCAGAATTAGTAGACTCGACTGGTCCGTTTAATCTGCCTTTTTGGAGTGCAGTACAAATACACCATTTTCTTCAGACCATTCCAAACCCTAAATCTTATTCTAGACCTTTGACTACGTTTGTGTCAGAAAGGTTACCTGATTGGGCGCCGGTGCGCGCCGGGGCGCGTTGGTGCTCGTGTCTCCGTGCATGCTAGGGCGTGTGTTCCAGGGGGCGCTGGCGTGTCTGGTCTGACCAGCCATGGCGTGCAGGGTGGCGTCCGGGCGGATGTGCGTATGCGCATTCGCGCTAACGCACGTTCGCCTATGGGCATTATCGCAGGCGTGCCCGGTGGCGTTGGTGTGCACGCTGGCGTCGGGAGCACGCTCGGGCGTGTGCAGGGGCGCGCGGCGCTTTGGCGAATCAGCGTACGCACGTGCGCGGCGTTTTGGCGCCAATCAGCCTATTTAAGTCTGCCTCTGTCCCTGTTCGGTGCTGCCTGATCAACAGCTCTGTGTCTTGTTCCGGTGATCCTCTCTGTGTTCCTGTGTTCCTGAAGTTTGACCCGTTGTGACCCGGCTTGTCTTTGGACCTCCCTTGATTGCTGCCTGAACCCGACCCCGGCTTGTTTGACCTTGTTACTGCCTGCTCCTCTTGTACCGTTGCTGCCAGCCTGCTGCCGACCTCTGCTGTGTGTGACCACCCTGATAAAGCTCCTGCTCAGCATCAGTTCCAGTCTACCTGAAGCTCTACCAGTTGCCTGTAAAACCACCCTGCTCCAGGACTCCACATCAGGCCCTCATACCACTCCGCATTCGTGGGCTTCCTGTTTACTCTATTAGGGGCCCCGAATCGGATACGTAAGGGAGCCTACCCTCTGCCCAAGCGGACTCACCTGTCTGGTAAGTGTGGGACCTGACAGTATCAGGCAGCCATGACTGAGTCCGGGCAGGGGGCCTCCCCATGGATGAACTTTGTAGGCACCTTGCGGGCCTCACCCAAGCCATCAAAAGTCTACAGGAGGGCTATACCAGACTGGAAGGACAGGTCCAGGCCCTCTCAGCCTCTCCTTCGGGAACAGCACCTGCTAATCCTGCCTCAGCTCCCTCTGTAGTAATGCTCCCACCAGAACCCAGGGTGCCTACACCCGAAAAATTCTCCGGAGATCGTTGCAAGTTCCGGGCGTTCCGCAATGCATGCGAACTCTATTTTGCTCTACAACCCCGTACGTTCTCCCTGGAAGCCACCAGGGTGGGGTTCGTCATATCTCTGCTGTCCGGCGAGCCTCAGACCTGGGCCCACCACCTGCTTGAGCAAAAGGCCAGTTCCTTGGATTCCTTAAACGACTTTTTCTTAGCAATGTCCCAGTTGTACGAGGATCCCCAGTTAACAGCCACAGCAGAAGCCGCCTTGCACTCCCTTCAACAAGGCCGCAGGGTGGCCGAAGATTACGCTGTAGAATTTAGGCGTTGGAGCTCTGATACGGAGTGGAATGACGCGGCTTTGCGTCACCAATACCGGCTGGGGTTATCGGACCCTCTTAAGGATGAATTGGCACGGGAAGGGATACCTCAGACACTAGAGGAGCTTATCAACTTGTCAATCCAAATTGACCACCGCCTCAGAGAAAGACGTTCTGAGAGGTCCGTTGGCCATCCACGCCTCACTTGGATGTTACCCAGGGCTCCCAGTGCCCCAAACCAAGCTCCACCTGTCTCGTCTGTTTCAACCCAGGAGGCTCCTGAGCCCATGCAGCTGGGACTGCTCTGTCCCTCTCTGACCCCAGAAGAGAAGACACGCAGACGCACTCTCAACCTGTGCCTGTACTGCGGAGAGTCCAGACACTTTGCAAGGGCATGTCCCAATAAGAGACATAAGTGTTTACCGTCCTCTTCGTTGTGTGCACCTGTTTTACCTAGATCCGGTAACCACTTAACACTTTCTGTTGTATTACAGTTACCTGGAAGGAACATCCCAGTACCGGTCATCATTGATTCGGGAGCATGTAGCGGATTCATTGACCGGACCTTCATTAAAGACCATCATATTCCTACTCAAACCAAGGCTCAGGGATTAGCAGTTTTCTTAGCGGATGGCTCCTCTCTCAGCTCCGGCCCTGTTACCCAGGAAACTGTTCCCCTACTGGCCACCATTGGCCCGGAACACCAGGAACTTTTACGCTTGGATTTCATCTCCTCTCCCCTCTTCCCAATTATCTTAGGAATGCCTTGGCTACAGGCTCACAATCCTAGTATCAACTGGTCCACGGGCGAAATCCAGTTTTCATCTGAATATTGCAAGCAACACTGTTTACAAGGAACTCCTATGGCTTCCTCTCAATGCCTGTACCTAGACTCAGAAATCAAATCTTATCAAATTCTCCCCGAACCTTACCGAGATTTCCTGGATGTGTTTAGCAAAAAGGGGGCAGAAACTCTTCCAGTACACAGACCCTATGATTGCCCGATAGAACTCTTACCAGGAACTGAAGTTCCTTTCGGGAGGATTTTTCCTTTAACTGAGCAGGAGCTGGGCACTTTGAAGGTCTATATAGACGAAAACCTGAAGAAAGGATTCATTCGTCCCTCCACTTCTCCAGCAGGTGCAGGCATCTTTTTCGTAGAGAAGAAGGATCACTCCTTACGCCCTTGCATCGACTACCGGGAGCTCAATAAAATTACTGTAAAAAACAGATACCCACTACCTCTGGTTCCTGAATTGTTTCAGAGATTAGGATCCGCTACCGTCTTCACCAAGTTGGACCTCCGTGGAGCCTACAATTTAATCCGCATAAGAGAGGGGGACAAATGGAAGACGGCCTTTCGTACTCGATTTGGGCACTACGAGTACCTCATCATGCCCTTTGGTCTGTGCAACGCGCCGGCCACATTCCAGCACTTCGTTAATGATGTTTTTCGGGACTTTCTTGACCTATATGTCATCGTTTATCTAGACGATATCCTGGTTTTCTCTGCTTCCCTGACTGACCACCGCAAACACGTACAAAATGTACTCACCCGGCTTAGACAACATGGGCTTTATGCCAAACTCGAAAAATGCGAGTTCGAGCACCAATCCATCCAGTTCCTAGGCTTGGTCATTTCCCCTGACGGTATCAAGATGGATCCGCAAAAAGTATCCGCTATCCTGGATTGGCCTGCACCTATAGACAAGAAGGGAGTACAGCGCTTTATTGGTTTTGCTAATTTCTATAGGAAATTCATTAAAGGATTCTCTTCAATTATCACTCCCATTACGGAACTTATCAAACAAGGAACCCGGTTCTGCTGGACCCCCCAGGCGCAAGTGGCCTTCGAAAGACTCAAAGCTCTGTTTATGTCAGCCACTATCCTCAAACATCCCAACCCTGCCTTACCTTTCGTCTTGGAAGTAGATGCTTCCGAAGTCGCGGTTGGAGCCGTACTCTCACAAAGACAAGGTGCCAAAGCACTCTTGTACCCTGTGGGATTTTTCTCACGTAAACTCTCCCCTTCCGAGAGAAATTATGATGTGGGAGATCGGGAACTTCTAGCCATTAAAGCAGCTCTGGAGGAATGGCGCTATCTCCTGGAAGGTGCAGCTCACCCCATTTTGATCTACACGGACCATAAAAATCTAGAATACCTAAGGACAGCCAAGAGACTGAAACCCCGGCAGGCCAGATGGGCACTTTTTTTTTCCCGATTTATTTTTCATATCACCTACAGACCCGGATCCAAGAATGTCAAATCCGACGCCCTTTCCCGAATGTTTCTTGATTCAGAGAAGACCCTGTCTCCAGACACCATTCTCCCCTCTGGGAATTTCCTGATCTTACAGGAGGATCTAATCTCTCAGATCAGACGATCCTCTATGGGAATGTCACCACCTGCTGAAGCTTGTACCAAAGATGGTCTGTTCTGGTATAAAAATAAAATTGTGGTCCCCGAGGAGCTAAAGGTACGAGTATTAAGCTTATGCCATGATCACAAACTGGCCGGTCACTTCGGCACACAGAAGACAGTTGATCTTGTCCAACGCACCTTTTGGTGGCCCCACCTGACCAAGGATTGCAAGGAATATGTTGAGTCCTGTAATACTTGCGCCAGAAGCAAGAGTAGCCGGGCAAGAGCTTGGGGTCTGTTGAGACCATTACCAGTCCCAGAGAGACCATGGGCCATGATTTCAATGGACTTTATTGTCGAACTCCCTCCATCAGAAGGTTTTTCTTCCATTTTCGTTGTAGTAGACAGGCTGTCTAAAATGGCTCATTTCCTCCCCATGAAGGGCACCCCTTCGGCTATGGAGAGTGCTACCATCTTTATTAAGGAGATCATCAGACTACATGGAGTACCAACCAAAATAGTTTCTGACAGAGGAGTCCAGTTTACCTCCAGATTCTGGAAAGCCCTTTGTGGTGCCCTGGAAATCGAATTATCATTCTCTTCGGCCTATCATCCCCAGTCAAATGGACAAACCGAGAGGACGAATCAAACCTTAGAGCAGTACCTCCGCTGTTTCTCTGCATTCTCGCAGGATGACTGGGCTTCCCTGCTTCCCATCGCGGAGTTCTCTTATAACAACTCACTACACTCAGCTACCAATCAGTCACCGTTTTATGCCAACTATGGTTTCCACCCATCCTTCTTGCCTGGATCTATTCCCGAATGCCCTGTTCCTGCAGTATCCGAAACTTTGGACTTTTTCTCAAACAATAACAAATTGCTGCAGGATACCATGACTAAAGCTCAAGAAGATTATAAGAGAATTTTTGACAGGAAGAGACGGGGAGAACTTGTTCTGCAACCGGGCAATTCTGTCTGGTTATCTACTGCTAACCTTAAGTTGGCCTGTCCGTCCAAAAAACTGGGTCCTAAATATTTGGGTCCTTTTCCGATTAAAAGAAGAGTCAGCAATGTGGCATATGAACTTGACCTCCCTAACTCCCTGAGGATACACCCAGTCTTCCACGTGTCCCTCTTGAAGCCGGTTACCCCCAACTCTTTTTCTGGCCATAGTATTGGGCCACCCAAACCTATCTTGGTTAACAGCGAGGAGGAGTTCGAGGTGGAGGCAATTTTAGATTGCAGAAGAAGGCGCAATCAGATTCAATATCTGGTAAAATGGAGGGGCTATGGACCCGAAGACAATTCATGGGAGCCAGAAAGTAACCTGCATGCCAGAAAACTTCTTCAGTCTTTTAAAACTTCTCATGCCGCAAAGATGGCCCAGCTGGGCATCCGGAGTCTGCCCTTGAGGAGGGGGCACTGTCAGAAAGGTTACCTGATTGGGCGCCGGTGCGTGCCGGGGCGCGTTGGTGCTCGTGTCTCTGTGCGTGCAAGGGCACGTGTTCCAGGGGGCACTGGCGTGTCTGGTCTGACCAGCCATGGCATGCAGGGTGGCGTCCGGGCGGATGTGCGTACGCGCTAACGCGCTAACGCGCTAACGCGCTCGCGCGCGTTCGCCTATGGGCATTACCGCAGGCGTGCCCGGTGGCGTTGGTGTGCACGCTGGCGTCGGGAGCGCACTCGGGCGTGTGCGGGGGCGCGCGGCACTTTGGCGAATCGGTGTACGCACGTGCGCAGCGTTTTGGCGCCAATCAGCCTATTTAAGTCTGCCTCTGTCCCTGTTCGGTGCTGCCTGATCAACAGCTCTGTGTCTTGTTCCGGTGATCCTCTCTGTGTTCCTGTGTTCCTGAAGTTTGACCCGTTGTGACCCGGCTTGTCTTTGGACCTCCCTTGATTGCTGCCTGAACCCTACCCCGGCTTGTTTGACCTTGTTACTGCCTGCTCCTCTTGTACCGTTGCTGCCGACCTCTGCCTGTGTGTGACCACCCTGATAAAGCTCCTGCTCAGCATCAGTTCCAGTCTACCTGAAGCTCTACCAGTTGCCTGTAAAACCACCCTGCTCCAGGACTCCACATCAGGCCCTCATACCACTCCGCATTCGTGGGCTTCCTGTTTACTCTATCAGGGGCCCCGAATCAGATACGTAAGGGAGCCTACCCTCTGCCCAAGCGGACTCACCTGTCTGGTAAGTGTGGGACCTGACAGTTTGAAGAAATTTGCGTAGACACAGAACCATTACCACAGGTCCTATCTAAGATGTATACCTTGTTAAACACACCCCCACAACTGCCTAACTTGCCATGCATTACTAAATGGGAAACTGACCTTCAACGATCTTTTACGACAGTACAGAAGCAGAACATGATTGCTCTCTCCCTTAAATCCTCAATATGTACTAAACTGCAGGAATCAAACTATAAGATCCTGACTAGATGGTATTTAACACCCAGTCACCTGCATTTGATGTTTCCCAATACGTCAAATATTTGCTGGAGGTGTCGCAAAGAGGTGGGAACGATACTTCACATGTTCTGGTCCTGTTCTAAATTGACAGATTTCTGGTCCAAGGTCCGTTCTATCTCCCAAAAGTTCACGGACTTTCAGATTCCAAATGACCCAGCATTTTTCCTACTCCATATATCCTCCATACCACTTAAAACATATAAAAAGTCCATTCTACTTCACTTAATAAATGCAGCCAAAGCCTGCATCCCCATGCTCTGGAAACAGCAAACCCCACCGACCACCTCAATGTGGCTACAGAAAGTAGAAGATATTAACAAGATGGAAGACCTCATATTGACAGCTCAAAACAGACAAGCAAGTTATACAAAAACTTGGACATTGTGGAATATGTTTAAATATTCTGAGGAAGGGAAAGCACTTTTCGGTAATCCAGACCATTAAAGAATCACATAACATCTCCGACATAAAAGATCTATTTAAATATAGGTTTCTGCCGATACTCCCCCCCCATCCCATCCCCCAATATCCCTCAATACTTTCCCTTATTTCCTTCCACACCTCCCCTTCCCTACCCTCTCACTCCTATCTATTTTTTCCCTCTTTCTTATCTACTACTAACTTCTCTACTTTTCTGCCTTCCTTTTGGGTAGCTACCTTTTGATTAAAATAAATGAATATCTAAGAAAGACTTGGAATTCAGCTAGAAAACCTACTTAGAAGACTTCTACATGTCTTTACAGGAAAAAATACCTTTTAGTAGCAATCACATGTTAACGGATTGGATCTCCTAAGTCTTTCTATATATATGTTATCTTATGTAATGCTATACTGTCGGGAGACTGCGACCCCCTTAAACTGTTATATACCGCTCTGGTATGTTCGGGGCTTTGCCCCTTCTCTCTTTTATAAAACATCAATAAAAATTATATTTGCAAAAAAAAAAAATCTAGAGGTGCTCAAATACCACTAAAAGAAAGCTCTATTTGTATGAAAAAAAGGACAAAAAATTCATTTGGGTACAGTATTACATGACGGAGTAATTGTCATTCAAAGTGTGACAGCGCTGAAAGCTGAACATTGGTCTAGGCAGGAGGGGGGTTTAAGTGCCCAGTTGTCAAGTGGTTAATAATAAGTATTAAATCCACAATTAGACTTCATTTGTTATACAGAGATATGTGTGATTTATATTGGTATATATAGAGATGTTTTTTCACTCATTTTTCTATTTTTGTTTTTAATACATTTCTTGTTTACATGTCTATTTTTTGTGATCAGATGTTTTAGTATTTAACCACTTCAGCCCCGGACCATTTGGCTGGCCAAAGGCCAGAGCACTTTTTGCAATTCGGCACTGCGTCGCTTTAACTGACAACTGCGCGGTCGTGCGATGTGGCTCCCAAACAAAATTGACGTCCTTTTTTCCCCACAAATGGAGCTTTCTTTTGGTGGTATTTGATCACCTCTGCGGTTTTTATTTTTTGCGCTATAAACAAAAATAGAGCGACAATTTTGAAATAAACGCATGATTTTTTACTTTTTGCTATAATAAATATCCCCAAAAAATATATAAAAAAACATTTTTTTTCCTCAGTTTAGGTCGATACGTATTCTACATATTTTTGGTAAAAAAAATGCAATAAGCGTTTATTGATTGGTTTGCGCAAAAGTCATAGCGTCTACAAAATAGGGGATAGTTTATGGCATTTTTATTAATAATGTTTTTTTATTAGTAATGGCGGCGTTCTGCAATTTTTATTGTGACTGCGAAATTACGGCGGACACATCAGACAATGTTGACACATTTTTGGGACCATTGTCATTTTTACAGCGATCAGTGCTATAAAATTGCACTGATTTCTGTAAAAATGACACTGGCAGTGAAGGGGTTAAGTGTGTCCTGGGGAGTCATTCTAACTGTGGGGGGAGGGGCTGTTTGTGACACATCACTGATCTCCGCTGCAGATCACAGGGAGCAGAGATCAGTGTCCTGTCACTACGCAGAATGGGGAAATGCTTGTTTACATTAGCATCTCTCCGTTCTTCCTCTCTGTGAGACGATCGCGGGTATCCCCTCAGACATCGAGTCCACAGGACCTGTAATCCTACTCACTGAGCACGCAATGGCACGGTGGCAAATTCAAAGGGACATACAGGTACGCCCATTTGTGCAGTCGTGCCATTCTGTCGACATAAATGTACAGGCGGCGGTCGACAAACGGTTAAGAAATGTTTTTATGTCGGTGAAGTTTTGTGTTGATTGTTCTATAACTCCAGGTGTTTTGTGTTTGGTGTTTGATTTTAAATATGCCTTTAAATAGTTTGTATTGTGAGCATTTCATGTGAACAAGCACGATTCTTTTCATGTGAAACGCGTCAACTGATCATCATTGCAATTTTGTCTCACGACAATAAAGAAATTTCTACAGCATCTTTTGGATTCAAGTGTACGATCGATCTTTTCTTCTCTTCTTGATATTGTCTACAGTGATGAGCCGGGATCAGCACCTTGGATCAGGGGTGTCCATTTTTGTTTCCTGAAGCGGTGTGTGCACCCTTCTTCTGGTTCCTGACATTCCGCTCTGGTGGTCCCTGACATTCCACTCTGGTGGTCCCTGACATTCGGCTCTGGTGGTCCCTGACATTCAGCTCTGGTGGTCCCTGACATTTGGCTCTCGTGGTCCCTGACATTTAGCAATGGACAATGCTTTGTATTTATAAGGCTGTAACCTATCATACGGTGTGTTATGTATGACTTGCTGGCTGCAGAATGAGGGGTGTGATTTATATTGAAGTACATTTCTTGTACATCTCATCTCCATTCTGTCTATGTAATCTGTATATTATTGTCTTTATCTCCCTAATCTTGCAGCTTAACCCTTTAATCTCTACCCCCCCACTGTATGTGGCCTGTAAATTAACCCCTTCATTTCCTCCTCCCTCTGTATGACCTGAACATTTAATGTTCTCTATCTAGTGTACTATAACCGAGTTCCATCTTTTACCTCTCTCAATACCAGCATGCTTCTTCATTTCCCAAAAGAATTGTGGCAAATAATGAGATCACCTTGGGGTGTCTACTTTCCAAAAAGGGGCCATTCCCAGTGTGTTAGGACCACCCTGGAATATCTATTTGATGTGTTTATTATTAGAAGTCAGGAGCTACACTTTTTGCAGCTGCTGACATTTATATAATTTGAACTCCACTTTAACAAATTCCACCAAAACAAAGCTCCATCTATAAAGTATATAATATGAATGTTGCACAAAGTTTTATTACTGAGTCATTTTCAAAGTATCACAGCCCTGAAAATTGGTCTGGTAATGAAAGGTTATTACAGGCTGGTACTCAAAGTGTTAAACTGACCACATATTACAATCTGATTGTACAATTTCCTTCTTCTAATAGTTGTGTAGAGAAAAGCCCGGTACACACCATGAGATTATCGGACGAATGATCGTCTATTTGTTTTCATGCTAGTCTTCATATTGAAAATAATGGAGTTACTAAAGTTACGAAAATTCCCGTACAACAGAATAAAAATTCTGAAGTGATGTCATGTATTGTATTTCCGGATGTAAACTGTACTGATTACATGAAAATCATACGCTCTGATATCCTACGAGAATAATTTTCATGTTTGTCCCTTTGGATAATTTCAGATGAAAGCTGTGTACTAAAGATCAGATTATCGTACAATCACTTTGAAAGCGATATTTTTCACACAATTTTCTGATCCTGTGTTCTAGGCTTCAGCTTCACCAGCCACTCCAATCCTGGTAATGGGCACTAATGTAACCCCGATTTCCTGGCATTGTCCTGAGTGTGTCTGTATGTCAGTGGGGGGTCATTAGATTGTAAGCTCCTTCTCTGGTGTGGAGGGTTCTCTGTAGATCAATAAGTAGAGATCCCTCTTGTGATTGGTCTCTGGTGTTTCCTGTGGATCTCTCCCATGCCCGGTATTAGGAGATGATTGGGGGGTTTTAGGGGATTCCTAGAATTCTATTGGTGGAATGTCTGCAGGTTTCACTTTTACTTTGTGGCTTCTCATCTCCAACCTTCGTAATCTCATTCTGCCCGGTAACTGCTGATCCTCCATCTCCTCATTTTCCTATTGGAGGGAGAGGAAGCCTCCTCCAATCAGCACAGAGCTCCGCCTTCCTGTACACAGACTGTCCTGATCTGGGTGAAGTGGAAGGTTGTCTTGTTTTGGGGTCTCTCTATAGATGACAGCGGGGAGGATGAAGATGATGATCCCCCTCATCCTGATTATTCTGGGGGTGTCAGGGGTGGAGTGTGGTAAGTAGAGGACAATATAGATGACATCTTGTCAGTGGGGGGGATTTCCTCCAAGTGTTGTATAGAATGGTAGAAATCAATGTTTAGTGATAAAGGTAGAAGTATTGTGGAAGTGACAACCATGTCCTGTCTGTGTGAAGATGACAATACGGCTCTCCAGGCTCTGAAGGATCTTTATTGATCTTGTGTACGGAGCTGATGATGGACGGAGAGGTCAGGGGGTCAGAAGACATTACAATGTATCAGCTGACAATACATTTCACCTTCTCACTCATCACACCTATTTCCTCTGATAGATCTCATCCTGGAGGGGGCGCTGTGTTCAGTCTTATCTAAATACTACTAAAAACTTTTTTAATCCTAAAATATTTTGGCCCTGACATTATCCTCAAACTCTGATCTAATCTTTTTATGTTTTTTTTGTATGTATTCCTTTTTTACATTCTTCTCCTCTGGCTCTGAGATAAAGACACAATCCGGGGAATTCATAGGGAATGTCTAAGAAACACTTTATAATTCTGACTTTCCTCCGCACAACAAATATTGGTGTGGGTGACAGATCCGTGTACCTGGTGTAGAAAGGTCCATACATCTACAGATGACAGCTGGAGGATCCTTTGGCTCACACTACCCTCCGGCTCCGTTCACATATATGAGGTGTGGGAAATGCATTTCCCGCACCGCTTTGAAATTGCACAGCATTCATGTGAACTGCGGCAGATGTCAATGTTAAGTTACAGACACCCCAAAATGGTTTGCAAAACTCAGTGCAATTGAGAGAATTGGATCACATAATTGTGACCACCCATGCAATCCAATTCCAGTGCAGGAAAAAAGTTCTGCACCTTTTTTGTGCGGATGCAGTGCCATACAAATGAATGTCTCAAATCGCACTGCACAGACATCGAATGTGATTTGCACAGAAATGCAGTGCGATTCCTGTCCGAATCACATGTGATGTGCTGCACTGTATATATGTGAATCCAGTCTTTGTGTCTCCTGTGAAGTAAGAGAAGTACTGCAGCTGGGTCAGCACTGGAGCAGTGACAGGAGTCAGGTAGGTGTTTAGGAAGGAGGTGGATAGAATGTTTTAGTGGAGTACAGCTCCATAGGCATACACTGCTTGGGAGTGAGCATGCACCGTGTGCACCCATAGCATGTGGCTTGCTATATTTTTGAAGGAACTCAGCAGGTAGGTTGTTCCAGATATCTTGGAGAACTAAGCACAGATCTTCTGTGGATGACGGTTGCCTCAAATCCTTCTGTCTCTTCATGTCATCCCAGACAGACTCCATGATGTTTAGATCAGGGCTCTGTGGGGGCCAAACCATCACATCCAGGACTCCTTGTTCTTCTTTACACCAAAGATAGTTATTAATGACATTGGCTGTATGTTTGGGGTAGTTTTCCTGTTGCAGAATACATTTGGGGCCAATCACACACCTCCCTGTTGGTTTGGCATGATGGATCTGCCTGTATTTCTCAGTTTTGAGGACACCATTGATCCTGACTAAATCTCCAACTTGCAGAAATGCAGCCCCAAACTTACAAGGAACCTCCACCATGCTTCACAGTTGTCGGCAGACACACATTATAATGAAAATAAACTTTTAACGCTTCTATTTCTGAAAACATTCTTAATTTACAGCATTTCTTCACACCTGCTTAAAACTTGCACGGAATATATAGTGTTTCCCCTACTGTGGTGAGGATATGGGAGCAGTGGAGTATCTCTTCCTACCCCAACATAGGGGCAATTGTTTTTGATTGGTTATAAATTGAAGGGACCTTTTATACTCACATCCATCTTTACTTTCCCTTTATTTCTTGTAATTGAAGGATAGAGACCGGCTTCCAATGTGATCTTTTGGATAATTGATGTTGGGTTGGCTTCCTGTGATTGGACAAAGCCATGATTTTACCTGATATGTAAATAATCTGCATTATCACAATATAGAAATGATGTAATATGTCATTTATGGTATTTTTAATGAGATGTCACAACTGACCATAATAATGTGTTATGTTATTCTGGAATATTGTCTCCACTTATCTCCTGAATAAGTCGGCACACAGTCCATGAAATGCATTGAGCGTGCACAAGACCTGCTTCGATGCTTTTTCATTTAAAAGAATACATGAAGGGTGAATAAAGAGGTATTAAAATACTTTTATATATCACAACTTACCAATTTTAAATGTGCTGGCTACATTTTTAATTTTTGTTTTGGTTTTTTGTTAAACTTTATTTTCAACTAGTGATCCTGATAGTAACACATCTCCCATCTTAGGGTGTCTCCACTCTGGATGGAGGAGCAACAGAGACACCCTTGAACAGCAGCATTTTCAGTCTGGGGGGAGGGTAGTGTTAGATACATAGGCAGATTTACAGTGCCTTGCAAAAGTATTCACCCCTTGGCTTTTAACTATTTTGTTACATTACAGCCTTTAGTTCAATGTTTTTTTTAATCTGAATTATATGTGATGGATCAGAACACAATGCTCTAAGTTGGTGAAGTAAAATTAGAAAAATATATACATAAGACTATTTTTTTGAAATAAAAAACTGATAATTGGCATGTGCGTATGTATTCACCCCCTTTGTTATGAAGCCCATAAAAAGCTCTGGTGAAACCAATTACCTTCAGAAGTCACATAATTAGTGAAATGATGTCCACATGTGTGCAATCTAAGTGTCACATGATCTGTCATTACATAGACACACCTTTTTGAAAGGCCCCAGAGGCTGCAACACCTAAGCAAGAGGCCCCACTAACCAAACACTGCCATGAAGACCAAGGAACTCTCCAAACAAGTAAGGTATAATGTTGTTGAGAAGTACAAGTCAGGGTTGGGTTATAAAAAAATATCCAAATCTTTGATGATCCCTAGGAGCACCATCAAATCTATCATAACCAAATGGAAAGAACATGGCACAACAGCAAACCTGCCAAGAGGCGGCCGCACACCAAAACTCACAGAACGGGCAAGGAGGGCATTAATCAGAGAGGCAGCACAGAGACCTAAGGTAACCCTGGAGGAGCTGCAGAGTTCCACAGCAGAGACTGGAGTATCTGTACATAGGATGACAATAAGCCGTACGCTCCATAGAGTTGGGCTTTATGGCAGAGTGGCCAGAAGAAAGCCATTACTTTCAGCAAAAAACAAAATGGAACATTTTGAGTTTGCGAAAAGGCATGTGGGAGACTCCCAAAATGTATGGAGGAAGGTGCTCTGGTCTGATGAGACTAAAATTTAACTTTTTGCCCATCAAAGAAAACGCTATGTCTGGCGCAAACCCAACACATCACATCACCCAAAGAACACCATCCCCACTGTGAAACATGGTGGTGGCAGCATCATGCTGTGGGGATGTTTTTCAGTAGTCAGGACTGGGAAACTGGTCAGAGTTGAGGGAAAGATGGATGGTGCTAAATACAGGGATATTCTGGAGCAAAACCTGTACCACTCTGTGTGTGATTTGAGGCTAGGATGGAGGTTCACCTTCCAGCAGGACAATGACCCCAAACACACTGCTAAAGCAACACTTGAGTGGTTTAAGGGGAAACATGTAAATGTGTTGGAATGTCCTATTCAAAGCCCAGACCTCAATCCAATAGAAAATCTGTGGTCAGACTTAAAGATTGCTGTTCACAAGCGCAAACCATCCAACTTGGAGGAGCTGGAGCAGATTTGCAAGGAGGAATAGGCAAAATCCCAGTGGTAAGATGTGGCAAGCTCATAGAGACTTATCCAAAGCGACTTGGAGCTGTGAGAGCCGCAAAGGTGGCTCTACAAAGTATTGCCTTTAGGGGGTGAATAGTTATGCACATTGACTTTTTCTGTTATTTTGTCCTATTTGTTGTTTGCTTCACAATAAAAAAAAACATCTTCAAAGTTGTGGGCATGTTCTGTAAATTAAATGATGCAAATCCTCAAACAATCCATGTTAATTTCTGGTTGTGAGGCAACAAAACACAAAGAATCCCAAGGGGGTGAATACTTTTGTAAGGCACTGTAGATGAACTTGACTAAAAAAATAATTTGATAGGTTTTAAAGCAGTTACAGCGACAGTTTTTTTCTTTTGGGATAAAGGTTTTACACAAATAAAATAAAGCTGATCATTTTGGTAAATGGTTTGTCTCATTCCTGTAGCTGCTATTTTTGCTGGACAGCTTGATCTGTTAAAGGTAATTGAAAATTAACAGACTTACTGGCTGGATCAACAGGTGAAAATAAAGGGAAAAAAAAACTAATACAGCCACTACATCTGATTAGAACTGGTAAGCTGCAATATAATATAAGAGGCAAATAAGGTGTTTATTAGGTATTACAAGGGTTAATTAAGGTTAATAGGAAGTTTCATATGAACACTTTTTATATTTTAACCGGTTCAATACAGGGCATTTTCACCCCCTTCCTTACCTGGTCAATTTTTAGTTTTCAGCGCTGTCGCACTTTAAACGACAATTGCGCGGTTGTGCGACGTTGTACCCCAAAAAATTGACGTCCTATTTTCCCCACAAATAGAGCTTTCTTTTGGTGGTATTTGATCACCTCTGCGGTTTTTATTTTTTGCGCTATAAACAAAAGAAGAGCGACAATTTTGAAAAAAACACAATATTTTTTACTTTTTGCTATAATAAATATCCCAATTTAAAAAAAAAAAATTTTTTCCCTCAGTTTAGGCCGATACGTATTCTTCTACATATTTTTGGAAAAAAAAAATCTCAATAAGCGTATATTGATTGGTTTGCGCAAAAGTTATAGCGTCTACAAAATACGGACAGATTTATGGCATTTTAAAAAAAATAATTTTTTTTTTTTTTTTTAGCGGCGATCGTGATTTTTTTTCGTGACTGCGACATTATGGCGGACACATCGGACAGTTTTGACACATTTTTGGGACCATTCACATTTATACAGCGATCAATGCTATAAAATTGCATTGATTACTGTGTAAATGTGACAGGAAGTAAAGGGGTTAACCACTAGGGGGCGGGGAGGGGTTAATGTGTTTCCTAGGGAATGATTCTAACTGTAGGGGGAGGGGACGTACAAGGGGAGGAGACCGATCAGTGTTCCTCCGTTCTGGGAACACAGATCGCTCTCCTCTCACCTGACAGAACGTAGATCTGTGTGTTTACACACACAGATCCACGGTCCGGCCCGGTTAACGGGCAATCGCGTGTGCCCGGCGGACATCGCGGCCGCCGGGCACATGCAACGGGTCCCGAGCAATGCAGCGGGCGCGCGCGCCCCCCCTAGATGGCCGGGAATCCCAGGATGTCATATGACTATGGCTGGGTGGGGAAGTGGTTAAAAACAAAATAGTTTTTGGTTTGTTGGATTTGACAGTCTAATGCCCCGTACACACGGTCAGACATTGATTGGACATTCTGACAACAAAATCCATGGATTTTTTCTGACGGATGTTGGCTCAAACTTGTCTTGCATACACACGGTCACACAAAGTTGTTGGAAAATCCGATTGTTCTGAACGCGGTGACATAAAACACGTACGTCAGGACTATAAACGGGGCAGTGGCCAATAGCTTTCATCTCTTTATTTATTCTGAGCATGCGTGGCACTTTGTGCGTCGGATTTGTGTACACATGATCGGAATTTCCGACAACGGATTTTGTTGTCAGAAAATTTTATAGCCTGCTCTCAAACTTTGTGTGTCGGAAAATCTGATGGAAAATGTGTGATGGAGCCCACACACGGTCGGAATTTCTGACAACAAGGTCCTATCACACATTTTCCGTCGGAAAATCCGACCGTGTGTACGGGGCATGAGTCAGCAGTCCTGACAACAACCGGCTGTTTGCTGTAAATCATTCCCTGCGATGAGAAGGCACCACATGAACTGACTATATATCCAGCTAATACAAGTTTTGTTTTGCATATCTAGATGCTGTTGCAGTACTACATTAGAGCAGTAGGTGGCAGTATAAGACTTCTCTGCACTCAGCTGGGTGATAGAAATCTAAGAAGTCATGTAGTTTCCTGGAAATCTCTTGACTGTCATAATAAAGACTCTCCAGCAGATGGCACTGTGCACACTACATAGAGGAGGAAAGATATTTATTACATGAAGAGAGAACACAACACAATCAGTAAAGAGACAAATGTAACAAATAGATTCTATGTAGTCTGGGAGCCAGGGTTTACACCAGCATAATGCCGCTGCCTTAGGGTGCCCAGATGGGGGGGGTAAAATCTGAATCCACAGTCACATGCTGGGGATTTGGATTTTTAACCTTGCTGCAGCCATGTGTTTTTTAACACACTCCCGGCTGGTGGAGCATGTTTGCACTTTAGTAAAGATGTGCGTTTAATGTAAAAGTGATACAAGCGGCTGTTAAGCCATTGATCACTTCCACAACTGCCACAATGTGCCCCTCCCCCATTCAACCACCCACCATGATAACCGGGCTCTGCTATGTGAGGTTGAGTGTCCCTCACTTCTGATGTGGGGCTATAGACCCTTCATCAGTCTTGATACCATCAGGGCCTTAGACCCCTGGAGCATGGGGGGAGAAGGTGCTGCAGGAACCAGTCTAGTAATGAGGATGATTGAGTAAGTAAATCTGCTTTTCTTTGCCCCTAGACCTAAACCAGCAGTTAACCCTTGCACTGCATGTGCAGCCCTTCTGCCAAGGAAAATTGTCAAATTTCCCAGAGTTGGGTTTTAAGACTTTTTTTTAGTACCTCAATGCATCACAGAGACCACAATATTGTCCCACCACCTACCATCCTTACAGTTGTTATATATTAAGGGGTAGAGCTTAAAGTGATTGTAAAGTCTCGTTTTTTTTCAATAAAAATAGCAAACATGTTGTACTTACCTCCTCTGTTGCAGTTGGTTTTGCAAAGAGCAGCCCAGATCCTCCTCTTCTCGGGCCCCTCCCTCCTGTTCAGTGCCCCCACAGCAAGCAGCTTGCTATGGGGGCACCCGAGCCGAGTCACAGCTCTGTGTGTCCATTCAGACATGGAGTCGTGACCTGGCCCCACCCCTTCACTGTACTGATTGGCTAGCTGATTTTGATTGACAGCCGCAGGAGCCAATGGCACCGCTGCTGTGTCTGAGCCAATCAGGAGGGAGAGTCTCAGATGGCTAAGACACTCGTTGACATTGCTGGACAGAGATGGGGCTCAAATAAGTATTAGTGAGGCTGCTACACACAGAAACTACACACTTAATCTCCATAGGCGATGTTTAAAAAATTCTACAGGTTAAATGTTTTGAGTTATAGAGGAGGTCTGGGACTAGAATTATTGCTCTCGCTCTACTGATCGTGGCAATATCTCACATGTGTGGTTTGAACACCATTTTCATATGCGGGCGCTAGTCACGTATGCATTCGCTTCTGCATGCGAGCTCGGCGGGATGGGGCGCGTTTAAAAAAACATTTTTTCTTATTTATTTTACCTTTTATTTTTTATTTTCACACTGTTAAAAAAAATGTGTCACTTTTATTCCTATTACAAGGAATGTAAACATCCCTTGTAATAGAAAAAAATGACAGGACCTCTTAAATATGAGATTTTGTCATTTAAAAAAATTATTTAAAAAACAATGGCCTTTTAAGAGCTATGGGTGGAAGTGATGTTTTGATGTCCCTTCCTCCCTGCAATGTTATGGAGATGGGTGGGGACCATCTCCCACTCACTCGTCTCCATACCCAGCAAGGGGTCACATCCTATCGCCTCTGAGGCTGCCGACGGCTCCAGTAAGCAGCGGAGGGCACCAGAGCATAGCGGGAGGGGGGCCCTCTCTTACCACTGATTAAAAGTGATCTTGTGGTGAATCCGCCACAGAAACCACTCTTATCAGAAAGTGGACCGCCGACCGAAGAAGAGGATACCGGGGTTATGGTAGCTAGCTACTGCCATAACAACAATATTCCTCTTCAAACTTAGGACGTATATCGGTGTGCGGCGGTCCATAAGTGGTTAATGCATAGAATGACCTTCTGACTTTACAACCCTTTTAATGGTAAAGGTTGTGAGGCTTTACTTTTTCAACATTCACTCCAATTACTTCTGAACTATTAATTTTATAATCTCACATTAGGCAAAAATGTTAAAATTGTGAGCAGGAAGAGTTTATTTTTATTGCAGAGGAGACGTACTATGAGGTTGATTTACTAGAGGCAAATAGACTGTGTACTTTGCAAGTGCAGTTGCTCCAGAGCCTAGTAAATGAAGTAAAGCTGACTTTGCAGAGAATACCCAATCACATGCAAAGAAACTAAAAAACAGCATATTTGTTTGCACATGATTGGAAGATGGATGTCAGTAGGGCTTCTGCTAGTTTACTAAGCTCTGGAGCAACTTCACTTGCAAAATGCACAGACTATTTGTCTTCAGTAAATCAATCCCAATGTTTCTTCTGCAATAAAGGGTTCTTACCTGTACTCAGATGTAGAGCTGTCCAGTAGAATACACTAAATAGATGCCAGGATCCCTTTTCCCAGTAATTTCCTTGAAGCCAAGCACTTGTTGACCGTGCTATAGACGAATGACAGCTACAACATGGTTGTCTAGTCCTGGGATGCTGTTATTTGATGATAGCCCATGATCACGCCTTCCGTGTGCCCACTGCTGGGTGCGGGCAGCGCACTCTGTGATTGTAGTGTCCTCTGGACACTGCTGATCACAGATTGAAGTAAAGAGCCACTCAGCAGCTCTTTACCACATGATCAGCTGTGTCCAATCACAGCTGATCATGGAGGTAAACAGAAGCCGTTTATTGGCATTCCGTTCCTCATGCTGACAGCGTGAGGATCGGAGAAGAGAGACGATAACCGGCTTTGGTGTAATTAAATACCACCAAAAGAAAGCTTTATTTGTGTGAAAAAGATGATAACATTTCATATAGGTACAGTGTTGCATGACTGAGTAATTGTCATTCAAAATGTGACAGCGCTGAAAGCTGAAAATTGGCCTGGGCAGGAAGGGGGTTAAAGTTCCCAGTAAGCAAGAGGTTAACCAGTCCAGGGATATGCTTTTTGATGCTTTAAAGAGAACTTGGATGAGTAGTGTGTAATGGTAGGGTACTCCAGTAACCCATAGTAACGATTTGAGGACACAAGCTGTTGATGGACTGAGCTTTGAAGTAACACTTTGAGGAGATTAATCTACCTCCTTGGACATGCAAGTCCTTTCACTAAGAATTTAATAGATTGAGCTCTTCAGGACACCAGACATAATGGGGTTGATTTACTAAAAGCAAATAGACTGTGCAATTTGTAAAGTGCAGTTTCTCTCCTCAAGTGCAGTTGGTTCAGAGCTTAGTAAATAAGCAGAAGCTCTGCTGACTTCCATCATCCAGTTGTAGCCAAGTCTTTAACCTCTTCCAGCCTAATGAGGACCTTCAAGGCCAAAGACAGCTGACATCCTTCCATATGTAGTGGGTTGTGAGGCATACTGGGTGCAAAGATGGTGAAAGTCATTGGGCGCCAGACACTTCTAGGATGCAAAAGAGGTTTTATTTCTTTTTAACAGTCCTTTTATATTTTGAAGGGAAAGAGGGTTAGGGCCAGGATACCCTTTGAGTGGTTGCAATTTCAATTAGCAGACTCTGAGACTTCAATAGGAGGAAAGCCGTACAGGGAAAGGCCCCAGCAAGGTGCCACTTCTGCATGTGCAGGATTGATGTCTCCTATGGCAATAGTACTTAACAGTTCCTAACACAAAGTTCAACAGTTCACTCAGCTTCACTACAACTTCTACTTGTAGTTATCCAGCCCCTTGAGCTTCTAGTCTCTCACTGGACCCTCTGATTCACTGACTCTGAATCGCTCCTCAAGGTTTTTGCGGTGGTATCTCCCTCAAGCGTCACCCACGCTTCCCTGCTGGGTCCCTAGCTTGGCACTCTGGATACTCCTCAAGCTTAACCCCTGCTGACCGGCTCGGTCCCTGACTTGACTCACAAGGCTGCTCTGCAAGCGTCACCTCTGCTGGTTGGGTCCCTGACTTGATCACCACCTGAAGATTCCAGATTCTCCACCGTTCCCATTCGGTGACAATACTTATTGTGGTCCCTGGTAAAGGTGGTTGGCCCCTTAGTGGTGACAGCTTTCCTTCTACCTCCGACCACTGACAGGTTCTCCAGCTGACAGAACCATCACTTCTGGTTGGACTGCAAGCCACAATCCCAACCTTGCGCTGCTCTCTTACTTCTAGATAAGATCTCCTAAATAGTCTTTTTTTTTGTTTATATTATAAAAAATAAAAAACTCAGTGGTGATTAAATACCACCAAAAGAAAGCTCAATATGTGTGAAAAATTATATAAATTTCATTTGGGTACAGTGTTGTATGATGGAGCAATTGCCAGTTAAAGTAGCACCATGATGAATAACAAAAAATACCCTGGTCATTAAGGGGGTAGAAACTAGGGATCGGCGAACGGTTCGGGCCAAATTTTGGATGTTTGGATGTTCGGCGAACAACAAACAATATGTGGTGTTCATGGTAGATTCGAAAGCCGCAGAACCCCGTTAAAGTCTATGGGACACTAACATGAAAAATCAAAAGTGCTAATTTTAAAGGATTATATGCAAGTTATTGCCATAAAAAGTGTTTGGGGACCTGGGTCCTGCCCCAGGGGACAAGGATCAATGCAATTTTTTTAAAAAAAATGGCCATTTTTTCAGGAACAGTGATTTTAATAATGCTTAAAGTGAAACAATAAAAATGAAATATTCCTTTAAATATCATGCCAGGGGGGTGTCCTTAGTATGCCTGTAAAGTGGCACATTTTTCCCATGTTTAGAACAGTACCGCAGCAAAATGACATTTCTAAAGGGAAAAAAAAGTCATTAAAAACTGATTGCGGCTGTAATGAATTGTCGGGTCTCAGCAATACAAATAAAACTCATTGAAAAAAATGGCATGGTTCTCCCCAGTCCATTACCAGGCCCTTTGGGTCTGGTATGCATGTTAAGGGGAACCCCAAACCAAAATGAAAAAAGGAATTGCGTGTGGGGCCCCCAAAAATCCATACCAGGCCCTTCAGGTCTGGTATGGATATTAAGGGGAACCCTGCGCCAAATGTAAAAATAAATGGCGTAGGGGTCCCCCCAAAATCAACACCAGACCTAAATTTTAAGGGGAGCCCTGCGCCAGAATTAAAAAAGGCGTAGGGGTCCCCCAACATCCATACCAAACCCTTATCCGAGCATTCAACCTGACAGGCCACAGGAAAAGAGGGGGGCGACAGAGTGCCCCCCCTCCTGAACGGTTCCAGGCCACATGCCCCCAACATGGGGAGGATGCTTTGGAGTTGCCCCCAAAGCATCTTTTCCCCATGTTGATGGGGACAAGGGCCTCATCCCCACAACCCTTGCCTGGTGGTTGTGGGCGTCTGTGGGTGGGGGGTTTATCAGAATCTGGAAGCCCCCTTTTACAAGGGGACCCCAAGATCCTGCCCCCCATGTGAATTGGTAACTGGTACATTGTACCCCTACCAATTCACAAAAAAAGTGTCAAAAATAGTAAAAATGACAGGATACACTTTGGGACAAGTCCTTTATGAAAAAATAAAAATGTCCTGCTATGTAAATCCATCTCACGCCACCCGATGGAACAAAAACTAAAAAAGCCGCAACTGCTCTGCCTCCATGGGAGGCTCCTGCCGAGTGATGCTTTTTCTTGATGACAGCTGTTATACAGTTGAGGGTGGGGCCACTCAGTGACGTAAATGGGTGACCCCACCTTCCTCTGAGGTCACGTGGCATCAGAGGGGGGTGGGGTCACAAGGACTTGTCCCAAAATGTCTCTTGACATTTTTACTATTTTTGACACTTTTTTTGTGAAATGGTAGATGTCCATATCCTATGACCATCTCCTGTGTCATGTTCGTATCCTCTGACCATTTCCTGTGCCATGTCTGTATCCTCTGACCATTTCCTGTGCCATGTCTATATCCTCTGACCATCTCCTGTGCCGTGTCTATATTCTCTGACCATGGCACAGGAGATGGTCATAGGATATGGACATGGCACAGGACATAGGCGTGCCCACAGGGTGTGCCGGGTGTGCCTGGGCACACCCTAATCACTCCAAGCTGTCTCCAAAGATCTGCCCCAAAATGTTGCATTTAACAGTGTGTAGCCTGCGCTGCCAGGTAACCCAGGCAGCAGATCGTGAAACTTGCCAGAGCCACTGCGCTGAATGTGTGAACTGTGCGGTAATGTCACTGCTTGCAGAGAGAAAG
This sequence comes from Lithobates clamitans, assembly GCA_037952925.1. Classification (NCBI taxonomy): domain Eukaryota; kingdom Metazoa; phylum Chordata; class Amphibia; order Anura; family Ranidae; genus Lithobates; species Lithobates clamitans. The sequence continues at coordinate 3,914,752 of JBBGZY010000810.1, forward strand.
ACCATCTGTCAAAACTGAGCTGTGATTTTGGGGGTGGGCAGGCCAAACAGCTATCAAACACCAGCCAATGGGATGGGGTCTGGGCAGGCTGCTTTATGTGGCTCTGCCCCCTTTCTTAAGCAGCCCAATCATTGGCTGGTGGTTGTTAGCTCCTCGGTCCTGCCCACCCCCGAGATCACGGCTGAGTTGTGACAGCTGGTCTTTCTCCCATTACATGACAGTGTCACACACAACGGCTCTAGCAAGCCTCACTACCTCTCCCCAATCAGTGCCACTCTGTGCTGACACTGACAATCAGTTCTGCCACTCTGTGCTGACACTGACAATCAGTTCTGCCACTCTGTGCTGACAATCGGTGCCAATCTGTGCTGCCAATCTGTGCTGACAATCATTGCTGCCAGTATCCATCAGTGCTGCCTATCAGTGCAAATCTGTGCTGCCAATCAGTGCTCATCAGTGCCAAATTGTGCTGCCAATCAGTGCAAATCTGTGCTGACAATCTGTGCCCAGTGCTGCCAATCAGTGCCCATCAGTGCTGCCTATCAGTGCCAATAAGTACCCATCAGTGCTGCCAATCAGAGCCCATCAGTGCTGCCTTTCAGGGCTCATCAGTGCCCAACAGTGCAGCCTATCGGTGCCAATCAGTGCTGCCATAATACTGGTCTCTGTGATATGCAACTTTATATATAATACACATCAGTTTGAAAACAAGACATAATAGAAACTTAGCAGGGATGGCGGAAACCCCTCTATGGATAATCGCAATACAAATTAACTTCAAGTGCAACAACTTTTTAGCTGGGAGGTTCCCACCATTATACTTTGGAATTTTTGTTTTTTAAATTGTTACACTTAATGTTATAAGTATTAGTTACTATTATAATGTAAATTATTGCACTTGAAGTTAATTTTCCACCACCCTTCCTAAGTCCATGTCTTTATGGACATTGCTTTGTGCACTGGTGCACAGTCATGTTGGGACAGGAAGGGGCCATCCCCAAACTCCTCCCACAAAGTTGGGAGCATGAAATTGTCCAAAACTAAGGGGCCAACCCCAACCCCTGAAAAATAACCCCCCCTCCCCCAAATGATTTAGACCAGTGCACAGAGCAAGATCCATAAAGACATGGATGAGCAAGTTTGGGGTGGAGGAACTTGACTGGCCTGCACAGAGTACTGACCTCAACCCGATAGAACACCTTTGGGATGAATTAGAGTGGCGACTGCAAGCCAGACATTCTCGTCTAACATCAGTGCCTGACCTCACAAATGCACTTCTGGAAGAATGGTCACACATTCCCATAGACACACTCCTAAATCTTGTGGACAGCCTTCCCAGAAGAGGTGAAGCTGTTATAGCTGCAAAGGGTGGGCCAACTCAATATTGAACCCTACATGCGTGTAAAGGCAGGTGTCCCAATACTTTTGACTATATAATGTGTGTATCTTATTATATATATATATACACGTATGTGTGTTTGAGCTTTGGGGTGCACACCCTAATGCAATAGGCTGTGCACGCCTATGGCACAGGAGATGGTCAGAGGATACGGACATGGCACAGGAGATGGATGGTGAGAGGATATGGACAGGGACTGTCTCTGACCGGCCCTGTGCACTCTCCAGGGTCACTGTTGTGCTTGAACTTCTGGCCGAACACTGCCCACCGGCGCCACCCGAATGCTGGGTCAACTCAGGATCAGATCAGCTTGGGAATTTCTGTAACTGTGCATGACCTGAGCCGGTCGCAGACATTTTTTACTGCCATTTTTCTCCTGCATTTACGGGCTGCCAGTAAAAATATGGGCAGTTGGAAACAATGGTGGGGGGTCATTACATTGTAAGCTACTTCTATGGTGTGGAGGGTTCTCAAATCAATAAGTAGAGATCCCTCCTGTGATTGGTCTCTGGTGGTTCCTGTGGATCTCTCCCATGCCCGGTATTAGGAGATGATTGGGGGATTTGCACATTCACAATCTTTGGATTCCTAGAATTCTATTGGTGGAATGTCTGCAGGTTTCACTTTCATTTTGTGGCTTCTCATCTCCAACCTTCGTAATCTCATTCTGCCTGGTAACTGCTGATCCTCCATCTCCTCATTTTCCTATTGGAGAGAGAGGAAGCCTCCTCCAATCAGCACAGAGCTCCGCCTTCCTGTACACAGACTGTCCTGATCTGGGTGAAGTGGAAGGTTGTCGTGTTTTGGGGTCTCTCTATAGAGGACAGCGGGGAGGATGAAGATGATGATCCCCCTCATCCTGATTATTCTGGGGGTGTCAGGGGTGGAGTGTGGTAAGTAGAGGACAATATAGATGACATCTTGTCAGTGGGGGGGATTTCCTCCAAGTGTTGTATAGAATGGTAGAAATCAATGTTTAGTGATAAAGGTAGAAGTATTGTGGAAGTGACAACCATGTCCTGTCTGTGTGAAGATGACAATACGGCTCTCCAGGCTCTGAAGGATCTTTATTGATCTTGTGTACGGAGCTGATGATGGACGGAGAGGTCAGGGGGTCAGAAGACATTACAATGTATCAGCTGACAATACATTTCACCTTCTCACTCATCACACCTATTTCCTCCTATAGATCTCATCCTGGAGGGGGCGCTGTGTTCAGTCTCATCTGTGTGATCTAAACTATAAATATTTAGGGTGATATTAACCCCTTAATGCCTGAACACAGTTTTGTAACTTTGACATGTGTTAGTAAAACTGAACATACAGTATCATCACAACTACTTACTGTATCCAGGAGAATTATATCTTTTTCAGGATAAAATGGTAATGGATAACTCTGATATTTTTGGGGGGCCTCCTGCACACCAATGTAATAATTTACTGATGTTTATATGCAGGATTTTGCTGGCAAAAGGTTTCTGAATAAAAAAATGTAAAAGTCTTAAGTATACACATGTACGGGTGTATAAATGTTCATTTGCATGTACACTACATCTCAACCAAGCGGCTCCTACAGGCTTTTGAGCTTTTTTGAGCTCTCATTTTTTTCTGCCTGAAAACTCCCCTCCATGTTATCCAATGTGTCCTTAAACACTATACACACTATACACACACTATACACACACTATACACGCTATGGCTCTTTCAGGAGTTTACAGGCAGAAACAAAAACCCACCAAACTCATGTTTTTGACATCTCAAAGCTTTTAAGTAGAAAAAACACCTAAGCACCCCAAAAAGCATGAAAAGGCACACAAAAAATGAAAAAAATTAGCTATGGGGAGGGTTTGTGAAAAAAAAATGCTTATAGTCACAAAACCTTGAAAAAGCTCAAAATATGCAATAAAAACACATGAAAGAGCACAAAAAGCACAAGCTTCTTCAGGCTTTTAGGCAGAGAAATAAAAGCTCAAATGTCTTAAAGCAGCTTTATTTTGAGCTGCAGTGTACATGACCCCATCCAAGATATCTTCATACTCTTCTAGCTGCCAGTGTTTCAATGTATGTATATACGTTCATATATATTTGTGTATACATTTATGGAAATGACTGCACTCAAACATATATTGTTCTTTTTTATGGCTCTGAACACATTGCTTCATTACGGCACTTTTTGCAGCTGTGGGGATTGTCCCATAAGGAACAATGTACCTGTGTTCAGATTTCTTTAAAAAAAAATACAAATGCTGCATTTCTCCACTCATGTTCAAGAGGCTTAATTAGCAAAGAAAAACTGACCGAAAATAGTAAAACAAAACTTTTAATGTAACTTTAACTGTATATTTTTTGCAGTTACCATGACCACAAATAAACCTCCAAAATAAATATTCCTACATCTGATGTTCATGGTGAGAGCACAAAAGTGTAATTTATTTGTAGTTTGTACCTATAGTAGGGACAAAAAATATATGATCTAATTTTGACCCTGATATTATCCTCCACCAGGCTCTGATCTTTTTATCTTTATTTTGCATTTATTACTTTTTTACATTCCTCCCCTCAGCTATAAGAAAAAGGAAACATTCAGGGGAATTCACAGGGAGTGTCTAAAGCCTCGTACACACAATTGGACTTTAAACAAACTTTTCCGTGGATTTCTGTTAAAAGGGCGTTGGCCATAAACTTGTTCTGCATACACACAGCAGGACTTTTTAGGCAACAAACACGAATGTAGTGACGTTTCAATTTACTGACGACACTTCAAAAGAGGAAGTTCAATTCTCCGTTGCCACCCTTTGGTCAACTTCTGTATTGTTGTCTGATCTTTTGCATTGGTTCTGAGCATGCGTGTTTGTACTTTGTACTAAAGTCCGATGGTTTTGTGTACACACGATCGGACTAGCCGACCTAGGAGTTTTGTTGCAGGAAAGTTTGTCTATTGGCAAAGCCAACATTTGTCCGATGAAAAACAAAAAAGTTTGTCCGATGGAGCATACACACGGTCGGATGTTTCCTTAAAACGGTTGTATATCCGCTGACATATCTTTTTTTTATAACCCTGTAAGGCAAAAGGCATAATGAGCTAGTATGCACCGCATACTAGCTCATTATAAAATACTTACCTTAGAACAAGGCGGCGGCATCTTACCTGGTCCATGCCGAGGTAGCTGTCATGTTCCCTCGGCGTGTCTTCCAGGTATCATGGTTCCAGCGCCGTGAGTGGCTGGAGCTGCGATGTCATCACTCCCACGCATGCGCATGGGAGATTTCTTTCCCGGCAAGGTCCGGCAGCTGCCGGGCCTTCAGCCGAGAATCCCCTGTGTGCATGCGCCGCTGCAGTCAGCGGCTCATAGCAAGGGGAATATCTCCTAAATCATACAGGTTTAGGAGATATTTTTTTTACCTACAGGTAACCTTTATTATAGGCTTACCTGTAGGTAAAAGTTAAAAAAAACTATACAACCGCTTTAAAACAGGTCATTTGCATGTTTGTTGTCAAAAAGTCTGATCGTGTGTATGGGCCTTTAGAAACAGTTTATAATTAAGGATGAGCTCAGGCGTGTTCACAACCCGCATATGTAGAACCCACCAGGAAGTCGGCACTGCACAGCGCTGATCACAGACAGTGAAACGTTTTCCAGATCCGCAGCTGCAGAGATAGAGAAATGTCTCACTGCCTGTGATTAGCGCTCCGCAGTGCCGACTTCCTGGCGGGCTCTACATGTGCGGGTTGTGAACACGCCTGAGCTCATCCTTATTTATAATCCTGACCTTCCTCCACACAACAAATGTTGGTTGAGGTGACAGATCTGTGTACCTGTTGTAGAAAGGGACATGAATATGGGGCTGACAGTAGGAGGAGCCTATGACTCCCACCACCCTTAGGGGGAGATTTACTAAAACTGGAGAGTGCAAATTCTGGTGCAGCTGTGCATGGCAGCCAATCAGCTTCTAACTTCAGCTTGTTCAATTGAGCTTTGACAAAAAAAAACTGGAAACTGATTGGTTTCTAAGCAGAGCTGCACTAGATTTTTGCACCCAGTTCAGTTTTAGTAAATCAACCCCTTAGTGTCTCCTGTGAGACCAGGAAGTGAGAAGAGAAGTACTGCAGCTGGGTCAGCACTGGAGTGGTGAAATGAGTCAGGTAGGTGTTTAGGAAGGAGGTGGGTATAACAGTTGGTGGGGCATTTTATACAGTACATTAATGGAGGGAATGCATTAAACCAGGGGGTCAGCAACCTGTACATTGCGATCTACCAGAAGATCGTGGACCGGTGACTGGTAGATCTCGGTCTGGGCTTGCTGTCCCCCATCCCAGAGCATCAGAGTGCAATGCAGAGGGACTACTTGTAAAATTGATCTGTAGTAGGGAGCCGCATAATCCGATGTCTCCTCTGTAGTGCCGGCTCCTGTCCCATGGGGAGTGATACCAACTGCACTCCACATCTTATCCCGGCTAGTGGTCTCCAGAGTGGTGCCAACAGCAGGAAAGAAGAGATCTTCAGGTCAGTGTGAAGCAATACACTGGGCATTATAGTATATGGCTTCTTTCACATCGATGTGCTGCGGTTTACCCACACCATGGGTGCAGTGCAGTGTACCTGCATCTTTCCTGTGGGTTTGCTGCACTTAGCCATAGACTTCTATTATATTCTGCGGGTTTTGGTGCATTTTCAGAATGCAGGAGTTTTGGTGCTTTCACAAAGTGTACCACTCCTGCAGTATATAATAGAAGTCTATGGCAAAGTGCAGCTAAGCCAGGAAGGTCACAGATGCAGGTGAACACAGCCTTCTAGGGGGCTCAGAACAGTAGGGGTTCATTTACATTTGCAGTTTGGGGGGGTCAGGGGTGTACACATTTCACAGCCACAACAGAAGTTATATACTCTGTCATGGTTGGTGGGTGTAGCGCCCACCAAGCATGACCCATTCAAGTGAATGAGGCTGCTCTGCATGTGCCCTACAACCTTGTGCAGTACAGCAAATAAGGGGTTAAAGCAGGCAGCTTTCATTTTTGCGTTATAATCTCCCCTCCACCAAATTTTACACTTGGCACAATGCAGTCAGTCAAGTACCGTTTTCCTGGCAACCTCCAAATCCAGAAAAATACATCAGATTGCCAGACAGAGAAGCTGATTCATCACTCCAGAGAACTCGTCTCCACTGCTCTAGAGTCCAGTGTCGGTGAGCTTTACACCACGGAATCCATTACTTTGTATTGCACTTGGTGTAAGACTTGGATGCAGTTGCTCGGCCATGTAAACCCATTCCATGAAGATCTCTACACACTGTTGTTGTGCAAATCTGAAGGCCACAGTTTAGTTTGGAGTTCTGTACATATTGACTCTGCAGACAGTTGGTGACTTCTGTGCAATGTGCGCTTCATCATGCGCTGACCACGCTCTGTCATGTTACGTGGCCTAACACTTCATGGCTGAGTTGCTGTTGTTCCCAGTTGTTTCCACTTTGTTATAATATCACTAAGGCCCCTTTCACACTGCCAAGACTTGAAAGTCGTGTGATTTTGCTGCGATTTTACCACAATTTTGATGCAATTTCAGGGAATGCCTGTGTAAACTTGAGGTCTATGGACCTCAACTCACATCAAAGTCGGATCAAAGTAGTACAGGGAGTACTTTGAAGTCGGTGTGACATGAAATCACACAGATATGAATGGTACTCATTGGAAATCATGGGGTACGACTTGTCATGCGACTTTGCATTCCCAAGTCACAGGACAAGTCAAACATGTGTGGAATTGTTTTAGATTTACAATCCTCTTTACTTTCCTTACATATTTGTTGTAGTTGAAGGATATAGACCGGCTTCCAATGTGCCCTTTGTGGTCTCCTTTGAATAATTGGTGTTGGGTTGGCTTCCTGTGATTGGACAAAGCTGTGATATTAACGGATATGTAAATAATATACATTATCACAATATAGAAATGATGTAATGTGTTATTTAAGGTATTTTGTATGAGATGTCACAACTGACCATAAAATTATGTTGTTATTTGGGAATATTACCTCCACTTATCTCATGAAGAAATGGACACAGTCCATGAAATACATTGAGAATGTACAAGGCCGGCTGTAAAGTCTTTTCATTTAGCAAAATACATGAAGAGGTAAAGAGGAATTAAACTAAAAAAAAATATTTTATATATATATATGGCAGCTTACTAACCTTGTAATGGCTGCACTGGTTATTTTAGGCTTTTTTCCCTTTATTTTTGCTTGTTGATCCTGCCAGTAACACACCTCCTATGTTGGAGTGTCTCCACTCTGGATGGAGGAGCAGCAGAGACACCCTTGAACAGCAGCATTGTCAGTCGGGGGAGGGTAGTGTTAAATACATAGGCAGATTTAGATGGACTCGACTAACAAATTAAAGCAAATATAGCTTTTTAAGCAGTTACAGCAACATTTTTTTTCTTTTAGGCCCCTTTCACACTTACACGACTTGTCCCACGATTTTGTACTGCAAAACCGTATGACAAGTCATTCTCCATGGTTTTCAATGACTACCATTCATATTGGCACGACTTTAAGTCGTGCCGACTTGAAAGTAGTCCCTGCACTACTTTGGTCCAACTTCTATGCGAGTTGTACTCCATAGACCTCAATGTTAAACCCTGAAGTAGCATGCAAGTCATGCCTGAATAATATAGACACGACTTCAGCACGACTTTGTAAGCACAAGCCTGGCTCGCTGATCGGGAAAGGAAAACTTTTTTTTCCTTTCCCGATGAGCGACAGGCAGTGCTGACAGCTGTCTGGTATGAATCCAGAGGGGGAACTCCACGCCAGGTTTTAAATGAAAAAAACGGCATGGGTTCCCCCCCAGGGGCATACCAGGCCCTTAGGTCTGGTATGGATCTAAGGGGAACCCCCTACACCGAAAAATCGGCGTGGGGTCCCCCCCAAAATCCATACCAGACCCTTATCCGAGCATGCAGCCCGGCCGGTCAGGAATGGGGGTGGGGACTAGCGAGCGCCCCCCCCCCTCCTGGACCGTACCAGGCCGCATGCCCTCAACATGGGGGGGTGGGTGCTTTAGGGCATGGGGGGCACCCTTCCGGCCCCCCCACCCCAAAGCACCTTGTCCCCATGTTGATGAGGACAAGGGCCTCTTCCCGACAACCCTGGCCGTTGGTTGTTGGGGTCTACGGGCAGGGGGCTTATCGGAATCCGGGAGCCCCCTTTAATAAGGGAGCCCCCAGATCCCGGCCCCCCACCCTATGTGAATGAGTATGGGGTACATGGTACCCCTACCCATTCACCTAGGGAAAAAAGCGTCAATAAAAAACACAGTACATAGGTATTTAAAATAATTTATTAGGCAGCTCCGGGATCTTCTTCCGACTTCGGGGTCCTCTTCCGACTTCGGGGGTCTCTCCGGCGTCTCCTCCCGGTGTCCTGATCTTCTGCCGGCTCCTCCGCTTTCTTCTGCAGCTCAATTGCTAGCGGTGGTCCGGACTTCTGTCTTCTGCCTTCTTCTTTTCTTCCAGAGATGTTGACACGACGCTCTCTCCAGCTGGAATGGTCTCTGAATGCTCCGCAACAGACTTATATAGGCGGTGGCCCCGCCCCCTTATGAGGTCACTGTCCCGGGGCATGCTGGGACTGTGCCGTCATAAGGGGGCGTGGTCATCACCCGGTGACCACGCCTCCTAAAACGTCACAGTCCCAGCATGCCCAGGGACTGTGACGGCATAAGGGGGCAGGGTCACCGCCTATATAAGTCCGTTGCGGAGCGCACAGAGACCATTCTGGCTGGAGAGAGCGTCGTGTCAACATCTCTGGAAGAGAAGAGGGAAGAAGACGATCCAGAGGTCCGGACCACCGCTGGCAAAAGAGCGCCAGAAGATAGCGGTGGAGCCGGCAGAAGATGCGGACACCGGGAGAAGACGCCGGAGAGACCCCCGAAGTCGGAAGAGGACCCCCCGAAGTCAGAAGAAGATCCCGGAGCTGCCTAATAAATTATTTTAAATACCTGTGTACTGTGTTTTTTATTGACGCTTTTTTCCCTAGGTGAATGGGTAGGGGTACCATGTACCCCATACTTATTCACATAGGGTGGGGGGCCGGGATCTGGGGGCCCCCTTATTAAAGGGGGCTCCCAGATTCCGATAAGCCCCCGCCCGCAGCCCCCGACAACCAACGGCCAGGGTTGTCGGGAAGAGGCCCTTGTCCTCATCAACATGGGGACAAGGTGCTTTGGGGTGGGGGGGGCCGCAGGGCGCCCCCCCATGCCCCAAAGCACCCACCCCCCATGTTGAGGGTATGCGGCCTGGTACGGTCCAGGAGGGGGGGGCCGCTAGCTCGTCCCCACCCCCATTCCTGACCGGCCGGGCTGCGTGCTCGGATAAGGGTCTGGTATGGATTTTGGGGGGACCCCCACGCCGATTTTTTGGCGTAGGGGGTTCCCCTTACAATCCATACCAGACCTAAGGGCCTGGTATGCCCCTGGGGGGGGGACCCACGCCATTTTTTTTTATTTAAAACTTGGCGTGGAGTTCCCCCTTATGATTCATACCAACTACTGTATGTTTTCATTTGTTAATGCCAAAAACGTGGCAAAGTAGTACTGCTCCCAAATCGCGGCAAATCGCGGCCGCGAAATCGCGGTAAAATCGTGCGACTTTGAAGTCGTATAAGTGTGAAAGGAGCCTTAGGGTAAATATTTTAAATTAAATAAAATAAAATCTGTTCATTGTAAGAACCCCTGTCAGTGGCAAATGGTTTGTCTCATCCCTCCCACTGCTACTTTTGCTGGACAGCTTGGTCTGGTAAAGTAAGTTGAAAAATAATGGTCTTTCTGGCAGGATCACTGAGTGGAAAAATTGAAAAAGTTAACAAAAAAACCCCCCAATGCAGCCATTGCTAAGTACTGGTAAGCTGCAATATGAAAAAGGGCAAACAAGGTATTAAATACCTCTAAATATCTCTCGGTCTAAAGCCACTGATTGAAGGAAGCCGGTGTCTTGCCAAGAAAGTTCCCCCGGTGGATAAGGACCCCCCTGTACTGCGCAGGCACAGCACAAACGAATAAGGAGCCGCTGAAAATAGCCGAAGCTGAAAACCTTCAATCAGCTGTACACGGCGCCTGTGCCCTGAGTCCAGGTTCAAGCCCCACCATCCAAGTGAAACCTAGAGGTAGAATAAAAAAGTGGCGAGCGAAGCGAGGCCGTGCCCGAAGCGTGGTGAGCGAAGCGAGGGGCCCTGTTACAGGCGCCGTGTACAACTGATTTATACCTATTCAGCTTCGGCTATTTCCAGTGGCTCGTACTGCACAAGCGCTGCACCTGCGCAGTACAGGGGGGTCCTTATCCAACGAGGGGAACTTTCTCGGCAGAACACCGGTCTCTATGATGAGAATGCTCTGCATGACCTGGATACATATTCTGCTACTATTGTCTTTATTTTTATGTAGAGATGCTGTATGCAGTACTACATCAGAGCAGTAGGTGGCAGTATAAGACTTCTCTGTGCTGAGCTGGGTGATGGCAGCATTCCGCTGTAATGTGAAGTCATGCAGTTTCCTGGAAATCACTTGTTTGTCATTATAAAGATTCTCCAGCAGGTGGTGCTGTGCACACTAAGCCCTGGTTCACACTGCCAAGACTTATGTGACTCGAGAGTTCAAAGTCGCATGACAAATTGTGCCCCAAGAACGGCAATGGAATCATTCTAATCGGTGCAACTCAAGTCGCTCTGATTTAGAAAAAGATTCCTGCACTATTTTTGGTGCGACTTCAGCATGACTTGAATTGACTTCTGTTAGTAAGAAGTCATATGCAAGCCGCAATGAAGTCATGCAAGGATGTCAGATATAAAGTAGTGTGACTTTGAAGTCATGGCGGTGTGATTCAAGGCTTAGTAGAGGAGGAAAGTAATCTTTTGCATGAAGAAGAAGAGCACAGCCAGGGAAAAGATAAGTGTAACAAATATCAGCTGTCTATGTATGGAGCTCTCTGTACATTACACTATATTATTATACTCACACATGTGCCATCCCTCCTGAAATGAAGGGAAAAGATCTCTGCAGCATTTTAGAAATCGCAGTTTGCAGAGGAACCACAAGTGCAGTGCGGTTCCCATGTGGGAACAATTTCCATTGCTTTTGGCATGTCATTAGGATTAATGGCACCCGCACCCACCCAGAATGATTTTTCTGTGTGGGTGGTTGTGGCTGTGGAAACAGGTGTGGTCCTGCAGTGGCAATTACCCGCACAGATCTGAACCTATCCTTCATGACAGTTGGCGACCCTGGTATATGCTGTGTGGGGAGGTAGAGAGCAGGTTGTGGGTCAGGGGCTTTGGGGGTACAATTGAAATTTGGGGGGTGCAGCTCACCCCAGCACCCACCTAAATCCAGCCAATGGGACATTTACTTGCCTGGCACTATTGGTAGTCTCTGCATTTGCTGCTGCGGGTGCTAGTACAAACACGGCATCCCCGGCATTCCTCCAAGTGTGTCTGTGCCTTGCTTCTCAGTGCCGGTGTTCTGCCGAGAAAGTTCCGCTCGGCGGATAAGGACCCCCCTCTACTGCGCAGGCGCTGTGCCTGCGCATTAGGATCCGTCAGAAATAGCTGAAGGGGAATAGGTCCAAATCAGCTGTACACGGCGCCTGTAAGAGGGCCCCTCGCGGGCTCGCTCCACTCGCCACGCTTCGGGCACGGCCTCGCTGCGCTCGGCTCTTTTAGATTCCCCCTCTAGGTCCACTTGGATGGTAGGGAAGGAACTTGGACCCAGAGCGCAGGCGCCGTGTACAGCTGATTGTGGATTTTGAGCTTCGGCTATCTCCGGCAGCTGTTAATAGTTCATACTGCGCAGGCGCTGCACCTGCGCAGTACAGGGGGGAACTTATCCGCCGAGGGAACTTATTGGGCAAGACACCGGCCAGCATGCAGCTACTACATCGCTCCCAACTGTCCCTGATTTGGAACAATGTCCCTCCTTCCTCCTCATTGTGCTCTGATCTGTATAGTTGTATATAAAATGCACTGATTATCTTTCCATAACTGTTTCCCAGTGCTAAACCTTTCATCCAGTTTCTAAATTTCTGCATTTGTAAATTTCAAAAAACAGTATAAAGGAATATTAGTGGTAAAAAAGTACTTGTGGGTTTACCTAATCATTTTTTTAATATATAATTCTCTGTTAGGGGTGTGTGTCCTATGTCTACATACTTTTGCTAATAGGTGTCCATCATTCCCATCTCAAAAATTTAGGAGGTATTCTACTATCCTTGTACAGCATCAGATGTGTCCTCCATATGGTCTTGGGCCTGGCTTGTCCTGCCCCTGACTTGGAGACCCCAGTTCTAGATGATCAGGATTCCCCGGCATTGTCCTGAGAGTGTCTGTATGTCAGTGGGGGGTCATTAGATTGTAAGCTCTTCTGAGCAGGGCCCTCTTAATCCTCTTGTATTTTATTGTATTATAACTGTATTGTCTCCCTTTTAAATTGTAAAGCGCTGCATAAACTGTTGGTGCTATATAAATCCTGTATAATAATAATTAGATTGTAAGCTCCTTCTCTGGTGTGGAATGGTGCGGAGGGTTCTCTATAGATCAATAAGTAGAGATCCCTCCTGTGATTGGTCTCTGGTGTTTCCTGTGGATCTCTCCCATGCCCGGTATTAGGAGATGATTGGGGGTTTTGGGGGATTTCTAGAATTCTATTGGTGGAATGTCTCCAGCTTTCACTTTCACGTTGTGGCTTCTCATTTCCAATGTTCATAATGCTATTCTGCCCGGTAACTGCTGATCCTCCATCTCCTCATTTTCCTATTGGAGAGAGAGGAAGCCTCCTCCAATCAGCACAGAGCTCCGCCTTCCTGTACACAGACTGTCCTGATCTGGGTGAAGTGGAAGGTTGTCGTGTTTTGGGGTCTCTCTATAGATGACAGCGGGGAGGATGAAGATGATGATCCCCCTCATTCTGATTATTCTGGGGGTGTCAGGGGTGGAGTGTGGTAAGTAGAGGACAATATAGATGACATCTTGTCAGTGGGGGGGATTTCCTCCAAGTGTTGTATAGAATGGTAGAAATCAATGTTTAGTGATAAAGGTAGAAGTATTGTGGAAGTGACAACCATGTCCTGTCTGTGTGAAGATGACAATACGGCTCTCCAGGCTCTGAAGGATCTTTATTGATCTTGTGTACGGAGCTGATGATGGACGGAGAGGTCAGGGGGTCAGAAGACATTACAATGTATCAGCTGACAATACATTTCACCTTCTCACTCATCACACCTATTTCCTCTTATAGATCTCATCCTGGAGGGGGCGCTGTGTTTAGTCTCATCTGTGTGATCTAAATTATAAATATTTAGGGTGATATTAACCCCTTAATGCCTGAACACAGTTTTGTAACTTTGACATGTGTTAGTAAAACTCTCCATACAGTATCATCACAACTACTTCAAATTAAAAAATGTTTTGGCTCTAGATATTCTTTAAAACTCAACTCCGTTTGATAACTTTTTCTATTTCAGTTTTGGATAGATTAGGGAAGGATTAGGTCATCTGGCAGCATTTTCTTACTCTTTGTGCTACGAGAGAGATTTTCTCTTACTTCCTGTCCAGATAATGGGTGTCACACAGAGCAGGAAGAGAACATAAATCTCTCTGTGGTTACACAGACTGTGTTTAACTACTTCAATATCAGAGCATTCTTTTTAATTTTTCACATATCTAAGCATCAATATTGGTGTGGTCAGATGCTTTGAGGGCAGAGGAGGGAGTTTAAAAAAAAAAAAAAAGAGTACCTGTCACTACCTATTGTTATCATAGGGGATATTTACATTCCCTGAGATAACAATAAAAATGCTAAAAAAATGAAAGGAACAGTTTAAAAATAAAAAAGCAAAAAAAAGCACCCCTGTCCCCCCGTGCTCACGCGCAAAGGCTCACACAAGCGTCGGTCTGGTGTAATATGTAAACAGCAATTGCACCATGCATGTGAGGTATCACTGTGAAGGTCATATCGAGGGCATTAATTTTAGCAGTAGACCTCCTCTCTAAATCTAAAGTGGTAACCTGTAAAGGATTTTAAAGGCATTTAAAAATGTATGTAGTTTGTCGCCGCCGCATGTTCGTGTGCAATTTTAAAGCATGTCATGTTTGGTATCCATGTACTCGGCCTAAGATCATCTTTTTTATTTCATCAAACATTTGGGCAATATAGTGTGTTTTAGTGCATTCCAATTTAAAAAAGTGTTTTTTTTCCCCAAAAGTTGCATTTGAAAAATTGCTGCGCAAATACTGTGTGAAAAAGAAAATTACAACACCCGCCATTTTAATCTGTAGGGCCTTTGCTTTAAAAAAATATATAATGTTTTTGGGTTCAAAGTGATTTTTATAGCAAAAAAAAATATTTTTTCATGTAAACAAAAATTGTCAGAAAGGGCTTTGTCTTCAAGTGGTTAGAAGAGTGGGTGATGTGTGACATAAGCTTCTAAATGTTGTGCATAAAATGCCAGGACAGTTCAACCCCCCCTCTCCCAAATGACCCCATTTTGGAAAGTAGACACCCCAAGCTATTTGCTGAGAGGCATGTCGAGTCCATGGAATATTTTATATTTTAAAATAAGTTTCAAAATGGAAAATGGCAAACTTTTTTTTTTTTGCACAAAGTTGTCACTAAATGATATATTGCTCACACAGGCCATGGGCATATGTGGAATTGCACCCCAAAATACATTCAGCTGCTTCTCCTGAGTACGGGGATACCACATGTGTGAGACTTTTTGGGAGCCTAACCGCGTACGGGGCCCCGAAAACCAATCACTGCCTTCATCATTTCTAAGGGCGTAAAATGGTGATTTCACTTCCTCGCTACCTATCACAGTTTCGGAGGCCATAAAGTGCCAAGGTGGCACAAAGCCCCCCAAATGACCCAATTTTGGAAAGAAGACACTTCAAGCTATTTGCTGAGAGGCATTTTGAGTCCATGGAATATTTTATATTTTGCCACAAGTTTCGGAAAAATTATAATTTTTATTTTATTTTTATTTTTTTTACATAAAGTTGTCACTAAATGATATATTGTTCAAACATGGCATTGTTATACTGTGTTTCCCCGAAAATAATCCCGGGTCTTATATTAATTTTGGCAACAAAAGACACAGTAGGGCTTATTTTCGGGGTAGGTCCGATGTAATGTGCTGTCTTCTCTACCCCTCTCTCTCCCTGCCTGACAGGAATCCCCAATGTGAACTGAGTTAAAATGCTTGTAAAATCCCATAATCCACACTCTTACAGTAGTATATAATGAATAATGTGTGTGTTTCTGTAATATAATTGTGCCAAATACCTTCGTTATAGCGCCGTTCTGTGCTTCTGTGACCCACCAGAGCTCTCTTCCCCGCAATTATATTACAGAAAACGCACACATTGTACATTATATACTACTGTAATAGAGTGGATTATAGGATGTTACAAACATTTTAAATTAGGGCTTATTTTCGGGGTAGGGCTTATATTGCAGCCCTCCTGGAAAATAACGCTAGGTCTTATTTTTAGGGTACGTCTTATTTTCGGGGAAACCCAGTATGTGGAATTATACCCCAAAATACGTTCTGCTGCTTCTCCTGAGTACGGGGATACCACATGTGAGACTTTTTGGGAGCCTAGCCGTGTACAGGACCCCGAAATCCAGTCACTGCCTTCAGGATTTCTCAAGGTGTAAAATTGTGATTTCACTTCCTCACTACCTATCACAGTTATGGAGGCCCTGAAATGCCCAGATAGCACAACCCCCCCCACACCCAAAATGACCCCATTTTGGAAAGTAGACACCCCAAGCTATTTTCTGAGAGGCATGGTGAGTATTTTGCAGCTCTCATTTGTTCTTAAAAATGAAGAAAGAAAAGAAAAATGTATTTTATTTTTTCAATTTTCAAAACTTTGTGACAAAAAGCGAGATCTGCAAAATACTCACTATACCTCTCAGCAAATAGCTTGGGGTGTCTTTGGTGCTAGCTGGGCATTTCATGGCCTCCGAAACTGTGATAGGCAGTGAGGAGTGAAATCAAAATTTTATACCCTTAGAAAGCCTGAAGGCGGGGATTGGTTTTCGGGGTCCTGTACACGGTTAGACTGCCAAAAAGGGAATAACATGGGAGGGGAAAAAACTGTGGGGAAAAATGGGACTTTATATGAAGCATGCAGTCTGAGGGACAACCAGCTATCAAATAGTAAAATTGCTTATATATATATATATATATATATATATATATATATATATATATATATATATATATATATATATATATATATATATATATATATACACACACACACACACACACACACACACACACACACACACACACACACACACACACACACACACACATATACACATATACACATATATATATACATATACACACACAGTAGGACCATAATAAGTAAGATAAAATTGATAAATGATGGTGGTAATGTAACCCCTGGATAGAATCTCAAATACACCTACGCATGTATAAAGTACACAGTCTCAGGGACAACCAACCATCAATAGTATAAAAATAATTGTTTATTGAGGCACAATAGGACCATGATTGATAAGGTAAAAGCAATAATTAATAGTGGTAGTATAACCCATAATTTCATCTATACACACATGTTATGTTGATTGTTTACATATCTGAACAGTATTTACAATGATGGGGATAACCTCCAAACTTGCTAGTCTGCCAAATGTGATAGGGAAGAGACCCTGAGTATGGTATCTCAATCCTATACCACAAATTAGATATACAATCTATAAAGTATAATATGTAAATCCAGACACAGCTTCAATTAGCTCATAAGTAAATCTGGACACGGCTTCAATTACATAGTTACATAGTAGGTGAGGTTGAAAAAAGACACAAGTCCATCAAGTCCAACCTATGTGTGTGATTATGTGTCAGTATTAGCTTGACGCATTTCGTGATTTGGTATTACCGCTCATCAGCACGTGATAGTAATCTGAAATGAAATAGATAATTGTCTAATAATTGACATGTAACGGAAGAAATGGTAATAAATTATGAAAGATATCATAGTAAAGGAGTGTCTAGTAGTGACAATGAGAATGAGGGATTGGTGATTAGTAGGGATGAGCCGAACACCCCCCTGTTCGGTTCAGAACATGCGAACAGGGAAAAAGTTTGTTCGAACACGCGAACACCATTAAAGTCTATGGGACACGAACATGAATAATCAAAAGTGCTAATTTTAAAAGCTTATATGCAAGTTATTGTCATAAAAAGTGTTTGGGGACCCGGGTCCTGCCCCAGGGGACATGGATCAATGCAAAAAAAAAGGTTTTAAAAACGGCCGTTTTATTCAGGAGCAGTGATTTTAATAATGCTTAAAGTCAAACAATAAAAGTGTAATATCCCTTTAAATTTCATACCTGGGGGGTGTCTATAGTATGCCTGTAAAGGGGCGCATGTTTCCCGTATTTAGAACAGTCTGACAGCAAAATTATATTTCAAAGATAAAAAGTCATTTAAAACTACTCGCGGCTATTGCATTGCCGGTCCGACAATACACATAAAAGTTCATTGATAAAAACGGCATGGGAATTCCCCACAGAGGAACCCCGAACCAAAATTTAAAAAAAAAAATGACGTGGGGGGTCCCCCTAAATTCCATACCAGGCCCTTCAGGTCTGGTATGGATATTAAGGGGAATCCCAGCCAAAATTGAAAAAAAACGGTGCGGGGTCCCCCCAAAAATCCATACCAGACCCTTATCCGAGCACGCAACCTGGCAGGCCGCAGGAAAAGAGGGGGGGACAAGAGAGCGCCCCCCCCTCCTGAACCGTACCAGGCCACATGCCCTCAGCATTGGGAGGGTGCTTTGGGGTAGCCCCCCAAAACACCTTGTCCCCATGTTGATGAGGACAAGGGCCTCGTCCCCACAACCCTGTGGGCAGGGGGCTTATCGGAATCTGGAAGCCCCCTTTAACAAGGGGACCCCCAGATCCCGCCCCCCCTGTGTGAAATGGTAAGGGGGTACAAAAGTACTCCTACCATTTCACTAAAAAAACTGTCAAAAATGTTAAAAATGACAAGAGACAGTTTTTGACAGTTCCTTTCTTCTTTTTCTTCCTTCTTCCTCCTTCTTCCTTCTTCTTCCTTCTTCCTCCTCCTTCTTCTTCCTCCTCTTCCTTCTTCCTCTTCCTCCTTCTTCTTCTTCCTCCTCTTCCTTCTTCCTCCTTCTTCTTCCTCCTCCTTCTTCTTCTTCCTCCTTCCTCCTTCTTCTTCCTCCTTCCTCCTTCTTCTTCTTCTTCCTCCTTCTTCTTCTTCTTCCTCCTTCTTCTTCCTCCTTCCTCCTTCTTCTTCTTCTTCTTCTTCTTCTTCTTCCTCCTTCTTCTTCCTCCTTCTTCTTCCTCCTCCTTCTTCTTCCTCCTCCTTCCTCCTTCTTCTTCTTCCTCCTTCTTCTTCTTCCTCCTTCTTCTTCTTCCTCCTTCTTCTTCTTCCTCCTTCTTCTTCTTCCTCCTTCTTCTTCTTCTTCCTTCTTCTTCTTCTTCCTCCTCCTTCTTCTTCCTCCTCCTTCTTCTTCCTTCTTCTTCTTCTTCTCGTCCAGCATCTCCTCCGCAGCGTCTTCTCGTCCAGCATCTCCTCCGTGGCATCTTCTATCTTCTTCTCGTCCAGCATCTCCTCCGCGGCGTCTTCTATCTTCTTCCCCTTGGGCCGCTCCGCACCCATGGCATGGGGGGAGGCTCCCACTCTTCCCTTCATCTTCTTCTCTTCTTCATCTTCTTCTCCGGGCCGCTCCGCATCCATGCTGGCATGGTGGGAGGCTCCCGCTGTGTGACGCATCTCCTCTTCTGACGGTTCTTAAATAACAGGGGGCAGGGAAACCCAGTGACCCCGCCCCCCTCTGACGCATGGTGACTTGACGGGACTTCCCTGTGATGTCACGGGGAATGCCACAGGGAAGTCCTGTCATGTCCCATGCGTCAGAGGGGTGCTGGGTCATCGGGTGGCCCCGCCCCCCCTTATTTAAGAACCGTCAGAAGAGGAGACGCGTCACACAGCGGGAGCCTCCCAACATGCCAGCATGGATGTGGAGCGGCCCAGAGAAGAAGATGAAGAAGATGAAGAGAAGAGCGGGAGCCTCCCCCCATGCCATGGGTGCGGAGCGGCTCCAGGAGAAGAAGATAGAAGACGCCGCGGAGGAGATGCTGGACAAGAACACCGGGGGAAGAACCAGAAGAGCCAGAAGAAGATGAAGGAAGATAGAAGAAAGAAGAAGCATTTAAATAAAGGAATTGTCAAAAACTGTCTCTTGTCATTTTTAACATTTTTGACAGTTTTTTTAGTGAAATGGTAGGAGTAAGTACCCCCTTACCATTTCACACAGGGGGGGGCGGGATCTGGGGGTCCCCTTATTAAAGGGGGCTTCCAGATTCCGATAAGCCCCCACCCGCAGACCCCCACAACCACCGGCCAGGCTTGTGGGGATGAGGCCCTTGTCCTCATCAACATGGGGACAAGGTGTTTTGGGGGGCTACCCCAAAGCACCCTCCCAAAGTTGAGGGCATGTGGCTTGGTACGGTTCAGGAGAGGGGGGCGCTCTCTCATCCCCCTCTTTTCCTGCGGCCTGCCAGGTTGCGTGCTCGAATAAGGGTCTGGTATGGATTTTTGGGGGGACCCCACGCCGTTTTTTTTTATTTTAATTTTGGCGCAGGGTTCCCCTTAAAATCCATACCAGACCTGAAGGGCCTGGTTTGGAATTTAGGGGGGCCCCCACATCATTTTTTTTTTTTTTTTTTGGACGGGGTTCGCCTTAATATCCATACCAGACCTGAAGGGCCTGGTATGGAATTTAGGGGGACCCCCACGTCATATTTTTTTAAAAATTTTGGTTCGGGGTTCCCCTGTGGGGAATTCCCATGCCGTTTTTATCAATGAACATTTATGTGTATTGTCGGTCCAGCAATGCAATAGCCGCGAGTAGTTTTAAATGACTTTTTTTCCTTTGAAATGTAATTTTGCTGTCAGACTGTTCTAAACACAGGAAACATGCGCCCCTTTACAGGCATACTATAGACACCCCCAGCTACAAAATTTAAAGGGATATTACACTTTTATTGTTTGACTTTAAGCATTATTAAAATCACTGCTCCTGAAAAAACTGCCTCTTTTAAAACTTTTTTTGCATTGATCCATGTCCCCTGGGGCAGGACCCGGGTCCCCAAACACTTTTTTATGACAATAACTTGCCTATAAGCCTTTAAAATTAGCACTTTTGATTTCTCCCATAGATTTTTAAAGGGTGTTCTGCGGGCATTCGAATTTGCCGCGAACACCCCAAGTTGTTCGCTGTTCGGCAAACTGGCGAACAGCCGATGTTCGAGGCGAACATGAGTTCGACTCAAACTCGAAGCTCATCCCTAGTGATTAGCTAGTAAACATGATAAAACCTACATAGTGGGAGGTTGGAAAGTGAGTGGGTAACAATAAATAATTAAAATAACTTGTATAAGGGAAGGAGAAAATAGGTAAATAGAGCCTAGTATTAGCACCCAAATTAAAATGATACCCCAGAGATAGGGAGTATAAAAAAACAATTGTATTTGGCAGTGCGGTGTGTGTAATGAATCCGATCAGGACAAGAGGACACCGAGGACACGGTTAGACTGCCAAAAAGTCTCACACGTGGTATGCCCTTACTCAGGAGCAACAGAATGTATTTTGGGGGGTAATTCCACATATAACCATGCCGTGTTTAAACAATATATCATTTAGTGACAACTTTGTGGAAAAAAATTTGGAATTTTCCCGAAACCTGTGGCAAAATATAAAATATTTCATGGACTCAACATGCCTCTCAGCAAAAAGCTTGGGGTGTCTACTTTCCAAAATGGGGTCATTTGGGGGGTTTTGTGCCATCTGGGCATTTCATGGACTCCCAAACTGTGATAGGTAGTGAGGAAGTAAAATCAAAAATCAAACATTTCAAATGTACCCTAGTTTGTAGACTATAACTTTTGTGCAAACCAATAAATATACGTTTATTGATTTTTTTTTATTTTTTTTTTACCAAAGACATGTGGCTGAATACATTTTGGCCTAAATGTATGAATAAAACTGAGTTTTTATAACAAAAAGTTGAAAATAATTTTTTTTCAAAATATTAGTTTTTTTCTGTTTATATCGCAAAAAAATAAAAATGGCAGAGGCAATCAAATACCATCAAAAGAAAGCTCTATTTGTGGGAAAAAAAGCACACAAATTTAGTTTGGGTAGAGCATTGCATGACCGCACAATTACCAGTTCAAGCAGCGCAGTGCCAAAATATAAAAAGTGCTCTGGTCATTGAGGGGCCAATTCTTCCGGGGCTGAAGTGGTTAATGATTACAAGCTCTATAGACGCAACCATCTGCACCCTCACAGGGCCCACAATGCGATGTACTGTAAGGATTTATATCTGCTCTTTATTTGCTTTCATAAATCACTGAGAGTATCTGATTCCCTCTACAGCAGTTATAATAAAGCTGCAATGCTGCCAATATTACTTTCATACATCATTGTGACACTACAAGACCTAATCCCCTCCCCCCATGGTATTATAGAGGGACAGGACTGGCTGCCATTACATCATACATTATGGAGAGTGGAGATCAGAGATAAAAGATTGGAATGACAGTTCATAGATGGGATTGTTCTACTAATAATAGTAAATTCAGATCATCTTTATCACATTGGAGGGATTATTTCACTACATTGTTCTCTTCACACTGAATAGACATGATGTGATCTTCTTATTCCGGCAGTGATCGGGGTCAGTGATGAGACTTGTATGTAATCATTATATACATTATACTGTGATGTGTACAGGATGTATATATAACACTCTGTATGTAATCATTCTATACATTATACTGTGTGATGTGTACAGGATGTATATATAACACTCTGTATGTAATAATTATATACATTATACTGTGATGTGTACAGGATGTATATATAACACTCTGTATGTAATCATTATATACATTATACTGTGATGTGTACAGGATGTATATATAACACTCTGTATGTAATCATTATATACATTATACTGTGATGTGTACAGGATGTATATATAACACTCTGTATGTAATCATTATATACATTATACTGTGATGTGTACAGGATGTATATATAACACTCTGTATCTCTCTATCAGACAGTCACTCTCTGCGGTATTATAAAACTGCAGTCTCCTCTCTGGGATCCGGACTCCCTTTGTACTCTTCAGTTGGATATGTTGATAATAAGGAGATAATAAATTATAACAGTGACACCCGGCAGTTCCTTCCTAAGACTGAGTGGATGAAGAAAGAGGGATCTGATTACTGGGAGAGGAACACACAATTAGGTCAGAACAATGAGGCTCTTTACAAGCACGATGTACAGACATTGATGAGCCGATTCAATCAGACTGGAGGTGAGAGAATTTTTACATTTCTATTTCTTTATTACACGGAATACAAACTCTGCAGACAGGATACAGGGGGGGGAGGGGGGCAAACCCCGGAGAGATGAGACATTCTATGAGACAGATTTATAGAAGATCACAGCTTGATCAATAAATTCCTCCCTCATCTGATCAGAATTATCTCCTCACCTATAAAATATACACAACTACTTCTTCTAGGAAACCTGGAGTGAGAGAGATATGGAGGACACCATAGCTGATCTCTAATACTCGGCTCCTATCTGCCGGCCTGTCATACGGATTCATTACTTTCCATAGATTTGGGGTCATGGCCCCAGAACAAGCAGATAGAATAAAGTGGATGTCTGCTCAAAACTTTTTCTCTTAGTTTCGAATAAAGTGGGGAAAGGTAAGTACCCCTGCCAGGTTTTTACTCTCACTTCCTGTCCTACTGACTACATTTTACCAAACAGAAAGTTGGGGGAAATCTCCAACAGCAACACAGTTAGAAATAAGTCTGATTGTATGTAATAGAGTAGAGGAAGACTAGAACTCATGTCAGATATTTAATTCTGGCTTTGTCTCTGTTGCAGAGTTTTTCTCACTTCCTGTTTGGTGAAATGTTGTCAGCATACACTTTAAGTCTTCTCTCTGACTTCACTTGCTGCATGCTTTTCCCATGTGAGGGAATCAAAGTATTAGTGCAAAAATAGTCAGACAGTCATCAGTTCTAGGAGAATGTCAGCAATGGGAGGAGCAGATTTCTCTCTGTACAGGTTGTGGGTCTTATTTGAACCCTTTGACAGCCATACAGATGTAATGGAGTACAGGATCATCATGAGGACAGTTAGGGGGTAAAACAAGCTGATTGGTCCAATAACAGGTGTGATCTGTTTCTCTTCTCATCTGGATTTGTCTTGGTGAAAATTATCAGCAAATCAGAAAGTGAGGAGAAATATTCCGAATACTGAGACAGTAAATATAACCTAATGGGGTTTAATCCTTCCCTACTCCATCTAACAACTAAAACATCTTCATCTATACATAGACTTTAATTACAGTACCTATTCGCGAGATTGTGTTTCCAGTGCGATCCCATCACGCTGGTTCTCGGTGACAGGGTACTGTGCATCTCCCGCTGGCTCGCTCATCAGGAATGGAAAACTGTGTTTTTTTCCTTTCGCAATGAGCGACAGGCATTGCTAAAAAGGTGTCTGGTATGAATCATGAGGGGGAACGCCGCGCCAAATTTTAAATAAAAAACTGGCATGGGTTCCCCTCCAGGGGCATACCAGGCCTTTATGTCTGGAATGGATTTTAAGGGGAACCCCCTACACCGAAAAAACGGTGTGGGGGTCCCCCAAAATACAAACCCTTATCTGAGCTCGCAGCTCGGCCGGTCAGGTAAGGGGGTGGGGACAAGTGAGAGACCCTCCCCCCCCGAACCGTACCAGGCCGCATACCCTCAACATGGGGGGGGTGGGTGCTTTGGGGGAGGGGGGCGCCCTGCGGCCCCCCCACCCTAAAGCACCTTGTCCCCATGTTGATGAGGACAAGGGCCTCTTCCCGACAACCCTGGCTGTTGGTTGTCGGGGTCTGCAGGTGGGGTGTTTATCGGAACCCGGGAGCCCCCTTTAATAAGGGGGCCCCCAGATCCCGGCCTCCCACCCTATGTGAATGGGTATGGGGTACATCGTACCCCTACCCGTTCACCTGGGGGAAAAAGTGTCAAATAAAAAAACACACTAGACAGGTTTTTAAAGTAATGTAACCCTTTCATGACTAAGCCTATTTTTGAAATTTGGTGTTTACAAGTTAAAATTCATATTTTTTGCTATAAAATTACTTAGAACCCCCAAACATTATATATATTTTTTAGCAGAGAATTTAGAGAATAAAATGACGATTGTTGCAATATTTTATATCACATGGTATTCGCGCAGCGGTGTTTTAAATGCAATTTTTGGGGAAAAGTGACACTTTCATGAATTTAAAAAAATCCAAACAGTAAAGTTACCCCAATTTTTTTGTATAATGTGAAAGATGGTGTTACGGCGAGTAAATAGATACCAAACGTGTCACGCTTTATAATTGCACGCACTCGTGGAATGGCGACAAACTACGGTACCTAAGAATTTCCATAGGCAACACTTTTAATTAATTTTTTTTTACGGTTACCAGGTTAGAGTTACAGAGGAGGTCTAGTGGTAGAATTATTGCTCTCGCTCTGACGATCGCGGCGATACCTCACATGTGTGATTTCAACACCGTTTACATATGCAGGTGCAACTTCCGTATGCGTTTTCTTTGCTACGCGAGCTCGCGGGGATGGGGGCGCTTTAAAAAAAAATTTTCTTATTCATTTTAACATTTATAAAGTGTGTTTTAAAAAAAAAAATTTTGATGACTTTTATTGCTGTCACAAGTAATGTAAGCATCCCTTGTGACAATAATAGGTGGTGACAGGTACTCTTTATGGATGGATCGGGGGTCTAAAACACCCCCGATCCCTCCTTTGCACTTCAAACTATTCAGATCGCCGAAAACGGCGATTCTGAATACTGTGTATCTTTTTAAAATCGGCACCATTAGCAGCCGAGTAAACGGGAAGTGACGTCATGATGTCGCTTCCGTGTTTACGATTAGGAGACCCACAGCTTCGTTCCAGCCCGCCCCAAGCCGCCGAAGGCAGCCGATTGGACACCGGGCCTCCCGATCGAACGGGAGGCCCGGTAAGAGCGGCGGGAGGGGGGACATCCCCTCCCGCTCCTCCGGTATAACAGCCAATCGGCTTTTAGCCGCATCGGTTGTTATATTCGGATAACCGATCGCCGGCTCTAAACAACGGTACCGAGGTGCCTGCAGCTGCGGGCATCATCCCGGTATAGCCCCGGAAAGCCGAGTACGCACATCTGCGTACGCTCAACGGGAAGGGGTTATTAGGCAGCTTCCAACTTCTCTGCTCTCTTCGGCCTCTTCTCCTGCTCTCCGGTTCTTCTGTCGGGCTCCTCCGCTATCTTCTGCTCTTTTGCTAGCGGTGGCCCGGTCTTCTCCATCGTCTTGTTCCCTCTTCTCTTCTTCCGATGTTGGCCTGGTATGCCCCTGGAGGGGAACCCATGTCGGTTTTTTATTTAAAATTTGGCGCGGCGTTCTCCCTCATGATTCATACCAGACACCTGTCAGCAATGCGTGTCACTCATCACGAAAAGAAAGAACACAGTTTTCCTTTCCCGATGAGCGAGCCAGCTCGGCGCTGATTTCCACTACAGGGCTTGCAGGTGTCAAATCTTGCCGATAACAGCGGCGAGATTGACACAATATCGCGGTCACCTACCGTAGATGAAGGTATGATGAGGGGCCAGTACATATCAGAGCCTTATCAGCCTGGCTCTCAGGGGCCACACACTCTAAGCCCCGGATCACACCAATGCGATTTGTCATGTGACTTGGGACTTCAAAGTCACATCCCATGTATTTCAATCAGTGCGTTTTCATTTCCACGACTCAAGTCACAGCAACAAAAAAATTCATTCCTGCACTACTTTTGTATGACTTTCAGTGTGACTTGTCCCCATAGACTTCTATGTTATCTCCCAGAAGTCCCATCACTATAGATAAGAATGTCACTTTATAGGATCCTTTATTTCCCCCTCACCTCTCCTCCCTGGTCATCCTCACTGCCCAATACCATCCCCCATCACATCCCATTCACACCTCAGTGTAATAGAAACGCATGTTCCTGCTCACATTTCTTGTGCTTTTTTCACTCCTAAACGCACATCACACATATGGCAGCCCATTTACTTGAATGGACAGCCCTATACACAACAAACACCTTAGGTAGCTCAGGACTCTTTCTGGTCGCACAGCGTCACACATTTGGGTGCGTTTGTAGCGTGTTTTGCACACAGCAGAACGCACATCTGACAACCACCATTGAGTTTCATTTCCCATCTGTGTATTTCTGAATGTGTGGTAACCTGCACAGAACACGCACTTTACCATGATTAGTAAACACCCGGCAGGCATTGCTTTGTCATTTAGGCTGCGATCACATCTGTGCGTTCCCAAATGCATGGCAACCCGCACAGAAAACACACAACACACATTAAGACATGTACAGATGTGATCACAACATAACTTGGAAACCACATTTTCTGTGCCGGTTGTTGTACATTCAGAAATGCGCAGATCCAAACGCAGCCTGAATAGGAACACATGTGCGTTGCGGCACATTTACAAAACACATGCGTTTACATCTGCTTGTTTCTGAAAGTGTGACAACTCACACAGAAAACATGCGCTTTGCTGTGCATTTCAAAAACACACAGAAATACATGTTGTGCTTGTATCGGCATTTAGGCTGCGTTTGTATCTGTGCGTTTCTAAGCAACAAACAACAAGCACAGAAAATACATGCTTTGCTGTGCGATTCAAAAACACACAGAAACGCACCTTGAGCTTGTGTTACCATTTAGGCTGCGTTCTCATCTGTGTGTTCCCCTTTTGTGTGACAACCTGTACAGAAATCACACGCTTTGCCCAGCATTGTGAAAACATGCGTTGTGTCTGCATTACCATTCATTCACATCTGTGTTTTTCTGAATGAACGGCGACCCACAAGTGCCGTGTGTTTTATAAATGCACCACAACGCACATCATGCTTACATTACCATTTGTATCTGTGCATTTCCAAACGCATGACAACCACAAGAAAATGCACACTTTGCCATGTATTTAGAAAACACGACAATGTGCATCACGCTTGTGTTACCATTTAGGCTGTGCTTTTATCTGTGCATTTTTGAACGCATGGCAACCCACAAGAAAACGCATTTTGTTTGCCATGCATTTTGAAAATGTGCAATAATGTGTGTCCCGCTTGTGGAACAATTTAGGCTGCATTCACATCCCTGCATTTCTGAACATTTCCAAACACATGACAACCTACACTGGAAATGTGCACTTTGTTGTGTGTCTCAACTGCATGGCAACATGCGTCGCACATGCGTTACCATTCATTTACATCTACACCTTTTCCAAACACATGACAACCTGCAAGAAAAAGCACACTTTGTCATGTATTTTAAAAATGCACAGCGATGTGCGTCATACTTGTATTACCATTTAGGCTGCGTTTACATCTGTGCGTTTCCAAACGTGCGACTACCAGCACAAAAAAACACTCACTTTGCGCATGTTTCAGAAACGCACATCACGCTTGTCTTGTCTTTATGGCAATTTCTGAAATGTGCGGTAAGTCATGCGTTTTTTGTGTGTGAGTTGCATGCAGATGTAAATGCAGCCTAATTGTTAATGACCCCCAATCACAGTTATCAGATGTGTGATTTGCTGTGCGACAAAATGTTCTACAAACTTTTCAAAATGCACACAGAAAACAATGTGACACTTCATGACTGACAATGTTCTGGAGATACTTTGTGACATTTGTTGGGGGAGGGGATCCCACTTCAGTGAATGGGATGTCCGATGTGCCACGCCCATTTACAGCTGAGAAGTGTACAAAACAGTGTGAGTGGGAAGATCCATTTCACCTACACTGAGGGGTGACTGGGATGTGATTGGGGGGAAGTTTTTAGGCACCAAGAATGACCAAGGAGGAGAGGTGGGGGGTAAAAACACCAAACCCTGACCCACCAGAGTCGCACAGGAATGCTTCTTATCAGGGGAAGTCGCAGGGAAGTTGTACAGCAAAGTCATGTTGGAAATGATGAGACTTTCATGTCACACAAGTGTGAAGCAGCCAGAGATAAATCCATATTGTAATTGTAATGTGACATAGATGGAGAAGACACATCGCTCCTCTCACCTGACCTATGGGTGGGATGTACAGAGCAATGCATTGTGGGTAGGTACATACAGATCATCCAATACCAGGGAGGGGGGATGTCAGATTCTGAGGGTCCCAGAGACCTCTGATTGGGATGATGGTGGGTGTGACCCCTCTTGGTGCTTCTGTTTATGGGACACTTATGGATTGATTTATAAAAATAGTAGAAGTTATTCACTAAGCAAAGTGAAAGTAATGAAATAAATGTAAGCAGTATGTGCTTCAAGCAACCAATCACGTGCTTGTAAAAGATGAATATTCCAAGTGAACACAGGACACGCCCCCTCCGGAGTGAGGGGAAGGATTTCCTCCATGCACAGCTGACTTCCTGTCTGGGGACTCCATAGAGAAGTATGGAGATGTGTCCCCTGTCAGGTCTCCTGTGTGTATTATACATGGAGGATCCACCAGAAATGACACAACACAGACTCCTCCTCCCAGCAGATGTATAATATGTAATCTCCCATTCCTGTTCTGTGGGGGAAGGTTTACAGACATATTTGTAGTCAGTCTTCTACAGGAACCATTCTGTGATGTGGATTGTCTGTGTATGAATAGTAGAAGATGGATGAGGAAGGTGTACAATGGCCGTGTATTGTCTCTCAGGGGACATCTGGAGGATTTCCTGTGACATGATCTCTCTGTACAATCTGCAGCCATGATGAGGGAAGATATTCTAATTATTCCATAATCCACCAATCCTGTGTCACCATCACTGGGGGAGGGGTCATCTACACAGTGTGTGATTGGCTGTTTCCCTCCAATTTTGTAGCAGCCAGCTAATCAGATGAAGATCTGATGATGTCACACCTGATTTGTGAATAGAAATGTTTGTCGGGTCAGGACAGCCAATCTGTGATGAGTGTCCTCTCCTCAGTGGTGGGATGAGTCTGTGACCCCTCTGTAGAACATTCTGGGGTGTCACTAGGATCCAATCTTCTTCTTCCTCCATACTGAGGATATGTATCAGAGATTTCTGCCATAGTGGAGGATATATATCTGTAGTACTGGCCATGTCATTATAAGGAGATCTGTGCTATATATGTACACTCTGTATACACAAATCTATCCCTGTACATATCTCCTCCCTATACCATCACCTCCTCATCATCACATATTACACACATCACTTCCTCTGATCCCGGGTTTCACCTTCCTTTTCTCTCTGCAGGGATCCATATTATACAGAACATGTACGGCTGTGAGCTAAGAGATGACGGCACCACTGAGGGGTATTGGCATGACAGATATGATGGGAGAGATTTCCTGTATCTGGACACACAGAGATGGATCTTTATCCCGACCATGAATGAGGCTCAGTACACCACACAGAGCTGGAACAGTCCGGAGGTGAGACTGGGGGAGAGAAGGAAGAATTATCTGGAGAATATCTGTATAGAATGGCTGAAGAAATACATCAACTATGGGAGAGAAGATCTGGAGAAGAGAGGTGACTACACTATATACATCATATATGTTATATCTACACACCGCATATACACACACTACACTATATACATCATATATGTTATATCTACACACTGTATATACACACCGCACTATAGACATGTGCAGTCCGTTTCGTTTCAAATCGAAATTCGGACAAATGTTTCATTATTTTGAAATTTGGATGCATCCGAATTGCCGAATTACAATAGTAACAAATTTAAACTAATCCGAAATAACGATTCAAATTAAAAAAGCAAACAAAATTTGAATTAAATCAAATTGCAAAAAAATAGAAATCAATTTTTTAAAAGAATGCAATTAAATAGAATATAAAATAATAAAGCAATGGAATAAAAATAAAAGAATAGTAAAGAAAAGAATTTAATAGAATAAAATAGAATAAGACCGTCTTTCGAATTTCGAATAGTATAAATTCAAATTTGGATAGATTAGAATAGAATCAAAAACAATGGAAACCAAAATAATAGAATAGAAAAGAAGAAGATAGAAAATAAGAAGATAGAATAGAAAAGCAATAGAATGAATTTGAATAGAATAGATTTGAATATAATCCAAAACAATGAAATCCAGAATAATAAAAGAGTAGAAAAGAAAATAGAAAAGAATAGAATAGAAAAAAATAGAACAGAATAATATAGAAAGAATATATAACCATTTTCCAAAATTCAAATTTAAAATAGAACAAATTCTAAATTTCAATAAAAAAAATAGAAAACAATAAGAAAACAATAGAACTAAATAGGATAAAAATCGAAAAAAATATATAATCGTCTTCTAAAATTTGAATTTAGAATAGAATGAATTTGAATAGAAAATACGAGAATGCAATTGAATAGAAAAACAATACAATAAAATATAAAGAATATAATAAATATATATATAACTAAATATATAACTATCTTCTGAAATTCATATTTCGAAAAGAATGAATTCGAATTCAAATGTAGAATACATAGAAAAGAATAGAATAGAAAATAAGAAAATAGAATAGAAAAAAAAACAATTAATATAGATTAAAATAACATTGAATATAAATGTTATTCTTTCTATTCTATTTTATTCTAGTCTGTTCTATTGTTTCTATATTCTATTCTATTATCTTTTCTATTCAAATTCATTCTATTTGAAATAGGAATTCATTCGAAATTCGAATTTCAGAAAATGGTTATATTTTATTCTATTCTGTTCTATTGTTTTTCTATTTTATTCTCTTATTTTCTATTCTATTCTTTTCTATTCTAATCTTTTCTATTCAAATTCATTTTCTTCGAAATTGGAATTCATTCTATTCGAAATTGGAATTTCAGAAGATGGCCATTGATTCTATTCTTTCTATTTTATTATTTTCTATTGTTTTTCTATTCTATGCTTTTTTTTATTCTATAGTATTCTCTTATTTTTATTCTATTATTTTCTATTCTATTCTAATCTTTTCTATTTATAATCATTCTATACGAAATTCTAATTTCGGAAGATGGGTTATATGGTGTATATATAACCATCTTCCGAAATTCAAATTTTGTATAGAATTAATTCAAATTTGAATAGAAAATATTAGAATGGAATAAAAAAATAATAGAAAAGAATAAAATGTAATATGTGTATATATAACCATCTTCTGAAATTCAAATTTTGAATAGAATGAATTAGAATAGAAAAACAATAGAACAGAATAGAATAAAATATAATACCGTATATACTCGAGTATAAGTAGTTCCGAGTATAAGTCAAGGCCCTAATTTACCACAAAAAAATGGGAAAAACTTGGTGACCCGAGTATAAGACGAGGGTGAGAAATGCACAGCTACTGTAAGTGGAAAAGAGGGTCAACAATGCCCATTTGCAGCCTCACTGTGCCCATTTTCAGCCATAGGTCCCCCTAACTTCAAACTCGGTAGTTAAGGGTTCCTAGATGCCCCCTAGCTCCAGCCAAAATTTGGGGTCTCTGAACCCAAATGGTCCCGAAATGACATTGCTGCAGATGGACACAGTTGACCGATTTTGGGACCCTGTATCTCGGGGCCACTTAGTACTAGGAACCAAGTGTTCCCAAGATACAGGGCCCCAAAAATCGGTTCAGAAAGTGTCAAGCACTTTTCTGCAGCAGAGAATGACATTTTCCGAACCGGTTTTGGGGCCCCGTATCTCGGGGCCACTTGGTCCTAGGAACCCCAGCTTTGGATATGTTATCGTACCAGTTCCACTGGGTTTGCACACCAAATTTGGGGTTCCTAGCACCTAGTGGCCCTGAGATATAAGGGCCCCAAAATCGGTTCGGAAAATGAAATTTTTTGCTGCAGAAAAGTGCTTGACTCGAGTATAAGTCGAGGGGGGCACTTTCAGCACAAAAAAATGTGCTGAAAAACTCGACTTATACGGTATATTAACCATCTTCCCAAATTCGAATTTTGTACAGAATGAATTTGAAAAGATTAGAATAGAAAATAAGAGAATACTTAAAATAAAAAAGAATAGAATCAAAAAACAATAGAAAAAATATAATATATTTAGATAAATTTAGAATAGAATGAATTCCAATTTCAAACAGAATGAATGTGAATATAAAAGATTAGAATAGAACAGAAAAAAAAAAAGAATAGAATAGAAAAACAATAGAGCAGAATATGAATATATATATATATATATATAAAATTTTTTATTCAAATTTGAATTAATTATCTTTGTAATTGTAATTCATTCTATTCTAAATTAGAATTTCGGAAGATGGCTATATATTATATTCTTTCTATTCTGATCTTTTCTATTCAAATTCATTCTATATGAAATTCGAATTTCAGAAGACAGAAGATGGTTATATATATATATATATATAAGAAAATTGAAAGAAAACAATTTTTTTCATACTGCACTATATACATCATAAATGTTATATCTACACACCGTATATGCACACTATACTATAAACATCATATAATGTATGTTACATCTACACACTGTATATACACACTACACTATATACACCCTATACATTCTATCTACACCCTGTATATACACACTACACCAGTGATGGCGAACCTTTTTGAGCCCGAGTGCCCAAACAGCGACACAAAACCAACTTATGTATTTCTAAGTGCCAACATGGAATTAAGCCTACCAGCGGCTCTGTACAGAGGATGGGAGACTGATCATCCCTCTGAATGAGCCCTCAGGGACCAAAAAACGTACGATTCTGCCCAGAAAAAATCTTTTGTGCTTTTTCAAAGGAGTGCATTACGCTCAGAATACAGGGATAACATGGACGCATTGTGCTCAGAATACTGGGATCAGATGGATGCATTGTGTTAAGAATACTGGGATCAGATGGATGCAGGGGCGTACTGACCATTCGGCCACTTGGGCACTGCCCGAGGGCCCCGGGCCACTAGGGGGCCCTATCAGGGTTGCCAGCCTCAGTAAAACCAGAGACAGTATGTAAAAATCTGTGTTTATTTTTATATCTGTCTCTGAAATGTCCCTTACCGACATCTTTTTGGTATAAAAATCCAGAGATTATAGCTGTCCCACCTCTCCAGTACCTTCTCAGCCAATAGAAACATGTCTGTGTATACTGTGTACATGTATGCGTATACTGTGTGTGTGTGTATACTGTGTCCCCATAATCTTTGATTGCCTGGGGGCCCCATAATCTCCTATTGCCCGGGGGGCCCATGAGTTGTCAGTCCGCCCCTGGATGGATGCATTGTGCTCAGAATACAGGGATAACGTGGATGCATTGTTCTCAGAATACAGGGATAACATGGATGCATTGTGCTCAGAATACAGGGATAACATGGATGCATTGTGCTCAGAATACAGGGATAACATGGATGCATTGTGCTTAGAATAGAGGGATAACATGGATGCATTGTGCTCAGAATACAGGGATCATGCTCAGAATACTGGAATAGTGCTCAGAATACTGGAATAGTGCTCAGAATACTGGGATAGTGCTCAGAATACAGGGATAGTGCTCAGAATACAGGGATAACATGGATGCATTGTGCTCAGAATACAGGGATCGTGCTCAGAATACAGGGATAACATGGATGCATTGTGCTCAGAATACAGGGATAGTGCTCAGAATACAGGGGTCAGATGGATGCATTGTGCTCAGAATACTGGGATAACATGGATGCATTGTGCTTAAAATTCTGAGATAGTGCTCAGAATACTGGGATAGTGCTCAGAATACAGGGATAACATGGATACATTGTGCTCAGAATACAGGGATAATATGGATGCATTGTGCTCAGAATACAAGGATAGTGCTCAGAATACAGGGATAACATGGATGCATTGTGCTCAGAATACAGGGATAACATGGATGCATTGTGCTCAGAATACAGGGCCCTTCCCAAAGCCGTGTCCTCTGCCCCCTTCACATCTCCCCACATACACAGCAGTGTCCTCTGCGCCTCCTCCCCCATAGCACTGTCCTACCTGTGTATGTACAGCCAAAGTCCTCCACATTGCCATACTTCAGTGCCAGAGCCAATGTACAGGAAGCCGCTCTCCTATTGGCTCTTCAAGTCCAGGAAGGGAGGATCATTCTTCTCTTCCTCGGTATTCAGAGGCATCGTGTGCTGCTTATAGCAGACACTTTGTGACTGTGTCCTTTCCACTGGGCTGCCCTCAGTGCATGACGGGGGGGCTTTACTCACATCTGCAGCTCCACTGCCTGATCGCACTCATGATAGGAAGGGAGCCAACTACAACGTGCCTGCACGCCAGCGAAAGTGACTGCATTACTGGGGGATTCCCTCCCCTATCCTGGCGGTGTGCTACGTGCCCACAGAGAGGGCTCGGCATGCTAGCTGTGGCATGCGTGCCATAGGTTCACCTTCACTGTACTACACTATATACATCATGTATGTTATATCTACATGCTGTATATACACACTACACTATACACATCATATATGTTATATCTACACATCGTATATACACACTACACTATCTACATCATATATGTTATATCTACACACTACACTATATACATCATATATGTTATATCTACACACCATATATACACACTACACTATATACATCATATATGTTATATCTACACATTGTATATACACACTACACTATCTACATCATATATGTTATATCTACACACCGTATATACACTACACTATATACATCATATATGTTATATCTACACATTGTATATACACACTACACTATCTACATCATATATGTTATATCTACACACTGGATATGCACACTACACTATATAGCAAAAAAATTGTTATCAAATACTTACCGTTATTTTCCTTTCCTGGCCCATCCTAACATCAGCACACAACGGGTTAACACCTTCTCTGGAGCCCACAGGACCACCTCTTCCTAGCTAAATAAAAGACAGCCCCTCCCAGAACTGAAGTGTTTGATAACCTAGCCTGCGACAGGCCACTAAAGAGGGAGTCCTGTGCTGATGTTAGGATGGACCAGGAAAGGAAAATTACGGTAAGTATTTGATAACAATTTTCCATTTTCCTGGCCCACCTCACATCAGCACACAGCATGATATGCCTTAGCTGAATTAATGGGTGGGAGAGAACAAATGAAAAGAGACACTGAATGTGATGGGAGGCCCGTGGACCCCAGCTTCCCTTGCAGAGGTTGGGAAACCCTTGTTTCAGCTCCTCATGTACCTCTTATGTGCAAGTCACCCTGTGTCTATTAGGGGCACAGGGTGACCGAGAAAAGGATGGACAACTACTTAATGGTTACTGAGAATGTGGTTTGGATTACTTCAAATGGGACAGTAATATTTATCAAAAATATCCCTCAAGAAATATATGATAATTTATTCCCACTGTATCAGAATGATGGAACATTGTATGAGCTTTGCCTGACTATTGTAGATAGGAGCTGGACAGTCTGCTACTGGGGTCTCCTGCTATAGTCTGAAGGTGTTTTTGTTTATACTTATGATGATAATGATACTGTGCATTGAACTTTGAGCTTGGTGACGGCAAGTCTGACCTGAAGTGGAGATTTAATTGAGTCACCTAGGTTGGGTTAAATGACAAGTTAATTAGCTCATGTTAATTATGTTCTTGGTTACAGTTTGTATTGTTAGGGTAATATGATCATAAGGGGGGGGGGATGTCCTCCTGTGGGGTATATATATTCTGTTTGTATGAACATGGAAAACTTTTATTGAAACTCAATCTATTGTCGGCTAGTGTTGTACAATCGGCTATAATATCTCATCTCTGATGTTCAGACTGAAGGAGGCTGTATACTGACAGATGCACCAAACTGGGTGCTGGGGAGGTTCAGTTACACTGGCAATCAAAGAAAAGCTGCTAAAGCCAAAAAGAATTGATCTCTCTTATCCCAAACTTGCTGACCACACAGTAAGTTTGTAAGGTTGAATGAAGGCCGCACAAGACCTTCAAGCTAGCCAAGCTAGCCATCTTACATATATCTTCCAAGCAATTCTGGCATAACTGCCCCAAAGGCTGCTACCCCTCTAGTCAAATAGGCTTGCAATTGTTTCAGAGCAGAAAGGCCTACTTCCTGCATGCCAATCTAATCACCCTGATAACCCAACAGTGGATGACTCTTGAGGACCTGATGGCTAAATGAATATTGCCACTTTCCTCTTTTGACCAAGTACACTGTTAGTAACTTGACCATGTGTAAGGAACTGAAGTCTTCCTACTGCGCACTCAGTGACTCTCGTGTGAAAACTCTGAGGGACTACAGTGATACCAAACTTAATTTGTGAAACCACTCTGGTTGCAAACCGAATTGGTAGTGAACCGAGGCAAATTTTTCCCATAGGGTTCAATGTAAATCCGGTTAACTCGTTCTGAATTTTTTTTTGTGGTTTTTGAACCACAAAAATATGAAACAAAGTACATTATGAGAAAACACTAACCTTGTTTGTGATGACTTCTGGCGTGGAGGAAGCTGGGTGGGAGGTGGTTATTGTTTGGAGGGAAAGTCCCTCTCCATAAGGGGAGATCTCCTTCAGGGGTTTCCTCGCTTCTTTGTCTCTTAGCCACAGGCTCAGTTTTGCTGAAAAATCTGTTCAATGTCACTTGTCTTTTCCTGCGCTGCATAACCCTCTGGAAATGAGAGACCACGTTATCATTCATCAGATTTAACACTCTGTTCATTACAGTTACGGTATGTTGGGGGGTGCTTTTCAAAAAATCATGGCACTCATTCCATTTTCCCATAATGGATTTTATGACATCACTGCTAACCTCCTCCCTGTCTTCCTCTTCCTCAGTAGAATGCTCCTAAAAAAAAGCGCCTGGTGCTGCTCACTGTGGAGTTCAGAAAGTTCTTCCATGGTCAGCTCCTCCTTATGTTCCTCAACAAGCTCCTCTACCTCTGCACCATCGACATCCAGACCCATACTCTTGTCCATGGAAACAATCTCCTCCACTACCTCTGCATCAGTTTAAGATTCGTGAGTGACCTCTTCCCAGGTTTTATCGATGAGGTTAACGCAATGGAGAAC
This sequence comes from Lithobates clamitans, assembly GCA_037952925.1. Taxonomy (NCBI): domain Eukaryota; kingdom Metazoa; phylum Chordata; class Amphibia; order Anura; family Ranidae; genus Lithobates; species Lithobates clamitans. The sequence continues at coordinate 3,952,395 of JBBGZY010000810.1, forward strand.
ATTGAAATGTTTCTTCCAGAATTCCTTCAGAGTCAAGGACGTCTTTTCAGTGACATTAAAACACCTAGAGAAGAGCGCCTTTGTGTACAGCTTCTTTAAGTTGCAGATCACTTGGTCCATGGGCTGCAGAAGAGGTGTCATGTTGGGGGAAGGAACTTGACCTTTATGAAGTCATGTTCAGCGTCCATATCCACCAAGGCTGGAGGGCGTGTCGGGCATTGTCCATCAGAAGAAGGCACCTTTCAGGCAGTTGGTTGGCAGAAAGATATTTTTTTAAGGTGGGTGCAAACACTTTGTGCAGCCATTCCATGAACAATGGCCTTGTGACCCAAGCTTTCGCTTTGGCCCTCCACATGACAGGCAGTCTGGCCTTGTTCACGTTCTGTTTCCTGAATGCAGAAGGGGTCTGGGAATGGTACACCAGTAGTGGCTTAATGTTTAGATTGGCGCTTGTGTTCGCACACAGCAAAAGGATCAATCTGTCCTTCATGGGTTTGTGCCACGGCAGAGCCTTTTCCTCCTCCGTGATAAAGGTTCTGTTCGGCATTTTTTTCCAGAAGAGCCATGTTTTATCACAGTTGAACACTTGTTGAGTGAAGTATCCTTCAGTTTTCATGAATTCGGCAATTTCTTTCTTGTAGGCTTTTGCACCGGCCTTGTCAGAACTGGAAGCCTCACCATGTCTTATTACACTGTGGATGCCACTTCTCCTGTGGAATTTTTCAAACCACCAGCTTTAAATTCTTCACTTGCTGCACTTGTAGACTGGTTTGTTTACAGTAAATCACTGTGCAATTTCCTGGCTTTTTCACAGATCATAGCTTCACTAATGCTATCACCTGCCAGCTGTTTCTCATTCAACCGCACTAACAAAAGTTTTTCCACCTCTTCCAGCACTTGTTTCCTCTGCTTGGTTAACCTTGTTACTCCTTTTGTGACAAGTGTGAAAACTCGAATCGATGCGCCCTTCTTGAGTTCTCACCACTGCGCTCAATGCCAGGCAAAGGGGTGCTAGCCCCCTGCAAAGGATGTGAAAAAAAGTCCTAATGAAGTTAATCCAAAGCTGCCACTTTATATATATAAACTGGACAAAACTTCCTATTGTTTCCAAGAGCCCATAAGCGACCCCTGCAAATCAATATAAGTGGCGCTAAATGACAGTGATTATACTATCTAATATTCAAAAGGCTCTACAAGTCTTTATGCTAAAGTGATCTAGTGCATTAACAGAAAAATATAATGTACCATGCGTGAAACAATCTATATCATAAAAAATCTAATCGATGTACAATGTGTAAGTGAAAATCGTGACAGTGCATATGAAAGTATACCATACACAGAGCAATTTCAATCACAGATTGTATCAGAAGTGAGACTAGGTATTTTAGTCCATAAAAAATCCATAGACAGAACACCGTGAAGAAAATGTGCAGTATCTGGAAACAGTCCACCAATTCACTCAGTGTCAGTGATTCCTCTCCCCTTGAATTCAACACTCACCGGCTCAATATGCCTCACACTCTCGTGTTTTGGCAATAAGGCATGGGCATATAGTTTGTAAAATGAAGGTGAACGCTCCGAATTCCTTATTTATCCCAGTGTCACCTCAATGCATAAGAAAACTCAAAATAGTGTGATACCGTAAAACATATAAAATTTATTCAACTTAAAATCTTCAATCATTGCACTCACAAAAAAGCCTCTTGAATCAAGCCAAAATGACACTGCAAATCAAACTCAATCCTCCTCTGTGAAACGCCCAGCACCACTGTGGAATGAGGGTCGCGGTGGACCCCAAAGAAAAGCGTTGGATAGGTTCTCACCCCGCTCGCTGACGCTCTGCTGATGTGGATCTCCTGCTAGCACACAAGCCCAAGAAGCAGCTCCTCTGTCGCCTTCAAAAGCTCCCGCCGGTGCGCGGAGATACACAGCAATGTCCCGTCCATCACTGACTGCTAATGGTAGATGCCGTACAGCCACGCCCCGACATGTTTCGTCATACCTGACTTCCTCATGGGATTGTAGCAATCCCATGAGGAAGTCAGGTATGACGAAACATGTCGGGGCGTGGCTGTACGGCATCTACCATTAGCAGTCAGTGATGGACGGGACGTTGCTGTGTATCTCTGCGCATCGGCGGGAGCTTTTGAAGGCGACAGAGGAGCTGCTTCTTGGGCTTGTGTGCTAGCAGGAGATCCACATCAGCAGAGCGTCAGCGAGCGGGGTGAGAACCTATCCAACGTTTTTCTTTGGGGTCCGCCGCGACCCTCATTCCACAGTGGTGCTGGGCGTTTCACAGAGGAGGATTGAGTTTGATTTGCAGTGTCATTTTGGCTTGATTCAAGAGGCTTTTTTGTGAGTGCAATGATTGAAGATTTTAAGTTGAATAAATTTTATATGTTTTACGGTATCACACTATTTTGAGTTTTCTTATGCATTGAGGTGACACTGGGATAAATAAGGAATTCAGAGCTTTCACCTTCATTTGACCAACTATATGCCCATGCCTTATTGCCAAAACACGAGAGTGTGAGGCATATTGAGCCGGTGAGTGTTGAATTCAAGGGGAGAGGAATCACTGACACTGAGTGAATTGGTGGACTGTTTCCAGATACTGCACATTTTCTTCACGGTGTTCTGTCTATGGATTTTTTATGGACTAAAATACCTAGTCTCACTTCTGATACAATCTGTGATTGAAATTGCTCTGTGTATGGTATACTTTCATATGCACTGTCACGATTTTCACTTTCACATTGTACATCGATTAGATTTTTTATGATTGTTTCACGCATGGTACATTATATTTTTCTGTTAATGCACTAGATCACTTTAGCATAAAGACTTGTAGAGCCTTTTGAATATTCGATAGTATAATCACTGTCATTTAGCGCCACTTATATTGATTTGCAGGGGTCGCTTATGGGCTCTTGGAAACAATAGGAAGTTTTGTCTCATTACTCCTTTTGCCATATCAGCTCCTTTGATGGCAGCTTTGTTCTTCAAAATAGTTGAGATTGTCGACTTCGCCATCTTGTACTCCGAGGCCAGATCAGTCACACGAATACCATGGTCATGCTTTTCTATAATTTTCTTTTTCAGCTCAATGGTTATTTTCTTTACGTTATTCTTAGAATTCCTGCTCTGTACATTCTTGTCACCATTATTACTGTTCTGCACTTTTTTACCACCATGCTTGCTCTTCACATTCTATTACAAAAAATCATCGAGTGAATATCACACAATCACATAATTAAAAACACGGAATGCAGTTCCATAGATACAAAACTAGTGATACCAATACATTAGTACCCGACGCGTTTCGGAGTTACTTATGCCTCCTTCTTCAGGGGTGATTGTAGGGTTTGCAATAGAATTATCTATATGGGAAATGGTATATATAACATAAACATAGTAAGTACACAATAGAAATCATGAACAGAAAACCTATGATTGCATAAATCTGTATAAATATATTTTTCTGTTTATACTTACAATGGTATCTATAGATATTGGTTTATGCATTCCAGAAAGGGTTTAAAAGAACATAAATGTACTGACACATACTGCCCGTCAGACGCATTCCCCGGTCATAGTGTGTAGAGCTTTAGTAGAGTATAGCAAAAATATTCATATAGCCACTGTCAAGGTGGAAATGGATAAGTATGAATATATGAAGTAATTTATTCTTCCTTCCAATGGAAAGAGAGGCCCATTAATCGAGGGCGTATAGCAGTTTAGATCTGAGATCACACTGGGGCCGAATGTGTGTCCTGTAAGTCATGAAAATATATATATAAAAATGTGCATGCATATGAACAGCCAGAGTAGTACATGGAAAGTCCAAAAAAGTGTATCCTACCTGGTCCGCCTATAGTATGGAGGACAGTGGCTGATGGTGGGTGTGGATCAGGTAAGGCCCAGATCACTGGAGAGTCAACATGGAAATAGAAAATATATCACTACCCTGATTGATAAAGAAAGAAAGGGGGAGGGGGGGGGGGAAAGGAAGGAAAAGAAAAGAAACAGAGACAAGAGGAAAGGAGGGGCAAGGGAAGGGGGGGAAAAGAAAAAACAGCGGGGGGGGGGGAAAGGGGGGGGGGAAAGGGGGGAAGGGAAGGGGGGGGGAAAAAGAGGAAGGGGAGAGGGGGGGGAAAAGAAGGGGGGGGGGAAAAGAAGGGGAGGGGGGGGAGGGGGTTTTTTGGGAATGGGAAGTAGGAGGGGAAGAGGGGAAGAGGGAAAAACAAGGAGGGGGGGGGAAAAAGAAAAACAGAAAGGGAAGGGAAATGGGGGGAAAAGGGGAGAAAGGGAAAATGAAGGGGAGAGGAATAAAGAAAGAAAGTAGGCGAAGAAACCGAGAACAAGAGAAAAGTAAAGGACATCCAAGTAGCAGAAATGGCTTGTGATTTTAGTGGAGAAAAGACTGGATCGTTAAGTGTATTGTAAAGGAAGGAAGAACCATAGGACATAGCAGGTGACCGATGAAGTAAATAGAGCAAGACAGGTAACAGATAGGGTAATGGCTGGGGATGTCAATAAAGAGGTCTAAGTCCATAAGTATGTAATAAGTTACTAACCGTATAACACAGCAGCTCACACCAATAGCGTCCTGTCTGCAGCAGATGACGCTTGGTGTGAGCTAAAGCTGGACATATAAAGCCCTCCCCATCCATCAGCTGTTGATGAAAAGAGGCAACAGCTGATTATGGTGAGGGAGGGACGGACACACTCTAGCCGGCCCCCCGGGTGGAGTGCGCGCCGCCAGGCTCCCACAGCGCGTGCGTGCGCCGACGTCATGAGGCGTGGCCACGCCCACTGCACCCGCCGGCACGTCTAGCTTCCCCAACGGATTGCGCATGTCCGTTGGGGTCGCAAGATGGAGGACAGTAAATACTGTACCTCACACAGCGCCGCCATGAGTCTGGACTCATGGCGGCGCTGTGTGAGGTACAGTATTTACTGTCCTCCATCTTGCGACCCCAACGGACATGCGCAATCCGTTGGGGAAGCTAGACGTGCCGGCGGGTGCAGTGGGCGTGGCCACGCCTCATGACGTCGGCGCACGCACGCGCTGTGGGAGCCTGGCGGCGCGCACTCCACCCGGGGGGCCGGCTAGAGTGTGTCCGTCCCTCCCTCACCATAATCAGCTGTTGCCTCTTTTCATCAACAGCTGATGGATGGGGAGGGCTTTATATGTCCAGCTTTAGCTCACACCAAGCGTCATCTGCTGCAGACAGGACGCTATTGGTGTGAGCTGCTGTGTTATACGGTTAGTAACTTATTACATACTTATGGACTTAGACCTCTTTATTGAC